>CM053589.1:68049911-68080760 GCA_028646515.1 Pseudochirops corinnae | reverse complement strand
AGAGAGACAGAGAAAGAGAGAGAGAGACAGAGAGAAAGAGAGAGACAGTGAGAGATAGAGAGAAACAGAGAGACAGAGACAGAGAGACAGAGACAGAGAGACGGAGAGACAGAGAGAGACAGAGAAAGAGAGAGAGACAGACAGAGACAGAGAGACAGAGACAGAGAGAGAAATAGAGAGACGGAGAGACAGAGACAGAGAGAAAGAGAGACAGAGAAAGAGAGAGACAGAGAGACAGAGAGAGACAGTGAGAGACAGAGAGAGACAGAGAGACAGAGACAGAGAGCCAAGACACAGACAGAGGCACAGACACAGTCACAGACACACAGACAGAGAGAGAGAGAGAGAGAGAGAGAGGATGAGAGGATCCCTGCCTTCAAGAAGCTTACAGTGTTATGAGGGAAGGCAAAATACAAAAGGAAGCTGAAAGGGGGTGATGTTGAGACGTAAAGACATTTTACACACACAGGCACACACACTTTAATCATTACTCTTCAAATGTAGTCATTTTATAGATGAAAGATAAAATCTCTCCAAAGGTCTAATAGCTAAATTAGACTACGGCACATGGCAGGAAATGTAAAATGCCACCCTTAACTGCAGGTAGGATGTAGGTGGGTGGAATGTAATTATTCAATTTAGAATTAGCCAGGATAGCAGGGTTTAATACTCTACTTTTGTGAAAAGCAGCATGAATTCCATAATGAATACAAGCACTCAAGACCTCTGGTCTTTGGGTCATTATTAAAAAGTAACAGGCTTATGCTTTTAGTTGCCTGTTGCTGATGACTCACTTGTTGGCCAATGACTTCACTGAAAACTATGTAAATAGCATGCCTTGCTCAGCCCCACTTTTCTTAGGAATGACTATTCTAATGACTGCCTAACTTCCATCAGTATCCACTGTTCCTTCCCAACAGCCATTCATATTTCACAAACCCTTAAATAACACACTAGAACAATGTAATATAATCAGCAACCACTGAGAAACATAAATGCCATTTACAGAGCTGCTTGCCCTATTTCTCATGCACCTTCCAAAGTTCAGTCATATCTGACTCTTTGTGACTACATTGGGAATTTTCTTGGCGAAGATACTAGAGTAGTTTGTCTTTTCCTTCTCCAGATTATTTTACAGATGAGGAAACTGAGGCAAACAGGGTTAAGTAACTTGCCTAGGGTCACACAAATAGTAAGTCTCTGAGGCTGTATTTGAACTCAAGTCTTCCTGACTTCAGGCCTGGAGCTGTATTCACTGTGCTACCTAGCTGCCTGGCATCCTTTGTAACAGAGAATAAATAAAGAAAGGCGAGGAGGGGCATGTAGGTGGCACAGTGAATAGAGCACCTGCCCTGGAGTCAGGAGGACCTGAGTTCAAATCAGCCTCCAACATTTAACATTTACTAGTTGTGTGACCTTGAGCAAGTCACTTAGCCCCAATTGCCCTGCCTTCCCCCCTCCAAAAAGATAAATGAATGAATGAATGAATAAATAAATGGGAGGAAAAATTATAGTTCAGCAAAATTGGCAAACGTGCCCCCAAGTCTGACAATATTTGCCTTGTTCTATATCCAGAGACCCCCCACCTCTGTAAAACAGGGAGAGAGATTTTGTGTCTTTTTTCGAGGTCATTCCTTGAGTGGAAAGTCTTTTCTTTTTAATTAATGAAATGCTAAGAATAAACTGAATGGAACATCATAGTTTCCTTTGATTAATATCCAAATGTACTGGAACACAGAGTATGTGCCTTCTTCTGATTCAAACTGTATGTGTGTGTTGCATAGTCACCAATATTAGGCTTGAATGACAAGCAAAATATGTCTTCTGTGGAGAAAAAAAAAATGTTGAAATCGCTCATTTTTTCCAAATTGAGGTGCCTTATTTAAGATAGACTTCTGCAAATGTGCAAAAGGAGCTTTTATTACATAGCAGTTGTTTAAATGATAAAAACAACTCTCTGCCAAATGTGTTAGGCCTGTCAGCTTCTTCAAATGAGAGTGATAATGAGGCAATATGGTTAGGCAGAAAGAGAGCTGGTCCTGGAGTCAACAGCCCTGGGTTTGAATCCTAGCTCTGTCATTTATTTAGCTAGGCAAGCTTGAGAAAGTCACTTAGCTTCTCTGACCCTCAGTTTCTCTCTCTCTAAAATGGGAATAATACTATGTATACTACCAACCTAAAAGAATTATTATGGGAGGGAGGGGAAGGAATGTGACTTAATATATCATAATCTGAGCCCTTCACATCATTTGCCTGATTCTTGACTTCATGGGCAACCTTGAACTTTTATCTTCTACTTTATTAGCAGCATTGGCAGGAAACCTTAGTTATCTTATTCTTGACTCTTTCCCCCCTCACATGTGGGCTGAAGTTCAATTGATACTCCCTTTGAGGTACCTACCTTTCTAAGATAGCAATATCAATAAATAGAATTGTTTTCCCCTTGTTTTCTCTATATACTGTCTGGATTAAAATGTTTCATTCCCCGTCTCAGGAAGTCTGTTCCCCTATTCTATTCCTCACATGGTAAAAAGAACTTTTTTTCCCCTGAAAATTTTTGCTTTAACATCCTTTGATTGCTCCAGGCCATTGCTTCTAGCCATATCATCATCTGAGATGAATTTTTCCTTCCCTTTAATTATATCATTACTTTGAAGATATTTATAAGCTAGGATCCTGTGTCATGTTTGCTGCAACCACCCACAGCTGGTCACATTTTTCTAAATTCTATAAATTTAGCACCTACTAAATGTTTTAACTTTTATACCTTGTATCATTCTGTTGTCCCTTATTGTAGTTTTTTTTTCTTTCTGATTTTTCACCATGTTTCCTAAACTGAGATCAGAAATTGCCCCTGTTGGTCCAGGCATCTCTGTGAGTCTCTGTTTGTAAAGAATGAAATTCAGCAAGAATGTTACTTTAAAAATATCAAGGTAATTTAGTTTGCTTTTCAGAACAAAAAGGCAAAATATCAAGATAAGATACTGTCAAGCTACTTTCTTATCATTTTATGGATTTTTTTCCAGCACCCTATTTAAAATAATCCTTCTGGAAACTGAAGTAATAAACTATAGTATTTCTGAGAGTTAAAAAAAACAAAAACAAAAATCCCATTGGCTTCCTGGCTGCTACTTAAAGTAAGATCTTCTGTGCATTCTGACTTTGAATGGAAGTTTGTAGCAAGGGGGCCCGTGTAGAGGTTGAGTCCAAGAGATTTCAGTTGCTGATTGATAATTTCTGTTTCTATAATGCCTTTTTAAGAGATCAAGGACTTGAAGGCTTTAGGTTTTTTGTGTTCCTCTTTTTGTTTTCTGTCTTTGTGGCTCAGGAGAAGAAATCAGCATTATATGTTTGGTTTAAGAAAAATAAAAACCCAACACAAACCCAAAGTGAGATGCTAACTCTTTCAACGTTCCTACTGGGACAAGCAGGAAGGTCAGATGAAAAGCTTCTGATGCTGGCAGTTTCATTGATTCACTAAAAGCCCTGCCTGCCAGTGTCTTTTGCATGAGACTTTGGTTGCAAGCTCCAGTGAGTGCTATACAGAACAAAGATTCAGAGAGGCCTGCCGGGGGAGGAGGGAAAGATCTGCTCCTCCTCAAAAGTTGCCTTGCTCATCAAAATTGTCTAGAAGGAATCACAGACCTGTGGAACTAGAATGAACCATGGAGACAACTGAGTTTAACTCCCTAATTTAACAGATGAGAAAACAGTGTCAGAGAGGTTATGTGATTTGGTTTCTGGCCTAATTTTGTATCAGAGCCAGTCTTAAGACTCAATCCAGTGTGATATCTTGAATTAAAGCTCGAAGGGACTTTAGTCATCTAGTCCAACACTTGTTTTATTGATAAGGAAACTGAGACCCACAGAGGTTGGGCAATAGATTGTGTTTCTTTGTATCCCTACATTTAGCACAGTACCTGTCATGATAATGAATGCCTAATAAATGCTTTTTGATTACTTCCAATATTAAAAAAGGAAGCTAGGTAGCACAATAGATACAACACTGGACCTAGAATCAGGAAGACCTGAGTGCTGTATGACCCTGGCCAAGTCACTTAACCACTACCTCAATTTCTTTATATGCAAAATGGGAATGATAATATTGCCTGCTTCCCAGGGCTTCTATGAACACTAAACAAGATATTACTAAAGTGCTTTTCAAACCTTAATATGCTATATTAATGCTAGCCATTATCATTATTAATAAAAATAAAAAATATGATTTAAAACCCCATTTCATATTAAAGGGAACCTTGCTATACAAGTTAAACATCAACAAAGCTTCTAATCTCCTTCTCAACATTTCTTAATTCCATGTTTCTCAAAACATCTAAGACTTTTAGAAACAGAGAGGAAACATGGCGAATGTATAAAGGTCAATCAGTCAGTCAACATTTATCAAGAGCTTACTATGTTCCAGACACTGTGTTAACCACTGGGGAAAAGAAAGGCAAAAAACAAACAAACAAACAAAAAAACCTGGTCCCTGTCCTTAAGGAATTTGCTTTCTAATAGGAGAGACAATGTGCAAAAAAATTGGGCAGACAAGATATTCAGTGAAAATGGAAGATAATTTCAGGCAGAAGGCACAGACTTGCGGAGAAAGGGATGGGGGCATGGAAGTTTGAGGGGGGAGAGACTAGGAAGTGCCTCTCGCAGAAAGTGAGACTTGAGTTGAGTTTTCAAGGGAAGCCAGAAGGCAGTGTGTAAAGGAACCCTTCATTTAAGGAACAATCATCTACCCTGTCTGAATTCTTGGCTTCGGAAGAATGTGTGTCACAACCTCAATTCTATACATAGTTCCCTTCCCCCAGTCCCCTGGAGTGCTCATATTTTTCTCTAGTTTTCAGGAGGAAGGAGTGTTATTAAATGATAAGGGGGCTTGCTTTCTGGTTTCATATTGTGAGAGACTGGGAAACAATACATGTTTTGACATATTAGACAGCATGTTAGCTCTGATTATAAGAACTCCATATCAGAAAGGAAATCATATGACAGGACTGCCGTGTCTGGGAAGCCGCAGTCCTTTCCAGGGGGGTTATTAATGGGCCTTCATACCTTTGAGGACAGATTGCCATGTCTGGACGATGAGATAATTGGAGATAAGTCACTTATCATAAACAAGGGTCCACACCTAAGGACTGGTAGTTACATCTGTTGCCCTAAGCAGGTTTCAGGCTGTTGGCACAAGAGAAACCTGCAGTAGTGACAGGAAATGCTTCGCTGCAGGTCACTGTGCATCACCACCCATTGGCCCTCATTGGCAGGAGATGTGATACGGTGGAAAGAGCCTGGACTGGGGAGGGACTTAGGTTTAAAGAAGATTTGTATTTGATCACCGTTCAGTCACGGACCAGCTGTGTAACCCTGGGCAAGTCGTTTAGATTCTCAGAATGTAAATTCCTTCATCTATGAAATGGGAATCACAACACCTTTCCTGGCCCATTTCACAGAATCGCTGTCATGATCAATTTTTTTTAAGGGAAAACTGTAAATTCTAAATAAATGTAAGATTGCATTATTGTTTAGTACTTGCTATTGCATGACTCTTGGTGGCCATATGGTATAGTAGAAATAACACTGAATTTGAGGACCTGGGTTCAAACCCTCACTGTCCTCCTTATTGACTATATGACCATAGGCATGATGCTTCTCTGGAATTATTTCTTCATCTATAAAGTAAAGAGGTTGGACAAGATAATCCTTAAGGTTCCCACCAATTTCAAATCTTATGATGTTGACAGTATAGAAAGTCAGTCCTGGATGCCAAAAGCCTAGGGTTCAAGACTCACCTCTGACATATACTGGCTATGTAACCCTAAGCAAGTCCTTAACCTCTCTGTGCCCCCAGGCATCTCTTTAAGATAAATTATAGAGCAGGTAGGAATCACCTTGATAGAAGTTCTCTGTTTGTATTGCGGGGAGGGGAAAAGTTGTTACTCTTTCTTTTTTTTGGGGGGGGGGGGAAAAGGCAAGGCAATTGGGGTTAAGGTCACATAGCTAATTAAGTGTCAAGTGTCTGAGGCCCAATTTGAACTCAGGTCCTCCTAACTCCAGGGCTGGTGCTCTATTCACTGCACCACCTAGCTGCCCCAAGTTGTTACTCTCTCGAACAGACCCTGTTACAGCTAATATGAGCTTAATCAATCCTCAACAGTCGATATACTCTCCTGAATTTCTCCCTACCTTTCAAATATAATTCAGAACTCGGCTCTTTCAGAATGTCTTCCGTGATTCATTCCATATAAATAGTTCTTTCACCATGTGGCCATCTCCTCCTCTTTGAACTATTCAGTAGTCATCTCAGTTACTTTTAAAAGTACTTTTTAAGTCTTTTTATATCTCTTTTCTGTATCTTTTACTAAACTGTAAGTTACATGAAGAAAAAGTCCATATATTATTTCTTTTTCTTTCACTTTCCATTCTTCTCACTCTTTCTTAGCATTAATTTCAGTGATCAGTACATAGTTTTTTGTCGTTTTCCAATTTAACCTTTCATTTATATTTAGCTATGTGACCATGACCATGATCTCTTTGAGTCTCAGTTTTCTCATTTATAAAATGGAAATTTTACACTCATAGTACTTACTGAGGAACATAGACTTGTAGCTGACCAGACCTCAGAGGCAATGGCCAACACAGCAAAATGGAGTCTCAGAAAGGTTAAGTCACTTTTCAAGAATCTCACAGGAATTTACTTCTTCTTGACTCCAAATCTTGTACTCTAATGATTATTTCACAAGGGGTTTTTATGAAGCTCAAGTAAGAAAATGTATATACACTTTAAAACTGTGTAACTGTCAATTATGACCATTAATGTTACTAACTAAACAATAGCAAGATAGGCTTCAAAATAATATGTCATTTTAATGCCTTTTGTAATTTTTATGGTGAGGTAGCAGAAAAGAGGTGAATGATAGGAGGGGAAGTATACAGGTTTGGTACACTGAAAAATCTCAACTTTAGCAGGAGTAAAGGGAATGCTAAAAAGCTGATTTGAACAGTTCTTTCTTGAACCATATTTGTGTATGGAGATTAATTTGTGCTTCACAGTAATAGCGAAATGAAGTAGAAGACAGAATGAGCCAATGTCTCAGCATCATGTTTAAACTTAACCTTTCTAAGTCTACCTATAACTTAAAACCTGTGTACAGACATTATGTAAATTCACGTTATGCAAATTCAACTTTATATAAAGAATTCTGAAAGAAATCTGAATGAAGGTTCTAAATAAGGATCTGATTGAGCTGCTAGCTACAAAGATTGCAGAAGAGAGGGAAACTGCAGAATCCAAGATTGAAACAAAAAGGTCCAAAACAAAACAGTTGGCAGAGGCATTTCCTTGTTTGGGTGAAATTTTTTCTTATTTTGAAAAGATGGATCCAAATACATCAAAATTTTTAAGAGTTCAAAGCCTAATTGAGGATGCTTTTTCTTGGTATCTAGTCAGATATATGAGAAGGAAAAAAAAGAGACACTGTCTGAACATCTCTAGATAACTCCATTGAAAAGAAAAAAAAAAGGAAAGAAGGAAGGAAGAAGGAAGGGAGGAAGAGAAAGAAGAGAAAGGTAGAAAGAAAGTTGTGCAGCTTTTGCACATTAATTTGCAGATTAAGGCTAGGTGTGATGGGTGAGGAAGGGGCAATATGATGCAAACCTGTTAACTTTATTGTATAGTACTAGGTATACTTTATTATTAATTTTACCTTTCATTTCATAATTGGTTTTACTATTATGGTACAGTATTTAATAGTACATCTTACGGTTTGCATAATGGCATTATTTTGTGTATGCTTTTGTTATATGGGCTAAGTGAATTGGTTGGGTAGAGGCAAATTCACATTACATAAAAATTGCTTTATATATATAGGCCTATGGAATTATAGAATTATTCAAACTATAATTTTACTTTCACTTTTAAATCTCTGTTCCTACCATTCCTATGTTGTGTACTTTTCTAGATAGAGGAAATGGCCTCTTGTTGGGAAGGTAGAGAATTTTTCAGCCTGAGTAAATCTTAAGTTGAGTAACATAGGCTGTCCTTAACCTTATTCTGTTTCTGTTCTATTTATCAGTGAGTTAAATGAAGGCATGCATGCATGCATGAAATGAATAAATGAATGAATAAGCATTTATTTAGAGTTTGCATCATGTGCCTAGCATTCTTCTAAACACTGGGGATTCAAGTAGAATGAGATGCAATGATTATATCAGATTTGTAGATGATGCAGAGTTGGAATGGATAGCTGTCATGCTGGATAAAAGAATCTATGCAGAATAACAATTTGATACTAAGGATAATAGGCCAAATTTTAACTTAGCTAACTGAAATTTAATTGGCTATATGTTTTATTTATTCAGTAATGGTCATCACCTGTTGAAGGAACAAAAGCAGGTTAGAGTATTTCAGATTATTATTAGGATGGCTAAGGGCTTTGAAATCACATCATGCAAAAATATGTTGGAAACAAGGTTTTATATAGGCTGAAGAAGGCAAGACTTGGGGGATAAAGCTACTGTCTTCAAATATTTGTAGAGTTTTTGTACTAAAGAGGGAAGAGTGTCTATATCCTACTTGGCTTGCTGCAGGGTTGATGGGAAGGAGAGATTCAGGGAAACAGCTTTGGTCTTGAGAGAAGGGAAGACTTCTATTTAGAATTGGTTTGTTGTTGTTATTCGGTCACTTTAGTCATGTCGGACTCTTCATGACCCCATTCAGAGTTTTCTTGGCAGAGATACTGGAGTTGTTTGCTATTTCCTCCTTCAGCTCATTTTATAGATGAGGAAACTAAGGCAAATGGGGTTAAGGGACTTGTCCAGGGTCACCCAGATAGTAAGTGGCCAGATTTCAATTCAGGAAGATGATTTTTTCCTGGCTCCAGACCTGGCACACTGGATCAAGATAAAGAACATTTAATAACTCTCTCCAGCTGCTCCAAAATTGATTTAAGTGACCTAATAAGTAACAAATCCTCTACCCCTGGCACTTTTCAAGAAGAGACTGAATAATTATTTGTCAGAGGTGTTGACTGTATCTTTCTCCTGGACTACTATTTCAGGAAAGATTATGTTACCTAGGACCTAGAGGAGGAGTCAACATCCTACTTGCCTACCTGAGCCACTTTTAGAAATTTGTGCTACCAACATTACTCAAACTTTCTTCTTCAAAGTTCAAGCCTTCTGACTACACTATTGATATTGTTGTCTTCTGGCCTCTATAACATTCTTTCCTCTTTCCTGATTATTTTTGCATACAAATGATTCCATCAATCTTCCATACCAAGTTTTCCTTAAATCTCTTCTTGCAACTTCAGAATTCAGTCAATGGCCCTATCATATTTAACTCCACTTTAGCCGTTCACTGGGTTGATGACACCTTAGATCTCCTCATTGCTTTTAATTCTACCTCAAAGACATTGGACTCTAAATTATCCCCTCTGAGCTCAATCTCTGACATTTCTACCTCTTCTACACCCTTATTTTCCCCATATCTCTTCTTCAATCTCTTAAAACCTTTGGTTCCTTAATTATTCAACCTTCTTTCCAATGTAATTCATGGCTATCTTTGGGTCTTATCCTTCTCTATATGTACTCCCTTAGTAATCCTATATGCTCTTGCAATTTAAATTTTGCTCTTGCAGTTATCACAAGTGTGTGTGTGTGTGTATGTGTGTGTGTGTGTGTGTATGCACGTGTACCTGCTGGATTTCTCCACCTGTATGTCTTCTTAGCACATTAAACTCATTCTACCCTAAAAGGTGGCATAGTAGATGGTGTTCTGGGCTTGCAATCAGTAAAATCTAAGTTCAAATTCTGTCTCTGGCTCTTACGAGCTATATGGCCCTGAATGGTCAAGTCACTGAATTTATTCTTAACCTCAGTTTCCTCACCTGTAAAATTAGAGGGTTGGACTTAATGGCCTCAAAATTTCTGTCTAGCTCTAAATTAGTGATTCTATTATCTAAATTCAAAATTTCCTCCGTAAAGTCTGCCCTTTCATTGTGGTTAAGTGACTTGTTCAGGATCACTCAGCTAGGCAAAATTTGCACTCAGGAAGATGAATCTTCCTGATTCCCAGCCCAGTGCTCTATCCACTGCACCAGGTGCTTTCTTGAAAAACGAAGGCATTGAAAGGAATTGGCCAATCAGAAGAAGATGTTGTAGGGGCAGAGTGATCTTTCAGAGCAAGAAGTCTCATTTACCACAAAGGTGTTCTATGTAGCTGGAAGTTGATAGGTGGACACGCTGGCAAAGAAAATGCCTATAATGGTTGATGTAGAAGCTGTTACCACTGAGAATAATAATGTTCTTGGTAACAATGGCATTGCATTTTGTAAGGAAATAGATGTAGCCAGGATTCCTGGGACTGGTGATTTAGAGTTTCCTGGATGAAAGAAAGGAGAATTGGAATTCCCACACTGTTACTTACATAATTAGCCCAGTTCCCTGAAAAGTGAAACACTTTCAGTATAACTATTTCCTATGCATTAAAGGATAAATTTATTTTCGTCACCATCCTTATTGTCAATGAGAATTAAACCTGTTTCAACTTTGACTCTCCTTTTTCTTTCATACCCACATCCAATCAATTGCCAAGTCTGGTTACCATTACAATATGTCTTAAATCCATCCCTTCCAAATCTCATTGCAGCCACCTGATTTCAGACCCTCATCACTGGGACTGTTATAGTATCCTTGGTCTCCATGACTGTCATTTATTCCATCTTCGATTTATCCTCCACTCTGGCTAGAGGTCTCTTCTTAATATACCATTCTGAATCTTGCTCAGTCCAGTCCAGTCTAGTCAATAAACATTTATTGAGTACTTACTATGTCCAGGAATTATATTAAGTGCTGAGAATAATAATAATGATGAGAATTATGATGATGGCAGTGATAGTTAACATTTAAAGAGAGCCTACTGTGTGCCAGGCACTGTATTAAGCACTTTATAAAGATCTCATTTGATCCTCACAACAACCATGTGAAGTATATGCTATTATTATTCTCATTTTATAGTTGAGAAGACCAAGGCAAAGAGAAGTTGAGTGACTTGTCTTGGGTAACACAGCTAGTAATTGTATCAGACTGGATTTGAATTCAGGTCTTCTGATTCCAATGCCAGCACTCTATCCACTGTACCACCTAGCTGCCTACAAGCAAAAAGAAAGATAATTCTTGCTCTTGAGGAGCTTATAATCTAGTGGGGAAGACAATACATAAAAAGGAAGCTGCAAAAAGGGGAGAAGAAAAGGGGAGGTGCCTGAATTAGGGAATGCTGGAGAAAGAAGTCTGGAAAGTCAGGAGCAGAGCCCAAATAAGAATAAAGGAGTAAACATGATTAGCTTTGGTTTGTTGCTCTTATTGAGTTATTTGAGTCCTGTCTGACTTGCCTGTGACTCCATTTGGGGTTTTCTTGGCAAAGATACTGGAGTGGTTTGCCGTTTCCTTCTCCAGATCATTTTTCAGATGAGGAAACTGAGGCAAACAGGGTTAAGTGACTCATCCAGGGTCACTCATCTAGGCAAAATTTGCACTCAGGAAGACTAATCTTCCTCGTTCCTAGCCCAGTGCTCTATCTACTGCACCAGGTGCTTTCCTGAAAAATGAAGGCATTGGAAGAAATTGGCCATTTAGGAGAAGATGTTACGGGGGCAGAGTGATCTTTCAGAGTAAGAAGTCTCATTGCCCACAAAGGTGTTCTAAAGGGTAGCTGGGAGTTGATAGGTGGACTCACTGGCAGAGAAAATGCCTGTAACAGTTGATGTAGAAGTTGTTACCACTGAGAATAATAGTGTTCTTGGTAATGATGATACTGCATTTTCTGAGGAAGTAGATGTAGCCTGGGTTCCTGGGACTGGTGATTTAGAGTTTCCCAGATGAAAGAAAGGCGAGTTGGAGTTCCCACTCTGTCACTTACACAATTAGCCCAGTTTCCCGAAAAGCAAAACACTTTCAGTATAACTGTTGTCTATGCATTAAATGATAAAAGCCTATGGCATTCAAGGGCTTCCAGAATTTGTTTTCAACTTTACCCTTCTGTGTTTATCGAATACCATTTCCTTATATGTTTTCTATGGCCTAGTCAAAATGAATTGTTCACCATCTCCCATTTTCATCCTACTCCATCCCACCTCCTACTCATCCCTAACTGTCTGCAATCCCCTTGAATGGAATCCATTTTCCTTTAACTCCAATTCGGATGCCACTTTCTAAATGAAGGAAAGATTTGCTGATTCTCCTGAACTTAAAGTGTCTTTGTTTCCTTAGGTTTCTTGTAACGTTTTACCTTGATGTCTCCTTTGCCTTTACCACATTCTGCTTTTTAGCTACATTATTTGCATACATGCCTTATCTTCCCAACTAGGTTGTAAACACTTTAGGGTCAGAATTTGTGGTTCATCTTATATATGTATTTCCATCCCTTAGCTTGGTGCCTTCCACCTATCATGATGCCTGATGAATGAATTAACAGACCCAGAATTTTAATGATTCTTTCACAGATTGGCTAGATACCTTTATTTCAAAACCTTCTTGTGCCTCAGTTTCCTTAGTTGAAGACCACAGAATAACAGACGTTTAGATTTGGAAGGGTCTCATACCTAGTGAAGGGATTATCCCAGAAGTATCCCTGACAAACAACTGATCAGGGTTTACTTGAATGTCTAAAAACAGGGAGTTGGTTGCCTTACAATACAATCCATCAGTTTTTGGAAAACTGACTAAGACATTCTTTGTTGAGCCAAAAATCTTCCTTTCTATAAATTCTATCTGTTGGTCCTAGTGCTGTCTTCTGAAGCCACAGAGAATAAGTCTAATCTCTGAGCATATGGCAATATTTTGGGTATTTAAAGAAAATTATAATGTTCCCTTAGTCTTTCCTTCTTCAGGCTAGGTATCCCAAGTTCCCTGATCTACTCTTCAGTCAACATGGTGTGTTTTTCACCAGTGAAGACTAAGGATAACAATTGTGACTCACTGTGTAAATATCAAGTCTTATATAGGGATATCTCTGAACAACATTCTCCTTTTTCAGTAGGGATGTGTGGCAGCTGCTGGATCATTGGTAGTTTGACCTTATCCTGATGTGTGAGTGTGTGTGACATGCTGGCATATGGTTGGTGAAGCAAGAAGGGGAGGTGATTTGTACAGCCCTGACAGGCAAAACAGGTATTTTTAGCTTTTCTCTGGCATTCACTCGCCATAGAAATGTGGGTCAGTTATTTTCTAAAGCTAGCTGCCCATATTGATAATAGTAAAGCAAAGCCAAAAAGAGCTTTCCTTTTCTCCCCCACATAGTTCATTTTCCCCTTTCCAAATGTTTTTTTTTTGTTCATTTTTCCTCTTCACTACAACCACCATAATTAAAGCAAGTATTCAGAAATATGGGTAGTTTATTCCAAACAGATGGCACGTGGGTGAGTAGTCTGGGTAAGAAGGAAGAAGGCACTCCTTCAGAAAGGGAGAAAGTAGGAAATCTACCAATCAAGCTTCTACTGCATGGGAAACAACAAGTGAAGTGGTTGACTTTCCCTATGGTTAAATGACCCTGATAATGGGGATTGTAATACTTTTTAAATGTATTAGGATTAATTAGCTATGATAATCTCTATTAATTAGTGCTACATACAACATATGATATATGAATATCTAAGAAAAGAAAAGTGAAGTATTTCCTTATCACTGTTACTTTTCTTTTCATTCTGGGCAAAAGGAACCAAAATACTCTGACCAACCCGGAAGGTGATGAAGGAAGGTGCCTATAGATATAGAAGTGGAAGGAAACTCAAGGGGTTTCTAGTTCAACTCCCTTGTTTCACAGCTGAAACTCAGAATGTGAAATTTAAATGCAGGTTCTCTGACTCCATAGTCCCTTGTTCTCTTCATATGCCACGCAGCCTCCCACTTTCAACATCACTAATCCAGGTATTTCAGCTTCTATTGAAAGGCAAAAAAATGATGTTTCAGTGATTTAGGCATTAGTGTCTAGCAGAAAAAACAAGCAGACAAACAAAAAACAGAAAAACCTCTGCATTTTTATATTAAGCAGGACACTCAGAAAACAATGTATACTTTCAGATTCTTGCATTATTTAATAAATATTTATATACAAGTCTCTCTGCTAGGCTCTTTGGGGATTTCTCAAAGAAGAGATAGATACTATTCCTTTCCAACCATCTAATTCCCCTTTACTAGAAAATTCAAATGATGACTACATGGTAAGGAAGAAATCAGATTAGTGGTTCCTTTGCTAATAGAAAAAAAAAGTTGCATTAGCAAACAGGAGTGTAATTATAATGGGAAAGTCAATGTCAGAGAACCTATGGAAATCATTTGTCTGGTAAAGATTGCCTTTGATTTGAGAGAGTTGAGTAAGATGAAATATGTGACCTTCAGTGTCCTTCTAGCATTAAATCCAGTGATTCTTGAGCTAAATATTCTGCTGATAATGTGGTAATAAAATGGGTACCTATTGAACAGACAATATGCATTCAGCCATTTAAGATGGTAATGGGCTATAAGAGAAAAATTTAAGAGGAGTAAATAAGTCTATAGGTGTTAAGATGCATCTACTTATTCTATGAATGCTGCTAGACTCTTTATGGATCCTGTGATATTTTTTCTCAAATAGATCTAGATGAAATTAAAAAATAAAGATGTGTAAAATGCAAAATGGAAACAGGTGATCACTGGAAAATCCTACCGCTTTTTCTTTCTCTTTTAAAGCAGGAGTTCAAACATGAACTGTAAAATCTAGGTCAGTGTAATATCGTTCCTTTGCACACATACCCCTGAATGTCCCCTGGGATATTTCTCCTCTATTTGGACTGTTATTTTGTTTGCTTAAGAAAAACTGCTTAGGACCCAGAGGGGCAGTATGTGCTTTAAGTGCAATTTAAATGACTCCTGACTGTTGAATGCTATGTTGTTTAGGAATGCATAAGGCCATGATGTAGATGATTGAATGTTAAAAAAAAGAGTTAAGGTGTCATACCTAAGAATCATTAAGTCGAATCTTTCCAAATATGGCTTTCAGAATCAAAAGCATCGACCATACTTAGTAGCTCCCATTCCTTCCAGTTCTTCATGTTTTAATTCACTAATCAGTAATTCCAAATAAGCTGATAAGACATTATATTAAATGGTTGCTAAGTCAAGTTCAGGAGTTGTTGAATTAGCTACAGATGGTTCCATGACATTCTGGGGCAATAGTTAAAACTCCACAAATTGAACACCAGCACTACAGATGTCCATATGTTATGATATTGTCCTTTACTGCAAAACTTTTCTATAAAACAGGTTTATTTGGGAAAGGACAACCAATCTTTATCCCCTTATCAGCAGAATGTGTTAGGAGCATTCCTCTTCTGTTACTATCTCTTCTGAAAAAGGCCATGTTGCAACACACTTAATGGGGTGCAAATGTCTCTCCTCTGTGTAACCAAGTATATCATGCCTTGAAGGTAGGGAATTATAGTGCTTGTCCGGTATTTACTTATTTATTAAATACATTTTATTTGATAGTTATTACTGGTCACTAAAAACCATTAAGGACAAGTCAAAGACTCCTCTTACCATTTGCAGATTTCAAGAAGTCTTCGATCTGCGCACCCATTGGCAAAAACCAAATCAAACCATAAATTTTCCCTATCCAAGTAAGCTGAGCTGAGCAACTTATAATATGTTCCCCAGATCCCTGGGTTATTGCTACTCATGTTCTTAACTTAAAATGAATAACCATTTAATGAAGAAATAAGCAAATGGCCAGTTACATGAACACCCTAACATAACCCACTGAAGTTGTGGGTCAGAGAAAAAAAACACCATTTGAACTAGTCAATATAACCACTGCTGTCTCTTTTTAGTGTGTTTTTAGAAGGGCATTCATTTTTAATGCTAATGTACCTTTTGACTGCAATATTGTTTATGATTAAACAGAGAATCTTATGGCTTTCATAAAGGGTATTGACTATTAATGGGGTAGTGAGGCATCTTTAAAAGAAACTTAATTAACAGATACCCTAGTTTCATAGTTGCAAGAGAGACCCCAGAGGTCATCTCCTCCAGTGACTTATAAGGTAAGGGAAAGAAGCCCAAGGAGAGCTTAAATGACTTGCCATATATTTATGTTATCTCTCTCAATATACTGTAAACTCCTGGAAGGTAGGAACTATCTCACTTTCATCTTTGTATTTCTAGAACCTATCACAGTAACTAGATCAAAAGTGGGTGCCTAATTAATGCTTTATCTATTTGATTAATTCATTACCCAAAATCATGTAAGTAGTTAGTATATAACAGAGTAGGGATTCCTTCAGTATAACATCATAGATTTAGATCAAGATGGAACGTTAGAGGCCAACCCCTCATTTTATAGCTGAGGAAACTGAGGCCCAGAGATATTAAATGATTTGCTTAAAGTTCTGCAGATACTGCATATCAGCATTACTATTTTGACCCAGGTATTCTGGACAGCTCTAGATTTTTTCCACTGTACCATGCTCTTTCTCATGTTCTCCAACTGTCTCTCTCTGGAAATTCAATTCTAAAATCTCTTTTTCTCTCTGTGTGTATATCCATATATATGTACACATATATGTGTGTGTGTGTGTGTGTGTATATATATATATATATATATATATACATATATATATAATACATATACACAAACATATGCCAAAGCTGGAACATATTCAATTCTATAATGCTTCACTACCTAATCTTTTTGCATCCCTTTAAAGAACATGATACCTATGTCAGAGGATTGCTGGCTGCTCATTTTAGACCTTAATGTGGTTCTGAATGAAGACAATCCAGTGAGTCACTTGAACTTCCATTATGAACAACAAAGGATTTTCCCTCACTACTGACATGCCAACACAAAACAGCTCAATGAGATAGTGAACGGAATCAATGGTTGGATGCCTGAGTGAGAAGAATGGACATTAATTCAGATGGTGACAAAGGGATTTTTGTGGGCTAGATTTTTGAATTCCAAAACTAAATGGATGATCCACTGGGAGGCAATGTCCAGACAGATCAATATTGCACAAAAAGATAATTGCTTTCCTTAGTGAATCCTAAGAAATGGCTAGGACTTTAGGGAAATGAAGATTTCTTCTCTTTTTTTCCACAAAAGGTAATTAATGTGTACAACAGGGGACTCAAGGCAAGAGACTGTAAACTGAGAGCATAAATGCAGCATATTCATAACGGATTAAAGGTTTGCCAAGACCCACTGTCGATGCTACTTGGTCTTCCTTTGTCCAAAGTAGCATACCATCTGTATATTCACCACACCAAGACATCCTTCTCCAAGGTTGCTGTACGCCTGGGTACTTTTGCCTCCTTGTGAGGGCTGAAGACGTTGTTTTATGTCTGTGCATGAAGGGAGGAGAGAGGGATCCGCAAACTATCCTTTCTGCAGTGCCTGGGTATGAGGACATGACTTGCATTAGCCACAGGACAGAGGTCACAAAGAGTTGGACACGACTGAAAAATGACTAAATAACAACAAATTCTTGTAACCTGCCCAGACTAGCCATATGTATTTACCACAGGAACACAAGGATTCTTCACTATAGTCTCGGGAAGTCTTGCCACAGCACAATGAAATCAACCTAATTTCAGGTATCGGGGTTATAATACAGACATTTAAAAATAATAATTGTTACAATGAGCATTTATTTAGTGCTTTAAGGTTTGCAAAGGACTCCATAAATATTATTACATTTTATCCTCACAATAATGAGGGAGGTGCCATTATTGCCTCCCTTTTTTTTCCTTTTTGGAGGGCAATTGGGGTTAAGTGACTTACCCAAAGTCACATGGCTAGTAAGGGTGTCAAATGTCTAGGCTGGGTTTGAACTCAGGTCCTCTGGACTCCATGGCTGGTGCTCTATTATTGCCTCTATTTTTCAGAAGAAGAAACTGAGGAAGATAGACATTAAGTAAATTGCCCAGAGTTCCACAGCTAGCATCTAAAACCAGGTTTGAATTCGTCTGCCTGCCTCTCTGTCCAGCACTTTATCTATTGTACCACAGCAGCTAATGTTCTTTCATTTTAAAGATGAAAGAAGCAAATCAATTCCACAAGTTGAAAAAAGTCAACGCCATTTTGCATTTTGCCCTGGCCTACAGTTTTTAGTACAAAGCATATTAGTAACAAAAGGGACTAAAAGACAATCTTAAGACACAGGTTCCTGTTCTAGAACCCACAGATTCCCAAGGAGCCTGTGGAAATATTTCAGGGGATCTGTAAATTTGGAGCTTTTAATATTTTGATGGCCACATTTCAAAATAATTTATTTCCTTCATAATTCTACATATCTTATTTGATATATTTGAAAGTGTTATTCTGAGAAGAGATCTATAGGTTTCATCAGACTACCAAAGCACCCCAAGAGAGAAAAAAAAAGTTAAGAAACCCTGGTCTAAGATAAAAGACTATGAGCCCCACATCTTGTGGAATTGCCATTAAGGATTTTGGTAGGTATAAAGTATATAATAAATCAAAAAACACTTATTAACTGTCTGCTACATTGTAATTGAACTTTTGAAGGCCAAAACATGGTCTAACAATATTCATTTGTGTTATATTTGTCTTAGAGGCTTTATTGTTTGGAACAAAAAATGATGCTTTGCATCATATTTATGAAGAAATCAAACCTTTTCTCCCCATTCTGTATTAGTTCATTTTTAGTCAGAGATACACTAGATGACTATTTACCCTTTTACTAACATTTCTTCTGCATGTATAAGCTGAGTGCGGAACACCAATATTTTGCCCACTTTTGTGAGACTGAAGAGAATCTCAGCCTTGAAGTTGTTATAGACATGATCTATTTTTCTTTTCAAGTCATTGCAACCTCAAAAAATCTGGGCCTTAACAAAGAAGATAGGATTAATAATTGCTATCTTCCACTAAAGGATTCTGCGTTCTTCATTAACCTGCTGTTTTATCTGAGGAATGTCTATATTTTTGGGTCAGGAGCTCCAAGGAGGCTATTGCTACACTCAAAATATAAAATGACTTCTCAGAAACTCACAAATAGGTTATCTACATAGAGCAGCAGAAGTGAAAGATCCATTTAAGATCCGTGGATAGATGGTGATCTCATTACACATGGTCTCTCTACTGAGCCATCTGGCTTTGATGCCCTAATGGAAGTGCATAAGAAGAAAGAGAGCCAATGGAAGATAGCTTATGTAAGAGAAAATTAAGCCAAGTGGGAAAGTGGGAATGGCATCATTACCTATAAGCATTGTAATTAAACAATTTCCTAAAAAGACACTTTGTCACTACTACCACCTTCTTCCTCCTATCCTTCTCATAATCACCGTACTCCCAATACTTCAAGTCCCTAGAATTCAACTTATCTCTTGGCTATTAGATCTCTCTCTTTTTTTTTTCCTTCAATGAAACTAACTTCCTTTGCTGGTGATCGTAGACATAATTAATTAATATGGAAATAGATTCATTAGTTTTATTTTTTATTTGATACATTTTGTTTTAACTATAATGACAGCTCCCCCTCCACTGCAATCCATAAAGTTTAGTACACAGAACCATTTAAGAAAAAACAAAAAAAAACCTGAATATAACTGATTTCATAACTTTTTTTTGTTGTACTGTTTGTTTAAATAAAGTAGGAGTATTTTAACTTTACTCAGCATTGTTCATTGTATTTAGCAATGGGAAGTCAGCCATTTAATGTTATCTTATGTACACAGTTATCATTGGTGTATATGTTACACTCCTTAACAAGCTTCATCTCATTGCTTCATTTTATGAGTCTTCCATAGTCTCTGAATTAACATGAGATCATAAGGTCATAGATTTTGATCCAGAAAGGGCCTGAGATAATTCTCTGTATTCTTTATTCCTTATGGTGTAATAATCTTCCATTATATTCATATTATCCAATTTGTTCAGCCATTGGACATGTGGCTTGTTTCCAGTTTTGTTCTTACAAATAGTGCTGCTATGAATATTGTTAAATGAACATGTTTTTCTTCCTGTCTCAAAGTTAAGTCATGAGCAGTTTTGTAAACTTCATTCTATAATTCCTCCTTGATTTTGAAAATAGTAAGAGTAATTTAGAGTACCACTAGCAGTGAATTAGCATGCCTCTTTTCCCACAGGCCCCACTAAAATTTAATTTTTCTCTCCTTTACTATCTTTGCCAATTTGATGATTGTTAAGTGAAACCTGAGCTACTTTAATGTAATTTAAGTAACATACATTTTTTGCAATGGCAAAAAAAAAAATAACAAAGCAAAATGGAAGCAAGCCAAAGGTGTAACAGTTGGGGAATGGTTAAGTAAATTATTTTATATTAATATAATAGATTACCATAAATACTAAAGTGAATGGTATGAGGAAGAAAGAAATCTGGATAAAGGTTTATTTAAAAAGACAAAGGGAAAAAACACCCAGAAAAATATTACACACCAACTCCTAATGTACAGGAAGAAAAGTGAATGGAAAGTAATGGAGAATTATTAGGTATATAGGCAAAGTATTTTAAATACTTACCTTGTGACAGAATATCCCCCACCATCCACCCAACCCTTCCCATCCGTCTTTCTAAAAAAAAGTCAAAGTCAGAGAGAAAAGATCTATCTATTACACACACACACACACACACATTTGTTTGTCATTGTAACAAAGTACTGGGGGGAAATTGGGTGGCCACCAATTGGGGAATGACTCATCAAATTTTAATGCATGAATGTAGTGGGATATTAGGTTCTACAAGAAATGCCAAATATGATACTGGCAAGAAAGTTGGGAAGTCTTGTATGAGTAGCTGTAGAGAGAGAATGGTTTATGTAATAAATATAATAATGTAAAGAAAAACAGCTTTGAAAATTTTATAACTCATCAATGTGGTGAACTATCAGGATTTAATAAGACTGCCCCCTGCCTTTTGGCAGAAATATAATGAATCACACATTTCTAGACATGGGCAACATGTTTGTTTGCTTTGTTTGACTATGATGGAGAGGAGAGCTTCTATTTGGCTGAGCGCATCATGTAGAATAGAGGTGAAAAAATAAAGAAGAAAAGATAGAAAAGAACATCCATGATAAATGTAAAATACACAGAAGAAAGAATTTCATGAGGGAACATAGGCAAGGGGACCAGTTATGTTATTATGGTATTAAATTTAATGTATACTTAAAAACCCAAATTCTACATACCCAAAGTTGTTTTTGTATACTGAAATGTTCATACTTGTTCATATGTGTTATTTTATTGATGAGAGGAAAACAAAACAAACAAACAAATAAAAGAATGGATAAAGAATCCCGATGCAGACTTGGAGGTAGTCATTGAAAAGTTATGATATTGAATGCTTTGAAATTAATTTAAATGTAAATAGTTAATAAGGAAGTTTAGTTGTATTGATATTCAATGTTAAGTTTATAATAAATCATTTAATTAAAATCAAATGCACTGAGAATCACTAATGAGAAATATAGGAGTAGGAAAATGAAGAGGAGTTGAGGTCATTGCCAAAGACATTATATTAAAAATAAAAAGACAATGTGTGAAAAACAAGAACAGAAAATGATGGAGAGATTCTGTGAAGGCAGGCACAGTATCATGTTGTTGGTGGAGCTGTGAATAGAGCTAGTTGATATGAATAACAATTTTGAAATATGCAAGAAAACAACTAATTTTTTGGTACTTTTTGAATCAATGATCACACTACTGAGCATGTATATACCCCCTGAAGAAGGATTTTTTTAAAAAATAAAGAACTGAATGCAAGCAGGTTGAAATTAACTAGAATTTTTTTTATTTATTTACAAAATATGGCATACAAATACAATGGAATGTTATGCTATACGAAATAATGAATCCAAAGAAACATGATACTCAAAAGATTTTGAGGGACTTTGTCTGAAATATTTCATCCTTTATGCATACAAGGGTACTACTAGTTAAAGAGAATTTTATGGGAACTTTCCAAATAACATTTTTATTGCTATCACTTCCATACAGTTGGGACTTGACTTTTCTATTCTACTCATGAAACCCTTTGCCGAAGTCAAAGCTTAAAGCCATATGTTCAATGAGAACTATAAAAATATTAATTAAGCTTAACATTGGTTGAGCTTATTTCATCTTAAAACAGCTTCACCATTGCCAATTAGTCAATCACTAAAATGAAAGTAATAAATATCAAACTAAATTAAGTGGACCTAAAGTAAATATGATATTCAAGATTTTCAGTTAAAAATAAAATTCCCCAGTTGCTAGTGTTTCCTTCTCTCTCCATAGAAACTAATATTTATTTATTTTCTTATAGCCTAGGAGTATAACATACATTCTTGGAAGGCAAAGCCATTTCTCTTTTGCCTCATTATTCCCAGTATAGCACGGTACCTGCCACATAGTAGACATTTAATAAATACTTGTTGAATTGAAGTTATGTTAGCATTTCTAATGTTTCAAAGTATTGTATATGGACATTTATCTGGAATTTTACAAATGTTTTCATAACTGTATTTAAAATGTGTTTCTATAGAAATACTCAGTAAAGTAGCATGGCTAGCTTTATCCTATCGAGACATAAAAAAATAGCTTTGGCATAACAAATATGTCACAAAAATGACAGTAGGATTTGAATTCAGAATCTTCTAGTTTATATTTACGGAAAACTTTCCTTATCTGGTAAGATCAAGGAGTGAGAGATTTAAGCAATCTCATAATCTTATAAACAAGTATTTTTGTTGTTCAGTCATTTCAATCATATTTGCCTCTTCATGACCCCATTGGGGGTTTTCTTGACAAAGATACTAGAGTGATTTGCCATTTCCTTATCCAGTTCATTTTATGGATGAGGAAACTGAGGAAAACTAAGTTAAGTGACTTGCCCAGATCACAGAACTAGTAGGTGCCTGCGGCCAGATTTGAACTCGGGAAGATGACTCTAGACCTGGCACTCTATCCAATGCATCACCTATCTGCCCTAAAACAGAGATTTATCACATGACAACCAATCAATAAATATTTAAGCACCTACTATGTGCCAAGCAGTGTGCTAAGTTCTGGGGATACAAGAAGAGGCAAAAGATAGTCCCTTTCTTTAAGTAGTTTTCAATCTAATGGGTGAGACATAATGCAAACAAATATATACAAAGTAAGCTACAGACAGGTTACATCAGAAATAACTAAAAATGGAGAAGCACTGGGATTAGAAGGGTGGGGGAAGGCTTCCTGTAAAAAGTTGGGGCTTAAAGGAAGCCAGGGAGATTGCATATGGTATCTAGATTACCACTTTTCAAAGAATTTGAATATGATAAATTCTATTTAATGCTGAACACATTTTTTTCTTTCTTTGAAACAGAACAATTTTACAAGTCCTCGGGGTAATCAGAATGAAAAATCAATTATTGTTACAGTGGAGACGTGTGGATGTGCTGATAAATACAAGGTTCTAGTGAAGAGAATGCTGGATAAGCCAGTTTCTGCCATAATTACAGTGCTTCTAGTTTGGGTCTGGCAGCATTTGTCAACTGAAATACTGATTTCTTTTTCCAACGGAGATAAAATCTGGGACAGAATTTTGTCAAGATGCTTTGTATTGTGTATCTATATCCATGTTTTTTTTTTCCCTCTCCATAGCTCTTTGAAGACAAATAATGTTTTTATTTCTTTCTTTATATCCCCAGTGTCGAGTATAGTGCTTATCAAATAGTAGGTGTTTATTAAAAGCTTGTTGACTGATGGATTAATTGAGTGACTGACATACCACAGAAATCTTCAACAGGTTGCCATTTGAACTACATATGAAATTTAGATTTGAAATTATCACTTTGGTTAAGTCTGAGATAATGAAAGTAGAGTTTAGAAAGGAACACACAAAATTGACTGAATGAAATAATAAATTTGCAGGGGTTTATAAGGAGAATATGTCAAAAATTAAGGAGGTAACTTAAAAAGGAAAAGAAATAACAGCTCTAAATGCTAAGAAATAGAGAAAGAAATCTATTAAAACCACTTCCAGCAGCCCATCCACTAATAAATTCTCATGTTACCCCTTGTTGCTACTATTTTACACTGAGCCCTTCTTCTAAGGTACCAAGTACACTATTTTGTGGCTATTCTAGAGATGGACTTGGGATAAAGTTATTGGCCTCATTTTTTTTTCGCACCATCTCTAGTCCTACACTTATCCCCCAGGAAAATATTCCATATAAATCTATACCAACATGCATGCCCAAAGATTTGCATAGTAGTATCGTTTTTATTTTTAAAAAAGAATTTGGCCTAAAGTGTCATAGTAGAGGAAGAGTTAAATAAATCATAGTTTTTTAATATAATGAAATACCATAATTCAATTAAGAAGAATAAGCATAAGCAATTCAAAGAAATCTGGAGGAATTAACTGAGAATACTGATGGAGATATAAAGGGAAGGACTAAAAATCTGTGATATATTTTATGTATCAAAATTAATTTAAACGTGAAGACTTTCAAACTAATTTTAATTTGTTGTATTGATGTTCAATAACAAGTTCATAATAGATCATTTAATAAAAAGAAAATCTAAATAGAAAAAAAGTTCCTTGGATTTTAATTTTCTAAGTGATGATCATTTCATCCTCAAGTTAGCAAGAATGGATTCCTGGAGTAGTTTGAGCTTCTTGAAGCTAGAGATCAAATAAAAAAGGATGTTGGGGAAAGGAAAAGGAAAAAAAATAAAACTAAAACAAACAAACAAAAACACCATAACTGATGAACACTCTCCCAAACAAAACAGACTTGCCCAAAACCTGACACAGGCCTCAAGTAATTAGTGGTCTTGAACTTCAATCAGCCATAAAAGGTGCTGAAAATAGGCTGACCGGACTACTATTTAATGGAGAATAATCAGCACTCCACGAGGCCAGGGGAAGGAATACAAATGCAGATTCTGTTCCTCCCTCAAAGTAGAGAAGGGGTGGCACAACTCAAATTATTGACTTTATGCATCATTCAACAATTATAGGAAACATTATCTCAACCTCTTAGTAGACAATTAAAATAATTGCCATCCTTTCATCCTTCCCCTTTAACAGCACTCTCTTGGTACCGAATTCTCTTTGTGTCTTGACATGCTACATGTATCTACTTTGCTAGGAAAGAAGCAAGGCTCAGCATAATTGGGCCATTTCCCTGTCACACTAGTTTGCTTCTGAATTTTGCTCCTCTCCATGGGTTGTAGTAAGGTCAATCATATGCAGTCAAATGACTGAACAGATATAAGATATGCACATACACCAGAACTAAGTGCATGTTGTCTGGGCAGCTCAAGAGACAGAGGGAACTCTTAAGACTTTTAAAAAAAATTTTCTTAGATAAAGCATTTGGGAATCCTCCTCTTCCTATTGACTGTCAGCATGGATTAGAGGTACTGCTAACACTCCATTTCCATTACTTTTTCAGGGGGAAATAATGGGTGGTGATGTATAATCTGATGAATTTGGGTTGAATTAAGTACAGCAACTTAATGTCTTCTTAACTGAAAGAAATCTCTGAGGTGTACCCTCTTCTTCTTCAGGAAAATTAATGGCTATCTTACCTTAAGTACCTAGAAATGTCCAATACCTTATTCTTGGGCTCTGGTTCCCCCCAAAACTGGTGTTCATTAGCCCCTAAAACTGGAGTTCAATTTAAGGTATCCCAACACAGTTATTTCCCCTTCATATAATCATAATATTCATTCTTCCTATGCCATAAAATGAATTAAATTCATCTGAGTTATGCTGGTATGTTTTAGCATCATAGTCATCATCATCGTCATCGTCATCGTCATCATCATCATCATCATCATCATCATCATCATCATCATCATCATCCTTGCTAGAGAAGGGGAAGGGGTCCAGGGAGGGAACAAACATTTATTAAGCACTTACTATGAGCCAGGCACTATGCTTAGCTTTTTATAAATAATATATTTACACTTATTTACAAATATCATATCATATTTAGAAACAAAATCTTTGAAAATTGTCAGTCTTTTTGTTCAAATCAATACGTCTTCTCTGGATATTCATAACACTGTTCTGTCGTGATTATATTTTCATCTGTCAGAATGTTCCCTCTCTGTCCACTGTGTATGATCATCATTCATACTACCTTCAAGAAGTTTATATTCTAATAGGTGAGACAAGACATATATAAAAAGGTGTACACAAGGCATCAGATCTGAAGGAACTAGTAGCTAGGGGAACCCAGAAATAATGCTTCCTACAGACAGTAGAACCTGAGCTATCTTAAAAGGAACTAAAGATTCTCATTCTCTCTCTCTCTCTCTCTCTCTCTCTCTCTCTCTCTCTCTCTCTCTCTCTCTCTCTCTCTCCCAGTACCCACAATCACTATAAATATTCCTGTATAGTACTTGATCACAACATATAACAGACTCTCCATATAGAAGACATAAACAAAGCATTTATTCAAATACCAGAAGACCAAATCCCAAAACCAGTAAGCCAATTCTATCATAGTAGCAAAGAAGCTAATAAGCCATAACAACACAGAGAGCCACAGCATCCTTTAGCTGTCCCACAAACCAGCATAAGACCAACTTTTATTCATGAGCTTGACTGACTCCTTGCCTGAGTATCCTCTCTCTCTCCCAGTCTAACTAGCTTTGACTCCCAGCTTCCTGTGGGCTCTGCTTCCCTTCAACAAACTTCTCACACCACAGGCTCCATGTGACTACATTCAGCTTATTAGGAGGCAGAGTTTGTTTTCAAAGCAGGGAAGGTCTTCAAATTCCAAATTACCATTACCATTACCATTACAGTAGCTTAACCTGATTCCTCCCCCATCCCCCCTCCCAAAAATATAAGATCCTCGAGGGCATGAATTTGTATCACTGTACTTTCCTATCCCCAGCAGCTATGGCAATGCTTGACACATGGTTTTGTTGTTGTTATTTAGTTGTTTTCAGTTATATCCTATTCTTTGTGACTATATTTGGGGTTTTCTTGATGAAGATACTGAAGCAGTTCCCCATTTCCTTCTCTGGATCATTTTTATAAATGAGGAAACTGAGGCAAACAGGATTAAGTGACTTGTTCAGGGTCACAAAGCTAGATCCAGAAGGCCAAATTTCAGGTGTTCCTGACTCCAGGCCCAGCTTTCCACTGTGCCACCTAGTTGTCTAACATAGTATATATGCTTAATAAAACTTGCTGATTGGTCTTCCTTTCTAGTCTCTTTTTCATTGCAAAGCATAATGCAAAGGATATTTAGGAATTAATACTTCCTATATCATATGAACTTGTGCTATAAATAGGGAAGAAACAGTGTTTTTAAGTCTTACAATATTTATAGTTGTAAGAAAAAATGCTCTTTGTTCTTTGGTAGAGAAGTGATCAGCTGTAAGGAACTGGTCCTATCTACCTTCCTCTCAGCTTTGTGACCATCCTAACACTTTATCTAACTAAACCTTGTGCTTATCTTGTATCTTCTTCATTGTCCTAAGGACCAAGTCTCTGAATCACCTTCTTCTTTAGTTAGGGCTTGAGTATTAGTTACCTTAGTATTAAAATAACATTCCTGCTTTCTCATTTATTTGATTTCAGTCATTTTTATTTGAAAGAGGGCCAGCTTTGCCCCCTTTCTCTGTGAATCTAACTATATTCACCATCATTCCCAACCCCCATCCTTCCATTCTTCATTCAGTCATCAGTTCCTCCTCCATTTAGTGTTTTCACATCATCATTTATCAATTGAAGGACTGTGATATCAGGTTGCCTGGATTGTGGCATCTCTGAATGAATTAAGCAAGCACAGCTAAGTAAGTTGGATAGAAACACTTTCTTTCTCTGTGCCCATCAAGCAGTGATAAAAGAGCCAGCCAAAAAAAGCAACATGACAGTTTGGAGCTCTGGCAAGATAGTCTATTTGTTTAAGTTTTCTTATTTGCAACAGCAGTTCTTTAAAGTCTAAGTGATTGGGTTATCATGTGACAGTACCTAAAATTCCTCCTATAATGTTTGACAGTCATTTAATTTTTCCTGAATTTTTTTCTTATTTTATTTCATTGTACTTTTATTTTCTTTCTTTTATCCTTTGTTTTAATTTGCTTCTGTGTATGCAGGGGAAAATGAATTTCAAAGGGTAACAGATCCCAGTTTGTCTATAAATACCCAGATAATGCCATTTGGACAC
Organism: Pseudochirops corinnae; assembly: GCA_028646515.1. Lineage (NCBI taxonomy): Eukaryota > Metazoa > Chordata > Mammalia > Diprotodontia > Pseudocheiridae > Pseudochirops > Pseudochirops corinnae. The sequence goes on along the minus strand of CM053589.1, from coordinate 68,052,578 downwards.
AACTCATAAAATCCTGCTAGCAATACATAAATAGGATTGACAGACTGTGATCTCTTGGTTCCCTTCTTATCTATCTGTACTGTTTTGCCTTTTTTTTTTCCTAGCTCCTTTCTAGTCTCCTAATCCTCCAGTTAACTATTAGTGTTCTTTCTTTTTTTAAGAAATTTGTCCATGCACCTCAACAGTATTTTCATTCCTTGTACAGTTCTCTATTTTCCAATATTTTCCAAATTCTCTATGATTCCCATTCTCCAAGACAAATAAGAACTAGCCTATTTCTCTTACGGGGAAACATATTGTGTGATTTCACTTCTGTATCCTGAGCATATAACTGTACCTTGTATATAGGCAGTGGCTAATATGTTCATTTAGTTGATTATTTTCTCTTTTAGAAGACTTTTATTTAAGAAAGGATATGAATTTAGAGAGGCAGCAACATCACATAGTGCATAGAAAGCTACTCTTAAAACTCAGAAGACTTGATTCAAGTCCTAACTTGACATATACTGGGTCCAAGATCTTGAGCAAGTCACTTACCCCCCAGCCACATACAAATCTCTGAGACTATACATTAGAGCTAAAGTACTGAACTGTATTGATACAAGGAGTTTCCTTACCTGGGAATTCCCTATACCAATGAAAGCATAGGTTCAGGCTCTATCCCTATTCTTACCTTAATAATCATCAACAGATACTATTTCAAATCCTCGATAAACTAGTAATGGAAGAAGGGGGGGAGGGAAGGATTGTATAGGAAACCCTGAAATTCTATTAAACTTTGCATTTTAAGTATGTACTAAATTTAATAGAGAAGAGACAAAATTTCCCTATTTATTAATATCCACTTCTAAAATTCTCTTTGCTTGACTTGTATGTATTTCAGTGTTTTACTGATGCTCTTTTTCTTTTTTGCTTAAATCTCAACCACTACCCACCAAACAAACACTCCCTTCTCTACCTCAGAAACCTTTTCCTTGTAACAAATAAATCTAGTCAAATAATACATTGGCCATGCCTAAAAATAAGAGGATTTGTTGGTCAGGTAGGAGACAATGGGAGACACAGGAGAACATAGGAAGTCTCTAGAAGAAGAAGGTATCAGCAGTGTCAAATGTTGCAGAGAGGTCAAAAAAGAGTAGAATTGGTATTGCAGGCATTTAAGAGAGTAGGTCAGAAGCCGGATTATAAGGATCTTGGAAGAGAGGAGAGGAAATGAATAAACCTAGTGTAGATGAATATCTCAAGTAGTTTAGCCATAAAGGGAAGGATATATATAGAATGATAGATAGTGGGCATGGTAGGATTAATTGTAGGTTGTTTGGGGTTTTTTGTTTGCTGTTTGTTTGTTTTTGAGACTGGGGGAAACATGCATGTGTTTGTAGGCATCATGGAATCAATGGATAGAAGGAGAAGGAAGGGGGTGGGGCATGATAGAGGGGGCCAAATGCTGAAGAAGCTGGGAGAGGAAGGGATCAAAGATGAATTGAGAAGGGTTGGCTGTGATAAGAAAAAAGGCCACCTGTTCATCTGAGACCAGAGTGAAGGAGCATATAGTTGAGGAAGATGTCTGAACAATTTGAGATGAATAGAAAAGGAGGGGGACCATTCAGCTAATGGACTGATATTTTTCAATCAAGGATGAGACAAATCCTTCACTGGTAGAGAGTAAGAGAGTCATGGAAGGCTTGAGAAGAGAGGCAAAGTTTTGGAGCATCTATTGTGGGGGGTTGAGGATCAAATGGATTAAGGAAAAATAGAGATTAAGTAGCATAATTTTTAGCGGGCCTATTTAACACAATTTCATTATTTTTTTTTAATAATTACATTCAGTGATATAAGAATGGGACAGAAAAAGACAGATGGTAGTAGTAATCTAGGGTTGGGATTTAGGAATACTAGGAGTCATTCAACTAGAGTATGATGCATAAGGCATAGAGAAAAATGGGATGATAAAAGATCATGATTAGATAAAGGAATTTTAGAGTGGTGAATGAGGAAGTTAAAGACTTGTGGTTATTGGCAAGATCAACTGAATGAGCAGATACAACAGTCCCCCTACTGGTCATGGGGAATGAGGGAGTAGATTAAGGAAGTGGAAAATTACTTGTGGGTGCATCAGCATATATTTCTTCTACATTATTGGTGTTGTTGCATAGATTGTCTTTACTTTTGCTCATTTCTGTGTCATTTCCTATACTTAGAAGACTTATTTTCTAAGGCGACTACATGTTCTAAAAACAAGTGAGTTTTAATTATTTAACTGAAAAGGACTAGCCCCTATTCTTCCCTCTAGGGTATCCTACATGTATTTAGCCTCAGTCTTTAAGAACCAGTGTACCTACTTTTGTTGTGAAATGGAATGGAGTAACTAGAATAATGGTAATTTCAGTTCGGGTATAAAGGCAGAGTAGGACAGTTCTTTTTCAGGACTCCTGGGGAAGATAATTGAGGGCAAAAGCAGACTTCCATGTTCTCACTCCTCATTTTTAATATCTCAGGATAAAGTCTGAGCCAGTCTGAAATCATTGACATTGCATTGTTTCCCTTTTTCTTTTATTTCTTTCTCTTCCACTTACCAGCTTGTTCAAGTTGTAAGCTATTTTCTGAATCATCTCTCAGATCAGCTTTTTTTTCTCAATAAGAAAATTTTTATAGGGGTTATCCTAT
>CM053589.1:68031386-68049411 GCA_028646515.1 Pseudochirops corinnae | reverse complement strand
ATAAGGTAAATATAAAATAATGTGAGGGGAGAACATATTAATCAGTGAAGAGTAAGATCCAGAATATTGTAGGGATGGTACCTGAGTCAAGCCTTTAAGTAGGGACTCATAATCTGGTTCCATGAACTCGCTTAATTTTTTTTTTTTTGCTAGCACTATTTCAACATAATTGGTTTCCTTTGTAATCCTATGTGTTTTATGCATTTAAAAACTTTTTTTTTTCCTGAGAAGGGATGCATGGGCTTTACCAGAATGCAAAAGGAATTCATCATACACACACACACACACACACACATTAAGGAGATCAGATGGACAGGAGGGCATTCCAGGCATGGGAAACAGCTTGTGCAAAAGCATGGAGGTAGTAGATAAATTGTTATATAGAGAGAACAACAAGCTGGCCAATTTGGTTAGAACACAGAATGGGTAAAGTATTGTAAGGTATAACAAGGCTGGAAAAGAAGACTGCAGCCAGATTATAAAGGCTTTTGTGTGCCAAACAGAGCAGTTTATATTTTACCTGAAGATACTCAGAATTTCTTGCAAAAAAAATGGGAGCTGCCATGAGAAGGAGCATTGCCCTATTAGGATTTCAGCTTGATGCTTGCTATGTCTGTACACAGAAGAGATAAGTCATCTTTTGGTTGGGAAGATGCTATTTGATTCATTCCACTACAGTAGCTAAGAAGCCAAATCTGAAAATGTAATAAAATACGTGACTTAATTCTCTTTAAAGAAAATCTCCCCCTTCTAACCTTTCCCCTTGCTGCCCATTAAAGGAAAACTGCTATCTATCCACTGCCCATATAACATTGGCATATAGCACTGTAGATTGCTGGCTTCTGTGCTATTGTAATAATTGCCAGTCTGGATGGATCACAGATATGATTGTAACATCACCTGAGTTCAGATATCCAGTCTCAGATAAATTTTTAAAACTATGATAGGGATGGAGGATAGCCAGAAAAGAAAACAAGAATGGAAGATCCTGGTTAGGGTTCTGGATTTGATGCCATCTCCTGGACCCCTAGGGTTCAGCTCACCCTTAGCTAAAGCAGAACTATACCCCTTAAAATTAGGAACTTCCACCATCTTCTTCCATTATGGTCACTGACAGCCCCCATTCCTGGAAATGTCTTAAGCTTTTTTTTTTTTTAATTTGCCTGATTTTAGTGATCCAGAGATATAACTAGTTAAATTTCTTCTTTGGTTTTAGTTCTACTGCTTTATCTTAGCTCTCCTTGGGCTACAACTGTTTAGAAGGAGCAGGTCTCCTGGTACAGTGGAAGAAAGAATTCTACTTCTGGAGAGAGAGGATCTGGCTTACTACGCTTGTGACCTTGGATATATATTTTACTTCCTTCATTCTCAGTTTTCTCATCTGTCAAATGATGTGGTTAGATGAGATGACCTCTGAATTCCCTTCTAGCCCACAGTTGTGATGCTAGGACCCTACACTACTTTTTTATGACTCTATAATTAATGACCTTTTGATCATTCAATTTCCCATTATCCTTACCCTTTTTCTCACCCTGAACTTTCTTTTGAGGTTCCCCATCTTGCCTCTGTTGTCAAAGACCTTCAACAAGAAAATGCAGTTTAATTAAATTAAATTTAAAATGAAATTGAAACAACAATAAACCAAAGAAGGTCTAGGGATGCATACAGTATGGCAAGAACTACAGCATGTCCCTACAGTAAATGCCACATCTATTCCCTTATGAATAGCTTTAGAAGAAGGAGGGATGAAATGAGAAAATCTCAGTTTTTATCAGCAGTAGTGCTGGAGCATCCTGGTGTAGCTAAACCAAATAGTGAAGTGAGATATTTCTGGCTGCTCCAACCCAGACCATCTCTTTTCCCTGACTTCCTAGTTAAGTACTGATGGTCACTTCAGAGTCTCATCTTTGTCTAATTGTTTGGTGCTGGAGATACAAAGAATATACTGTTGAGGATATTGTCAGAAAGAACTGTGACAAGACCTGGGCAAACAGAACTTTGGCACAGGGTGCCACCATCGCAGGGGACGCACTTCTCCTGGTGGATAAGCTTCATTTTCTAGAAGCAAACACCAGTGCTGGACCTCATTTTAGGGTCATCTACAGGCTGCAGCCTTCACTGGTTGAGGGTTTGAAGAACTTCTCACCTTCGCCCAACTGCTTTTGTCCCAGGTAAAAATACCCTTGTTATATCTCTGCTACCAAATGTCTCTCCTGTAGCAAAAAGAGGAGCTTTCTGCAGGGAACCACATGGCAAATGCATCATGAATCAATTGCATCAAACTATGACCACCCTGTGCTCAAGAGTCCTTTAAAAAATCATTGTTAATTTCTTGAGGAGAGAGATCCTTTTGGGAATTATTTTTCTTCCCCATAGCACATAGCATACAGGAACATAGTAAATATTCCCTTGGTTGTTGATAATGGATTATAAGTTTTATAGCTAGGAAGTATCTTAGAAATCAACTCCTTCTACCCTGTTCATTTTACAAATAAGGAAACAGGATGGGAAGCTTGTTATTTGCTCCATCTCAAACAGGTAGAAATCAGAGGCAAACTCATGTTTCAATTCAATTCAATAAATGTTCCTTAAGTGCCTACTATGTGCAATGTGTTCTGGAGGCAACGTGGTTCACTGGAAAGGATGCTGAATGTGGAGACAGATATCCTGCATTCAAATCCTGCTTTGCCACTTATTGTTTGTATGGCCAAGGGTAAATTATTTAGTTTTTTCCCCTGTTTTTCAGAATATACTTCTGCAAAATGAAGGTGTTGCTAAATGACCTCTGTGATCCTTTCCAACTCCAAATCTATGATGCTATAATAATTAAGCACATAGGCATATAGGACTAGGTAAAAACCAAAATCCTTACAAGAATCCTGTCAAATCTAAAATCAAGGAAATCAAAGACCAGGAAATTGGTTTAATGAATCCTACTCTATTGTCCTGAAGCTGAAGACTGAAGGAACTTCTTTTCCCCTTAGCTGTGATCCTGTTAATGTTATAGGTCATAAAGGTAGGTCATAAAATAATGCAGCCACAACTATTCCCTACACATTAATTGGTCAGCTAAGACTAAAATATACCCTTTTTATGGAACTAAAAATCTCCTCTAGGTCAGTTTTTAAATGTACTGGTTTATATGAGTGGTCTTGATCTTGTGTGTGTGTGTGTGTGTGTGTGTGTGTGTGTGTGTATGCCCACGCACTGGGTTTGATTTGTGAAAAAGAGAAAGAGAACCTTGACTCTCAAAGTATTGGTAGGATCCCATTCTGAACATTAAATTTTATGGTTTAAATCTCTATGTTTATCCATGTTATCAATGTTTTAAATGAACATAGTGCTGGTAAGAGGTGCTAGACTGACAGTCAGAAACTAAGATCTTATGCTTATTTAGAGCAGAAGTAATATAAGTTCATTATGTGCTATTTCCAAGGTGCCCAAATCATGTCCTATAGATCCAGCTACTCAAATGGTGGGTTCATTCACTCATTCAGGCTTTTGAGTCTTTCTTTGCCAAAACTTTTTTCGCTATAAAGTTACTCAAAAGAGTGGTTTCATCCATTCATCCATCCAGCCATTCATTCATTCATTCATTCATTCACATCCTTCCTCACTGAAAGCCTTCTAGATCCACAGAATACTAGTAACAACTGATATATGTGTTATCATGCCACTTTCCAGATGAGGAAATTAAAGCTTCAAGGCCAGATGACTGATTTATCCACAGTTTCATATCTTAGAAGTATCAGAGAAAAGATTTGAATCCAGACCTTTTGTCTCCACTTTCAGTGTTCTTTCCATTATGCCTAATGGATGCTCCTAACTAAACCATTAGCTCAACCCTTTGAATTTCCTGCCACCAGTCGAGCTAATTTTTCAATTTGTGGGATGCAGTCTATAAACCCAGACTACTGTCCCTTTGACACACACTTGGGATTTCTTCCTGTTACAAACTCCTAGTATGTCTGCTACCCCTGCTTTGTCTGGAATTGTTGTGTTAAGTGATCAGGCAGGAATATTTTGCTCATCTGACTTCCCATCATGTGCTTGGTGACCTCAAGTTCCCATATGTCACATGGCTATAAATAGACAAGTGGGAATTTGTGTTAACTTGAACATCTGGGAAGTTGGTGAAATGGGAAGATTTGCTGAATGGGCATAATCTTTGCTGCAGCAGCAAAACTTTGTAGTCATTTCCTTTGACCCAAGCTAGTCATAGGACTGAATAGGTCCTCTCCCAAGCATTACAGCTTAAACTTCACTATTAATTATGACTTAAATTCTATTTTTTAGACTCAACTGGCATTACAAAACAGGAACTCAAGACAGCTTTGACCTAATCCAAAAATGAGACACTTACTCTTCATCATATAAATATTCGTTGACTCACCTTCTATGTATATAACACTGTGACAGGTCCCCTGGGTTGATGTTTTCCCCTAAGGATTTTATAGTATGTTGGGAAAGATGTAAAATATACTATTGAAAAACTGAATAAAAATAAAGGGTTTATTAAGTAGCAGTTCAAGGCAATGTTGTTTGGTCATTTAGTCATTTTTCAGTTGTGTCTCTTCAAATTCCAAGTTTAAAAAAAATTGTCATGAGTTCATTTCTAATTATGCCACTCTGCTTTATGCATTATTTTCTTGTTTTATTTTGAGGTCAGGAATAATAACTAATACCCTTTTGCAAAAGGATGCTTAGAAAGAATTTTATTTAAGGTTGTCGGTACTTGTGATTAGACTTGGAAAAGGTTATTTGGGTTTTGTGCCTTTAAATACTTAAACATTTATGTTTTAATTCTGCCTATACATTGCTCACTCATTTAAGTGACTTAAAGCTAATGACAACCAAAGGGGAAGGAGGTGACAGCCAAATTTGAAAATTAAATTTAAAATGATAGTTAAATAAAATCATCAGCCCAGGTTAATAACTACATGGCTCTAAGGGCAGATGATGTAAAAGGTAGAGGAATCCAGGCCCTGACAAAAAAAGAAAGGCAGACTGATAAAGTGGGTAGAAATAGAGCTTGGAGTCAGGAATTCGATTCCTGCTCTGACAAATACTAGTTGTTTGATTTTGGAAGAGAAATTTCACCTCTCAGTACCTGAGACAGCTCTCTAAGACTATAAATTACAGATGAGGGCATAAAGGGAGGGAGGGAGTTTATATACTGAGAGTTCTTTATTGAATGAAATTATAGGTTTGTATGAAATCATCTGTCCCCTCCCCCTTCCTACAAGAAATTTAAATTATCTTCATTTATTTTTTATTTCCATCCACCACCACACCCACTACCACCCATGATCACACCAGAAGTATTTGTTCTAGCACTAGGTTTTTATGTTTGTTTTGGGGTGATTTTTTTTGGTGGGTCTGTGTGTATGCACACATATGTGATATGAATATCATTTTCTTCATATTGCTCCTGGGCAGTAGTGCAGGAAACAAATATTTTAAGGTATATCTTTTCAATATAGGCAATGCAGCATTCACTCCCTCTGACTTAATTTCCCTGACTCTGGCTACCTGAGTGTGAGAATGTCAGGATGGGGAGGGGGAGGGTCTTTGCTTGAGAAATAGGCTGTCAAAATTTCACTGTGGCTGCAATTGAAAGAAATAAAGCAAGGAGAAATAGTGTGAAAGCAAAGAAAGAAAGAAAAAAGAGGATTGTTATTACCTCTTGTCCAAAGTTAGCAATTTCTAATCCAGTAAACAAAATAATTAAATCTGTGTTAGTGCCCCTTTTTTATCCAAGGGGTAAAGAGACATAATGTCCCTCTACTATTAAAGGGACAGTGCTGCCGCCTGAATGATCCCCCTGAATGGGATCATAGCTAGAGAGCTAGAAGGAAATTTAGAAGCATTTCAATGAACTCCCTCATTTTACAGATCAGGAAACTGAGATCTCATGGTACAGATAATAGAATGCTAGACTTGGAGTCAGGAAGACCTGAGGTCAAAACCTGCTTCAAATAACTTACTAGCTGATTGAACCTGGACAAGTCACTAGTCTTAAATTTCATCATTAGTAAAATAAAGGAATTGGGCTTTAAGATCCTTCAATTCCTTCTAGGTCTAAATCTCTAATTATGACTCCAAACTGCTTTTTTCATTACCCCCCTACTGCCTCTTCCCTGACCACCTAATTTTATGATACTGTTTCAGAAATACATCACTGATATATAAAATTTTGTAAACCATAAAGTGCTCCATAAATATGAGTTGTTGCCATTACCATAAGTGTTATTATAGAACTCCACTATACTGTCATGAAAACTGTTTTGTTATTATTCAGCTATTAGCCATACTTAATATAACCTGGTTCATCAGAAATTAACTGTCTCCTCAATATCATGTTGCTTAACATCATGTTTCTCCAAACCAAATAGAATGCTTAGGGTGAAATATGCTTGTTTTGGATTAACCCTCCAAAACCTATCGCCTATAGAACTAGGTCTATTGCATTGTTTCTTGAAGAGTAAGTTCAGAATGCTTCAATTAATATGTGCTGTATTTCTGGACAATTTTTTACCAATCTGATTTTGAAGACGATCTCTTCTGAAATTGTATTGGAAATATAGACAGCTAAGAAGTTCAGCCTTCTGATTCTGTTCTGAATGGTATTTAAATAATTAATTAGTGATAGTTCTCTTTTTCCTTTGGAGGAATAAATCCCATTCCTCAAAGACAGTTAAATTCTGGTTTCTTTACCATGTTTTAAGATTTGCAAGGAGGAAGCCAGGGAATGACAACCAAGAATGATTTTCAGGAGCTTGAACAGAACTATAACTACCAGAAGCAAAATGGGCTTTGTCCCAGAATATCAACATTAAGGAAGACATGCTTCCTCCTTTGGCAAACAAGCTCCGTATGTTTCCCCTCCAGGTCCTCTAGCAGCATGACTATGACTATGTCACTATGTTACTATGTCACTAATGTTTCTTCTAGTGCGACTGTACCCATGGGTCCCCTGCACATACTCCCTATTTCTCTCAACTGAATTTTCTCCAGGAGCAATTATAATTAGGTACAGCATGGGCTTTTAAGAAGCATTTTGTTGAGTAGAAGTACAAAGCAAATGGATATGAGACGAGGAAGTACCTTAGACTTAAGTTCCAATAAAGAATTTGGTCATGTCTCACAAAATTTTACTTCTGACATTAATTTAAATTGGTTTGAATAAAGAAGGGCATAGTCATATGGATTGGAAAGTGAGTGAAACCATTAATCAAAGAACCCTATTAAATGCCACCACATCCTATTAGGGGAGGTGTGCATTGGGGTGCTTCAGAGGTCATTCTGAGAACTGGTCTTATAGTACATTTGTGGAAAAGGGAGTCTATTGGACATTAATGACTTTTTGCAGATGGTAATAAATTGAGAAATTCAGTAAACACAACTAAGGTCAGTGAAATAGACATATAAATGCAACATTAAAAAAAAAAGACAGGTAGCCATCTGTTCGGGATTATAATTTTTAGCATGATCAAAATCCTCAAGCAACTATGTCTCATGGTTCTGAGACCTCACTAGGCCATTAATAATTAAATGAAATCCAAGGGAACAGAAAAACGTAACCCAAGTCATTAGAGGAAGAGACAAGGTACATTGTGAACTAAAAACTCAGAATAATTTGACAAAGATAGATGAGTTTACCAATATTTTTGAAAGCAACAAAGTATGGAGGTACAGTGCTCAGAAATTATGACAAGTAGGTGAAAGTCTTCTCATGCTGGGAATCCCAACCATCCTCCCATCCAGTGGTAAGTTCAGTACCTTCAAGTTACCTAGGAGTCCCCACTGTGTTTCCTCAACTAAGTATACCTCAGACCTAATTTTCCTTCCTCTTCTCCCACTTTCCCCCAAACTGATATTATCTGCCTTAGATTTTGTGATGAGCTGTTCAAATCTGTTAGGCACAAAGGGACATAGTAAGTTTTAATTAATAAAGCATTTATTCAGCAATTACTATGTACAAAGCATTGTGATAAATGCTGGAGATGGAAACAGAAAAGCAAAATAGCCTCTGCTCTCAAGGATCTCACATTTTAATGAGGAGGACAACTCATGTGGAAGATTTTATCTGAGAGAATGAAAGCAGGGTGCGGTGGAAAGGAGATCAGAATGCTTCTTCTTTAATGTCATTTTTACCAAAAATATCACATTACCTTCTGATGTCAAACCATTTGACAGTGCCAAGGACTTTGGTGACAGAATCTTTCTCTTTTGGATCTTCCAAAGATGTGTCAGAAGGAGCAGTTGCCAGGCTGCATCTCTACAGGGGCTGCTTTCCAGGTTGGGAGCTGCAGACATTGGACTTAGAACCATTGCTATCCCTACAGTACTTGGGCTGAGGCCACCAGAATCTGAGCAGGAATGACAGTCAAGGTGTTAGCGATGGTCTGACTTGCCTGACTCATGCTGCTGCCGGCCTCTCCTCCATGGTTCCTTGCTGCTTCAGTTAGGATGTCCTGTAGGCCACAGCTGACCTGTTCTACTTAGGATCCCTCTTCCTGTCTGCTGGCTATGAGACATGGGCTAGAAATAGGAAGTGTGGAGTTCCTACCCCTCCTAGGTCTCCTGAGCCTGGTAACAGTAGGTCCCAAGTAGTTACTGGTGGTAATGATGAATTTGGGTCCCTTCTCCACAATGATGTCTCCCTTCAATGGTGATTGTAGAAGATGTGCTGGAAGGCAAATCTGGTGGTTTATCAGTTTAAAGACAGGTAAAGCAAATCTTTAAATTGTGGAGCAGGTACCAGTCTACCCTGGTGGAGGGAGTTTTCTCAAGGAGTTGCCTGGAATGGTAAAATCACAAGTCTACTCAAAAAGAAAAACAAAACAAATAAAAACCTAAGATGTTACTCTTAATGGGTTAATTTCAGTTTATTTCTCTAACTCTACCTTAAGAGAAACCACTTATTGTATTGAAATTTTTAAAAATCACTTAAAGGACTAGGGTCAGAAGAATTTGGTTTTAGTCCTAGCACTGATACTTAACAGCTGTATGACCTTAGACCAGCAGCCTCCCATCTCTGCACCTCATCTGTAAAACTGTGGCCTGGAATCCTCTGTTTGGCATTTAAAGTTCTTCATAACCTGCTTGACCCTTGCCTACCTGTCCAGTCTTCTTGTACTAATTCCTCCCATGCCCTCTGCAATCTAGCTAAACTAGCCTGTTTGCTCATCTCCCATTTCTGTACCATTGTTCTCTCTGTCCCCTATATGTAGGATACTTTTTCTAATCACTGCTGCATCTCTTGTATAGGTATCTACGTATTAACATTATATTCTTTATTACATTCTTTTAGTTTGTTTTATTTTAGCCATTCCTTGTGTCCCTAGTGCTTAGCATGATGCCTGGCACATAGTAAATGCTTAATAAATTCTTTTTGGTTGATTGATTATTAATTTCTAAGGTTCTCTCAAGCAGCTAAGTGGCAAAGTGGATAGAGAGCCCAACCTGGAATGAGGAATCTCCCTGAGTTCAAATCTGGCCTCAGACACTCACTAGCTATGTGACCCTGGGCAAATCACTTAACTCTGTTTGCCTCAGTTTCCTCATCTATAAAATAAGCTGGAGAAGGAAATGGCAAAACACTCCAGTGTCTTTACCAAGAAAACTCCAAATGGAGTCATGAAGAGTCTGACTGGATTGAAACAATTGAATAACAAGATTCTTTCACATCTAAAAGACAATGCAGAGTTCTACAAGTGAATTCCTAAGGGATAACATTCCCAATGGATTTTTACATTTCTTTATCTATTCAAGTAGAGAGTATGTTTTGTACTTGGAAGCGGATTGGGTACTTTCCCCTTCCAAATCATGACACATTGTGTAAAATAACAACTTATTCAATTCTTATATTATGGGATTTCTCTAAAGCAAGGGTTCTTAATCTTTTGTGTGTATTGTGGCCCCTTTTGGAGGCCTAAGGAAACCTATAGACCCCCTTCTCAGAAGGAGGTTTAAAAAGCATAAAATGAAATACGTGAGATTACATTGGAAACCAAGTATATTGAAATACAATTATCAAAACAATTTTTTAAGTTCGCAAACACCAGATCCTTTGTTCTAAAATGGAAAGCCCTATAGCACGTGAAAAGAGGTCATGATAGATTGGAAGGTAGCAGGATAAAGAAATAAGTCATGGCCTATTTAGCCTGTGAAATTAGATAGTATTACAAGCGATCAGGTCATGGTGAGGTTCTTCTTGTTCATAATGTTTTAAAAAACACTTCAGGAAAAACACTCTGGGGTGCTGTTCAGAAAGCAAGCCTCCTTTTATATTGAAAGGAAGGATGTGCCTTTTCCAGTGCTAGTTTTTGTGACCATGTAGCATCTAAAGCTGAAAGAGACTTCAGATATCATCTATTCTAACCTCCTCATTTAGCACATGAAGAAAGATTATTTGCTCAAGGTCATATAACTAAAAGTAGTAGAATTAGGATACTTGTATACAGAAGATGCTCAGTGAGATGCTATCTGATGGCTGCGGGACATGGGCTATAAAGAGGACAAGTGGAGTTCTTATCCCTCCTAGGTCTCCTGAGCCTGGTATCAGTAGGTCAGCAGTAGTTGCTGGTGGTGATGAGGAATGTGGGTGCCTTCTGCACAATGATTTCTACCAGAAGTGGTGATTTTAGGTATGGACTAGAAGGTAAATCTGGTAGTTTATCAGTTTATCAGTTTAATGACAGGTAGAGCAAATCTTTAAATTGTAGAGCAGGTACCAGTGTTTGAGCATTTGAATATATAAATGAACTGACTATTGCACCTGGAAGGCTTAGAGGGTTTTACTTTGGTAATATATTACTAGAGTGTCCTTGTGTGTCTCAACATTAAAAGCGGAAGAGAGCCGCTTCATATTCCTTCTTCCAAGTCAACATTCAATAATAAAGTCCATTTGAATTCAAATGGAGCTATTCAACTGTGCTTTTAAACCCAAACTTTAAACCCAAACTCCTGCTCCCGCTGATTATCAATGATACCTCCTAGTCCAAGCTTCACAGGCTCAAAGTTTGGGTTTTGATGACTCGGAGTGAGTGTAAATGGCAATTGTTTCTGTTATGACTACAAACTCTAAGGGTCTTCCCCCTCCTAGATTGATTCTTTTGGGAAGTCAAACTAGACCATTTTTTGCCTCAATTCTTACCTGGCCTTAATCACTGAATGGGTGTTGCCTCAGACAAACTGAGACCTGGGAAAGACCTCAGCTTAAAAAGTTTAGAGTCTCCTACTGCACTAGGGCACTGAACTTTGATGACTCTGGAGAGAGAGGCATAGTCCTGCCTCAATTAAATCCAATTTATTTGCAAGTCAAAATACCACCATCCCTGATGTCCTTGGTTCTTTTCAAGAATGAAGGACAAACAACAATGTAGTTTAAAAATCCTATTGAAAACCCATATTTTAAATAGATTATTTTACCCCAACTCAGTCTGATTTAATTTAAGAATAACTTATTAATATCCTAATATGTCCAAGGCTATGGGCATGAAAGTCAACCAAACAATCAACAATTTATTAAGTGTTCACTTTACAAAGCACTGTGCTAATCTACAAGAATAAAAAAGAAAAGGTGCAACAGTGGATAGAGCTCTGGGCCAGGAGTCAGGAAGACCTGAATTCAAATTTGGCCTCGGATACTTAGTAGCTGTGTGACCGTGGGTGTCATTTAACCCTGTTTGCTTCAGTTTCCTCATTTAGAAAATGAGCTGGAGAAAGAGATGACAAACCACTCCAGTATCTTTGCCAGAAACCTCACATGGGGTCACAGAGTGTTGGACAATTGAAACAACTGAACAACCAAAAAAAGGACCTGCCTTCAAGGAGCTCATAGTCTAATGTCAATATTTAACCAAAAGGGTTACTAAAAGATACATAGAAAGCAGAAGAAAGGTAACTTCAGAGTTGGAAGACTCAAATGACTGGGAGGACTAAAAAGATGTCCTACTGGAAAAAAAAATGAAAATAGCTCTTGCCTTCAAGGAACTTACCTTCAACCAGGTGAATACAACTTGAACAAAGATAAATGCAAGATACTCAATTGGAGAGAGAGCAAGGATGACAGAGGACCAGGGAGGTCTCAACATAAGAGGTAGCAACATCACAGAGGAAGAGGTAAAGGAGGAGCACATTCTAGACATGGGGGACAGCACAAAAGTGGGAGATAAAATATAAGTTCAGGGAATAGCTAGCAGACCAGTTTGAGTGAAATATAGGGTAAAAAATATGAATAATGTGTGAAATAATTCTAGAAAGGTGGGATGAAGCCAGATTATGAAGGGTTGTAAATGCCAGTCCAAGGCAATAGAGTACCTTTGGCCATCTTTGAGCAAAGGACTAACATGGTCAGACCTATGCTTTAAGAATATCAATTGGGCACTTGTCTGATCAATAAATCATAGATTTAGAGCTGGAAGGGACTTCAGAGGCCATCCCATCCAACTTTGTCATTTTACAGATAAGAAAACCAAGGCCAAGTGAGGTTAAATATCTGTAAGAGTCAGAAAGGGGATTTAATCCCAAATTCTCTCACTGCAGAGGCCATGAGTGCTTTTTCCTCTGTGCCACACTTTATCTATAACCAGGAGACAGAGAGTTAGAGAACCAAAGTGGGAAGCAGAGAGATAAGTTAAGAAACTATTGTAATAGCTCAGGTGAGAGGTGATAAGGGACAGATCTGAGAGAGATGTTATGCCAAAAGAATTGTCTCAATTTGTCAACTAGATGAATATGGGGATTAAAAGGCAGGGAAGAGTTGGGAATAATTTGGAGCTTCAGAATTTGGGTGAATGGAAGGATAGTTATACACTTAATAAAAATAAGAAATGATTAGAGAAGTTTAGAGGAGGGATGCATTCAAATGGGAAAGATAAGGAGATCCATTTTGGACACATTGAGTTTAAGATTGGGGGTTGGATTAGGAAATCCAATTCTAGATTAAAAATCTTATGATCCTGTTGAGGATCAGCCCTGTGCCTCACCTACTAATAAACCCATGAAAACCATGTACCCAAAGGTAAAGGGGAATCACTTAGTTACATGCAATTAGTTAAGGGAATTATTAATAATAGTAAGATAGTGAGTCCATCTAGCACTAATTTGTAGTAATCACAGATGTAAGAGCTGGGGAAATGGCCTTTGGATCACAGAGACCATCCTTTCTAGGCAGTGCTGGAGAACCAACTGAATCAACCATCTCAGCTCACTTAATGTTTTATAGTAATTAATAGGAATTGATAGCAATTTGCAGCAATTAAACCCTAATGCATTCACTTTATTTAGGAATGTACTCTTTACTTACTAGATGTATTCTCTAGCCATTAGGGGAAAGGACAGCTACTTTGTATGCCCAGTGGTATGTGTGTGTGTGTGTTTCCTTTCCCATCTGCACTTCCACTGATTTATTGCCTGTCACTGGATGCAAGTACTTATTCCTCCGTCCCCCCAATATTTGAGTTTTCCCTAGTAGCAAAATAGCCACGATACTTTAATGGTCTCTGAGATAGGAAAGACTTGATGCAAAAATCTCTAATATAGTTCTATGTTATGAGCCAGTAGTACATACCTTGTTTGTTTTGGCTATTAATAAAAACTTAGTGATTTTTGGTTTTGGCAATGCACTCTTTAAAAGAGATGAGAGTCCATTCTGTTCTGAAGAGTTCGGTTAAAATTAAGATGTGTCAATTCTACTCTTCTCTTTTAGCCTCTGGGCTTTCTACTGCAGATATTTAAGTGACTGGACTATAAGAAAAGGTGTTTGGATCTCTTCTTTGTGTGTATTTATTAATAAAGATTGGCTTTGATAGCTTTCAACTTTGGGAGTAAGGTAACTTTTTGGAAGAGATGAAGGGCAAAAATGGTATATAAGTTTTCTACTTTATACTGTATGCCAGACAGGTGGTGACTTAGTGAATAGAACATTCAAAAGGGGGTAGAAACACCTGAGTCTCAGACGTTTACTAGTTCTGTGATCATAAGAAAAGTTAAACTTTGTCTGCATCAATTTTCTCATCTTTAAAATGGCATCTACTTCCCAAGGTTGTTGTGAAGAAAAAATATGATAATATTTGTAAAACACTTTGAAAACCATGAATGATGGTTATTATTATTTTTGTACCCTAATTTTCATTAGTAGAAAAAATGATTTTCAGAAAATGATTCCTATTAGAATAATCTTGCATTCTTGGTTTTAACACTACTAAGTACACTGAAAATGTCCAAACAATGAAACTGCCAAATAGCTTTTATTGCTGTTTTAAAAGTAGGTCCATTAAAACTTACAGGATGATCTTCTCTACTTTAACATATTATCAAAAAACAAAAAGATCCCACAAGCCTTGGTTTGTAGTCTCCTGTTCCCACATCATAGTGACCTTGTAAAGTTGGAAAGAAACTTAGAAAGCCTGATCTATAACCCCATCCAAAGCCAGAATAATTTTTTCAATATTCCTAGTATTTTGATCATCTAATATTTACCCAAACACCTGAATACTTCTAATGACAGGGAATTCATTCCTTTGTAGAGCTTGTGCCCCTGTGTGTGTGTGTGTGTCTGTGTCTGTGTGTGTATGAATTTATGCATACCTACATATAAAATAACAGTAACAATAACAAAAGAGAAAGCATCTATGTTCAAAAACAAAAAAAGGGGGAGCCACTACTTTAGGAATTAAAAAAATTCCCCAGGCTCCTTCTAATGAGGAGACAGAAATCTGTCAACAAAATCTTAAAAATAAAAATAAAGCCTACAACAGACCCTGCCTGCCAAGACTGCCTTGTTAGCAGTTGAACACCCCAAGATATGAGTGCATAATAGAAATGCGGTAATAATTATTTGGACAAGGACACAATTTGCATGAGAATGAATCGGAAAATGTCCTGGAACACCAAGAAAGATGAATATTAAAGATTCTTTTGAACATGATTAGAATGTTGATGCTAGACCAAACCCCAGGCCTTCCTTGTCTACAGAGACCATGGGGAAAAAAGGTAATGGACTTTATACATCCATCCATATTAATTGTCAATGACAAGTAATCCAGTATTTAAAAGGCTAGTGTAGACCTTGTAACAATTTACTGGCATAAAGCCCAGGGCTATTTTTCAGACTTATTTTTCTCTTCCTTTTCCCCATCAGACATCTTTTTTTTTTTTTTTAGTCTAAGGATGCCCCTTAAATTAAACTCAGCTGTGCCTTGGAGGAAATATTGAAGGAGGAAATAGAAAGCGCTCATGTACCATTGAGATATTGAAATTATGCAAGATGAGAGGTAGAAAAATTATAAAAACGAAACAAAGCAAAGAAATCATGTAAACAAATTAATTAATTGTCTGGAAGTGAAGTGTATGTTTGTAGTTTTGCCCTCGTGGAAGGGAAATTGGAGTTCATTATGCTTGCTGACTGATTTAAAAGCTTTTTCTTGCACAGTATCACCTAGAGAAAAGGAGAGGGAGTGGGAGAGGAGAGGGGAAGGGAGGAAAAAGGGATGGGGGAGGGAGGAGGAGGGATGAGGAGAAAGAGGAAGAAAAAGCAGCGCATATCAGTTGCAGCTTCAATTAAAAAACAAATTCATTATTTGGACTCTCTAGAGAGAGGGTTATTGTTTCACTCTGGTTCTAAAGATATTAAGGCAGTATCTTCCCCTCCTGCTTTTTCTTAATTCTTCTGTATTCATCTCCACCTCTCTCTCTCCCTCCCCCACCCCCTCTTTCATATCATTCCTATCCTTCAGTGATTTTAGAAGGAAATGTCTTGGGTTCTGAGCCATAAGGTCTCTGTCTTCCCAAGATCAATCTCCTGGTGGAAGTTAGTAGCATCTATTAGAATATAAGCTCCATGAAGGCAGTGACTTTTTTCTTTATTTTTGCCATTTTGTTTCTGAAACCTCACTCAGTGTCTGTCACTTAATAGTCATTTAATATATGCTTGTTGAATGAATGAATGAACAAATTAATGAATGAAGAGCTGTGTTAATGTATTTCAGAACTTGGTTTCACAAGTTTAATTGTGTGTTCATGTACTATGAAATGCATAAAGCTATACATGGAATATTCTTTCTCTGTCTCCTTTCTCTCTATCTTTCCCACCCTTCTCTCTCTCTCTCTCTCTCTCTCTCTCTCTCTCTCTTTCTCTTTCTCTCTCTCTATCTCTCTTCTTCTTCTTCTTCTTCTTCTTCTTCTTCTTCTTTCTCTCCCTCTCTCTTCCTCTCTCTCTCTCTTTCTCTGTCTTCCTCCCTCCCTTCCCCCTCTCCTTTCTCTATTTCTCTCCCTCTTTCTATTTCCTTATCTCAGTGTCTCTTTTTCTGTCTCTCTTCTTATTTCTGTGTCTCTTTCTCTGTCTCTCTGTCTCATGAAATTAGTGAAAATGATATCTTCTCCTCAACAACCAGAAGCTCAAAGTATTGTCAACAGAATGTATGCATATGTATAGGGGCTGTGTTTGAGGAGCAGGAATATTTTTTTAAATCAAGATAAAACTGAAAGGTGCTATCTATTAATAAAGTTCCCAGGAATTGGGTTATGTTTTACTCTTCAGCAAATACCTCTTGCTAATCAATTTACTTTGTTGTACCATAGGGATAACTCTAGCTTCTCTGAAGTTACTCCAGGAAAACTCTAGAGTAGTGGTGTCAAACTCAAATAGAAACAGGGCCTCTAATCTCTATGGGGCACATATTGACTTAGTTTTACAATGTAAGGGTTTTTTTTTATTGTATTTGAATGTATTTTGTTAATTATTTCCCCATTACATTTTAATCTGGTTCCACTGTACTCTGCAATGTTGTAGGCCATGTTGGCCAAATGTTTGACAACCCCTGCTCTCGATGGTCTTACCCAACTGGAAAGACTTCAAAGTAGAAGTCCAGCCACAAACTTGTACACTGCTAAGTATGTGTATGTATAAAAATATTTATTAATGTATTTATAGAATTATTATTTATAATATATAATATATGCTAGAAATAATATAATCTATTAGCATATTAGTATAATATATATATATATATATATATATATATATATATATATATATATATATATACATATATTCACTAAACTAGCTCATGAAACCTTGGGTATAAGAACTTAAATTTTTTTTGGATAATTTTTTTCAATACAATAGATTTTTTTAAAATCCTATGTATATTACTCTGCGTTTTTGAGAATATGATTCAATGAAGGGGGTTATAGGCATCACCAGACTGCCAGAGGGGTCCTTGATATACACAGAGTTTCAAGGAACCCCTATCCTAAGGCTTGAAAGGCTTGTGGTCTGCATCAGCAAAAAGAGAGTACTCAAATCAAAGAAAGTATTGATTCTTTGTGTATCTGTACTCATTTATATTAAAAATACAGTATATAACGCTAAATTGGTTATCTTGCCCTACAGGAGAATGGGGGGATAGGGATGAGAGAGGGGATGATGGAGGGGAAGGCAGGGTTGGGGGAGGGTTGTTAGAAGCACACACTTTTGTAAAGGGACAGGGACAAAGTAGAGAATAGAACAAGTGGGGGGCAGGATAGGAAGGAAAGAAACATAGTCTTTCACAATATGTCCATCATGGAGATGTTCTGCGTAACTACACATGTACAGCCTGTATTGAGTTGCTTGTCTTTCCAGTGGGGGTGGGTGATGAGGGAGGAAGGAAAAGAATCTAGAATTTAAAGTTCTATAATCAAATGTTAGATATATATATACATATATATGTATACATTATATATTTTTACTATCATTATTATTTACATGCAACTGGGAATTAAGATATACAGGCACTGGGGTAAGGAGATCCATCTCACCCTACCGGAAAGTCAGAGGGGTGATGGGGGAGGACACAGAAGAGAGCAGATTAGGGGGGGGTGTATACAGTGGGATGGCTGTTTGGGGGTGGTAGGTAGGGGAAAGATTGGGAGAAAATTTGTAACTCAAAATCTTGTGGAAATGAATGATGTAAACTAAAAAATAATCAAAAGTTAATAAAAAAATTATATATATATATATATAATTTATATA
>CM053589.1:67964899-68030886 GCA_028646515.1 Pseudochirops corinnae | reverse complement strand
TATATATATATATATATAATTTATATAATATATATAATTTAATATATAATATAATATTATATATAATATAATATAATTTATATAATATATATAATTTTTTTATTATTAAGAGAAACATGTGAAGGCTAAAACTCTGTAGTTTCTGATTGGTAATCATAACCATGAAGACAGTGGCAAGTTGTGCTGTATAGATAGTGACAATTTTATGAAATACACATTGAATTCAAGTTGAGAAGTTGGTAAGCAAAGACCTTTATCCCATGCAATGCCATTTTCTTTTAATTTTTCAATATTTTCTTATTGTGAACATGTTAATATTCAACAAAAGGAATATTTAAATATATAAAGAACATTCTTTTTCTTTCAGCTTCAATTAGATCCATTTATTTGTAGATAGAAGTATTTTAGAATCCCATTATCTGGTAAATCTTTCAGCTTAGATCTTGTATGTGTCTGAAAAACAGTATTGAATGAATACAAATGCTCTCTTGTTTTCCTGCATGAACTTATTTATTCTGCAATATAGTCCTACTTGAAGGCCTCTTAATACTGCATACAAGGACTCACAGGTTCTTAAATGTTGCTGAGTCCTACAAAACTAGTCAAACTAAACTTCAGGGATGATTTCAGTGTTGGAATGTATCTGTCTGGAGTCTTAGAGCAAATGAAGGTTGCTTGGGGGAGGCTCAGCACCAGGATTGCCAAAAGCCTGTGAATTATTTCAACTATGTCAGCCCTAGAAGAAAATATACCCAGCTATAGAGGGATTCTGATCTGTATTAGTGGAGGTAGTATTCATATTGGCGAAAATCACAGATCTTTGAAACTTTTAGAACATTCAGCATTATTATCAATACTATGGTGAATCTTCAAAGAATTTCTTTTTCTTATTTTTTTAATGCCTACCTTTGGTAATTCCTGTCTCATTTTCCTTAACTCAAATTTGTCATAGATATACAATTTGCTTCCCACTTAATAGTAGCTGCCTACCATCCATGTCCACTCCTCTCATGGGTACCACAGGGGAAAGTGCCAAGATGAATACAAGCTGTAGTACAACACATCTGTTTTGAGAAATGACAGTTAATTGTGAAGTTTTCTTAACATAATTTGCCCATTTTGATTTTTGTGGATCACTTTATGGACAATATAACTAAAGGATATATTCTGGTCTGAAAATCTCATTCATACTGCAATACGCCAAGCAAATGAAATTTTAGTTCCTATGGCACCTCCTACAATTGTGATAGCATTTTCTCCTGCTTCCACAGAGATTTAACCTGGCAATGTTCCCGTATCTCTGGAGATACATATTCTGTAGAACCTTCTCCGTGATCTCTCCCTTCCTTTCCTTTGGGTTTCCTCATCTGCTTAATTGCTAGGATTCATGAAGCAAGACAAATATGGATCTATTAAAAAGGGTGGGGTGAGAGAAGAAAAGAAAATCTATGGCAAATATAGGTTTAGAGTATCCTTGAGGTTCCAGAATTTTATCTTTTTCAAAAAGATGACAGAAATAGAAAGAAATCCATAGAAAGGCAAAAGAAATGAATTGCAGGTAAAGGGATAAGGAGTCCTTGCCTGGGATGATGATAAAGGGAAGGCTTATTTAGTTTGTCCAGAAAAAGAGCAAAAGACAATTTACTATATATCATAAGAACCAGAGGTTATGAATGGCAAAACAGAAATCTTCCTTCTCCCCACTCTCCAAGTTGTAGGGGACTCTCTTAAATTAAAAGGCAGTACAGTCAGAATAGTTTGAAAATGTTTTTTTTTCTCTTTATCAAAGAATTAGATCATTAGTTCATGTTGTGCCAAAGGTAAATGGTTAGTGCTACCTTTAAAAGATTTAATTAATGTGAGTGAATAGGAAGAATTGTTATAATAACATTCACATCAGCTACAAGTGTTCCTTAATGTTCATATTAGGATTTATTAAATTATAAAAATTTGCCAGCTAAATTTGGAAAGAGATTCTTCCCATCTCTTCTTTTTTGGTATGATTTAGTCATTTGCAGCATGGCAATTTGACGGCATTTGTCACAATGGCTAGCATTTTGTTAGATTTCTAAAAATTCTTATTTCATATGGTAGGGACCAAAAATTCACTTTCAGATTGATGCCCTATTGGGAGAGCTGAACTTTGTTCAATTCCTTTATCAACTTGTCTTATACTTTAAGTTGCAGGTGACAGATGGACAGATGTGTTAATATGCCAAGGACCTTAAGGGAATGCCTTTAATGGGAATACTAATAGGCCATGTGTGTTTTTTGAATATCAAAAGTGAATGGACTTTTGATAGTTGTGGGTGATAGGATGAGGGAGAGGCTATAGCATATTTGTCATGTGACAACAGACCAAAACAAGATTGTTTTTAGATCAATATGAAATTTGGCAAGCACTAGTCCAACTAATTTTTTTTTAATTTCATTTTTATTATTTGAACTTGACACAATAAAAAACAAACACTTCTCCACACAAAGAGAAAAAGTAGAGTGTATTTGAAACTGGGGATTTCTACCACATACTGCTTATTTTTTTTAAAAGGATATAACAAATTTAACATGTTAGTTCCAACATTGCCCTGCTTGTCTATATTCCCTTCCGACCTTCCTGCTGATTTCTTCTATATACTTTGAAAATGCTTCATTGACCATTTTTCTTTTATTTTCTTCTTTTTTTCCTAGTAACTCTATCAATATCATTACTGTCAATCTTCTTCATAAACCCCTAGTCTTCAACAACAACAAAAAATATCCACCCCACATGTAACAAATAAGTATAGTCACATAAAGAGAATCCTCACATTGGCCCATGTTAAAAAATGTTTATCTCTTTCTGCGTCTTTAAGTCTATCACTTCTCTTAACAATAGGTGAGGACCATAACTGATCAATGTTCTTCTGGAGGCAAAATTGCCAAAAGGGTTCATTTTAGTCCCTCCCCAAACAAATAAACAAACAAAAAATTAGGAGCCTCTAGACTAGAAGGAAGAGGCTCTACTGAAACCAGGACGTGGACAACCTTTCTATAATCAGAAGCACTAAGAGATGTCACACCAAGTGGTATGATTCACTCTCAGCTATTCTATGTATTAAACAACCGTTAGGCTTCAAGGGGGTTGTACAAAGGGGCATTAAGACATGGTCCCTGACTTAAAGAAGCTCATAGTTTAAGTAGCAAATCCACATGTGAAACAATTAAAGGAAATCTCCTAGAAAACTTTTTAATTCATAATTGTGTGATGTTGGTTGAGAGAGCTGTGCCTTTGGGGGTAATGATTGACCTTAGAGGAGAGAAATCACATTTTGAAAACAATGATCTCTCAATATCGTATTTTAAAGGCATTCCTCTGGGTCTCTGATCAGGTCAAAGAAACAATAACTGCTCTGGGACTTGTTCTGTTTGTTATGAGGTGACAAATCATAGGTCAAGGCAAAATCTAGAACAGGAATGACTTGTCCAGACATTGGAGATTCTGGAGGTCTTTGATTTTTAGATCCGTAGCCCTTTACATACAAAGCATTCTACTGACAATGTGAAGAAACATGTGACCAGGAATCTACTCCCTAGAAACATAACATCTAACAAACTCATAGACATAAACAAAAGAGGAAACACAAAAGGGAAGTATCCCATTTTGTACCTTCTCAATACCCACCATCATTTCTTATGAAGGAGGAAGCCAAATTGAGGGAATTATCAAGTTTTCCTAATAGCCCCAAAGCAGTGTTTTATAATTGTGTGTGCATGTGTGTGTGTGTGTGTGTGTGTGTGTGTGTGTTCTGTGTACTTTTAAAATGCTTCATTGGCTATTTTCCTTTTATTTTCTTCTTTTTATTCCTAGTAATTCTATCAATATCGTGACTGTCAATCTTCCTTATAACCCCCTAGTCCTCAACAGCAACAACAAAAAATTCCTTTTCACATTTAGTCCAGAATTTCTTTATTTATGGTACATGGAGTATGTGTGTGTGTGAGTTTGTGTCTGTGTGTGTTTTAGTTCTGTAGAGGCAACTAGGTAATTCAAGGAATGCTAGACTTAGAGATAGGAACTGAGTCCAAATCCAGATTCAGACAATTTCTAGGTGTATAACCTTGAACAAGTCACTAAATCTTTGTCTGTCTCAGTTTATTCAACTGTCAAATGAGAACAATAATAGTACCTACCTCACAGGGATTTCGTGAGGATCAGAAAAGGTAATATATTGGCAAAGTGCTTAGCGCAGTACCTGGTATACAGTAGGCACTTAATAAATGTTTATTCCTTTCCCTTTCCTCCTTACCTGAACTCTTCATCTTCTGTGTGGTAAAGTGTGAGTTGTGTTCTCTCTTCTACTCCATAGTCAGAGGGGATGAGTGTTTGGGAGGGATGAGTATTGGGAGGGGAGATGGAAAAAAAGAAAGAGCCAAAGCCAATACAAAGCAAAGTTATACAAAACCTGTACTATGATAGTTAGTGACTGACTCAATTTATAACCTCAGACAAATGATAACAGTAATAACTGAAATTTATATAGCTCTTTAAATTTGCAAACATTTTATAAGCCTAATCACATTTGATCCTCACAACAACCCTGAGAAATAGGTCTTATAAGCATTATTATTCTCATTTTGCAAATGAAGAAACTAAGGTTAATTAATTTACCACATGCCACACAATTAGTAAATGTCAAAGGTAGGGTTTGAACTCAGATCTTCTCAAGAGCTAGTCTCTATCCAGTATGTTACCATAGTTGGATTCAATTTCATCATACGCCATGATTTTAAGAACATGAAGAGATTGAGCCTTTAAGGTTGTAAGCAAGGTAAAAAAAAAAAAAAGGTACTATATTAAGTCGAGATATAATTAAGCATCTTTTAACAAAGAAGTCTACTTCCTTACAGCACAAGAATATCATCTTTCATATATGCTAATGGCATTGATGGTTCTGCCATCAGTAAAAGAATTCTCTTGGACTTTCCAATTCACAGTGGTTGAAAAGTTGGCACTAACTAATCCTCCCTTTCTTTCAAGAATAGTATTAGGACTCAGGATCACAGAGCCATATGTCAATAATTGCGGGGGAACTTTAAAATAACTTAGGATCCTAGATCCTAGATAGATCCTAGACCTACTGTGGGAAGAAATCTTTCACATTTAGTCCAGAGTTTCTTTATTTATGGTACATGGAGAAATTTCAGTCTATGAACTTGAATGGGAAAAAAATTACATCTTTATTTTCATAAACCTCTAAAATTTGGCATTTCAGTTTTTTAAAAATATATTATTTTAAGAAGTCTATGCGAGCTTCTAGACTACAAAAATGTTCAGGGGACCCACAAAATATGCGGAGAACCCTTGATTTTAGACAGTCCTTTCATGTTGCAGGTCAGGCACATAAGGTTCTGCAAAATGAAGTGACTTATCCAAGGTCACACAGGTAGAAGAGGTAGGTTTTGAACCCAGGTCCTCTGACTCAAAAGACAGCATTCTTGTCATTATAACATCCTACTTTTCACTACTATTCTAACCAACCCTCTCCTCCACCATCTCATCCCATCCTTTTTCAGAGTTCATACAGGAATTAGTATTCTCCATTTTGCTCTTTGGATGTCCCATATTATTATTGTCTACCAATTATCCTAAGTCTCTGAAATTTTCAAGTCCTAGTTGTTTTTTCTTCTTCCCTTTGCTCTGTTTTGTAGAAAAGCATAACTTTGACTTGTAAATAACAGGCCACCTGTAATCCTCCCCATTTGTCCTTCCACCCCTAATTACCAGGGACAAACTGAGGGGTAGGTATAATCCTTGCTCATTATTCCACTGCCAGACCATTATTCCTATGTGGCTAAGCTAATTGGTCCACACAGAGATAATCTCTGAATTCATTCACTTCATATGAATGAGACAAGTACAAAATATGATAGAGCTATTAGAATTTATTTATTCATATCACTTAAAATTATGGTAGAACTATTTTATTGTTGTTATTATTATTTTGGAAGGGGGAAGGCAGGGAATTTGGAGTAAAGTGACTTACTCAAGGTCACATAGCTAGTAAGTGTTAAGTGTCTGAGATCAGATTTGAATTCAGGTCCTCTTGCTTTCAGGGCTGATACTGTATTCACTGTGCCACCTAGATGACCCTAGAAAGATTTTAGATAGAAAAATGCATCAACATTGTTGGTAGAGCTGTGAACTGATACAACCATTCTGGAGAGCAGTCTGGAACTATGCCCAAAGGGCTATAAATAATTGCATACGCTTTGACCCAGTAATACCACTTCTGGGGTTGTATCCCAAAGAGATCATAGAAGTGGGAAAAGGATCCGTTTGTATAAAAATATTTATTGCAGCTCTCTTTGTGGTAGCAAAAAACTAGAAATTTGGGGGATGCCCATCAATTGGGGAATGGCTAAACAAGTCATGGTATATGAATGTAATGGAATACTGTTGTGCTATAAGGAATGGGGAGGAGATGGACTTCATATGTACCTGGAGAGGCTTATACAAATTGATGCTGAGTGAGAAGAGCAAAACCAGGAAAAATTTGTACACAATCACAGACACATAGTATGTGTGATGACCAATCTTGATAAACTTGATTCTTCTCAGCAACGCACAGCTATAAGACAACTCTACAAGTCTCAGGATGGAAGGAAATACCTACATTCAGAGAAAGATCTATAAAGACCAGAGTTTAAATGGAGACTGAAGCAATCTACATGCTAGCATTCTTTTTCATGTTTGGTTTTCTTTCTTTTTTCCCATTGTTCACTCCATTGGTTACAACCCTTCTATACAACCAGACTATTGAACAATGTGAAAGTATTTGCACATCCTATACATGATTGCATGCCACCATGAGGGGGGGAGGGGCGGAGGAAAGGGAATCTTGTAAACTAAAAGTAAATAAACAAGTCAATGGAAATTTAAAAAAAAAAGAAAAATTCATCAAATTAGAGAGATTCATTAAATTGGGTTGTGATTTAGGAAAACCACTTAAAAGTTCATTGCTAGGAATGCTGGCATCTATTTCTAATTTTCCTGAATTACTGGGCAATTTCAGACAAGGCACCTAACTTCTGTGGATTGTGGTCTCCATTGGTGAAATGTAGCTGATAAAACCATCAAGAAAGAAAGAAAGAAAGAAAGAAAGAAAGAAAGAAAGAAAGAAAGAAAGAAAGAAAGAAAGGAAGGAAGGAAGGAAGGAAGGAAGGACGGACTTAAATTACATTTTAAGTTTGAATTTCAAAGATGAAAAAGTGATATATAGGAATATAAAATATAACTAATACCCTTTATCAGTAAAGAAACCATACTCCACAACTGGGAGGAATCTGGAGATGAATCCATGGATGAAAGATTCTGAGATACTTAGAATTAAGAAAATAAATCCCTACTGTCAATATAGTCTCTGTCACTGCAACTGAGAGTGGCAGATAGATTTTCTTTTCCACTAGATTTACTTTCTGATATCCAGGTTTATCACTCAGGCAAAGACTATTCATCACCTCTTTCCTGTCAATAACCCAACCTCAAGCTTATGGGTTCTGCGTTTATTATTCCTTCTTTAAAGACAGCTGCAACTCTTTCACTTTTGCTGAAGAAAAAGGAACAAAAACAGGAAGGATGGATGAAAATAGAAATAATAAAACAACCAAACGATCATAAGTGAGAGTTGAATGACAGTTTTAATCTACCTTTAGTCTTGTAACGTTCAACATTTTTATCAGTGCCATCGATGAAGAGACAGACAGCATACTTATCAAATTTTTAGATGACGATAAGCAAAAAGGGTTAGCTCACATGTTGGATGACAGAATCAAGATCTCAAAATATCTCAGTGGGCTAGAATGCTGGGTTTGAGTTAAAAATAAGAAATTTAATAGGGATAAGTAGGAAGAATCTATGCTCAGGTTTAAAAAGATCACTTATCCAAGAACAGGAGAAGGTGTTATTAGACAACATGTGAGAAAGATCATGAGGTCTAACTCAAGATGAATCAATAGTATAATGATAGTGCAGTGGATAGAGTGCTGGGCCTGAAGTCAGAAAGACCTGAGTTCAAATCCAGCTTCAGACACTTATTAGCTAAGCAACCTTGGTCAAATTACTTAACCTCAGTTTGCCTTGGTGTCTTCAACTATGAAACAGGAATAATAATACTACCTACCTCTGGGGTAGTATTTCTGAGAGAATACTTGTAAAGCACTTCACACTGTGACTGACAAATAGTAGACTCTTTGTAAATGCTAGTTCTTATTGTTATATTTGATGTTGTTAAGTAAGCTGATTAAATCTCGGCTTGTATTAATAGAAGCAAAATTAGTGTCCTGAACAAGGAAGTGATAGTCTCTATTCAGATTAATTCTGGAGTATTGTGATCAGTTTAGGGTATCACTTTTGGAGACAGCATTGAGTGACTAGACAATAATGAGCCTGACAATATAGCAATGGAACTTGTCACCCCAGAGTTTGGTCTAAGAAAGACATACAGAATTAGGTAGTATGGGTGCTTTTTTTCTCTCAAGCTGGTGGCATGCATGAGGAGGTCCTGGTGGAACTAAGCTGGCTTTGGGAATAGGCTGCCCAGAGTATAAAACAAACACCAGCAAAGCCGGGTAGGAACGGTGGTAGTCTACAGATAGTGCCACCATTCCTCCTCAGGTTTGGTTTCCACTACAACCCTTCCCCCCACCGAGGAGTCTTTTCACAGAAGATCCAGGGAGAGGAATACCATGTCCCCATCTATGGAAATATTGCTGCTGTTATCATTATTTGCCCTTCTTTCTCACTAATGGCATCATGAGGGTGATGTCTTGACTGGCACAGGAATTGAATTTAAGTGAGGCAGAGCTGTGCGAAGTTGTCAGCCTCATTCTCTCCTCCAGAGGCATCAAAGTCTTCTGGAAAGACAAAAGTAATGAGGACTGACTATGGCCAAGGATGCAGTGGGTGACTTTGGACTTTTTAAATTAAGTCTTACCCAAGTACAGTTTCTCTGATTCAATGACTGAAGGCTAGGTAAGAATTGAGAAAAAGATGGCCTAATTAACCATCACAAAAATATCAATCTTGGAGGGGAAGACCCTAAAAGTTTCTGGCCAGAAAAGGAAATAATTGCTATTTACACTCATTATAAATCATCAAAATGAGCCACAGAGGCTTGGGCTGGGGACTATTACTGACCATTCACTGAGAGCCAGAGTGATTTTAGTGTAAAGGCGTATTCAAGGAGTTCCATGTGAAACACTGGGCATTTTTAAAGGCTGTTTTTCTACATCTATATTTACAGAAATCATAAGTGAAAACTGCACAGGAGTTGTACTTTCCATTCATTCCCTCAATTGTTTATGGGAAGTCACACTGCTCATTAGATTGCTAAAGTCTAATATTGGTCAAAGTGTTTATCCATGCCTTTTGCCTCTGAAAAATGATGAGCAATAGATCTTAAGAATAGCTTGTGATGTACTCAAAGTTACAAAACCATTTGGCTTCAGAGCAGTCCTCAAGTTTTCATTTAAGTATTTAGCTAACTGAGCCATCTTGCCTAAAGCAAATTTGCTTTTAGAAAGAAAAAGACCAAATAACTAGATCGCTTAATCTAGTTATATGAAGAATACTGTTTGAAGTGCTTTGTGATTTAGGCATTTTAGTAAGTTTTTTTTCCCCTATGTTTAGGTTTAGAAAGGGTCACTTTCTTTCCTGAAAAGAAAATTAAAAGTATCAAGGAGAAATATAGCAGAGTGGTCAATAGATCTGGGACTTGCTGGACATGAATTATAATGTGCCATAAGTAAGATGGACCAGAAGACAGGCTCAGGAAGGTCAACCAAGGTGGGGGAGAACAAGCAAATCCCAAAAATCCAGGCAGAGAAGGGATGAAGTATAAGATCAGCAGTAATAGAAAGTACTGAGCGGGAAGTCTAAAGATCTGGATTGTAATTATGACTCTGTCAGATATGAACTAGCTGTGTGACCTTTGGCATATCCTAATCTCTCTGAGTCTCCTCTTCCTCATTTAGAAAATGAGGGAATTGAATTATTAGCTCTCCACAGTCTCTTGAAACTCTAGCATCTCATGATCAAGGCCATACAAATTCTAGGAAGGTTAATGTCTTATAAATGGATCTAACTAATAGGCACAGGGCACCTAAAGCAAGATTAGAACTTGTTTTGGGCAGCTAGGTAGTAACATGGACAAAATACAGGGTTTGGAATCAAGAAGATCTGAATTTAAATCCAGCCTCATAAACTCACTGACTCTGAACAGTTCACTTAACCTCCCTAAGCCTCAGTTTCCTCATCTGCAAAATGAGTGATTGAAATACCATTGTCTCTAATGTCATTTCTAGCTGTAAATCCATGATTCTATGCATCACAGTCCTTCTCAGACAAATGACTTTAGATATATTTCCTGTTCTTAGCTAGAACAGACTTCAGGCTGGCTGGAGTCTGAAGAATAAAGGTAATGGGGAGCCAGATAATGCCTGCCAAAAGGGGATATAATGGTTCAGGAAACCAAGTGTTCCCTAACAAAAGGGGGATAAGTAGCAAAAATGAAAGAATTGAGGAACACAAGTAACTGCAAAGAGCGTTGTCTTCCACTGGTGCAGTGAGGATGGGTGTTGGCAATCATCACAAAAGAAAGCAATATTTTGCATGAATGGGATTTGGTGGCAAATGCGGTGCTAATGAAATGTTGGATGTGATGTCTTTATCACCCTGTCTCTGACTGCCTTCCCTCTCTTTCTTTCTCTCTGTTATTTTTTTTTGCATGTTTATTTCCCAGCACACCAGGATTATGTTGCCATCTAAAAGAGTAATAGAGGAACCTGGGGTGCAGCTCTTGCTGTCTTGCTGTCCATCTCAGTTCTGATTTGAACAAATGGGAGCATTTAGCCCCAGCCCTGGGGGAAATGGAGGAGTGACTGAATTTTGCTCAGGAACCACTTGCTGTGAATAAGTCTAGCATAGAGGGAGAGGGAGAACATTAAGCCATGGGAAAGGGGTAAGGGGAGAGGTATTGTTTTGCTAATTTACCCCTGAGGAAAAATGCCAGTGTTTCTGGTCATAGCTGAGTGCAAATCTCATAAAAAATGCACCAGGGCATTGCTGGCATCTCCATATTAGCATCAGTGATGGTGGCAGAAGGAGACAGCTGATGCTATTCCCTCAGTACCCAGGTGACAGTCACACCTTCGCTTCTTTTAGTTCCATGTTACAGCAGCTCAGCTCCTTGGAGAAAAAGATGCTTCACAGGGTGGAACTAGAGCTTTCTTTCCTCCACTGGAGCTCAGCTGGGTCTCTCTGGAGCCTCTGAACATCTGGCATGCCCAGGCTAAATTGGCATTGCACACTTATATGACTTGGCACTGTATGAAGAGGCCTATTCCAATACTATTCTGTTTGCCATTTGGTGCCCCAGGAAAGTAGAATTAAAAGAAAAAAAGACCGTGGAACAAATTTGACTGTCTCACCCTTATACTCAGGTTTTGGGGGGACAGCCTGAGTTTAGAAGGTCCAATTTATATGAAACAAAGAGACTGAGAATTTGCATCTAAACTGCATTGTCAACGTTAAAAAAAATCCTAGTTAAAGTTGATAAGTGACTTAGATGATTAATAACACTCTTGGATCATTAAATTATGAATCTGGAACTGGAAGTTGCCCTCAGAGGCCATAAAAACTATCAACCACAAAAGCAA
Source organism: Pseudochirops corinnae (assembly GCA_028646515.1). Classification (NCBI taxonomy): domain Eukaryota; kingdom Metazoa; phylum Chordata; class Mammalia; order Diprotodontia; family Pseudocheiridae; genus Pseudochirops; species Pseudochirops corinnae. Next base: position 68,019,192 of record CM053589.1, on the reverse strand, counting down.
TTATTAAGCACCTACACCTACATTGTTATAGAGTCTGGAAATTCAAAACAAAAATGAAAGTCTCTGCCCTCAGGGAACTTGTATCCTACTGGGGGAGACAACAAATATATCTAGAAATATATCTGTAATCTGTCCTAGGGATTACAGTTGTGATTTCAGTGGTGTTGGGATCTCCAGGATGAGGTTACTCTTATCAAGGAAAGTCCAGTACCTTCTCTAGAACTAACTTGCCCAAGGTCACAAAATGTATCAGAGGTAAGGCTTTGAGCCAGGGCTTCTTGTTTCTGAGGCCACCTCTCTTATCTGTGAATCTACAATATCTCTCAAAATACATATAAGGGAAATAATTTTTGGGAAATCACTCAGGAGAGATCCATGGTAGGAAGTGGTACCCAAGCAGAGGATTGAGGGAATCTGGGAATTAAAAAGGAGGGAAGGGAGTGCATTGTAGGGATGAGAGATAATCAATATAAAGATGGAGTGATCCAGTGCTCTCATCTTACCCCTGAAGAAACTGAGACTAGGGAGGTTAGGTCACATGCCCAAGGTCATAAAGGTAGCGGCATCAAAGGTGATGTTTGACCCCAGATTCACAGACGGGTCCAGAGAGAGTGAGTGCCCTTTCTATTGTACCAGAAAAATCTCAAATAACTTTTTTTACTTTGCAAATGCTCTCCAAACATAAAACATATGGCATATTCAGGCCTATAGGATCCCTCACCCATGGTTGGGCCTGTGTGTCATTCGTGACTACCTTTGTGCTTCCTCTGGGGTGCCTAAAGGCCTAGCACTGAATATCTCTTTTTACCAGATTATTAAAATTAGAATTTTGGGACTAAAAGGGGCCTTAGAGACGATCTAGCTTGCTTAACTCCATCATTTTATGGGTAAGAAAGTACAAGCTTAGAGAGTTTAAGTATAGAGTTAGGGCAAGAACTTAAGTCTCATCTCCGAATGCAAAGCTCTTTGTACCATATCAGTCATAATGTACATTTCAATATAAGAAATTTCTGGAGAAATATGTTATTTGGAAAAGATAACAGTTTATCTAACCAACACAGGTTAAAGTTAATATAACACATAGTATTATATCTATAGATACAGACACATATAGATTATGCATACATATATATATATACACACACATATCTATATACGTATTATCTATCAATCTAATTACTTTTCCTAGTTAACAGAAGGGACTCTGAGAGAAAGAGGAACAGGAAAGGCTAGTTTTAAAGAAGAGAACTGAAAAGAAAGGTTAAAGTGATAGGGGTGGGCAGCCTGTGGTCTCGAGGTCACATGTGGCCCTCTAGGTCCTCAAATGCATCACTTTGATTGAATCCAATTGTTTGGAAAGGAAGGCAAAGCAATAGACTGAGGTATGCTAGGCTAGGTTGCTCATTGGATAGAAGGCTGGACCTCTAGTCAAAACAATTGAAATATGGGATCAGATGTTTACTGGTGTGATCTTAGGCAAATCATTTAACCCCCCTTGGCCTCAGTCTCCCTACCTGTTAAAAGGAGATAATAATATCATCCACCCAAGTTTGTTAGGATGAAATGAGATATTTGTAAAGCACTTCTTAAACTTGAAAGTGCTATAAAATGCTATCTATTATTAAGATACTCTTTTTCCAAAGGAGAAAATGGATGTCTTGCTAATAGCCATATTTGTAGCATCAGAGCCAGGATTTAAACTCTGGTCTCCTAAGTTAAAATAAAGTCTATGACCACTGCAACAAACTGCTTCCCATCCTGTAACATGCCCCGGTCTGACCATTTCATCACTTGTACCTATTATCTAGGTTTTGACTGACAGAAGATACCAGGTCAGTAATACATAAAGTCATGAGATAGGCAGATAGATGGAGAAAGAGAGAGAGAGAGAGAGAGAGAGAGATGGATGAATAGATAGATGGATAGATGAATAGATGAATAGATATGGATATCCGGATAGATAAAGGTTCATGTACATATATGCATACTGGTATATTTATGAATACACTAGTACATACTATATTACACTATACTATACTATACTATTATGGTATTATAGATGTTGCAGCAGAATGGGACCATGTCGAATTCTTTGCAAGGGACAATACTCTTAGAATTTGTCCCCATGTTAGAGGGAAAGAGAAGATAAAATGTCAACTCATGCTCAAATCAGCTAAAGATTACAGGCTTGGGAGAAGATGCAGAAAATGATTTATAGATTATGGTATCTTGGGATATGCTGGAGCCAACTCCCACCAGCTGGTAAGAGCAGATTGTTAAATTTTCAGTGTGAGCCTTGGGAATTTGAAAATTTATACCTTGAGAATTGGCAAATGCTGTGAATTAGGATTGAATTTACTATTTTGTTGATTACCTAGACTTATGAAAATGATGGAGAAAATATTAATACTAATAATTGAGCTCAAACTTTAAAGTGTGTGACATGTACATCTCTTTCTCCCCCCCCCCACACCCTCTGTGAGCTGGTTGTAAAATATTTACCAACATACCCCTACTTCAGCTCTATATTAAACTTTACAAAATTCAAATTCCCTGAGATTTCTGTTCCTCTTCCAAAACAGGCTTGCATTTTTCATAAGAAATTCTATGTGAGATTGGCTTTTAGTGTTTAATGTTTGTTTTTCAGTAATATAGATTTGTTAAAAGGCATCTAAGGGAATTGGTCAATAGTAAATGCTTATTAGTGTACCACTAATGAGTATGGGAAGGTGGCACAAACCAGAGCTCAGGGAATGCTGTCAGTTTGTATCCATCCTAATGAGAAGGGAGAATCAGAAGTCCTTTGTTCCACAGTGGAAGTTACCAAATTGTCCACTGATTGTTCAGAAAACCGAAACATTTGGTCCCTATGGAGAATGACTTAAAGCTAGGTTTGAGGCACCTTATTAAGGAGTTGGCAGAGAAAAGTTTTGCAGTATTCCTGGTCAGATTTTTCTGGTTGGTGGTAGATGAATGCAAATGGGATATCATTGATCCATAAGAAACAACAGGTATGAAGAACTGGGAAACATTAGGCTACTCAGATGAACTGAAGCAGGACAAAGAAAGCAGAATTAGGAAAACATTTTCCATAATTATTACAATAATGTAAGTAAAAATAATGTTGAAATGTAGCTCAATTGATAGGTTGCAAAAAATAAGATTTTGTTTAATATGCCGGGTAGAGAGTAGATGTGGGATATACCACAAGTTGTCAGATGTAGTTAAATTTTTCTTTATTACAAGAGAGGATTCAACAGGAGTGGTAAAGTTGGGAATAAATCTAGAAATTACTATTTTTAATGCATTTTTAAAATAGAAAAAATCATGCAAAAATAACTTCACCAATCATTCCCCCAAATGGGATCTATTTAGAAACAACTAAATTAAAACAATGGTAGAATGAAGCCAAAAACAATATAAATATAAAATCTGCCCTAGAAATTAGGGGAGGGAGGATAGAGAAGCTATGAGTAGTGATTTATAGTATATAGTATCTTTGGCACTAGATTTTCTTAGAGAACTTTATTAATAATCAAAAAGTACTTCCTGGGGGCCTCCTATGTGCTCAGGGCCTTGCATTTTGTGGAAGACACAAGAGTGTAAGAAAAGATCTTTATTCTCAAGGAGCTTATTGGCTGTGTGAACCTGGGCACATCACAGCCTCTCTGAGCCTCAAATTCCTCCCATGCAAAATGAGAATAAGATACCTAACCCCTTAACTGTCTTGATGATCAAGTGAAATAATATATGCCATATATACCTTGAAGTACTATATAAATGCTAGATATTATTAATGCAGAGAAATAATTAGAAAATGAATGCATCCATCCTATTCTAATGTGTGGTATAGAGACTTTCAGTACTTTTTGTAAGACTTAACAGGAGACAATTCATTGAAGAATGGAGAAATTACAAAGGAGGTAGCAATTGATCTGGGCTTTGAAAAACAAAGATAAATTAGATGGGTGAAGAGAAGGTATTTCAAGGTAAGGACTTGTAGGAGAAAAGACATAATTGCATGTTTGGGGGGTAGAAAGAAAGATGGTTTGACTGGCATGAAGGCTATACATTGGAGATCAAATGGGAAATGTATTTGTATATGTGAGATGGAAATGAAGTATGAGGTCCTTGAAAGTCTGGAAATGGGACCTTAATAAAGTAAGTTATAAGGGACCATTGAATGTTATTTTTGAACATGGGAACAACCTAGTAGATGCATAACACATTTGTGTAGCTTTTTAAAGTTTTCATCCTGAGTTTTATTTTCTCAAGAAATTTTTTTCCTGTTGTTTCACTATATTTCTACTGATAAGATGTACTTGAAAGGTTCATGACCAAAGTAAGAGAACTGGGTAGAAGTTTCAAAGAGACATATGTAGGCTTGATATAAATAAAAGTGTCACAACAATTGAAAATCTTCAGAATTGGAAAGGGGGTTGACTGAGGAGGTTCTTCCTCCCTACCCATTGGCGGTTTAAAAAAAAAAAAGGCTGGTTGACAATTCCCCAACCCATGTAGAAGGGATTCTTGATCAAGTAGGGGTCAGACTAGATGTCTCTTTCTACTTTGAAATTCTGAGATTCTGTGTTAAAGATGGTTTCACAACTAGCTTTGGGAATGTCCAAGGTGGATGTGTCCACTCTGGAGAATATCAAACATTGGGGCTAAAACTAGAAGGATATGGAAAGATCCTGGGACTGGATATTTCCAAATAACAAGTGACAAAGCACTTCTCTAATATACACTACATGGGTTGTGTGTATGTTGTCTTACTACAGAATGGTGTAGTTGAAAGAAAAGTAAATTTGGAGTCAGGAGACCTGAGTTAAATGTTTGGCTTCACCAGTTACTAGTTTTATGACTTAAAACAAGTCCCTTAATGGACTAGGGCAGAGGTGGGGTACCTTCAGCTTTGAGGCCACAAGTTGTCCTCTAGGCCCTTTGACTGAATTGGAATTTCATAAAACAAAAGGGGAAGTTTAGATTCAAGTCAAAGGGACACACTTGAAGACCTAGAGGGCCACATGTGGCCTTAAGGCCACAGCTTCCCTACACCTGCAGAAGATCAAAAGATTTTGAGCTAGAGGAAATTTTAGAAATCATATAGTGACCTTATTTTACAGTTCAAGAAACTGATGTCCTAAGAAGTTAATTCACATAAGCAGTTATCAGAGCTAGTAGAATTTGAACCCAGTTCCTCTAATTCCAACATTTTTCCCATACTGGCAAATTCTTGGTCTATAAAACCAATAGACAAACTTTATACTTACCATTTTCAAACTATTTAGAAATATAGGAAACTCTTGAATTCTTTCGTCTTTTCTTCTCCTTCTCCCTTTCCCTCTCCTCCCTCTTCTTCCTATTTCCAGTTTCCCAACACCTTGAAAGGATGTGCCTTTTGTTTCTAAGATCAACTACTCTCACCTTCTCAGATTGCTTTGTATACAATTCTATTTCACGTTATCTCTGTGGTGGCTTTCTAAGCAGCTAAACTCCAAAATAGCAGTTAGAAATGTATTGCTTCTTTCTTTTATTTCAGCCGTTAAAGGTAGTCATGTTTACATTGCAGCCAACCTCCAATTGAAAGTGGAAGCTGGAAAAGATTGCCCTGAAAGTGAATGCAAACTTCTCTTTTCAGCCACATGATACGGGTGGGCTGAGAACATTGTCTTCCCCAAACTACCTTTATAAAAAATGCTAGTAGAAGAAAACTATTCTATCCTTTATGGTTAGGACAAGCGCCTTGCTAGTTAGTAAGTACAGGCCATTTAAGGAATCATGGTTTTTAAGGTTAATAAAACCTCTCGTAGTAACAGTATCTTGCTTTAATATAGCACTTTTACTTTTATGGTACTTTCTAGGTAGCATTTTATATTTAAAATTGCCTTTTAACTTTACAATGTCTCTTCCAGCTAGGTAGAAATAGGTATGATTATCCCCTTCTTGTGAATAACAAAACAGAAGAGTGTAGAGTTGGAGTTATGTGACTAAAGTCACAGCCTTTCTTTAGCATTATGCTACTTGAATAGGGGTATGTCTTAATAGTGTAAATGTTTTGCAGGTTTGTGAAAACAACAAATGGACAGATTTCTATCCCAAGTAACTTTTTTGGTTTTTGTTTTGTTTGGGTTTGGGATTTTGTTTTTGTTTTTTAACCTAGCATAGTATTCTAAGGCTAACCCTGCTGCCGATTAAGGAGGATGAGGATGACTATGATGAGAATACTAAAGAAAACAAATCAGGATAATGTAATTAAGACCAGAAATTAGAGAAGGTTGATCCCTCAGGGACCTGAATTTAGTCATCAATGTAGATTATAAAAAGAAATAGTAATTACTATGTTGAGGAGTTCTTAACCTGGAATCTGTGACCTTTTTTGGCTTTTAATATTTTGGTCACTATTTCAATATAATTGGTTACCCTTGTAATCCTTCATATTTTATTTATATGTTTTAAAACACATTTGCTAGCTGTATAACCCTGGCTAAGTCACTTAACCCTGATTTCTCAGCCAAAAACAAAACAAACAAACAAAAGACAAACCACTGTTGGAGAAGTTCATAGGCTTCACCAGACTTCCAAAAGGGTCTATGATAGACTGCATCACTGTAGACTATAACATTTAGCACCACCAAATAACTGGACAAGATGTGAACTGGGGACTAGAACATCAGAAGTTTCTTATCTTTCATGAACTAAGAGACAGTAAGACCCCATTTTATAAATATAGACCTTCAAAACTACTGGAGGACTTAATACATAAGCTGCACTAAAACTGAACTGTCAGTATAAACCAAAACATTGACTACAATTAACCAAGCACTACATCAATGCATTTAAAAACAAAACCCTTAAGAACCATATTTTAATAGGTGTTTCTGTACCAAATACTCATCATCTCCCATCTACATGAAAGCTAAAAGACTTCAAAATGGAAAGACTGGGTAGAAGAGATCAAAATCACGTGCTCTATGTAGCATTCCTTCTATCTCCTCTGCTACTAGAGTTGTACTGAGCAGGTATTTTATTAACATAGGACATTAAATATAAAAGAATTATAGCAAGGCAGAGAACTGTGTCAGGACCATTTTTACCTGAACCCCACCTAAAAAGATGAGTGGGATGAGATACTAGGAATAATTAATATGCAAGGCATTTTGTTGTGATGTTCATTCATTTTTCAGTTATATTCTACTCTTTGTGAACCCATTTAGTTTTTTTCTTAGCAAAGATACAGGAATGGTTTGCCATTTCCTTCTCTAGTTCATTTTTACAGATGAGGCAAAAAGAGTTGTTACTTCCCCAGGGTCGCACAGCTAGAATGTATTTGAGGCCAGATTTGAACTCAAGAAGACAAGTCTTCCTGACTTCAAACCCAACACTTTATCCATTGAGCCACCCAGCTGTCCCGGTCTATGTAAAGCATCCTTGAGAGATGCTTTGGGTTCAGTTACTGACCACTGCAATTAAGCAAATATCTAGATAAAGTGATTCACATAAATTTGTTGGTTTCCCATTGCATGTAAAAATTATGTTTACATGATACTGTAGTCTATTAAGTGTACAGGAGTATTATGTCTAAAAAATATACATCCCTTCGTTAAAAATTATTTTGTCACTAAAAACCAAAATGCCAACTATCATCTGACTGACTTCAGAGGGTCGTAATTAGTCTTTTGCTGGTAGAGGGTCTTACCTCAATGGTGATGGTTGCTGACTGATCAAGGAGGTTGGGTGACTGTGGCAGTTTCTTAAAACTAGACAACAATGAAGTTTCCTGCATCAATCGACTCTTCCTTTTACTCGAACACTTATAGTCCATTGTAAGGTTATTAACTGGTCTAATTTCAATATTGTTGCATCTCAAGAAATAGGGAGACCTGAGGAAAGGGAGAGAGATGAGTCAGTTGTTGGAACAGTCAGAACACATTTATCAATTAAGTTCATCATCTTATGTGTGCATGGTTTGTGGCACCCCAAAACAATTATAATAATTACATCAAAGATCACTGACCACAGATTACCATAATAGATAAAATAATAATAATGAAAAATGTTTGAAATAATTTGAGAATTACCAATATGGGACACAGGCCATGATGTGCTGTTGGAAAAAATGGCACCAATAGATTTGCTTGACACAGGGTGACACAAATCTTCAATCTGTAAAAAAACAAAACAAAAAACCCCACAATGTCTGCAAAGCACAATAAAATGAAGATCAATAAAATGAGGTATGACTGTATAGTCTCTTTAAACTCTGCAAAAGTATTTTATACACATTATCCAATTTGATGTTTGCAATAACCCTGTGAGCTTGATCTTATTATTCTCATTTCTGTACAAATGGGGAAACTGAGGTTAAAGAGGCAAAGTGATTTGCCCATGCTTACAAAGTATGGGGCGTGGGGGTGGGGCAGTTTCATGTTTCAGCAGCCCCCCTGAACAGCTTTATAATCCTGAGTAAATCACTTAATCCCTGTTAATCTTGGAGGCTGCTAAGTGGCTCCATGAATAGAGTACTGGGCCTAGAGTCAGGAAGACTTGAATTCAAATCTGGTCTCAGACACTAGCTGTATGACTTTGGGTAAGTCATTTAACCTTTACCTTAATCCACTGGAAAAGAAAATAGCAAACCACTCCAGTATCTTTGCCAAGAAAACCCTATGGACAATATTGCATGCTGTGGTCCATGGAGTCAGAAAGAGTAAGACTTAACTGAACAGCACAGTATATGAGGTGAGAGATGGATTTTGAACCTAGTACTTCCTGACTCTACCTTGCTAGACAGATAGATGGCACAGAGAGGATAACACTGGGGCTGAAATCAGGTGGGTTCAAATTCAGCCTCAAGTACTTACTAGCTGGGTGACTCTGGGCAAGTCATTTGGTCACTGTCTGCCTCAGTTTCCTCCACTGCAAAATGGGATTATTTAAGTCTCAAATGAGATATTTCTAAAGTGTTTAGCATAGTACCTGGCACATGGTAGATACTCTGTAAGTGCTTATTTCCTTCCCCTTCACTTCAAAATGCTCCTGAAGCAGGAGTTCTTAATCTGGGATATGTGACCTTTTTTGTCTTTCAATATTTTTGTAGCTATTTTAATGTAATTGGTTTCCCTCACAAGCCTTTGTATTTTATTTACACATTTAAAAACATTACTCTTAGAAAAGTTCATAAGATTCAGTCTTTCAAAGGGATTCCATGATACCCAAAAGGTTAAAAACCTCTGTCTCAAAGGGAAGTAATATAAAGCAAGATTTAATGGGAATACTCTTAATGGGATAGGAATTGATTGTGATTTGTGTGGGACTCAAGAACAAAGAACAAACGGGCCTGAGAGAGCACAGTGCTTGCTATGTTGGGTGAAGTCAAGGTAATGAGACTTTCCTGTGAGACCAGAATGCAGGAGATAAAGTGGATGGAAAACTGATAGGAAGAAGAACAAATTGGTGAGAAGTGAAAGAACCCTCAAAAGGATAACTTTAGAAACTCTTTCCCTTGGAGGAAACTGCCCTATTGTGTCCACCATCTATCATGCTGTTAAATGGGACTCTGCCCTACCTTTTTTTCTCCGCCCCCCCTTCTCTGCTTCTCACTTCCTCCATTCTCCACGTGGCGCCTCTTTATGAACCATGGGGCTGCTTGCAGTAAGAGGCCAGACTGGATACACAAGCTGTATTTGTCTATCCTTCATTTTACTGGAAGTCTTTGGGGCCATCCGGGCTGGTAATTGCACCATGCTGCTTCTGAATCGATGATTTTTAGAGCCGTTGAGCTCTTATTACTGCAGCTCGTTGGGGAGAAACAAGCAAAAGATCCAGGTCAGGTTGGTCTCTGCAATAGATGGATCTTATCAAATTGTCTTTCTTCAGTTGTTGCATAAAACTAGCAAAGCCATTAAATAAAACAAGAGACACACACACAGAGAGGCAGGGACAGAGAGACAAAGAGACAGAGAGAGAGAGAGGCAGAGAGAGGAGAGAAAGAGGAGACAGAGAAAAGAACACATATCTGGGTTGAGATAAAATGCAGAATCAAAACTCCTCAGGTTTCCATATAACCTCTACAAGAACTCAGCAATACGTTAAAAAAAAAAACCCGGCAGTTACTTTTACATCGGCACACCTCTTCCATATAATTCTAGCTAAGGGAGAGTATCTAAACTCACATTTGCATCTCATCTCAAGCTACAATGCCCTTGATTTGGTTTGAACATTACGAGGGGCCTCCTAAATACCCACTACTTCCACCTGGCATCTCCCTTTCGCTCTCCTCTTCTACATATGCTGGCATATATTGCTTGAGGACCTGGCCCTCCTTCCCAGTTGTTAAGGGCAGATGGAGAGAATGGTGAACCCAATAGAAAGAGTTAGTGAGGAATCCCCATGGTCAGACTCTAGGCCTGACATTCTCATTAAGTGCATCTTATAAAATGCTAGCCCCAGGTTAAAGCCTTTGAGAACAGTGCCAAGAGGCCTCCTGTAATGTTTTTCATGTAGATTGTTTACAATCCTAACCAATGCCCCGTAAAACCATTTTATCCCATATTATATCCTATATAAGGCATTAGTGCTTACAGCAGTTTCCTTTCATGGCCCCCTAGGAAAGGGTTTAATGAGGGTTTCATAGCATTTATCTATTTTCCAGAAATAGCTAAAGTCAGTCATTATGTATTAGACTTTCAAGTTAAATTGATCTGAAATATAGCTATACAAATGCTAGTCCTCATCTAGGACTCTCCTCTGCAAAGTGGGTGGTATTATCTACATCAATTTCAGGTAGGTAATTTAAAGGGCAGGGAGGTTAAGCGATTTGCCCAAAGTTACACACCATATCAGAATTAGACAGGAGACCCAGGTGTCCTGACTCCCATTTTGTTCCCGCAGTAGACACTCCTCAGCTACAAATCATATAAACTACCTTTGAATTGGAATGCTTATGAATGTCATTTGTCACTTAAACGTATGAAAAATGTCTCCCTGTTGTCACTTGGCTGCATCCAGCCCGTCATGTCAAGCAGCATTGGCTTTATTATTGAAATGAAGAGGACATTTGCACCATTGATCTCAGTGGCAGTTGGGCTTAGGGAAAATCAGACCAGTCTGTCGTGGAATATAGAAAGATATCACGTGGTATATGAATTGGCCAAAGCATGCTCACAGATGATAGCAGCAGCTGGTCAGTTGCCAGACTGCTTTCTTGCTGCCCCCTCTTTACCTCATTAATTCCTGCTGAGTAACCAGTAAGGAAGGACTTTTAAAGTCCTGCTGATTTGCATATAAATATGGTAAGATTTGGTGCTTTAGTTTCAATGTGGAACTGTTCCAGCTTAGAATTGAGTGTACAAAAAAAAGCCTTGGGGTGTGAGAGGCAGCCTGAGGAGAGAGAACTAGATTTGGAATCAGGAAGACCTGGGTTTAAATTTCCCTTCAGATACTTCCTAGCTTTGTGACTCTGCGTCTCAGTTTCCTCATCTGTAAAACATAAATTATATGTGAAGTGACTACTTGGCAGCTGTTTGTTTGTTTTGTTTTTGTTTGTTTTCCAGGCCAAAACATATTCTGAATCTGAGTTTGAATGCTGTCTCAGCTATACCTTGAGTGACCCTGGGCAAGTCACTTAACCTCTGTCTTGGTTTGCTCTTCTATAAAACAAAGTTAATAATAGCACCTATTTCACAAGGTTGTTGTGAGGTACAAATGATATGTGAAGTACTTTTCAAACCTTAAAAGTGCTACATAAATGATATTTATCTTCCTCTTCCTCCTCCTCATCCCCAAAGTCTTACTGTGATTTTAAGCTCTTGGAACACTCTATTAAGTGCAGCTTAGGAATGATTATACATGGACCACTTTGGAATTTTACTTTTCCACTTATGAAAATTTGAAATTGCTTGAAAATGTAAATATCAGAGATAATATTATTTTCTTTAGGGAAAAGAATAGAGTATAAAGAGAAATCTATTGTATTCCCAGTTTCTATAAAAGAATGTTGGAAGGACAGACACATTAAAAGAGTAGAATGAGGGGTGGATAGGTGGTGCAGTGAATAGAGCACGGGCCCTAGAGTCAGGAGGACCTGAGTTCAAATGTGACCTCAGACACTTAACACATACTAGCCATGTGACCTTGGGTAAGTCAGTTAACTCCAATTGCCCTGCCTTCCCTCCTCCAAAAAGAAAAAAAGTGTAGAATGAAATTTAAGTCCAGCCTAGTTCTTTGGTTTTTAACCTTCTGTTATAATTTGGAAGAAATAGGTGAAGAGTTAATGCTAGCCATACCATTTCAAAGTATAGTGGGTATCACCTAGTATACAAGGAAAACTTCTATAATGTTCTCACTAATGTCACTACGATCCTTTCACTTTTGTAACATAATGTTGAGCATAATGAATTTGGAATGGGAGAACCAGAGTTTGAATGCTATTTCTAACTCCTAATCTAATCACTTCACTTCTCTTTGACAATGTTTTCTCATTTGTATAAAGGATGGATAAGGTGGATGCCCTCAAAGGTCTTTTCGAGAGGGTGCGATCCTATATCACTCTTCTTGATTACCATGGTTCCAAATTGTAAATAAGATCACAGTATATACTCTTTTGATTCTTCTATAATGCTGCCCTCTTGGGTAACATTCAAGATAGACTCATTAAGTAGTGAGGTTTGTTGTCATTTCAGTTTTTACAAGAGAGCTAACTGAGGCCCCTGAAGCTTTATGTAACTATGTAAGTATGACTTAAGGGAAAAAGCATTGACCCTGAAGTTGGAGCACCTGGTTTCAATTCCTGCCTCTCTCATGTACTATTATGAGACCTTAAGCAAGTCCCTTAACCTCTATGGTCTCAAGTTTCTTCATCTATAAAATGAAAGGGTTGGACAAGATGACCTCTCAAGTCTTTCCAGATGTAAACCTCTAAGAGCTAAACATGCAACACATATTCACTGTAACATTCTGTCATGTTGAGGTCCATCCAATTCACATCATGAAGGAAACAATTTGTATGCAGAGAAACCAGAGTTTTTTGGTCCCTTTATACATAAGCAGAGAAGGAGAAATATGTCAGAAAGCAATGAAAATGAAAGGTGTGGCAATGAAAATGAGTGTGTGGGCATTCAGACATCCCCAGTCTGATTTTGCAAACCTTCCACTGGGAAAGGATAGAGACTATCCTTAATGTCATCACAGATTCATAGGAATATATATATATAGTACTTTAACTGCTTTTATTTGTCATTGATTGGAGAATGGGATGAACAGATTGTGGTAGATAAATGCAACAGAATATTACTGTGCTTTAAGAATTAATAAATATGAAAACTTCAGAGAAACATGGGAAGATTTTTATTACTTCATGGTAAGTGAATCCAGTAGCACCAGGAAAACAAGATACATAATGATTATGACAATGTAATAGAACCAAAAAAAAAAAGGAAGGAAAGGAAATAAATGACGAATAGTTAGAAAGGCCAAGCATACATAGCATTTTAGACAACATGAGAAAATATGTCCATCTCATTTCTTTGTAGAGATAGGAAACTATGGTTCTGGAATACTCCATAAATTGTCAGTCTTGGTTGATCTTTTAGTTGGTTTTACTGAACTTTTTTTTTTTCTCCTTACAGTTTCATCTTTGTTACAAGCTGGGTAGAGGAAGGAGAGATACAAAAAATGATATAGAGCTGGTTAAGTTATTCTTTTTGGAAGAGCAATTGGGGTTAAGTGACTTGCCCAAGGTCATATGGCTAGTAAGTGTTAAGTATCTGAGGTCATATTTGAATTCAGGTCCTTCTGACTCCAGGGCTGGTGCTAGCCACCCCTACAAAAGATGATATAAGAACAAAAGGCTTCAATAAAAAATAAAATGCATTTTAAAAAGAAATATATACTGTTTAAAATTTACAAAGAACTTTTCTCACTAGTTCTATGAAATAGATGGTACAAGCATTATTATTTCCATTTTGCAGTTGAGGACCCTTGAGCTCAGCCAGTTAAGTGATTTGTTCATAATTATATAACTAGTAAATATCAGAAAAGGGATTTGAATTCAAGTTTCTAGATTCTAACTATATACATATATACACACATACATACATATACACATATATACACACATACATATGTGTGTATGTACATATATACACATTATATATATGTGTGTGTGTGTGTGTGTGTGTGTGTGTGTATAGCCACTACCTCACCAGATCAATTTTAACTTCAGTGGATTCTCCCTATTCCTTATTCCACGACATAGGAGAGAAGCAGTGAACTGTCTCATCTGCCTCCAACATGAAGTCATTTAGGCTTCAATTTTTGTCCCCTGTGCAGGGAAGTCAATGTGACATGGTTATTTGTAGGAGGGCTTGCTGGGTCCCTGTTGGAATCATTTGAGACCATTTTCCCTCACAGACAGAAGAAAGTGATCCACTTATAGGAAGAATGCAGTCAGCTTGAAGAACTGAATTCAATTATCCATCCTGGTGCCTGACCACAGTTTGCCCTGTGGTTAAAAGTGAAAGGAAGGGGTTGTAAAACTAGAGGAATTGTGTGTGTGTGTGTGTGTGTGTGTGTGTGTGTGTGTGTATGTTTAAGGGTCTCATGCTTGTTATCCTTCACATTACTTATGGGAAACTCCTCTGTGTTAGGATGGGGATTTTTTTTTTTTTAATGAGGCCATTTCAAGGTAGTGGGTAGTATGTAAAGAAAAAGAAAGTCTTATGAATAAATAGAGGTCAGCAAATTTTGGGGAAAAAATGTAACATGATGTCCATTCTTCATGGAATATTATAGTTTTGGGGAAGTATTAGTGGATCACATTGATCCTTTACTGACCTTGAGAGGCAGGAGAGGCTGGCCATGGAGTAGTGACAGAAAAAATGTCATGAGAGTAATTCTCTTAAGCAGTCAAAAGAATAGGTGGCAGGATCAATTGACTGACTTACTGTCTTTGGGGATGATTACTGTAGGTTTTCTAATGTCTATCGAAACCTAATAATTTTCTTTCTTGCTACCATTTTTTCAATTAAAGGGCATTAATTAAGCATCCACTCTTGGCTAAGTACATTGCAAGGTGTGAGGATATAAGACAACAGATATTTATGAAAAGGCAGGAATAGAGGAAGTTTGTTTTTATTTGTGTTTTTTTTTTTAAGAATGGGATACCTAAGCATAATTGCAGATATCAGAGAACAGACAGAAAAGAGAAAACTGAAGGTGAGAGAATGAGTGTAAACTCTGAAGGAGATAGGAGAATATTGGATCATAGGGTTTACAAAAGGAGAAAAGCCACGTT
Organism: Pseudochirops corinnae; assembly: GCA_028646515.1. Lineage (NCBI taxonomy): Eukaryota > Metazoa > Chordata > Mammalia > Diprotodontia > Pseudocheiridae > Pseudochirops > Pseudochirops corinnae. Next base: position 68,003,897 of record CM053589.1, on the reverse strand, counting down.
TCCACTACAGAATAGAACAAATAAGGGAAGGATGGGATGAGACATAGAGGCATACTGAGACAGGGAATAAGGCAGATGAAGGAGCTCATGACAGATTGCCTCAATTACAGTATAAGGTGAGGTCATCTGCTGAGAATGGCACAAGGGTGACCACTGGGGAAGAAAGAAGAGAATGTTCATAATAGCCACTTCAGGGACTATGATAGATGGTCAATCAGGAAAACATTAAGAGGATTATCATTTAACTGTGAGAGTTCAGTTGAGATTGTAAAGCATAGATTTGAAGTAGAATTTTGAAGTAGAATTAGAATGGTTGCATGACCTTTTCAGTCATTTTGTAGTAGGAGTAGAGAAATAATATGGGTGGGAGTAATTTTGAGCTATGGATTGGTAGGGTGTTTATGGAAAAAGGATAAGAGAAGAAGGGACTAAATGATAGAGGATAGTGTATAGTTGAACTAGTTGGTTATTAGGCAAAGACTCTGAAGGGAAGAAAGTGAGTAGGGTTAACAGAATGGAAAAATAGAAAAGGATGAGAAGAATAAAGATTATGGTAAGGTCAAGGGGAATTGAGGCTTTGGGAGAAATTGAGGCATATGAGATAAGAACTTTGGAGTCCAAGATCATGGATAGTGAATATCTTCGATGGCAAAGTTTAAGGATAAGTTGCTTAGAGAGAAGTTATATGGTTAATGAGAGTAGAAAAGGTTAATTATTTGGCAAACCAGTGTATTTGAGGGGACAACCACATGAACTATTAGGTGGGTGAGAAAGGAAGATTGTCAGGCACTGAACCTGAGAGTGGAGGAAGAAGAGAAGGGCATATTTAGTGGGCATGTGGAGTACTTAAGAGGTTTCTGCCATTACTGAAACACTAATGCAAACTACAGCACCTCTATAATTTGGTAGATGGTCTGTGAGAGTTTCCATGCCAGAAATCTTCATGAAAGAGCACTATATTTATGCTCAGAAGACATGGGTTCATATCTTGACTGCTATTAGAAGATCAACTCTGTGACTGGAGACAGTGTAGTATAATGGAAAGTGTATTGAAATTGGAATAAGAGAAACTCGGTTCTGTCTCTTCAGCTTACTACCTGCTTGGCATTGGGAAAGTCTTTTCTCCCCTCTGGGCTTTAGATTCCTTGCTTGTAAAATATGGGAGTTGGACTAGATGACTTCTAAGGTGCCTTCCAGATTTAAATCCCACAGTCTTATACTCCTGTAGCCAACCTGCTGATGAGTCTGTACAAAATTTAGCTCTCCTGGATTTTGGATGAAAGATATCTTATATTTAGTGGGCTCTTATTTGAAGATTTTTCATCTAAGTATGACCTACCAGGGTTTGTGTCCCATTTGTATAGTCTTTAGAAACCCAGGGTCGCGTTCACATTATGATAAAACATCAAAAAAGGACTTTGGTGGATGGCTTTTTTTTTTTCCAGTTTTTCCTATAAAAGTCTTTTTATAGCTTTTTTCTGTAACAAAATATTTTTATTAGAATAGCATGAATTATTTATTAAGCACCTTTGTTTAGCAAATATTTTTTAAAAAATACACTTTAGAATAAGTACCTAACTAAGGAACGGGAACTTCTTCACCTTAAACTTCAGTGGTCATGAATTTCCTTTTTAATCTAGCTTTGTTATTCTCCCAAATTTAAGTTTGAAATATATCCTCAATCTTTTATTATTTTAGATGTTTTACACCAGGGCCTCTTGTGTGCCTAGTGTTGGTAGTTGTCAACAAGCCCTCAGGACAATGGCCTGCCTTATAGATGCTTACTTTTATTAAAGGGAAGCATTTGTTTCTTTAGCTCTGCTAATTAATGCTTTAGCCTTGGCACTTTTCTGACCCTCCATTGCCTTAGTAGAAAAACTTATTCATATTTTTCCTCCTGGCTAAAATTGAAAAGAAAACCTTTCCAATATCGAATTATTTAGCTTACTCATGATTTTCTTCTACCCATTCAGGGAAAGATTCTTTAGCATGCATTCAACTACATTTTATCACACACTTTTCCCCCATCATACTTTTTTAGGGTTCATTACTAAATCATTATTTAAGAATCTCTCTAGTTTCTAAGATTTTATCACTTGGATTTTTGCTGATAGATGATGTTTCTTAAAGAGACCAGAATTTTCCTGCTAAAGTACTCAAAAATTTCTTTCAAATGACAAAAAAAAAAAATACATTTATATATTCCTTTCCTCATTATTATATAAAAAGGTACAACAGTTTGAGGTCTCATGAGGGAAATATGAATAACCTCACCCTGCTCCCCAACAATAGTTCCTAGACCTAGGGCATTACAGCATAGTAGAAAAGATAGTATGTTGTCATACAGCAAAAAATTTGTTTTTTGTTGTTCAGTCATTTCGGTCTTGTCCAACTCTTTGTGACCTCATTTGGGATTTTCTTGGCAAAGTGGTCTGCCATTTCCTTTTCCAGCTCATTTTTACAGATAAGTAAACTGGGCAAATAGGGTTAAGTGACTTGCCCAAGGTCACATAGCTAGTAAATATCTGAAGTCAGATTTGAACTTAAGAAAATGAGTCTTCCTGACTCCAGGCCCAGCAACTATCCTCTGCCCCACCTAACTGTCCCTACGTCAAGAAAAGACCGTGGGAAAACTTAAATTCATTACTTTCAGTTTGTTAAGGCAGGGAATTATGGAGATTTATTTATTTATTTATTTAATTTTCCAGTCACTGAATTTCAGATTAGATTTTTTTTTTGGTGGGGTGTAGGATATTATTAATTTTATTGATTAATTTTGTTGTTTACACCAAAGATATCTCTGAATGTACTTGTCTTTTCTACGTCTACCCCCACGGGCCACCCCCATATGGTTTTATATTGCAGTTATCAGAAAAACTTAAAGAAAACCTAAGGACCCAGAGACAAAGGACATACTTACTTGATAGTGTGTGGAAAAGGTTTGAATCCATAGTCCTTCTTTCCCCTACCAAGAAGAGGGAGATGTATTGTGAACTCTATTTCAGGCACATTACCTAGTATTCCCTGCATATAATTAAATGCTTTTTAAAAATTGTTGATTCTATTGGTTAAATTACTTCTATTCAATGTCCTTTGAGTATAATGTTGATGCTCAAAAAGGACAAGCTTCACTTAATTGGGAAATCACTTATGGTGAACAATACCCCTGATGATGCCAGTTATTTAAAATGGTATTTTACTATTATAATATTCCCAACAGTGTGTAATAAAAACCTCATTCATTTGTAGTAATTGAGAAAAAGATAGGTGGGTATACATATTTTAATTTTTGAAATGATGTAGTCATGGCAAATTTTTAGAAAGGTGGTTTTGTTACATTCAAATAACTTTTACTTGAATAGCAAATTCAATCCTAGTAAAGTTACTGCCCCAATCAACAGGTAATAATTTATCTAATTAGCATGACAGGAGCCTTTATTACTAGAGATGGTTTCCACTTATACCTTTTCCCCTATTTTATTATATAAAGGAATATTCCAAGTATGATTGAAAGTGTTTTCTTAGAATCTTACTTACACTATTTGTATTTAATAGGCATCATTTTTTAAATATACTTTTAATTTTATTATTCTTTTAAAATTGTTTTTCTTTTTTTTTGAGAGGGGAAGGTAGGGCAATTGGGGTTTAGTGACTTCCCCAAGGACATGCAGCTAGTTTGTGTGTGTGTGTGTGTGTGTGTGTGTGTGTGTGTTAAGTGTCTGAGGCTGAATTTGAACTCAGGTCCTCCTGACTCCAGGGCTGGTCCTCCATTCACTGCACCACCTAGCTGCCCCTGTTTTTTTTTTTTAATTTTAAGCCTTTCTATTTACACTTTTAAATTACAAATTCTATCCCTTCTTTCCTCCCTCAACTATCCCATCCCTGAGATGGTAAGCAATAAGATAAAGATTATATATGTTCAATTATGTAAAACATTTCCATATTAATCATTTTGTACAAGAAGACTCAAATAAAAGAAAAAAATAAAGTAAAAATACAATGCTTTAGTCTATATTCAAATAATTTTGTTTTTGTATTGTTATGGATATGGTCAATTATTCTGATAAATCCCACCTGGTTATAGTAATATTTTATTCAACATTTTTGTGTCTATATTCATTGGGTCTATATTCATTCTATATTTATTCAATTTCCTTTCTCTGTTTTGGCTCTTCCTAATTTAGGTATGAGCACCATATTTGTGTCACAGAAGGAATTTGGTAGGACACTTTCTTCACCTATTTTTCCAAATAATTATATAGTATTAGAATCAATTGTTCTTTAAATGTTTGGTAGAATTCACTTGTGAATCCATCTGGTACTGGGAATTTTTTCTTAGGAAGTTCATTGATGACTTCTTCAGTTTCTTTTTCCAGAAATTGGGTTGTTTCAGTATTTCATTTCTTCTTCCATTAATCATCCATTTCATTTAGATTGTCAAATTTATTCGCAGGTAACTGGGCAAAATAGCTCCTATCAATTGCCTTAATTTCCTTTTCATTGGTGGTGAATTCACCCCTTTCATTTTTATACTATTAATTTGATTTTCTTCTGTCCTTTTTTAAAATCAAATTAACCAATCTTTTATCTATTTTATTATTTTCCCCTATAAAACCTCCTTCTAGTTTTATTAGTTGTGTTTTTTTTTTACTTTCAATTTTATTAATCTCTCCTTTGATTTCCAAGATTTCCAATTTGGTGTTTAATTGGCGATTTTTAATTTGTTCTTTTTCTAGTTTTTTTTAATTGCATGCTCAATTCATTGATCTGTTTTTTTTTTCTCTATTTTATTGATGTAAGCAATTAAAGATGTAAAGTTTCCCATAAGTACTATTTTGGTTGCATCTCATAAATTTTGGTATGTTGTCTCATTGCTACCATTTTATTTAATGAAATTATCAATTGTTTCTATCATTTGTTCTTTGATTATAGTGGGGATTATAGTTCTTTCTTGCCTCTTTTAGGTGGGATAATTGATACCATTTAATCTCCCCTCCTCCATCTTCTAGTGCACTTTTCTTTCTCATCCCTTTATTATGTATGCGTGTGTGTGTGTGTGTGTGTGTGTGTGTGTGTGTGTTTTGGGGGGTATCATCCTATCAAAGTCACTTACCCTCTGTCTACATATAGTAATAATGTTCTTAAGAGTTACAAATACATCTTTCCATATAGAAATATAAATAGTTAAACCTTGTCGAATTTCTTAATTTTTTTTTTCTTGTCACTTTTTTACCTTTTTATGCTTTCCTTAAGACTTGTATTTGTAGGACAAATTTTTTATTCAGCTCTGGTCTTTTAATTAGGAATGCTTGAGAGTCTTCTATTTCATTAAATCTCCATTTTTTTTTTCCTGGTAGGTGATTCTTGGTTGTAATCCTCATTCCTTTTTCTTCCAGTATCTCATATTCCAAGTCCTTCAGCTCTTTAATGTGGAAGCTGCCAAATTCTGTGTAATCTTGACTGTAGCTCTACAATATTTGAATTGTTTCTTCTTTTTTTTTTTTTTTTTTTTTTGGCTGTTTGCAATACTTTCTCCTTGATCTGAGAGCTCTGGAATTTAGCTATGATACTCCTGGAAATTTTCATTTTGGGATTACTTTCATGCAGTCATCAATGGATTCTCTAAATTTTTATTTTGCTCTCTGTTTCTAATGCATCAGGGCAGTTTTCTTTGATAATTTCTTGAAAGATGTTTTCCAGAGGGCTTGCTAGCCTAAGTATATCTGCTGTGTTCAAGGGATTGGATTTTTTTTTCATTTTACATTTATTAGAATAATGTAAATTCAGCTTAAACGGATATGTAGTTATCACAATACATATACTAATGCAGTGCAAAGAGTGTGTTGAGTAGGAGTGAGATAAACTAGGTTCTAACCTCACTTGTGTCACAATGCCCAAAGCCACTTGGGAGACTTGCAGATTACCTAACTTTCTTGAACCTCAGTTTCATCATAAGCAAAATGATAGAGAAATATTCTTTATGATGATAGAGTATGTTAAATATAACTTATATTTAAGTTTCATTTGTTTCTTTCTTTCTTTTTTTTTCCTAATCATGACATTCAGGTAGTCCATACAAACAGGATTTTACTGAGCCAGTCTCTAACCTGAGAATGATGAAACAGCAAGCCAGAGACAAAGTCTAGTAATCAGATAGTCACTTAATTAATATCATTATGAGGAATAGATTCACAAGTCAGGAATTGTCCTGATCACAATTCCACTTTGCTGAAGTGAAGACAGAGATTATATATATAAATTACAAGTGGGAAGGGAGGGGAAAAGGTGGATTTCAAACAATCATTCCCAGGGCAGTTTCTTATGGCAAGCCCCCAAATGGAAGCTAATACAACAACTCTGGAGTTCAGTCTTTGTAGGTTATGACTTTGTGGGTCACAGGACCACAATTCTGGGATGCAAAGAGATTCCATAGTCTTTGATTTACTTCACTTAAGATACACAGACAGTGATTGTGAGCATTGTCAAATGTTCGATTGATCATTTCAAGCTGCATTGTGAGCAGAAATTCTAATTCACAAACTAAAAAAGGGAATTTTTAAAAAATTTGAATTATTAGTATATTCATTTCATTACACATATCATTTTGATTAAATGAAAAATCTTAATTCCATTCACATCCACTAATTTTTATATTATCCCTCCTGGATTTATTTTCTAGGTCAGTTGTTTTTTCCAATGAGAATTTTACATTTTCTTCTATTTTTTTAAATTTTTCTTTTGTTCTTTTGTATCTTGATAGAGTCATCAGCTTCAACTTTCTCAATTCTAATTTTTTAAGGAATTATTTATTTTCTTCAGTGAGTTTTTATACTTCCTTTTCCATTTTGCAAATTCTATTTTTAGGAGCTATTTTCCTCAGTAAATTTTTGTATATCTTTTACCTGTTATTGACTTTTTTTTTAATGACTCTCTTGCATTACTCTCATTTCTTTTTTTTCATTTTTTCTTCTATTTCTCTCATTTGTTTGTTTTTAAACCTTTGTAAAGCTCTTCCAGGAGTTCTTTCTTGGGCCAGAGACCAAATTACATTTTTCTTTGAGGCTTCACATGTAGTCATTTTAATGCTATTATTCTCTTTTAGATTTTTGCCTTGATCTTCTCTGTCACCATAGTAACTTTCTATACTCTAGTTCTTTTGTTTTGTTTTGTTTTTTGATCATTTTTCTGTCTTTTTTGTGACTTTGTGTTTTTATGTGAAAGTTGAGCTCTGGTCCTCACTGTCTCAAGTTTTTTGTTTTGTTTTTTTTAAGTTGGGGCTCAGGGTCTTACTGCTGCCTTTTACTGGACTTCAGGGCTTAGCTACTTGACTTCATTGGAGAGTAGACTTCTCTTCTGGCTTGTACTTGGGGATGGGATCTCCCTGTTGGCTTCTCCTGGGTGTGGAGTATAGCAGCTGGTAGGCCCCAGGGGTGGGCGGCCTTGCTGTTAGGTTGCTATGGCAACAGGGCCTCTCTGCTAGTAGACCCTAAGGGAGAAATCTTCTTGCTAATCTGCACCAGGGGTGAGACCCCCTTTGCTGGGTTGCTATGGAAACAGGATCTCTCTGCTGGCAAGACTCGGGGTGGGATCTTGCTGTTGGCCAGCCCTGGTATGGAGTTTTACTACTGGTCAGCAATGGGGTCAAGACCTGGGTGGTGGCTTGTGCTGGGAGTTGGATTGCTAGGGTGAGGTCTGGCTGTGCTACACAGACTGCTAATTTACCCAGGAGGCTGCTGATTTGCAGGAGGGTAAGGCCTCCTTGGTGGATTGCCCCAGGCTTAGAGCCTTGCTGCAAGCCTTCTGTGTGAGGCTTGCTGCTGTTGCTCTTGGACCTCACTCTCCTCCCACCCCAGTGAGATAGAGCTTTCCTGTCTTACTGGTAAGCTGCTTTCCTATTCTTGCATCAATTTTGAGGCAGTTTTCTAGTTCTTTCGAGGGGCATTTGAGAGGGTTTCAGGGGGTTCTTTCCTCACTCTGGCATCTTGCCAATGGAAGTCTACTATTTATTTTTAACATTCATTTTAAAATTTTTTTAGGTTCCAAATTTTCTCCCTCCATTTAACTCCTTTGCCAGTCATTGAAAAGGCAAGAGATGTGATGTCACTTGTACATGTGAAATCTTACAAACCATATTTCCATATTAGCCTTGTTTCCAAAATAAAAGAAAAATAAAGAATGTCAAAAAATGCCTCAATCTGCATTCAAAATCCATCTGTTTTTTCTCTGGAGGCAGATGATATTTTTCATCATAAGTTCTTTGAAATTGTTTTGGATCATGATAGCTAAGTCATTCACAGATGATCATCATACACTATTGTTACTATGTACAATGTTTTCCTGGTTCTGCTCACTTCACTTTGCATGAATTCATGTAAATCTCCCCGTTTTTTTTTTCTTCTGAAACCATCTTGCTTATCATTTCCTATAGTACGATAGTATTCTAAATCTTACACCACCCTTTTGGACATAGTTCTAAATTGTTCACCAGAGTGGTTGGGAACAGTTAACAATTCCACCAACAGCAACGTAAGCGTCCCAATTTTTCCATATCCCCTCTGACATTTGTCATTATCCCTTTCTGTCATATTCACCAATCTGATAGATGTAAGGTGGTACCTCAAAGTTGTTTTAATTTGCATTTCTTTAATCAATAGTGATTTGGAGTTTTTTTCACTATTACTACTGATAACTTTATTTTCTTATTCTGAAAACCACATATTCATATCCTTTGACCTTTTAGCAATTGAGAAATTACTCATATTGTTATAAATTTGACTTAGTTCCATATATATATATATATATATTTGAGAAATAAGATCTTTGTGAGGGAAATTTGCTATGTTTTTCCCCCAGTTTCCTCATTTCCTTCTAATTTTGACTGCATTGGTTTTGTTTGTGTAAAACTTTTAAAATTTAATCAAAACTATTAATTTTGCTTCTTATAATCCTCTCTATATTTTGTTTGTTTATAAATTCTTTCCTTAACCATAGATCTAGCAGGTACATTTTTACATGCTCCCCTAATTTGCTTATGATAGCACCCTTTATGTCTAAATCATGTACCCATTTTGACATTATCTTGATATATGGTATGAGGTACTGGTCTTGACCTAGTTTCTACCTGCTTTCCAATTTTCCCATCGATGTTTGTGAAAGAAGGAGTTCTTGTCCCAACATCTTAGATCTTTTGGTTTATCAAACACTTGATTACTATGCTCATTTACTACTGTGTATTGTGTGCCCAATCTATTCCACGGATCCACGACTCTATTTCCTGGCCAATACCACATTGTTTTCACGATCATTGTTGTTTAATCATTCAGTCACATCAGACCCCAAATTACTCAAAAGACTTTTTGTCCATGGGACTTTCTTAGCAAAGATGCTGGTGATTTGCTGTTTCTTTCTCCAGTGTATCCCATCCCCATTTTATAGATGAGAAATTGAGCCATTTATGGAATAAGTGATTTGCCCAGGGTCACACAGTCAATAATATGTGTCTAAGGTCGGATTTGAACTCAGGACTTCTTGAATTCAGGCCCAGTGCTCTATTCGCTACTCCATCTAGCTTCCCATGTTTTCATGATTCCTCTTTTGTAATCAGATTTGAGATCTGGTACTGCTAAGACATCTTCCTTCACATCTTCTGTTTCATTGATTCCCTTGATATTCTTGACCTTATATTCTTTCAGATGAATTTTGTTATTTTTTCTGGATTTCTATAAAAATATTTTGGCATTTTAATTGGTGTGGCAATGAATGACACATTTTATTCTTGATGCATATACTTCTGACAAACTCTCAGACATCACCTCTCCCCTCATTCACACCCAAAACCTATATTTCTTAAAACAATTAAATGAAACCACCTCTGGGAATGATGACTTAACTGACAGTTCATACATAATGTGGTACCTGCATTGCCTATTATATTTGACCTGAGTTTTGCTGTCTTTCAGTTAAAAGTTTTTTCATAATTTTTAAGTAGCCTTCATCCCAACCTAAATGTAATACAAATTCCAAATGATTGCAATTGGAATAGAGTTTTTGCTCTATTGTAGCCTCACAATGAATTAAAGTTGATAAAGAACTATCTAATAGCACAAAAGAGGAAATGAGTTCTAATCTCTTAAATGGGGAATAAACCAGTATGTGTCTGAGGGCAAAGTTCTAATTATTTTTGTTTATTAAGGATCCCAGGATAGCTCTCAGACGGTAGAGGTGATGTTCGCCTGGATGTCCTAGATCCATTCCAATTTAGGTAATTGCTAATTATAATCTGTCCACCTAATTCCCAATGCTCTAGCCTCTGAATGCTATTTTTCTTCACTTAGCAATATTTAACTGTCGTTTATCTACCAAGGTAGATGACTGTTAGAACAGCTGGTTGCCTTCGGCCCCATTGAGAGGTATGTTTTGGCCTACCTTAGGTATTTCTATGTGTATAAAAGATAAAATAACACCAGAAGGAATGAAGGAAAGAAAGAAGGGAGGAAGGGAGGAAGGAAGGAAGGAAATAAGGAAGGGAGGTAGGAAGGAAGGAAGGAAGGAAGGAAGGAAGGAAGGAAGGAAGGAAGGAAAGAAGGAAGAAAAGAAAGAAGAAAAGAAGGAAGTATAGAAGAGCGGGGAAAGAAAAGAAGGAAGAAGCAGCCTACTAATTCCAAGGTAACCCATTTCACTTCAGGATAGTTGTAATTGTTAGTGGAAAAAATTTTCTTTATATTGTACCATAATCTTTTTTTTTTCCTTCAGCTTCTACCTAGTCTATCCTCTGAGATACAAGAACAAGTGTAATGGCTCTTTCACATGTTATTCCTCCCTATACTTAAATACAACTATGAGATTCCCCTTTAATCTTCTCTTCATTAGGTTAAACATCTACATTTAATTCAACAGACCCATTATGATCTCAAAGCCCTTTGCCATCCTGTTATATATTTCAGGTTTATCAATGTCCTTCCCAAGATGTTATGCCCAGAAATTAACCTTGACTCCATGTGAGGTCTGAACATAGTGGACTGTAGCTTACCTCTTAAATCTCAGACATTCTCTTTCTTAAAATTTTTATTTGTTTTATTTTTAATTTATGGAATAAAACAAACATTTCTGTAACATAGTATAATAAAAAAGATGATTGCATATGAAACTGCAAATCTATTATATACATTTGCTATTCCTTTTAAATATATATGAAAGTTATCATGTATATTTCTTTTCTTCCCTTTTTTCTTCCCTTTCCCCTCCCACCGTACCCTAGAGATGACTATCATTAGACACAATGTGGCCTATCTTTGTAGTCACCATTTTTGTTCTGACCTGTGCAGGCTATATATTCTTCTCAGGGAAAACAAGCAAATTAAAAGTTGAACTGCTCTATCTTCCCTCTATCACCTATTATCATTGTCCCATCCATTCCAAGCTGCAGTGTTTTATCCTTTTCTTTTCTTTCCAGAATGTGATCAAATTGTTGCTGTAACATTTCTTCCTAGAAGAAGTATATTAAGCTGGTACCCCACTCACCATTCCAGTGACTCTCAGGTCCAAAGTGTCCCTCCCTGTCCACCAGTCCCCTATACATGTTATCTCACTCTTTGGAATATAAGCTCCTTGAGGACATTAACTGTATTTGCTTTTTTACTTATATCTCCAACATTTAGTCCTGTATTTGGCACAAAGTAAGCACTTGATAAATGCAATTTCATTCACTAATTCATTCATTCATCCATCCATGTAGTCATTAATTCTCTAAAATACCTGTAAAATCCGTTCTTATATCCTTTTTTATGGCAAGCTTTAGATCATTCAGAGCTGTAGTGTACCAGGACATAGCATGGTATCTGAATAGGCCAAGAATTTTGGGATTCCAAGTGTTAAAAGTCTTCCAGAAAGTTAATTGGTACCAAATCATTTGGCAAATTCTAAGGATAACAGTACTATAGAAATGAGAGGGGACACCACAGGATATTAGGGAGAGATGTTGGGCAACCCTCTGTTCTAACTCAGCCTTGGTCATGGTCTGCCAGAATTCATTATCCATCACCTCCACCATTCCTGAATTGGAATATTTTCTCTCCCCATTCATTTGTTCTCTTATACTGTAGAAGTATTAGTTATAGTCTCTAAAACAACTGCATTCATTATCCATCACCACTGCTATCACTTGATCTCACCCTTTAAGTTCCTTTCTTATTAAAAGAGGTAGAAATGCTTAGAAAACTTAGATCATCAGGGACCCCTAGATCAGTGGTTCTCAACCTTCCTAATGTCACAACCCTTTAATACTTGAATGTGGGTGCATCTGCGTGCGGGCGGACCCACCTGGAGATGGATAGAGGAGTGGTGTCTCACTTCCTAAGACTGTGGGAAATATGTGTTTTCCAATGGTCTTAGGCTACCCTGGTCAACCCCCAAAGGGGTCACGACCCACAGGTTGAGAACCACTGTCCTAGATTATCTAGTCCAATCTATATCTGAATGGGAAATCTCTCAAATTCCTGACAAGTGGTCATCTAGCCAATCTTTGAAACACTATGTGAAGGGTCACCTTCCAGGGAAACTAGTTCTGCTTTTCAGTAGCTCTATTAAGAGGCTGTGGGGTCCCCTCCCTTCTTATATCAAGCCAAAATCCACATTTCTTCTATTTTTATTCATTGTTCTTAGTTCTTTGGTAAAACGGAATAAGTATAACATCTCTTTAACCAGGCAGAGCTTCAACTGTTTAAAGATGCCAGTCATGTCCTTTCTTGAGTCTTTTGTTTTTCATCTCTAGGCTGAATAGCCAGAATTATGGGTAAACTCTTAAGTATAGCATTGCTGTGATCTAACAATCCATCAAAAAGGAAATGAAGTTTGTCTGACGTGACTCCCTTCTCTTTCTTTCCTATGCCTAGCAATAGAAGACCTGAGTCAAAGATCATGAGCATTGTCATAATTTTGTCTGCATAATCACCAATTGCTTTCCAGACAGGCTATACCAGTTGACAACTGCACAAACAATGCTTTGTGTGCTTATCTTTCTACATCTCTTTTGTCACTAATTAATCCATCTTTGCCAATTTGCTGACTGTGAGACAAAACCTGGGGGTTGTTTTGATTTGTATCTATCTAATTATTAAGGATTTTTAGCTTTCCTTCAGGAGTCTATTTTGTCTTAAGAGCTGTTGTTTTTCTTCAGCCTATTTTAGTAGTAGAAAGAGCTTTGGACCTGAAGTCAGAAAGATGTGGATTCAAATCTTGATTCTGACACTTATAAACTGTGTAACAATAGACAAGACTTTTAAACTCTCTGAAGCTTAATTTCCTCATCTGTGAAATAGACTAATAAAACCTGTAGTGCCCACCTCAGTGTGGTGTTATGAGGATCAAATGAAATAATGTGTGCAAAGTGCTTTCCAAACTTTAAAGCCTTATATAAATGTCAATTATTAGTACTAGACTCCTTGTGCTCTCCCACTTGGTAGCTACCTACTTCTACCTTTTCAGCTAAAATATTTTTGATTAGTTTTGAAACATTTTGGCCAAATGTATAAAAACCAGGTCTTGTGAGACATATTCCATTTCTGTCATTTCCATATTTAAAGTCATAGTTAATAAATTTGAATCCTATTCTCAAATAGGGCAGCTAGGTGGTACAGTGTATAGAGCACTGGGCCTGGAGTAAGGAAGACCTGAGTTCAGATTTGATCTCAGACATTTACTAGCTGGAGTGACTTTGTCTGAGCCACTGTACTTGTTTGCCTCAGTTTACTCCTCCGCAAAATGAGCTGGAGAAGGAAATGGAAGACCACTCTAGTATCTTTGCCAAAAAAAAACCTTAAATGAGGTCATGAAGAGTGGGACAAGATTAAAATGATTGAACAACAAAACTAAGTTCTCAAACATACTCTTCTTAAGCTGATGGTCATGTTCTCGATTCACTTTTCTCTTCTGAAGCCTTAGCTTTTGTAGATAGATAGCACTGATGAAGCACCACCAATGAATACAGTAATTATATCTTTGTTTTCTTGCCTAGAACTTGGTATGATTGCTGAGTTCCTTGTAATTATATAATGTAATCTTATGTGATAGTGGATATTGGATGAGAGCAATTAGTAATTATAGAAATGTGATGCCTCAGGAAATTCACCATAATATCCCAGGTAAATGACTTTAAAAAGATAGCTAGCCGCACCATTGTTCATATTTTGTTAACCAAGGGATGCTTTCATATTCTTCAGGGTGTAGTCAACCATGCTAGGTGCTGTAGCACAAACCTATGATCAGTACTACTGGTGTGGCTTAGGCTGATGGATCTTTTGAGCTCAGGAGTTCTGAGCGTAGGTGGGCTAAAACTAACTAATATGGTTAACCTGTAGGAGACAGAGGTGACAGGCTGACTAATGAGGAGTAAACCAATCCAGGTTAGACATAAGCAGGTTAGAGCTCCAATGTCTGTCACTTATGGGATCTAGCTTGTGAGTGGTTCCTTAAGTTTTAACCTGGGTAAGATAGAATCACCTTGTCATATACACAAAGAGCCAAGTGTCAGTGAGTATTTCATCTTCCTCTGACCTCTTGGATAGATAACTTTCTTTTTTTCCCTAATGAAATCTGTGGATCCATATTATTATTTCTGGGAGCAAATTAATTTACTTATTTTTTTAGTCTCTAATTCCATCCTACCATATAACTTGCAATGTTATGTCATCTTTATTGTCTTCTTCCTCTTTCATGAGACATTCTAACTTCCTGATACAGGATATCATTCTCCTCTGCCTTTTCCAATTCTATTTCCTTTTTTTTTTTCTTTGAAGCATTTCCTCTAAGGAAAACTCTTTCCCAGATAACCAGAAGAAATGCAATTTTCTAAAACTTTCACCTTCTCCTATACTGGGGAAAAGAATCTGTAACTTTTGCATGTATACAAAATCACCAGAGAAGGTACATAAATTGTATAGAGTACCTGTTCTGGAGTCATCTACCTGAGTTCAAGTTTGGCAGGTCTTAGACACTTACTAGCTGAGTGATCCTGGGAAAGTCACTTAACACTGTTTGCCTCAGTTTCCTCATCTATAAAATGAGCTTCAGAAGGAAATGACAAACCACTTCAATATCTTTGCCAAGAAAACCCCAAATGGGGTCACAAAGAGTCAGACACAATTAAATAACAGAAGATAATCACTGAGCAGAGTATAAAAGAACTATAAACAAAGCATCCTTAAGGTTAGTGTTCATTCTTTTTGTTTGTTCCCGTTACCCATCTTCTACCTTCTACCCCCGCAAATTGATAAAAATAAATCAATCATCTTTTTTCATTCTATTATAGGCATACCTTACATTTTTTTAACAGAGGTGTTTCTGAGAAGTTGTTTGTGAGTCATATCTTATAGTAAATCAAATAATATTATAAAAACCTAAGATAGAGGAACCCTGTAGTGAGTCCTTTGATAAAAGTAAGAAATTCTTGTGTAAGGTGAATAATCTCTTTTGCAAGCTAGTCTTTTTTGTGCGTATAGTTGACTTTCTAAGTCAGAGCACAGCAGTAATTTGTGATGTGTGATGTTTCATTACAGTCGTGCTGGTGGGATGACAGTGTTATAGTCTGTGTCTAATATCTGGCTCTGCTCACATTGACAGAAGTGATTGGGATTCCAAACTAGACTACATTGTTGGAGTAAATTACAATGTGATGATTAAAAACATGTTTTTTTTTTTAACTTCTAAGGAATCTATGTAAAAAACAGCAATACGTATTAATAAGGAGAGAAAACAGCAACTTCATCAGAATAAACGAAAATACCCTCATTCCTCTACTTAGATGATTTACCTCTTCTGGAAATTTCTCTCTTCTTGAGTATGTCCCAGGGCTCTGTCCTGGGCATCTTGTCTTTGCTCTTTATAATCTTCCTTGGTGATTTTGTCAATTCCCACAGGTTTAACTATTATCTATGTGCAATTGATTCTGAGGTCTATATACTGAACTTGAAGCTCCCTTTTCATCCCTTGTACTAAATCAGCTACCTTTTGTACATCTCTATCTAGATGTTCCATAAGTATTTCAAACTCACCATGTCTCAAGTAGAATTCCTTCCTCTTTTTCCTAATTTGCCTATTTCCATTCAGAGTACCAGGAGGCAAGTAGGTGGTTCAATAGATAGAGCATTAGACAGGGCATGCAGAAGACCTGAGTTCAAATCCAGCCTCAGACGTTTATTAGTTGTGTCGCCTTGGACAAGTGACTTAATCTCTGTTTGCCTTGATCCACTGTAGAAGGAAATGATAAACCACTCTTTGAATCTTTGCAAAGAAAACCTCATAGACAATATGGTTCAAGGGGTCATGAAAAAAGATGGCCTAGCCATACCAGACTTTAAACTGTATTATAAAGCAGCAGTCATCAAAACTACTTGATATTGGCTGAAGAATATAGTGGATCAGTGGAATAGATTAGGTCTACAAGACACAACAGTCAGTGACTATAATAATCTACTGTTTGATAAACCCAAAGACTCCAACTTCAGGAATAAGAACTCACTGTTTGACAAAAGCTGCTGGGAAAACTGGAAAATAGCATGGCAGAAACTGGGCATAGACCAGTATCATACACTGTATACCAAAATAAAGTCTAAATAGGGGCACAATCTAGATATGAAGGTTGATATTGAAAATAATCTGGGAGAGCAAGGAATAGTTTACCTGTCAGATTTATGGAGAAATGAAGAATTTATGACCAAGGGGTCATGAAAGGTCAGATACAACTGAATGACTGAACAGCAACAACAAAATTCAGGGTACCACCATCCTTCCAGTTCCTCAGCCGTACAACATTGATTTTATCATCAACTTTTTTTTATCTTTTATCCACTCACTTTCAAAGTCATTTTAATTCTAATTTCTCAACATTTCTCAAATCTTTCCTCTTTTCTGTATTCACAAATACAAAGTTGTAGTTCAGGCTCTCATTAACTTTCACCTGGACCATTTAAATAGCTTTCTAATTGGTGTATCTCATATGTCTTCTTCATTCCATCCTTCTCATAGCTACAAAAGAATGTTTCCACCTCAAAAGTTAACTCAATAATTTTTAAGAGCTTATGAGTCTGGTACTGTGCTAAGCACTGTGGCTAAAAATAGAAACCAAAAGAAAGACAATAGCTGCCCTCATGGAACTCACATTCTAATAGTATAAGATAATAGAAAAAAAAAGGAACTGAAAAGTGGGAAATGGGGGTAAAGGAACCCATGTGCCGTCATGGTGATGAATTCTAAAGTGTCAGAAGCAGTAGTGGAATAAGAATGAAGGATGGCTGGCCTGAGCCCTTCCACAAAATGAAGGTTCCAAGAAATGCTTATCAATGGAAGAAAGGGCCAATGGAGATAGAGGGATGTTTTCAGATTAGAAAGCCACGGGAGATGAGGGAATTTCAGGGTCAGAAGGTAGCTATGGGATGAAGATATTTTAGAATGTCAGAAGCAGAAATAGCAGAGAGTTTTCCATACCTCTCCCCTGTATAAATAACTGTAGTACCTCCCAAGGTAAAATCCAAACCCCTTGAATATTTAGAGCCTTCCACAATCTGACTCAAGCCTGCCTTGAAGGTTTATTTCACAAATCTTTCCCTTATGCATTTCCATCTAAATTGGCCTAATTGTGGTTTCTCATATATATTTATTTCCCATCTAGATGCCTTTTCTTATCTTTGCACAAGCGATCCTCCATCTATCCATCAATCAATCCATAGACATCCATGTCCTGAATACATTCTTTCTTCACTTTTCCCCTGTAAATTCAATTTTCTTCAAGTACCACCTTCTACCCAAAGCCTATCCCAATCTCACTAGTTACTAATATTCTTCTTTGGCCCTCCAGAAATGAATTTATTTGTGTATATAATTAAACAGATATCTAAATTTATTTGTCTTTATATATGTGGTCTTTCCTCCAACTCTCAAAGAAAGCAGCTGGGGCTACTATGTGGCACAGTTAATGGAGTGTAGGATTTGGAGTCAGGAAGATATGAGTTTGAATTTTACCTCAGATACTTACTAGTAGTATGAACCCGGGCAAGACCCTTAGCCACCTTCAGCCTCAATTTCCTCATCTGCAAAAATGAGAATAATAATAGTGCCCACCTCCCAGAGTTATACTATTAAATTAGTTAATATTTTGTAAACCTTAAAGCAATGCATGCTAACTATGATTATTATTATTTTCCTTGAGGACAGAGATCATTTTAGTTTTTTTATGTTTTTATCTACAGTGCCTAACAGTAGGAAATTAATAAGCAGTGTTTCAATATTAATGAATTAATGAATGCTCATTGGTACAGGTTACTTGCCCCCCCACTACAAAATGATTTTACAATCCGTTGCCTCCTCATTCCTTTTTTTTAACTTCGAGTCATATTTTCCAATATACTTTCATCGTCTTCACCGTCTGCATCTTTCCATTAAAGTCATTATGTATAAAGCTGCATATTCACATCATTTGGATAACCCAAGGACTTCATAGAATTTCTCTGAATTCATCTTCCACAATGAACTTCAAGGCATAAGTTGTGATTACATTTATGATGATCTCTTTGCTTAAGCTCATCAAGAACATTTTCCTTTTAAAGAATATCATTTTTGCACAATAAATTTTTCATTCAGTGTGTTAGTCTAGTTTGGGTGGTTCATCTAGACAGATTCCTTTAGTATGGTTTGTCTGTTGCCTTTGGCCTCTAATCAGTGAATCGCAGTAGATAAAACTGTATTAAGTGCCTACAATGTGCCAGGCACTGTGCTGGGCAATCAGAATGTAAAGAAAAGGCATAGGATAGTCCCTGTTCTCAAGGATTTCACAATCTAATGGTGGAAGATAGCCCATTAAAAGAAGCTTCAAAGCAGAGTTGAGTGAGAAGAGTACCTGGTACAGTGAAGTCTTGCAGCCAGGATAGAAAATAATAAGATGGGTAGCCTCCTGGTAGCCTCCTCAAAGGAAGGAACCTCCCACTTGCAACCAGAGAGAGTAAGGAACCCGAGGTATGGGAGAGGTTTTTTAAGAGTTAATGTCATCTTGTAGAATGATGAGATTCTAAGGATTATGAAATATAGGAGAGCATCCAGGTGGGAAATGATGAGTTAAATGCCCTACACTCTCTCTTTAAACGGTTCTTATTAAAATTATATTATATACCATGCATTTTGTTAGATATTGTAGATTATATAAAATTATAGCAATAGTAATGATAATTGTGATAATTCATCTTTATTTCTTGGTTTTATTTGCCTATTATACAAGGATTGATGATTTCATCACCATGGAGAGTTCTCTGGGAAGTCCATTGCTTACTAAAACTGTCCCAGGGTGTTGCATGAGGTACATAGAATTTGAGTGACCTGAGTCGCAAAACTAGTAAGTTTCAGAGAAAGGATCTGAGCCCAAGTTTTCCAAGTTTGTTCTTGCCTACCCCCTATTCCATGTTGCCTCTACTCTTGTTCATTGTCTTCCCTCCCATTTGAACAAGAGGTTCACTTAGTATATCAAGATACTCCCTCTAGATTTTTATTTCTGTGTTTTTGTAACAATACATAGATCTGAGCACAGTACTTGGATTGTCTGTCTCTTATCCCTTACTCTTCTCCCAGGACAAGCCTCTAACATGAAAATGGAATTTTGTTTTGTTTTGAGAAATTGCTAATTTGCAAGTGATTACATGCTACTTTCTGCTTTTACTCATGAGCGCTTTTTCATACATAACTTGTTTAAATCTGATTGTGAGTTTTAATGGGTTTATCATTATAATGTATCTGTCCTAGGTTCACAGACAGAGTTCAAGTAGAGGGATCACTAGGAAAGAGTCATTGGGGGTGTGTACCAAAAAAAGACATACTAGCAAAATCCTCACTCTTGTTTATGAGAGAAATTTAAGCACATTGACATAGGACGTTATCTAAGAACTTCTTAGAGCAATAGGATTTTTTAGTAACTCTGAGATGTTTTCATGGATTCTGTGGAGAGAAGTGTAAGGGAAGAAATACTTGTATTTCTTGCTTTCAATAACATTGGATAAGTCAGTTCAGATGAAGAATATACAATCTGAACTTTTGCACCCAAAATAAAATCTAAGCCAAAATAAGTTTGACTCCTGGGAGAAATTAAGTAGCATCCTTCTTATTAGGCAGTATTTATTGGGCCTCCCCAAACAACAGGGCACATTGTTCAGAATATTCAAGACATAAAACTCCCTGACTTACTGGAATCTGTATGCTAGACATGTGAATTTTGACCTTAATCTTTAATTTTTAATTCCATCCATAATAAAGAGAGTATTTCAAATTACTAAGAAGGGAAAATATAATTTTTTTTTCTTACTGAAATCAGCCTGGAAAAGTAATAAGAAAATCCCAAAAGCCCATCAAGAATTCCATCTTCCCCCTATTTGCCAGTTGAGAAGGGATTGTCTAAGCCTGGGAGAGCTTGTGCGTGGATTTTGTTAATTGAACTGAATATTTTGTTCTTTGGAGTTCAAAACTTCGTGACTCATATGTCTAATCCATAACTCAGATACTGTGGGAAGTAATTCACTGTATCAGATGAGTCCTTTTCCACTGCTGGTTTTCTTATTTCTGTCTCATCAGAGATAGCAAATTGCTTCTATTGTGTCTAAGGCATCATTTAAACACGAGCCCTATTTGAAATGTAAGTGTAGAATAATGTTAACAGGAGAACATTGGCTTAATAATTGTGCCTAAGGTGGCAATTTGTACTTGTGGATGGGGGGGTAGAGGTAATGTATGTCTTAAAGTAATATATCTTCAGAGCAATCCCAGGACCTCAAATTGCTATGTTGATGAGGAGCATCTTCTAAGTGTGTGATTGGGGCTATTAGAATAGAAAAATACATATTTTCGGGATGTTCTGACTTTAAGATGTGAAGCAAGTTGTCAGTATTACAAAAGGGAGCCTTACATTACTGGAAGATTCAAGAACTTTGTGCCTTAACCAGGTCTGGTTATGTGTCTAAG
The DNA here is from genome assembly GCA_028646515.1 of Pseudochirops corinnae. NCBI lineage: Eukaryota > Metazoa > Chordata > Mammalia > Diprotodontia > Pseudocheiridae > Pseudochirops > Pseudochirops corinnae. Next base: position 67,982,909 of record CM053589.1, on the reverse strand, counting down.
TGTACCTCATCCCCCTTAACCCTTCCCCAAAGTAGCACTGTTCCATGAGCCTCTTCCTAATGTCACTATTATTCAGTAATGGAAATGTATTATTTCCCCTCAGACTGCTGATGAGCTATGCTATCTGGGAGGCAAAAAGCCATCTACACAGTCTTGATCACTTTGACTGGTGGTGAGGGCCATTACAGAAAGTCTCCTCTGTACCCATTAGCAGTTATGCCAGTGAAATGGAATGGTGAGAGAATGAGTCAGACAGTACATCATCAAACTTCTTGTATTTATTGTAATCAACTTAGATGAGTTTTAATGGTTTTGTCATTGCATCATAATGTGTTACTATGTTCCTTTGGCGCATTTTGGTCCAAGTCTTAATATGCCACTAGCATGTGTATTTGAAGAATGAGGTTGGTGGGGTGGGTGAGGGCTTAGGAGGAGGGGTAACAAACTGGAAAGAATAAAAGCTGTGAAAATGAAAGCTTTCAAATCAGTAATTCTGTGACTTGCATCACTAACACTGTGTGTCTGAGAGTATTCTGAGTACCTTACATACCTACTAATATTTTGTTTTGGGCTTAATTATGGTCTTAATTAATGCAGTGCATGATAGTCCAGTGTTTATCCTCTATGTAGATGAAAACTGGAGGAATTGCCCAAGATACTACAAATAAAAAGAGCTTGATCTTTAAAGCTAGACATGTCTCCATTTCCCAAAAACAGTTAATTATTTTCTTCAGGGCCCAATAAACAGCCAGTAGATTGGTCTCACTTTATTTTTCCATCCAGAAACATTTTTTTTTTAATTGTACCATTACACATGGCTTTGTGACTATAACAGATAGTAGTTACAACATACAAAAGGTTGTGGTTTGTCCTTTATTCTTGACGAGGACCATGATATCAGGGAGATTATGACATGACTTGCAATTGACTTTGATATAAGGGAGGGCAGACCATCCAAAGTCACCAGCTTTACTTTCTCCTCCAGAGCCATCTGGGTCCAGTGGCCAAATATCAGTTTGGATGACTGAAAATGGGCCAAGATGCATTGGGAGACCTTGGCCCTTTTAAGCTAAGGTTTTTTCAGGTTCTCACTTTGAGTGACAAAATGTCCATTCAGTGAACTGGCCTCTTTAAGAAGTGAATCAAGGGATTGCCCCTTTCAAAAAAGACAAGAACAAAAACAAACAAACAAACAAACTGGGAGGGGAAGACCTTTTGGGTTGCTGGCCAAAAGAGAAAGAGTTATTACTTACATTCACTCTGAGTCTGGAGGGCCCAGAAAATAACCATTAAGTGGTGCTTGGGCAGGGACCTATTGTTGTTCAATCCATGAGATCCAGAGTGAATTGGGTTTAAGGCTTGGTCTTTGAGAAAGAAATCTAGCCAGTAAACTAAAAGTTAACTAGGTAACTTTTGGCCATCAAAATCTGCCTTTGGGTAGAACACCCTCAGGTGAGGGGAGGAAAGGGGAGGGAAGAAAATGCACAACAAACTAGAATTCTAAGTGGGGGGAGGCACTTGTGCCTTGGCTCTAAAGGTCAAATATTTTGTAGCACTGATAGCATTTAATCAGCAGAAAGCAATAACTGAGTTTAACATCTAGTTAGGGACAGTTAGTCGAACTGGGTGTGGCACCGAGAAGTGCAGTGGATAAAGTGCTGGGCCAGGAGTCAGGACTTCTTGAGTTAAAATCTGGCCTCACATATTTACTAGCTGTGTGACCGTGGGCAAGTCACTTAACCATATTTGCCTCAGTTTCTGCATCTATAAAATGAACTAGAAAAGGAAATGGCAAACCACTCCAGTATCTTTGCTAAGAAAACCCCACATGGGGTCATGAGGAGTCAGACATGACTGAAATGAAATGATTGAGCAACAGAAATCCAACTGGTTGTATCTCAGATGACCTGATCCTCTGTCTACTTCAGCCATACCCTCTCACCTAGGGGTGGTGTCATCATATCTTGGGGTCTCTTTCTTTATACTGAGGACAGAATTTCTCCCTTTGGTCTTCTTCTCTGCCCCCCAATTAAAATTAAATTGGTTATAGGAGCATTTTAGGTACTTGATTAGGGTAAAAGTGTTTGTTGCTAGCTGTTGTTAGGTTTAAGCATTATTTTTGTTTCAGTGAGCCACTAATTTCAGTAATATAGCCACATTTTGTTCAGTAAGGTAAGAAACATTACAGTCACATTCAATTGACCTACATTCTAGAATAAAAAAGGTCTAAAGGGGCAATCAGCTGAAACCTTTGAAGAAGTTTTCTGTCTCCCTGGTGCTCCCTTTCTAAAGAGACAATTTTGCTGTACTGGTCAAACCACCAGAGAGAATTGGGTCATTGGCATAAAGGCAATTTGGACATTTGTCCAATGACCTCTGGATTAACCTCCTCTATTCCAAGACTGGGAGAGAGAAATCAACCAAGGCCTGAAGCTGATCTCTATAAAACAGACTTTATCCTTAATTTCCATATACTTCACCCTCTACCTACATTTCTCTAGATGAGACTACTGGCTAGAGATAGAAATATTCCCATCCCTAGATGTTTAAAGCTAAAAGGAATATTTGAGCTAACTATTATTAACAAAAGAAAGTATCTTTTGCAAATTAAAAAATAAAAAAAAATTACCCTCACACCTTCTCCCCATCCCCTGCTGCCAGATTTTACAAAGGTACAAGACACATTTTCACATGCATTCGGTAATCATTGTCAATAATATTATTTTTTAAACACAGAAGACTAACTTGAGTGGTAGAACACAACCGTATTCACCTATTTACACAACAGAAATAGGAAGTAGCATTATGAGGTCATGAAGAGAATGAAGTGAGGCAGCTACACACCCACAGACAGACATAATCTTGCAACTTGGGTGAAAAAGCCTCTGCAAATCCAACGTTATGCCTCCAGTTTTATAGTGTTTCCAGTCTCTTGATTCACACAAGTAGACCAATGTGTGATATGCAGTTCGGAAGATTGTTTGCTAACCCAGTGGGTTATAATTTTGAGGAGCAGTTAGTTATTTAAACTTTATTTCACTACTGGATTTCCTGCCAACATAATGGTGTGTAATAACTACACAAAGAATTGTGCATGGCTATTCATCAGTGCCAAGAATTTCTTCAACCAACATGTTGCAGATCCGTGCTAGAACTTAGTACTTAAATCCAGAGGAACAGTAACTCTAAGTGGGCTGCCAAAGATCACTCAATTAGTGTCAGAGAGGAGAAGCTCCCTCTTGAGGCATATATGTGTATATGGTCTATTATATACAATATATTATATACATCTGTATTATTTTCTAAAGTATTTATTCAATTGGAAGTATAAATAATATGACAGGAAGTTATAAAACACACATAAATGGTAGGAATATTTGATTTAAAGGTCACAAGACTGTGGAGTAAGATCTCCACTAAGAGATCCATGTTGATTCTAGAATGGGTGTATGAATTTATAACTCTACCAATGGCATTTTAGTATCTATCTTCTGGTAATACCTCAAATATTAAATGTTTCTTTCTTTTGTCATCTTTGTTAATTTTGCAATGTATGCATTGAAATCTCAGAGTTCTATTCAATTGCTTTTGTCTCATTATTGGTGAATTGGAGCAATTTTCATATGGTTAATAGTATGAAACTCCTTTGGAAATTGTTCATATCTTTTGACCATTTAACTATTGCTGATAGCACCAGGCCTTTCATATTTCTTTTAATGCCATATATATCTCATATCTTTAATAGACATATTTGATACAAAGATTTTTTTTTAATCCAATTTAAAGTGACCCTTAACCTAGAGAAAAGATGAGAACATATACCTAACAATTTTCCTTAGAGAAATGAGGGGCTATGTGTATGAAATACTGAATAGGCTGTTAGCGAATCACTAGATTTATTGGCTTTGCTCCAATTGTGAAAAGATGTTACAAGGGAAGGCTTATTGGGTAGGGGATGATAGAAGAGACATACTCAGAAATGAGTGTCAAGTGAAAACAAAGAGTGCCAGTAAGACTTAAAAAGATGGGAAACATTTTTTTTTAATGTTAGATGCTTCGTTGATGATTTTCTTGTTGAGAATCCTTCAAAAAACACAAAATGTATGGTCACACAGCCAGTAAGTATCTGAGGCCAGATTTTAAATTCAGATCTTCCTAACTCCTCCTCTAGCCACTGCACCACCTAACTCCCTGCGTGTATGTGTGTGTAAACATGCATAGAAACGTATATGTGTGCATGTGTGTCTATAGCATAGCATATTATATATGCATATGCCTATATGTGTATCTATGTAGTATATGTTTGTATTTATAATATAAACAGAACGTATTACATATTATATAATTATTAATATATTATATATTTATATATAATATATGATACATATATATTATTTTATGCAAAAAATAAATTTTTATATATACTTTTTTCTATTGTTTTCTTCTCCACTAGTCCCAGTGAGAAATCCTTTTGTTGTAGTATTAAGAATAATAACAGATAATTTTTAGAAAGTATATATTTTGTTTTCCCCATTGGTTTTTGAAATTGAGCTGCATAGGAAGTTTACAGGCTCCAGTGGAAATTAAACATTAAAAGGGGAAATGGACTAAGAGCTTTTTCAGCAGATACAGTCAACATTCTAATTGTGATTCTCATTACATTTTCTTTGATCCATGGTTTCAAGTTCTAGATGGAGACAACCTTTGGTCTTCCTCTAAGGTTCCAAACCTTAAGAGAGAAGCTTGAACTCTGAAAACTATTTAACATATTTTAGGATTTGTTTTCCTTTATTGAAGTTTTCATTTTAGAAAATTTGTATTGACATCTTTTGTTTTTGATCACCTTCATTAACAAGCATATCCCGTTACCATTACCCCTGCCCAGTGAACAATTTCTTGAAACAAAAAATAAAAAAGAAAGAAAAATAAAAACATTTCAAAAAAAATTAACCAACAAATCAATTGAATCTAACAATAAAGACACTGATTCATACTTATATCTTATCTCTGCTAAAAAAGGAAAGGTATTTTTTTTCTTCTCTTTTCTAGGGCCCAGTTTGATCATTTTAATTATATGCTGTTCAGTTTGGGATTTTATCATTTAATTCTATTTACATTGTTAAACTCATTATGTATATAGTTTTCCTGTTTCTCCTTACTTCCCCTTGCATCATTTCAGACGTGTTCTCATTCTTCTTTAGATTATTCGTATTGATCATTTCTTAAGATACAGTACTATCCCCCTTATACCTGTGTATCACAATATTGTTAATCATTCCCATTTGATGGCTGTGTCCTTTATTTCTAATTCTTTAATTCCACCAAAAAAAAAAAAAAAACACTGCACCAAATTTAAAACTACATCTAGTTTAAAAAGTTAGCTGCTTCTGCAACGCCATGCACTAGCAGATTCCCAAAAGAATGCTACTGTGAACAGCTTATAAGGTTCAGATTACACAGTACAGTGAACACTGTTTATTCCATTACAAATCAAGGCAAAAATTCACAACAAATCACAATACAATAATCAATACTTAATCATTCAATCAATTCACAATACAATATACAATAATCAATCTTCCAAGCAACCATAGATTAATTTAATCAGTCCCTTATCTAGCAATCAGTCACTAAATACAATCACTGGAAAATTACACAAACCCTCCACCCCTCAGTGTCCAACAAACTTCAATTTCATCATGCATCCAAGGGGAGGCCTTTTCTTCATCTCTACTCAGGGTAGTCTCTCAGATTCCTTGGATCCTCTTCCATGGTCCCAGCTCTGACTTGAATCCACCAAACGGTCACCTGGATTTAGAGGCAGACTGCTCCCAGTCCTCTTGGCAGTTCTTGGTACACACTGAAGTTCACAGGGTCCAGCACATCTCAAACCCTTCACCATTTCTGTTGCTGTGAACTCAAGGATCCACCAAGCCACAAACAAACATAATCTTATCCTGGTCATGCTTCTTCAGTCCTCCAGCAGTTCAGCTGGCCCTAGGACCCAGGAGAAATCTCAGCCTTCCAGATGGCCTTCCAGGCAGCCCTCTTCGACTTCCAGGTGGCCTTCCAGGCAGCAGCAACTTCAGAAAACTCTACCTTAGTTCTAGGTCCAGCAGCCCAGCTCCCAGATGCTGGAACAATTCTGCTTCCTCCACCAGGAGCCACCAGGAAGAAAATTCTTGACTCCGATCCTCTGTCTCTGGAATTCTTCTTATATACACACATTGGTCTCCTGTGTCAGCCAACCCCCTCCTGCCACATCAGCCACAGGAGACAGAGTTTATGCCCTCTGTTCACACAGGAGACAGAGTTCACACCTTCTGTCTCTCTCAAGAGGTACTTAGCCCTAAGTTACCAAGGGCTAAGTATCTGCTAAATTGATTACTGTTACAGCTTCCTATCCCACGTTGTTCTATTAAATGAATAGAATAATGGTACTTCCTGGGTACCAGCCCAAAGTAGTGAAAGCAAGAGATCAAGATTACTGAGAAGAGGATGCTATGTGCCAGCAAGTTTCATATGTGCTTTACATTTTCTAGCAAGTGTGGTCACATTCTGTGTGTGTCTGTGTGTATGTCTGTGTCTGTATCTGTCACAGGAAAAAAACTTGCCTTATAGAAAGTTTGTAGGGTAATTGATAACAAAGCTGGAAAAATAGTATGGGCTCAGATTTTAAAGAACTTTAAATATAAAATATAGAATTGTATATTAAAAATATTTCCTTTAGGAAGAATTTCAAAGAATTTTATTTTCCCTAGAGTCAGGAAACACCAGGAATTTGGAGGAAAAAACACATATACATATAAGTCTCTCTCTTCTTTCTGTGTGTGTGTGTGTATGTGTGTGAGAGAGAGAGAGAAAGAGAGAGGGGGAGAGAGAGAGAGAGAGAGAGAGGGAGGAGGAGGAGGAGGAGGAGAAAGAGGAGGAGGAGGAATAATGGTAGTACCTAACTGCTGTAGTTATTGCAGTAGCAGTTGTAGTTGTGTAGAAAGGAGAGAAAATGAAGGGAGTACATCTAGAGGTGTCTAACACAGTGAATGGAGAGCCTCCTTCCAAGTCAGGAAGATCTGCATAGAAATCCTACCTCTGATACCTCATGATGTTTTGATCGTGGGCAGATATTTTAACCTCTCAGTGCCCCAGGTAACTCTGAGATTAGAAGATGCTAAACTGCCTTGGTTGAGAAAGTCTCCTCACCAGGAATTCCTTATATCCAGTGAAATAATAGGTGCATTTTTTTAAAATGTCAATGATATAGATGAAGAAAAGGGAGAGGAAGTTGGGAGACAATGAAAGCAGGAGCAAATTGTTGTGAAAGACAAACAAAATCCAGATGTCTGCTTATCTCTGGGGTCCATCTTTCTCCAAGCCTGCTTTTAATTTCCCCCTGCCTTCAGCAAGGCTCCCTGATTTTCTTCTCTTCAATGCTGATGATCTCCCCTCAACATCCCCAGAGTACTCACTGCTTAAATGTCTGAATGTGTGTGCCTGAAGTTCTTGTCTATTATCTGGAGTCTGAGGGGGGAAAGGCCAGAATTCATATTCATATGCATTTACAAGTATTTTCAATCAATCATGCATTTATAATCCAACTGGGAAGATGTGATTCAGACACAATAGTCCGTCTGCTTCAAAAGTCTGCTTTAAAATTGATCAGCTGGCCAAGTTAAGTTACACACACACACACACACACACACACACACACACACACACACACACCTTAGACTTTGTTTTCTTTTTGGAAAATAAAGGAAGACAAAAAGGCCCAGAAACCCAGTGGCAGCAGGTGCTGCCAAAATGTTACTCTTCTTATCTGAGATGAATTCAAGAGAAGAGTAAAGAAATATGTAATTGCTTCACTCTCAGGCTGCTTGGAAGGGGCCCATAGCTCTCTGTTATTATCTGTTTATTTGATCTAGGGGAAGAGGGAAGCAAAAAATAAATTAAAAAAAAATACTTTCCCAAAGGCTCACATGAAGTTATTCAAACAAGCCAAAATAATTTATGTCTGCTGTGTATGTAAATATCTACTTGGGGAGAGGAATCCTGGGTGGAAGACTCTTTCTCTTGTGTCTTTTTTGCCTTTCCCCATCACAGACTTGTAAGAGTTCGTACTGATAGAATACATTGGCACAGAACAGCACAGAGCAACACAGATGACCAATGTAAACTTCTCCTCCACAAAGTATTGCAGAGGTCCTTGTTGATTTAAGTCACACATAAGACTTGGAATTTCAAAAACAAAATGTTTAAAGGGGAAAAGCATGGATATTCCTTCCCTTTATATGAAGAATTATAATTCAAAATAACCTAGTGGAGGAAGGTTTCCTACCCCAGGAGACAAATTAGAAGCGTGGTTCTTTTCCCATTTTGGCAGTGTCCAGAAGGTAGCCTTCTGGCTCTGCCCGTCACCTCTTATTTATTCAGTATGCATCTTGCATCCCTCCTTTGGATTTGATTCTGACTCATATGTTTTCTCTCTCCTAAGTTCCTTCCTCTCCCCAGATTTTGTTCCTCTCCTCCACTGCTTTTCTCCCTGTTTTCTCTTCCCCTCTTCTTCTTTTAAAGAGTTCCAGAATCCTGATAGTCATTGGGATTTAGAAGTTATATCTTATATCATCTTAATACCCAATGCCTATAAATTCCAATAGAAAGCATTCTAATGTCTTCGTGTCTCTTAGACATTGAAGTAAAAGAAATTCTTGCCGTCTCACCTAAAACACTCTTATTATACTCTAGCCTGCAGTGGGTATATCTTCCACAATCTACTAGCCAGCAACTTTGACCCAGTTGGTAAAATGACTGAATTTCCTTTGACTTATTTTTTCCTCATAGCATTTGTTTCTAAATCGTGATTATTCCAATTGCCGATCCACATAATCTCCAAGTTATCTGTATTGGACATGAGTTATGGTGTCCAATAAACTAATGTCAGGTCTACTTTTATTTCACTATCCCTAGATGATGTTTGGCCTTTAAAAGAACAATGCTGCTTTGCTATCTTACATTGAGCTTATGGTAAAATATAAGCCCTTGTTTGTTTTTCTGCCATACTTGGCAAATGACTTGGTAACAGGTGTTTGAACTATGCTGTCCTTTGGTGACAGGCCATCACCAATCTTGCCCTGAAGCTCTTCCAAGGCCTCTTGTGGCTCAGCTTCAAGATTCTGTAACAATCCTCTTGAATAGACATGTTCCAGTTCTCTTCTTTCATGAGCTAGGAAATTAGGATTTGCAGATGGTATTCTTCATTTGACTGACTCCTTAAATGTTACAAAAACAGTGGAATGGAGTGATGTCACCTTTCCCTGTTAGTGTTTTTTTGTGACCAAAGGTTCTCTTTTGACCTCCAGAATCTTACAACACATTAAACAACAGAGATACTAAGCTGAGTTATAGTATATAGGATATAAAACCTCTTTGCAATGGGGAAATTATCCTCAGTTTGCAAAAAATGACTTTAAATTACTTGATAGCTATGAGGATTAAGTCTCTTTCCCAGTGGGTACTCCCATAATAATGATGTTGATGATAGCAAAAATAACAATAATATATATAATATATATGCATATGTGTGTGTGTAATCTTAATTGATCCCCATAACCCAATGAAGTAGATTCTATTATTATTCTCATTTTACAAATAAGGAAACTGAGGCTGAGGCAGTCTAAGTGACTTGCCTACTGATAAGAGTCTGAGTCAGAATTTGAACTCAAGTCTTTCTGACTCCCAGTTTAGCACCCAATCCAACCTAACTGCCTGCAGTTATTTCTAAATGACACATAAGAGGTTGCCTCCCATTTCCAGGGCTTAGAGTCCAGAGGAAAGGAAAAAAAAATAATGGTTTTTCTTCATACCAACTCATGTTTGCTTTGTTTGCTATGAAAAGAGAAAGGAACCTCTGGGATCTCTCAATGCTCCAGGTCTTTTGATTTTATAATCTTATAAATAGAAGAGAGGAATAAATGAAAGGGAGGAAAGAGGAAATTCCTGAAAGACTGCACTCACTTGAAAGGGGGAAGTGCAAGGAAATTTGCCTAAAGAATTTTGTTACCAGCTGCTTCCAACTCTATTTCCCCCAACCTCAAAAACTACCCATCTTTTCATTCTGCAGGATAGTTGCTAAATTCTATTACTTTCTTCTTCAGCCTCATCCTTTTTAACTTGAAAGATTTACCTTATCCTCTTTTTTTTTCTTGTGGTGGGAGATATTGCAAGGAGGTGGGTACAATGTAGTATAGACTTAATGAGCATCCTTCCCTGCTGGCTATACTCTTAATTTCCAGGAGATTAATACAGGCGGGGGAGAATGCCATAAATAGCATGTTCCTTTTTTATCTGCTGTTTTGGTGTTTGGTTAGAGCAAGTCTAAGTTTATGCCTTAAAGTTCAGTTAACTCAGAATGAGGAACTGTTGTGGTTTCTGATTTTTTTTTCCCTATCGTTGCTGCTTGATACTTGAAGATGTACTCTTGGTCATTCTAGGAGTGGGCTAGAAGAAAGATGAGAGAGGAATAGGAAGGAAGATTCAATTTTGGTCTAATCTTTCCTGGCAATCTGTATTTTTTATTATTTTCTCCTATCACAATGAATCATGTTCTCAGGTATATGAAAAACAGACTCATCCTTGTGTCATTGGGCATCCACCTAACAGCTTCTTTCATGTAACTTGCTCAGAAAGCAGAAAACAGCTTGAACATGGAAAAGCGGAGGCTGAAAGAGTGAATGGGATCAGGGAAGTGTGAAAGGACTTATTTTCTGTTTTCCTAATGGGATAACTTCTCTATGCAGCTAGAATCTCAAGAAAGGCATTTTCATTTTAGTCATAGGAGGGAGAGGTGACAACCTAACTTTGACATGCACACTGATTTGGAAATACATTCTTCCTTTGGCACATGGCCAAAGGAAACATGAGCAGTACAGAAAAAGGTGAGTCTTAAATTGATCTTCATTCTGCCTGGTATCAACCTTCCCCATTGCTCACCTTGAATGTGATCTTAGACTTCCAGTGGTTGTACTTTCTGATACACTTAAAATATAGAGGCAGCTAGAAGGCACAAGGGATAGAGATCTTTTTTAATCTTAATGGGAAAACTAGAGAAAAAAGGAAAGACTGAAATTAATAAAAATCTTGGAAGGAAGAAAACTTGAAGACCTTGAGCATATACAGGCAGATAAACCAATAGGGAAGACATTAACAGCAAAAGGAAATATGGCATCCAGATCTACTAAAAGAATTCAGGTATTTATTAACCAACATTGCAAAACAAAGGAAATTATTTAACCAATCAACAAGCATTTATTAAGTACCTAATATGAGCCAGACGTTATACTAAGTACTGAATTCTCCAAGTGCAGAGACTGTCTTACTTCCTTTTGTTCGTAAAACTATCACTTATAGTGTCTGACACATAGGAAATGCTTGATAAATATCTTTTCACTCACTTATTGATTCTTTCATTTATTCCATGATAAGCTAGTTTTCATACCTGGTGCAAATTATGTTACAGTTAAGTTTCAGCATGTTCATTAAGTTTGTTTTTTCTTATGGCCCTAGAAAGGTGCTGTACAGAAACCAGTTAAACATAGAAATTCATCTTCTAATGCAAAGACATCATATGTAGAGAAAAAAAAAGGTCATATTTCTCTTAATCTGGGGGAAATGACAAGGTTTTTGTTGCTGTTGTTTGGCTTATTTATTTATTTTTTTTAGAGATGGTACTTTGAAGAGCTGAATAAGATCCAACATGACTAGGAAAGCAACATGCCTTTTTCGTCAGAAATGGACTTCCTGGCAGAGTGTTATCAGGAATTTTTCCCAATTATATGCTGTGATTTCAGTGACTTTGGTCCTATCCATTTATTCTAATATCCAATTTTAATTAATTGACATTCTACCCAAGGTGGAATTAAGAAGAAAAGACATAATTTGGTTAATGGAGGCAGAAGACAGTTTCCAATGGCACAGCTTCCAATTAGTCATGGGGTGAAAAGTGAGCCTGTGTCCCCTATTTTCCTTTGAACTTCTCTATGAACCACTCATGCAAATAGCTATGCACAGACCCTTGCAGATAATCCTTCATAAATCACTACAGGCTCCTTGTGACTGGAAAGAGACATCTGCTCCTTTTGTTATAATGCTTGTTAGATGGAAAGATTAAACAGATTATATCTTTGGAGTACTATTTACTGTAAGCAATGTTGGCTCTTACTCTATGAAGACATTATAGAGAAGTAATCAATTGCTTGGGAAAATGGATTTCTGGTTAGTAGCATTCCTAGCCATTACTTGGTTACTTCCCCTCACCCTCCATTTAATTTTCTTTTTTGCCAGGATGACAAACAGCCAATAACTTGTGCAGAGAGCTTAGTTGATGTTGCTTTGCTAGGTAGGAATTTACTCCTTTATCACCACTCCTCAGTGGGCACAGCCAAGTTTAGATTGTTTTTTCAGATACAATGAATGTAAACACCAACTGGGAAGAGAAAACACTTAAGCTGAGTGACAAGTCAGTTGGAAAAGGTACTACTGTGGAAGGAATTGTAATCTGTGAACAATATGCAAAGTTAGGTGGAATGTTGTCTAAAGGCAGGCACATATGAGAATTAAGCAAAATCCCCTTGCAAAATCATCCAAAGTCCCTTCAAATTCCATTTAAGAGGTACTGGGAAAAAGGGCTAGAGAAGAGAAGTCAGGCATATGCCTAAAGGGCAATAAGCAAATTATGTCCTCTTAAAACTTTTCCATTTCTTGTGTTGACAAAAAAAAAAAAAAGACAAGAAAAACTCCAACAAACATTTCTTTTCAAAAATGAACAAAGGGCTCAGAATTGTTTTTAGTCAAGGGATTCCATTTCATTATAGTGGAATCGAGGTTAGTAGAAGAATGTCTTGGTAGAGCATCACAGTCCATAGAAATATTCTTTCCTCCCTTATCTATCAGTTCAGTTTTGCATATACTTATTACATGCCTAACAATTGTACTTTTAAGTGCAATGTAATAAATCTTAGACACTAGCTCTTTGCAGAATAGAAGGTCTGCTTCTCATTTTAAGATAGGGATAAGGGATAGAGATAGGGATAGGAATTGAAGCTATAATTTCACTGGAATTCTTGGTAAGGAACTGCTTCTACCAACGCAGGTTCAGTAACTTCTCAGTGATTTACCATCTATTATAAAATTTGGCCTGGTGCTCTTGGGACAGTCTCCTCTTAAGGAAGGCTATAGCTTATAGAATTTATGCATGAAAACCATTGTTAGGAAATTAATCCTGATTGTCTTGAGGACATTATGACCCTTTTCCCTTAAGGGAGGTTGTGAATTTATAGAATATACTCATGGAAAAATACTAAAAATAATATTTTTGAAGGTTAGTACAGATGTGTTCCCCAAGTAATATTTTACCTACAATCAGCTTTTTTTTCTCTCCGATAATGAATCCCCCAAATAATATTTTGCTTTGACCCCTCATATGCAGATCTACCAGTCCAGAGGAGTAGTCCCCTGAAATCAGAGTATAAGAACCTCAGTCTCAGAAAGGCCCTTTGGAGCACACTCGTCCCTCCAGCAGGGACATACCTTCCTGCTATAACACCCCCTTCCTGCTGAATGGACCAGTGTCTCTGTGTTCCCTGTTACAGTGCCACCCTTGTTAGGGTATATTCCTGACTTATATGTTGGGTACCTTTTTCCCTTTCCCTTTCTTCTTCTTCCCCATTACTTTCAATAAAGCTTTTCATTGAACTGATGCCTATTGTTTAATATATTGCTCTCTGCATCTGAACTCATTCTCTGATGTCTCTGGCTGGCTCTCTGGCCTCTCCTTAGACATAAACTGGCTAGTTGGAAAAGGACATTAACCTATTGATAGCTGTACCTCCTCTGGGGGAGCAAAAAAATGTGAACCCAGTCATAGAAACCAAGGGTCAATAGGGAAACCCTATATCCTCCTACAAGGGACTCCTTTATGCCAGAGGACTATCACAAAATACCATTTTAAAGTTACCTAAAACATTTTTAGGTTAAACAACTTAACTTACCCAAGATTACATGGCCAAATGTATGAGAAGTGGCACCTAGGAACCTCATATTAGATGGTACAATTGAAAGATTGACTAGAAGATCATTCCTCCCTGATATGTACTGATGGATACAGTGGTACCTTGACTTACGAGTTTAATTCGTTCAGTTACAGAGCTCATAACTCAGTTTGCTTGTATATCAAATCACTTTTCCCCATTGAAATTAATTGAAATGCCATTAATCCATTCCAGCCCCCAAAATGCCACCCCAGTATTTTTTGTTACATGTTTTTAAATTAGAAAAAGTATTTATAAATGTCAAGTATTGCATAAAAACATAATAAAAGAGAATGTAAAGAAATAAATTGGTTTTATAAAGTGTATATTTACCTTGGATATCAGACAGCTTGAGCTAACAGAAGATACTGGCGGAGGTGGAGGGTGGAGGAGATAGATGGAGGAGGTTAGAGGAGTTTTGTTTCATGCTCTTTCAGTCACTTTCGTTCACTTACTCACTATACTCTTAATGCTACACTTTATCCCTGAACTTAATTTCTACAATATCTTTTTTATTTTCCCTTAATTTGATTTTCTTCAGTGGTGAGGTAAACAAGTGGGCTGAATGAGTGAGGCGCAGGATTCTGGGTGGGCATTGGGTTGCGGCATTCGCTGTGCCAACTAGCCACAGCTTGTACCTCAAATTTTGGCTCGTAATTCAAAGCAAAAAATGGACTGAGTGACAACCCGTATCTCAGAAATCTCATAAGCTGGTGCCCTCGTATGTCAAGGTACCACTGTATTTTGGGTCAGGTAAATCTCTAACCATTCCAAGAGATTCAGACTGGGTACAGAAATTCAAGGAAACACTTATAGACCATTTATAGATAGATGGATATACAGATAGAAAGACAGACAGATAGATAGATAGGTAGATAGATAGATAGATTTATTGGTAGACATAAATAGGTGAATAGACATAACAGATCGATAGATGGATATATCTATAAAAATATATTAAAATAAGGGTTTAAAAAGATATAATTAACAAAAATAGACACTGTTCTTCTCCACCTCTGAATTTCTGAGTGTCACAATGCTGGATCAAAAACACATGCTTCAGGGAAGTAGGCATTCCACCAGACCTCAGAAATGTCACACATATACAAGTAACCCAGGGTATGCTTTCATATACCCTTGGTCCTTTTGACCAACCAAATCATCCTAGCCTTTATAAAATGAATATTGCTCCTACCACATCACTGCCCATTTTAGAGGGTTCTGTTTATGAATCAATTCAGATTATCATTTCATCTTCCTGGACCCTTGGGATATTGGCAGAGGTGGAGTTGAAATGTACTGAAAATAGGGTTCTGTGACCTCTAAAGCAGATTCTTTGCCAGAGGTCCATCTATTTCAGGGAATCCTTGAACTTGTAAAAATTATATCTTAATGTCAATATGTTTGGTTTCCTTTGTAATAATATGTATTTTATTTTATACACATAAAAAGCATTATTTCACAAAAGGTCTATAGGTTGAACCAGTCTTCCAAAAGGGTCTATGAGAAAAAAAGATAAGGAATTCTTCTCTAAAGAGATTGAGATAATCCCTTTTCAGCTAGATTAAGTGGGTTAAGGTTTTGTGAATGTAGGTAGCTTTTTTTGTGTGAATGTGGGTTACATTACCTTAAAAAGAATCTTTTTATTTCTGTGCTGTTAGTAGAAAATATAAAAGAAGATTGGAGAATTTCCATTCTATGATTTTGAGTCTATAGCAAACTGTTGTTGACTTATTAGTTTATATACACCAGTCTCCATTATGCGAACTGGTTGCAGCATGTGAAAACTGAGGTTTTAATTTAACATATAGTGCCATTTCTAAAGATATACTTGTCTGCCTCTTTCTTCATCTAACCATACATAGCCATGGCAAAAGTGACTTTTTGTTTTCCTTTTCCCCAGGCCTTGGAGAGGAATGCATCCTACATATGATGTTTTTAATAAGAAAATTAATCACAAGTGGGATGCCAAATTCAAGTGGATTGCTACCTATGGCATGAAGTATTTTATATATGTGTGCATGTTTAGCAAATATAGCAGGACCTGAAAATGAAAACAAAACAGAAATAAAAAAGCAAATACCCCCTCCCACACACACACACACATCCAATAAAAACTGAAGCTCAAATTTTTTTTACTTGATATTCTTAGTATCAGAAGCTCCTTATTCAGGGTTCCCTACCTCAGTAAATTTATATGACTTGTATACATATATGTATGCATGTATATACATATATTTATCTATGTTCATATATGATCTCTATCTATATATATGTGTGTGTGTATATCTATATCTATCTGTCTGTCTATCTATCTATCTATCTATCTATACAGAGAGAGAGAGAGAAAAAAACAAAGAGAGAGAGAGAGAGATACATACATATAATAACTTATATGGGTAATCAGTTTATATTTTTAGGAAAATGAAATTTCATTTCCCAAGCTAGAATTTTTATCTTAATATCAAAAAGGCATAATGTATAATATATGGATAAATGCATATATAAAAACACATATATGTTTATACATATAGCTTTTTTGTTGAAGCCTCTCAATAACTATATCAAGGCCTTAATACTAAAGTAAAATTCTAGTTTAGGAAATGAAATTTCCTTTTCTTAAAAATTTTCCCTAAGATAAGAAGGAGGAAGGAATAGATGGAAGAGACATATAACATGTTGGGTAACAGATTCAGAATACACAAAGATACCACCATTCTAAAGTGAGAGTCTGAATCTATTCTCAGGGCTAAGCTGCAAGTCCTAAGGGAACATGGTAATCATATTCTGGGGACCACCCTCCTCTATTCAAGTGGGAATTGAGTTAGTAACTCCAGTGCATGTTGCCCCATTGTATCTTCAGAGCTTAGCATAACACTTGGCATATTGGAAGCAATTAATGAATTCTTGTCAATTTATCAACTAAAGAATTAAATTGAATAAAAATAAGTATAAATCAACAGTACCAGTGCATGATAGGAGAGAGGTTACTGGACAATAGTTCATATTAAAAACACCTGGGAGTCTTGGTAGACCATGAAGTTAATATTTAGTTAGTAAACAATTTAACTAGGCTACCAGAAAAACTAATGGAGATTTAGACAGTATTAATAATATCCCATATGAGAAATGTGATAGCTTTGCAATCCTCTCTCCTCCTCAGTCCAGTTCTGGAGTTTGGTTTCAATTTGGACATTTTAAGATGAATAGTGACGGGGGGGTGGAGCCAAGATGACAGCGTAGCAGCAGCAACATATCGCAGCTCTCACATAGCCACCCCAAAATACCCATAAAATAGGACTCTAAACCAATCCTAGAACTCTAAAATGCACACAAAGATACTTCCCACTAAAGTCAGCTTGGCTACGAGGAACCATATCAGCACTGCGAACCGAAACCAGCCTGGCCTGAAGCCGTGGTTGTGCCCCGGGGGCGGCTGGACGGGAGCCTCTCAGGTGAGCGGATTAGCGGCAGCTGCGAGTGAGGATTGCGAAAGGGGGAGATAAGCAGTCCGGCCGAAGGCCTCCAGAGCGGAAAAGCAAAAGGCAGAGGTTTTGCACCCACCTCCGCGTTGTAGCTTCCCGCCCATGGCCTGCAGACGGCAGGGGGACTGAGCGATTGTTCTTAGGCCAAAAGCTCTTGTGTTGAGTGGCCTGGATCTGGATCACAGTGTTGGGCCTTGGTTCTGGAGTCTTCACTATCCTGTCAGCCAGAAGTAAATAGGAAGAGTTCCCAGCCTTTTCCTGAGAGCTGCAGCAGGCGGGAGGACCCCAGCAATTTGGGACAGAGCTTTTCCTTCTGGAAGCAGAGCCTCATAGAGATTTTTTTTAAAAATCAAGGACTGAACAACCGTGAGTAAGAATAAGCATAAAAAGCAAAGTAAGAACAGCTCCCAAACCCTAGATTCCTTCTTTGGGGAAAAGAAAGAT
>CM053589.1:67902196-67964399 GCA_028646515.1 Pseudochirops corinnae | reverse complement strand
TTTTTTAGGTTTTAACAAGGTTTCTAATTAATGTTCCTTGTTTGAAGACATAAACTGAAGTTTGTTCAATGGATATAATGTATATGTGTGTAAATAAAACATACATAATATATAAAATATTCACACAGTCATTTATATGCATATATTTATATATATTACATACCTATGCATACATATTACGGGCAGCTAGATGGCATAGTGGATAGAGGACAAGGCCTGGAGTCAGGATTTCCTGAGTTCAAATGTGACCTCAGATATTTACCAGTTGTGTGACCCTGGGCAAGTCACTTAATCCAGTTTGCCTCAGTTTCCTCATCTGTAAAATGAGCTAGAGAAGGAAATGGCAAATCAATCCTGAAACTTCACCAAAAAAAAAACCCTAGATGGTGTCATGAAGAATCAAATATTATTGAACAACAAAAAACATAAACATGTAGGTATCTATGTTTATGGTATGTATGTATATATAATTATATTTTAATGTGCACGTATATATTTTATGGCCAATGAACAAACTCGGGCTCATGTCTTCAAGCACACAACTATCAATAACTTCATTAACTACAACACCTCATTAAAAACAAAAAAATAAAGCTATTTAGAATTATATGTGTAGTTTTATTGTGGAAGATTATAATTTACTTGCTTAAGTTATACACACCCAGGCAGACATACACACACACACACACACACACACACACACACACACACACTATCTTGTTATGCTTTATGTAGTGGATGATAATATCTTTGTTTCTAAAATCTACAATGTAACACACACAATATTTAAAGTGGCTTCCCTTTTCCAGATCAATCTAATTTGTCTTTAAATATGAAAGCCTCAGGGGCAGCTAGGTGATGCAGTGAATACAGCACCAGCCCTGCAGTTAGGAGGACGTGAGTTCAAATCCAGCCTCAGACATTTAACACTTACTAACCGTGTGACCTTGGACAAGTCACAACCACAATTGCCCTGCCCTCCTCCCTCCAAAGAAAAAGCAAAAAAAAAATATGAAAGCCTCTTTTTTTATTGGTTTCTTTTCTCTGAAAGAGGGAAGCATTATGATTCCGTGCTGTGGATAGAGGTCCAGCTTTAGGGTAAGGAAAACCTGAGTTCAAGTCCTTTCTCTGACCCATACTAACTGTGAGACCCTGGATAAGTCCCTTAAACTATCAGTATCCCAAGCAATTTCTGTGATTATAATTTATGATGAGTTGCTGATCTGTATCTATGGAGGGATTTCCCACACTTTGATTTTCCCTTATGAATGAATTCACAGTTTTGGGCAGGGTGTGTGTGTGTCTGTGTGTCTGTGTCTGTGTGTCTGTGTTAATCTTTGTTCTGAAATTTTTTTTTCTCTAATTTCCTAAGAATGATTATATAGTTAAACTAGTTCTAGACTTGGAGAGCCCTCTACTAGCTTAATTGGTGCACATCTTTGGCTCATTGTTTCTAGTCTGCTTCTATTCTTTACTCCTTTATTAACGAGCCTTTATTTAGAATCATGCAGAAAGCAACCACAGAGATCATCTGAACTAACCAGCCTCAATTTTAGCAATGAAGAAAATAAGTTGAGAAAGATGCAATAATGTTTTCATAATACTGCATGTAGTTAGCAGCAGAATCTGGATTAGAGCTCATGTCTGTGAAGTCTTAGTCCTATTTTCTTTCTATTAACTGACAAACGTGTTCATATTCCTTCACTTGGCTTTCCACTTCATAAGGAGGCAGCATGGTTTGTAGAGTGGGGAGAGCAGTGCATTTGGAGGCAGGGGACCTGGGTTCTGACCTTCAGCTAGGCCACTACAGTATAAGTTAAGGTAGACTTTCACTTGTTGGATATTTACTGACTTCTTTTTACATAATATTCATGTGACCTTGGGCAATTTTACATTGTTTTTCATTCAGTCAGTCATATCTGGCTCCTTGTAACCATAGGGACCATACTCTCCATGGGGTTTTCTTGCCAAAGATATTGGAGTGTTTTGCCATTTCCTTCTCCACTTCCTTGGGCAAGTAACTCAGCCTTTTGGGGTTTATTTCCTTATTTATAAAATGTGATGTTGCTGTTGGTAGTAGTAGTAGTAGTAGAGTTATAAAATTCCTTTCAGTTTTAAACTCATGAACATCCAGCTCCCTTTACCTATGAACAAGTTCATAGATTGTTTTGATCATTTGAAAAAGTTCTAGAATGTTTTCTAATCATGTACCTAAAAGTCAACCTCTCACTATAAGATGAGAAAAATTAGCACTTGCACTCTCTCTTCTAATTTACTTTTCTGCTACTCGAAGGAGATATTAGATGGAATGATATTAGCTTCATAGAAGAGGTCTCTCACAATAATGAGCATGTATGCCTGTCCCTGCTCTCCCTCCCTGGCTTTTGTCTTTAATTCCCTCCTTGAATTTTTATTACTTTCTCCATAGTACTTAACTACATAGCCTGGAATCACTTCAATTTCATGTCATTTTTTGACAAATTATTATTTTAGCCTAAGGGTTTCATCTTTTAAAAATCAGCACATGACGTTTTTTCTTGTAAATATAGTTGGGCAAAGGTCTATATATGTTGATGGGTACTGTCACCTACTAGCAGTATTGACATTGACAAATTAGCTATCTATTGCTGTATCCCTTGTTTTCTCGTGTTTAAAAAGTGGTGCCAAGTTGGTTGATTAGTTTCTGGATTCATTTCTGGAGGAAAAACAATGTTCCTATGTTTAGAACACCTTGTTAAAACCTAAAAAGCTATTTAACATGGGGCTATAACTCAAGCAAAGAGCCTATCATCTAAGAAACAAAGACTAATGCTTATCCCTTAAATGGAAAAAACAGAAGAGAAGTAAATGAGAGTGGAAGAATGCTTAGCTGACAAGCAGATGGCTTTCCCTCCTTTGAAGTAGCCCAGGACTTTCCAGCTGTGGTTGTGATGGAAAGCAGAGAGATGGATGTTCAGCATGATTTAAACATTCATTTGTGAAATCGGAGTGGTTAGACATTTTCATAACTTTCTTTTCATTTTAAAGTGAAAATATTTACCTCCTTTTTACTTGTTTTCATTGCATTTCTTGACCCTAAACAAATTCATTTTAGTATCAAACTCTGCATACTGAGATTCACTGGTTTGATGAACCCATTTCCTAGCATATATTTAATAGAACATCTTAAGACAAAAACCAAGCTATAGTCTTATTTGGACCTATTTGGCTCCCCAGTATATTGATTGTTTATCACCTCATAGTGAAGTAGGAGACATTTTTTTTATAATACTCCTGTCTTAAAAAAAGCAAAAACAAAAACAAAAATTGTTACCATTGATTTTTATGGAAAGTGATTATAAAGGACTTAAGCACATATTTAACGGTAAGCAAACTGCCTATATTTCTTTTTTGTACTTAGGGAAGGAAGACAGGGCCTAAGCAGTTACCAAGAAAGATCATACTTTCCACAGCTATCTGAGACTCTGGAGTAATAAGCAAATTTAAATATGTTATCAAAGGTAATACTTTTCATTTTGATAGATTGATTGGCCATGACCACTCTCATAGACCACCTACTATTTAATGAAGAAGAATTATAGGTTTAGAAACAAAAATATTCATGTTTAATCTGATGCCATCCTTTCTTTATTGAAGGCTTTTTGTTTGCTTGTTTTAACACCAGAGGGACTTGAGATAGCTCCACTGGCCAATATAACCCAAGTTAAAGTAGACGTGAGGCTTCTAGCAATAAATTTCTTTTTATGCAAAACAAAATGTGATCTAGAACAAAACCTACTGGATGGGGAAAATGTGGCTTAAAAGACTTGATGGGGAGAAAGTTCAAAAGTTTTAATGGACTCTCAAGGTGACTTAAAGGAGTGATGTGGAGGCAAAAGAGCAAATATCTTCTAGTTTTAGAGCTGGAAGAGATCTCAGAGGGGAGAGAAGTGATTATTTCTCTATTATATTAATAGCCAATTATTGATATTAGGATTCAGCAAGAGGAGCTGAGGGCTTTTAGCCGACCCCCCTCGTTAGAAAAAGTCTACTTACTCATCAATCATTAACCAATCAGGATTGATTTTCACCTGTTGGGGACAACCCCTTTTCCAAAGGTATCCAAGTATTCCATGATCTCCATGGTTTTATCCTTGATTGCCCAGTGAGACTACTGATTATCAATTTATTATTTGCCAGGGTAATTAATAAATGGATTATTAATTATCCGGAAACTCTGTCTCTTGGGCTTTTCATTTGTCACGATCATCTAGTTCAACCTCTTAGTTTAATAGTGGAGGAAACTGAGTCTACAAGAGGTTAAGAAGGTGACCCATTTACATAGGTACTTAATAGCAGAGATCTCATACTTCATTAATACAGTAATCAGGGTTAAGAAGACATTAGCCCTGGGATTGTCTGTGCCGCTCAAAGCATATTTGACTTACTGGATGTCACATTTTGTAAGCGACATTAACAAGCTGCAACTTGTCCAAGAGAGGACAACTAAGGTAGTGAGCTGGCTGGAATGCATGTCATACATGTATTAGTTGAAGCAATGTCTACTCTTAAGAAGACCTGAAAGCAGTCTTTAACATTTGGAAAGGTTGTCATCCAGAAGTGGGATTAGACACAGCATGTAATGATAGAAAGAGTACAGGATCTGTGTTGGAAGCTTGTTTATGTCACTTGTTACTTTGGTCAAATCATTAAACTACTCCAGGGCTAATTACAAAATTCCCTAATGTGTTAAAGGAGAGGATTAGACTATATGATTTTAGTCCAGGGGTGAGGAACCTGCAGCCTCGAGGCCACATGTGGCCTTTCCATATCTATATCCTATGAACGTTTTTGTTATCTTATGAACAACTTGTTTTGCTTTGTTTTGTTTTTGTTTTTGTTTATTGGATTCTAGAGAACAGATATGAGTTCAGAGGGAGAAAGTTATAGGGGGGTAGATTTTATCTAAACCTAAGAGGAAAAAAAAAAATCTTCCTGCAAATTAGATTTATCACAAAATGGAATGCACTGCCTCTGATGTTACTGACTTTAATGTCACAGAAAGTCTTCAAGCAGAGGCTAAATTACCACTTGTTAAGGGTATTGAATATAAGATATGATTGAGCAGTTAGAGTCTGTTAGAGCAGTTAGAGTTTAAAGAGACTGCAAAGTTCTTTCAAATTTTAAAATTCTATAATTTGAAATAATTTCTTGGAGCCAAATCTATTTCAATGAAGCAGAGGAAACTTGTGTTATACGAAGGCAGCATATTGCCTATATGGGTATCCTGCCAAAACATCAATTATAAATGTAAGGTGTTTTTTACACAAATTAGCCTTTTCTAAGAGGGAGAAGGGAATTAACAATTATATAGAGTACCTCACTACCTACTTGAAGTAGTGGTCCTTAATGGTGGAAAGAACAGTGAAATTGGAATAAGAAGAAAAAGGTTCTAGCCCTACTTTTTCTAAGCTGGGTAAATTACAAGTTATTTAAGCCTCATTTTTTTTTTTTATGCAACTTTGGCAATAATAATTGTCACATTGCTTGCCTCATTCTCCCCTCAAGTCCTACCCCAAATGCCACCTTGTGACATGGAGGTAACCTTGCTTTTCCATTTGTAGGCTATGAACTCTAACAGGTCTTACCAAGCTAAAATGACTTGAACGATATAACCCAAGGGTGAACTGTATGTTTGTTGCCTAAGAACTAGTTTAGCTCACATCATCAGAGATGCTCATTACCAGATTGACTCTAGGCATGATGGTGAATTTTTCAGCCATAGAAACCCTCAAAAAATATATGTGAATTTGTATGGAGGTTGTAACCTGTACTGGTCAAGGGAGTAACCATAGCCATGAAATCATAAATCCTGAAAGTAGTTTTATTGTAAGGATCAAATGAGATAATGTTTGAAATGAGCTTTATAAGGTAAAGTGGAATACAAATGAAAGCTATTATTATTATTTTTCTCTTAATAATAAAATTAGTTAAAGCAATACTTGTGTAACATAAATAAATGCCCCCCCCCATACATTTTGTAAATAGGGTTTTCTTCAAATTAGCTTTGCTTTAAGTGAGGGTATACATTTACAAGAGAGGTTTAAAAATATTTTTAAAATATATTAAATAAATTATAATTATAATTAAATTAATTATAATTAAAATAAATTAAAATAAAATATATTTTAAAATATAGCGTAGTTTGAAACTGAAAAGTACAAACATTAAAAATTGAGGAATGCTGAATGATTAAAAAAATCCATTAAGTACTTATGTGCTAATCACTATGCTAAATACTGGGAATATAATGGAAAAAAAAATTCAAGAATTTCTGTTATCAAGGAGCTCACACTGTATTTGGAGAAGTTAATACATATAAAAGTTTAGTTTCAGAGCAGACCAAAAGACCTGAAATCCTAATTTATAGCAGCAGGATGAGGTATAGCCCATGAGTATTTAGAAAATCTTAAGGATTCAGCCCTCTGAATACACAGATGATGAATTTCCTGTACTTTATTAGGGAAATGGGGTTTCTGGAAGTCACAACAATTTCTAATTTCTGAAGGCTTTGGGGCCTTCTCTTTTATATTTCTCTGTAGAGACAGGAGTTTCTCAGTTTCTCAAAAATACAGGTCTTTCAAAGAAATCCTCCAAGATCCAAAGAGGTCTATCACTGTCATGACTATGTTAAGGGTCGATGTAAGATAAGGATGGGCAGACACATCCTACCTGTGATGACTAACTTTGATATACTGAACTCCTCTCAGCAATGCAAGACTATAAGATAATTCCAAAATACTCTTGATGGAAAAGTCTATCTACATCCAGAGAAAGAATTAAAGAGTCTGAATACAGATTGAAGCAAACTACTTGCCCTCTCTTTTTTGTTTTCTTTTGTTTCTTCTTTCTTGTTAACTTGACTAATTATTAATGTGAAGGTATTTGTAGAACCTATATTATGGGATTGCATACCACCATAGGGGGGAAAAATTTGGAACTCAAAAGCTTGTGGAGCTCAATGTTATAAACTAAAGGTAAATAAATAATTATTTTTTACTAAATTTTACTAAAATTCTTATTTACTAAAAGTAAATTTTAAAAACTAAATAAATTTCTTGAATTTAAAAAAGATGAGGATGGGAAAGCAATTGATACCAGGGAAAAATCAGAGTTCCTTCTATAAATCTCCTACACAACACTCACAACTAGTTGGCTATCTGGAACATGACTGCTGGGGACTTCTCTGAGGAGCTTGTGAAGGCAGTATGCTATATGAGTATCCTGTCAAAACAAAGATAAGTCTTCTTAATTTAGGAAGTTAAGTCTTCTTGACTCCAGGCCCAGCATTCTCTCCACTGTGCTACCTAACTGCCCATTACGTTATACATGACTTCTTGTTCTGCAGTTGTTTTCAGTCGTAGCTAACTCTTCATGACTCCTTGTGGGATTTTCTTGGTAAAGACACTGGAGTGTTTTGCCATTTCCTTCTCCAGTTCATTTTACAGATGAGGAAACTGAGACAAACAGGGTTAAATGACTTGAACAGGATCCAGAAATGGGAAGGGATGGGAAGGAATGATTTTTTTCTTCTCTCAGATTATTAAGACTCTATCCTAATAAAATGTTGAGTGATTAGTCCATAGTTCTTAACTGTTATCTTTCTAAATTTTAGAGGTTGGCCTTGGGAAAGGAGACCAAAAAATGTGAAAGGTGCTTGGTGAACATGTGGAATCAAACCAAGGAAGATGGCCTTAGGAGTCAGATGTTAAATGACTTGCCTAGGGTCACACAGCTAGCAAATGTTTGAGGTTACATTTGAACTCAGGTGTCTTTGATTCCAGCCCTATTATCCACTGAGTAACCTAGCTGCATAAACTTCTGTAAATTTAGCAGATTTTTGTGTTCTGCTTACCCATTACAAGGGCAAATTAGCTTTGCTTTTGTGACGTAGTCTAGGAAATAGATAAGGCCAGCCAGACTTGCTACCATACAGTAGTTTTGTTGTTTGTTGTTGTTCAGTCATTTTAATCGTTATTTATCTCTTCTGGCAACTGTTGGAGAAACATATCTGAGGTTTCTCTTCAAGGCTCTCTCTGTCTTCAACTGTTGTTGGTATTGCCTTTTCAAATCTTTTCCTTACATCAACACTTACTGTGTGATGGTTTATCCCTGATCATCTGAGAGAGGAAAACAAAAAGAGGAGGAAAGATCAAAAAAGAAAGAGAGAAGAAAAGAGACAGAATAATATAGGGGAGGCAAGAGAAAAGAAGAGAGGGGGAAGGGAGAGAAGATAAATAGAATGCTAGTTCCCACTAATTTTTTAATACCCTGTAATTTCAGGTCAGATTCCTCTTTTTTAAGTATGGAAACGATTTTAAATTAATTCTAAGGTACAGAAAGTCCTTTACTTACATCAGTCTTATGCATGTTAGACTATTGTACTATTTATTTTGCTCCTTGGAAATGCTTGTCAGACAACCTTTCAACACAATGATGAGTGATTTACATTAGCATGCATGAGAAAATGTCACTCCTGAGACATACTTCACTTTTTGTTCCTTTTTATACAAGAGAACAGAGAAAGGGTCAGATTCTTCTTATTGTTATTGTTGTTTTTTTATTTCTGAATTAATCATAAAATCATAGAATCATAGCTTTAGACTTAGGAAAACACCTTAAAGTTATTTGTTCAGTAGCCTCACTTTACAGACAAGGCAGCTGAAGACTGGAGAAGTTAAGTAAATTGCCTGAAGTCACAATTGTAGCAAATAGTCAAGCCAAGATTTGAACCCAGATTCTCTGACTTTAAACTCATTGCTTATTTTACTATCTCAATATTTATAACATAAGAGCTATTAGAGAAGAAATACTTTACCTTTCAAATGATCTCAGATGTTCACATTTTTTTGAGCTACTACCATTAGCAAGAGCAAAATATCTGATGGATATTAGTACACACTTTTTAAATTTTTCTTAATATAATTCTTTATTATTACAAAATACTTTTTTATACATTATCTTACTTTATTCTTACAACAACCCTGTGATGAAGGTAAAATAACTGGTGTTATCTCTCTTTTTTTCACATAAATAACTCAGAAGTGTTAAATGATCTACCCACTATCTCACCACTTTTAATTGACAGAATCAAGTTTTGAACGCAGGTCTTCTGCCTCCAAGGCTTATGCTCTTTCCATTACATCTTAAAGCTCTACAGTAAGACTATAGTATCTCTATCAAGAAATATCCCATTGCTTCATTTCCCCATGCAATGATTTCATGACAAGTTTGTGACTATAACATATATCTGGATTAGCAAAGGCAAGCCTGTCACATGAAACTTTGGCCTCATTGGCTATATCTTTCATCTGTCATTAATTTTGTCAGACCCATAACTATTGAAATGAGACCTTTCCAAGAGCAACTGACTCTGTTCTTCCCCTGTTTTCATGGGAGGTGATCAAATGCCTAGAAATGATTTTTAGACCCTTTTTGTAGGAGATATTGACACCTTGGATGGGTGGCCAGGCCTGAGATGAAATGATCCATGGTGTTTGGTATAAATATTTCCCTATCCCCTCCTTACCCAATTAATAGCATTTTATTTTTTTCAATTACATGTAAAGACAGTTTTCAACATTTATTTCTATAAGATTTTATAAAATTTTTCTCCCTACCTCTCTCATTTCCCCCTCTCCAAGACAGCAAGCAATCTGATATAAGTTTTATACATGTACAATCACGTTAAACATCTGTCCACATGAGTTATGGTGTGAAAGAAGAATCAGAACAAAATGGAAAAAAACACAAGAAAAAAAGCAAAAATTATATGATTTGTTCTACATTCAGACTCCATAATTCTTTTTCTGGATATGGATAACATTTTCTACTAAGAGTCTTTTGAAATTGTCTTAGATAATTGCCTTGCTGAAAAGAGCAGTCATTCATAGCTGATCATCATACAATGTTACTGTTACTGTGTACAGTGTTCTCCTGGTTCTGCTCACTTCATTTAGTATGAGTTCATGCAAGTCTTTCCAGGTTTTTCTGAAATTTGCCTGCTCATCATTTCTTATAGCATAATAGAATTTCATTACTTTCACATACCACAACTTGTTCAGCCATTTCCCAGTTGATGGACATCCCCTCAATTTCCAATTCTTGGCCGCCACAAAAAGAGCTACTATAAATATTTTGGTACATGTGAATCCTTTTCTCTTTTTCATAGTCTCTTTGGGATACAGATTTAGTGGTGGTATTGCTGAATCAAAAGTATGCACAGTTTTATAGCCCTTTGGGCCTAGTTCCAATTTGCTCTACAGAATGGTTGGATCATTTCAAAACTCCACCAATGATACATGAGCATTCCAATTTTCCCACATCTTCCCCAACATTTATCATTTTCCTTTTCTGTTATACTAACCAATCTGGTAGGTGTAAGGTGGTACCTCAGAGTTGTTTTAATTTGCATTCCTCTAATCAACAGTGAGTTAGAACATTTTTATATGACTATAAATAGCTTTAATTTCTGTACCTGAAAACTTCCTGTTCATATCCTTTGACCATTTATCAATTGGGAAATGACTCATATTCTTATAAATTTGATGCAGTTCTCTATATATTTGAGAAATGAGGCCTTTATCAGAAACACTGGCTCTAAAAATTGTTCCCCAGCTTTCTACTTTTCTTCTGCTCTTGGTTACATTGTTTTTGTTTTGTTTTCTTTTGCAAAACCTTTTAAATTTAATGCCATTAAAATTATCCATTTGTATTTTCTAATGTTCTCTATCTCTTGTTTGGTCCTAAATTTTTCCCTTTTCCATAGATCTGACAAACAAACTATTCCTTGCTTTCCTAATTCACTTATGGTAATACCCTTTATGCCTAAATCATGTACCCATTTTGACCTTATCTTCATATATGGTGTGAGATGTTGGTCTATACCTAGTTTTTGTCATGCTATTTTCCAGTTTTCCCAATAGTTTTTTTTTGTCAAATACTGAGTTCTTATCCCAGCATCTGAAGTCTTTCAGTTTATCAAATAGTACTGATTAATATAGTCATTTTTTACTCCCTCGTGTACCTAACTGATTTCACTGATCCACAAATCTATTTCTCAGCCATTACCAAATAGTTTTGATGATTACCACTTTATAATATAGTTTTAGATCAGGTACAGTGCAACACCAATCATGGTGTTACACACCTGAGAACTGCTGCTATAAATAATTTTAAGGGTCTAATCTCATAATATAATGAACTCTCTATTCAGAACTAAACATTGTTCAGTAAAGCATATCATTCATAGCAACATCCTGAAGCAAAACATATCTATATCTATACATATACATATATATATATATATACATATATCATAAAACTCAATATGTTATATGGCAGATAGTATGTATCACTGCATTCAGTAGCATTTCCCAAAATATTTGTTTACACAATCAAGGGGTCTCAGTCTAGGGTCTTCCCTAGCACAATGCATCCTTAAGGGGTAGCAGGAAATACCACACCATCCACCCCTAGGTTATTGTAAGAAAAATCCCCTTAATCAATACCAAGTGTCCAAGTAAAGTCCTCTTTCATCTTAAGTCAAGGTTGACTTTCAAGTCCCATGGCTCTTCTTCCATGGGCTGATTGCTCCTGATTCTCACCTGGATTAGGCAGCTCTCCCCTCCTGCTCCATGTCTCTGTTCACAGAGACTGCTCCACTCCACACTCTCCCTGCTCCTACCAGACAACAGGCTCCAGGGGCTCCTGCCTACAACTTCTACCTCTGGGGAAACAAAACTTAACAGGGCAACAACCCTGTTGTTGCAGACATACACCACTAGTACTATCATCTCAATTCACCTCCAAATCCAGAGGCTCTATATTAATAGCTCAGCTCACTTTAAGAGTTCTCAAAAAGAGTTTAAACTAAGCCTCCTTCCCATGGACATGTTTCTTCCCTACAGTTACAATGTAGTTTTAGGTCTGGTATGGTGAGAACACCTTCCTTTGCAATTTTTTTCATTAATTTCCTTGATATTCTTGACCATTTGCCCTTCCAGATGAATTTTATTATTTTTTCTAGCTCTACAAAAAAAATTTTCAGTAGTTCAATTGGTATGGCATTAAATAAGTAAGTTAATTGGGGGAAAATTGTCATTTTTTATGTTATCTCAGTCTACCCATAAGCAATTAATATTTTCCCTATTGTTTAGGTCTGATTTTATTTGTGTGAAAATTGTTTTGTAATTATATTTATATACTTCCTGGGTTTGTCTTGGCATGGAGACTTCCAAATATTATAGATTGTCAACAGTTATTTTAAATGAATTTCTCTATGTCATGCTCCTGGACTTTGTTGGTGAAGTATAGAAATGTTGAAAATTTATGTGAGTTTATTTTATATCCTATGATTTGGCTAATGTTGTTAATTATTTCATGTAGTTGTTTTTTTTTTTAATTCTTCTCTAAGATTCTCTAAGTATACCATCATATCATCTTCAAAGAGTGTTAATTTTGTTTCCTCATTGTCTATTCTAATTCCTTAATTTTTTCTTCTCTTATTTCTAAAGCTAAGATTTCTAGCAAAATAGTGAATAATAGTGGTGTTAATGGATTCCTTGTTTTACTCCTGATTTTGTTGGGAAAGCTTCTAGATTATTTCCATTACAGATAATGCTTGCTGATGGTTTTAAATAGATACTATTTATCATTTTAATGAAGACTTCATTTATTCCTATGCTTTCTAGTGTTTTTAGTAGGAATGGATGCTGTATTTTATCAAAACCTTTTTCAGCATCTGTTAAGATAATTGTATGATTTATGTTAGTTTTGTTATTACTATGGTAAAAATAGGTTGTTAGTTTAGTTAATATTGAAACTGCTCTACAATCTTGGTATAAATTCCACTTGGTCATAGTGCATTATCTTGCTAACAAATTGCTGTAATTTCTTTAATATTTTATTTTAAATTTTTTTCAATATTCATTAGAGAATTAGTTTATAATTTACTTTCTCTGTTTTGGTTCATTTTGGTTTAGGTATCAGAACCATATTTTTGTCATAAAAGGAATTTGGTAGGATTGCTTATTTGCCTATATTTTCCAAAAAGCTTATATAGTATTGGAATTCATCATTCTTTAAATATTTGGTAGAATTAACTTGTAAATTTGTCTTGCCTTGGTGATTTTTTTCCTTAGGGAGTTCCTTGATGGCTTGTTCAATTTCCTTTTTATAAAAGCTTGGATTATTTAAGTATCTTATTTCCACTTCTGTTAATTTGGGCAATTTATATTTTTGTAGATATTCATCCATTTCACTTAGATCATCAGATTTATTGGCATACAATTGGGCAAAATAGGTCTTAATTATTGCTTTAATTTCCACTTCATTGGTGGTGAATCCACCCTTTTTATTTTTGATACTAGTAATTTGGTTTTCTTCTCTCTTTTTGTTAATCAAATTAACCAAAAGCTTATTTATTGGATTGCATTTTTTTTCCCTAGCTCTCAGTGGATTCTTTCAATTACTGATTTACCCTCTGGTTCTTGGATATCAGTACAGTTTTCCTTAGTAATTTCTTGAAAGATGCTGTTTAGGCTTTTTTTTTTTATCATGGCTTTCACATAATTCAATAATTCTTAAATTATGTCTTCTGGATCTATTTTTTCCAGTTGTTTTTCTAATGAGGTATTTTACATTTTCTCCGTTTTTTTAATTCTTTTAATTTTCTTTGACTGATTTTTGATGTTTCACAGAGTCCTTAGCTTCTTCTGCTTACCTGGTTCTAATTTTTAAGGACTTATTTTCTTCAGTTAGCTTTTGTAATTCCTTTTCTATTTGTCCAATTCTACTCTACTGAGTTGTTTTCTTCAGTGAAATTTTTTCCCCTATTTGACCAGTTGTATTTTTTAAGAAATTCTTTTCTTGAGTCAATTTTCCATTTCCAAGATTTTTACTTTCTCTTGCATAATTCTTGTTTCTTTTCCCAATTTATCTTCTACCTCTCTTATTTGACTTTAAAAATTCTTTTTGAACTCTTCCAAGAAGGGTTTTTGGACTTGATACCAATTTATATTGCCTTTTGAGCCTTTTCACATAGGCATTTTAACATTGTTGTCCTTCTCTAAGCTTGTGTTTTATCTTCCCTATCATGATAGTAGCTTTCTATGGTCAAAACTTTTTTCTGTTTTTTTTTTGGTTTTTGTTTTTTTTTTTTACCCCTTATTTTTTAGCCAATTTCATGACTTTTAAAGTTGAACTCTGCTCCTCAAGCACAGGGGGAATTGTCCCAAGCTTCTTGTTCTGAGGGGCAGGGGCCTGGTCACTAGCTTTTTGTGCAGGGTCTCAAGTGCTGGTGGCTTGCCCACTACACCGGCCCAGCCTAGTCATACCTATTGTGCTCAGGGTTCTGGAGCTGGCAATTTTCCTTTTTTTTGCTGGGACTAGAGGCCTCACAGCTGTTCTGCTGTGCTACTGGCCTGCTGAGCCAGGACAGAGGGGCCTTGGTTGCTGATCTGTGCTGTGATTAAGAGCCTCCCACTGGCTTACTCAGACATCATCTGCTCTGGGCTGTGCTCCCCTTTTCCCAAGGGAGAAAGATCTTTCTCAAAGTCCTTCTAAGTTTTCTTAAGTTGGAAAAGTATTTCACTCCATTTTTTTTTTGTAGAGTTTGTTGCTCCAGAATCCATTTAGAGGCCTGATTTAATGTTGTTTCTGAGGAAAACTGGGGAGAGGTCAGGTGACTTCCTGGCTTTTCTGTGTCATCTTGTTTCCCTATATTTGGTGTTAATCTTGTATAAATTCATTGTGATCAGGGAATAGAGAAAGAATAATAAAATTCAACTAGCTATAGCAGTGAGTCATAGAAACAAGGTAAAAATGGACTCTTCTATTCCTTATTTGAGGTAGGGTCCTTTATAAAAACAACTTTTGAGGAAAATTATAATTTTTCATATAATCTTTTTTCTTATAATAAAGAATACTTGCTGGGAAGTGATAATAAATTTAGGATAGTGAGGAGTGATGGAGGAAGAGATTAAAGGTGGTTTAGAAGAGACATGTAAGAGATGTATATAAGGCAAATTAGAGTATAAATCCCATCAGAATGAAATTTTTTTTGTTTTATTTGTTTTCCCCTTTGGACTATAGTACTGATGGGATAAGTGAAGCACTGTAGTGTAGTGGAAAAAAAAACAACAACATTAGATTTAGAGGCAGACAAAATAGGTTTGATTTCTAGTCCTGCTTCTTCCTATGTAATGTCAAAAAGATACTGAATCTATCTGGCCTTATGTCTTTGAATTGTAAAATGAAGACCTTGGAGCAACCGAAGGCCTCCTCTGGTGTCATCTGTGTGCATGTATGTGTGTGAAAGAGAGAGTTACATATATGTAGTTCTACACTTATATTATCCTATATATTTATATGAATGTGTATATGTGTATATATTCACACATGCATATATACACATGCATACATACACACATATATGTTGTTGTTTAGTTGTTTCAATCATGTCCGACTCTTCATGATCCTCTTTTAGAGGAGTTTTCTTGGCAGAGATACTAGAGTGGTTTGCTATTTCCTTCTCCAGTTTATTATCCATATGAGGAAACTGAGAAAAATAGGATTAAATCACTTACCCAGGGTCACACAGCTAGTAAGTATCTGAGGTCAAATTTGAACTTGGGTCTTTCTGACTGCAGGTCTAGTACACTACACAATGCATCATCTAACCACCACTATTTACAGGACTACTTTTGATAGTAGCAAAAATCTGGAAGGATAGTACATACACATAAATTTGGGGATGGCTGTTCAAATTGTAGCATATGAAAGAACAGAATATTATTACACTGTGACAATTGATGAGAACAGGTAATTCAGAAAAATCAGGCAGATATATGAACTGATGAAAGGTGAAGTTGAAAGAATTGGTTGAACAATTTACACATTGATAACAATCATGTAAAGGAAGGTAACACTGAAAACCTTCAGAACTCCACTCAATGCAGGATCTAATTGTGACTTCGAAAGTCTGATGTGAAGATATCTCCAGCCTTACAGCAGAGAGGTGAGAAATGAAGCTCAGTCAGTTTGTTAATTTGCTTGATCTATATTGATTTGCTTCAAGGAAGGACTCTATTGGGGATAGGGAAAGTCTTTGGGAAGTAAGAAATCTCTTAACAAAAATTCCAAATCTCTGGGCAATGACTCTATTTTTCCTTTTAAAATATTTGATTAATGTACAAAGAATATAATAGATTAGACCCTTAAAAAGAAAAAGTTATTCCCCAGAGACTTAAAAATTTGACTAAAAATTCCAGGGAGTCATTGGCTCTGAGGCAGTATTGTATAGCTATGAAAACAGAATTGGGTTTGGAATAATACAATTTTTATTAAAATCCAGACTTTTTTATTTTATTCCCTGTATAACTTTGGGAAACATCACTTAGTGTCTCTGAGGTCCAGTTTTCCCATCTGTAAAATAGGAGGGCCAGACTAGATAATTTCAAATGCTCTTTCTAGCTTTGTATCCTGTGATCCTCTATGGAATAAAGCTTGAATATCAGGTAAGAATTTGGGTACTATTTTTACTTTAAAAGGCAGCATGACAGGTTACAGGGCACTCAATGGAGTCCAGAAGTCCTGAGTTCAAATCTAGCTTCAGACACTTACTAGTTATATAACCCTGGACCAGTCACTTCACTTCAGTTAACTCATCCATAAAATAAAGATTATGGTCTCTAAGGTCCTTTCCAATCCTCAATCTATGATTCCTTGAAAGACCATACTTATGAAAGCATCAAGGACTGACTAGAGAAGAGTGACTTTCTATTATATATTTAGAACTTTTTTTTTCAGTCTGGAACCATCTGTCCCCCACTCCCTCTGCCTTTTCCCTCTTTGTGTCCCTATGAGCAGTCATGCTGTGAACCTCTCTTCCTTTCTACCCTTATATTCCCTTTGGCTGCTGTTCCCTGTATATTCTGCCAAGGGACCCCATGGAGTATGCTTCCTTATTACTTATCATGTGATTCCTCTTCCAACAAACTCTTAGGTTAATATTCTGCACCTCAAATTTTTAATTTACTTTACAATCAAATTTACCCTTTTTCTGGTTGATCCACTGGCCATAAAATGGATATTTACTTAACAAGAGAGCATTTTCCCTTCAATTCAGAAACTGCTTTTGCAATCTGCTTGAGAATCATCTTTCTAATAAGATTGGATTAGATGCATTTCAAAGGCAGTCAAAAATTTCTGGCTGCAAAGCCAAGGGCAGTTGAAAGCTCCCTCTGTCTTTCAGAATGCATAGAAAAGTCCTAATTTCTAATTTCATTCAGTGGATCCAGGGAGAGTAATTCAATGATTGTGTGTGTGTATCTACACAATACACATATATATGTGCATACATATACGATGTGTACTATATGTTTACTTATGTATACACATACATGTATATCTGCATAGAAATATGCATACATATGCTTAGACATATACATGCATGCACATATATACATGTGCGCATACACGTACATATATAGAAATAGATGTAATAAAATGGACCTTAGAGGCCATCGCATTCATTTAACAGATGAGGAAACTGAAGTGAAGTGACTTGTCCAGAGTCACACATCTAATAAGTATCTTAAGCCTGGATATGATCTCAGGACTCCTAGACTCCACTGAGTACTCTATCTACTGTCATGTTGTCTTTCTAAGTAAAACAAAGAAAAACAAAAACAACTATCCAAATTCTTCCCTGTTATTCAAGCTTTGTGTATATTGTTTATATGTGTGAATACACATAAACACATGCATGTATGTATGTATAAAAACATACACACATATGCATGCATGCATATGTACGTACATA
The DNA here is from genome assembly GCA_028646515.1 of Pseudochirops corinnae. Classification (NCBI taxonomy): domain Eukaryota; kingdom Metazoa; phylum Chordata; class Mammalia; order Diprotodontia; family Pseudocheiridae; genus Pseudochirops; species Pseudochirops corinnae. The sequence goes on along the minus strand of CM053589.1, from coordinate 67,946,536 downwards.
CACACATACATATTTAGTCATTCTTTTCTCCTAAGTCACCTTTAACCTAATACTAAAGCCCAGGCCTTCTAAATCTTAGTCCTGTGTCTTTTGACTAAACTATACCCTCTCTATATTATGGGCCTATTGCCGCACTCTTACTTCAATCAAACTAGATTTTTTTGAAATGGGTGGGGGACGGAATACATATTGGAGGTTAGGATTGCTATCCCACTTATGAATTATTTTTCAATTCATAGCTATGTATAGAAGCAGCAAGGCATAGTAGAGGTGCTGAGCTTAAGGTCAGAAATGCCAGTGCAAATCCTGCCCTCAAATTGATTATTAGCTATGCAGCCCTGGGCGTGTCACATTCTTTCTCAGCCTATCAGCTCCCTGGCATTTATCTATTATATCACAAGGAAGCTATGATTGACATTATTAGGAGGCAAGAGGGGGTCCCTTAGCTAATAAAATCATAGATACTTCACCTATGTAGTTATGAACTATGAGCAGTTATTTGAAACTCAGTTCTTCCATAATGCTACACAAATATTTCCCAACATTTCCAAAGATGATTGTTCATGGTTCATTGTTTTTAAAATCCATTTCATTGACTTTCATATTTTCTTAAGTGCATTTCCAACATTTTGCATTCCTTTCCACATTTCTCAGGATTAAAAAAATATATATTAACCAGCTTCCTTCTTCTTCAAACTTTTTTTTTAAGTTAAAAACCTTTCCTATTTGTGCTTTTATTCCATCTTCACCCATTATTATTAGAGCCTTTTCTACTCATATTGCTACTTTTGTAATTGATGTGACTTGAAACAGTTGATCAGAAACCTGTATAGCGTGCTAACTATATCTATGGAATGGGAATCTGAAAGTCTGGAAATGTAACCAACCCAATTCTTATGTTTGTTTCTGTGCATAGGGATAGGCATGTTGTTCCTGAGACTCGTTCTAGAAATTATTTACATCATTCCTGTGGGTTAGTTAGTGCAAATTTAAGAGCAAAAATACCTAAGGCCCACCAAAGACCCTTTCTCCATAGACAGGAAATAAAGGGTAACCTCAGCCAGAGCAATTAAGATAGGCAGTGCTGTCTGCTAAATGCAGATAATTGTTTATCATCTAGTTTTGATATTGTAGTGAAAAGGAGGTGGAAGTGGTTCAAATGAAGAGTCCTGACACCACATTGGGAGAGCAGTAAACAAAACTTTATTGCTACTCACAAAAGGAAGAAGAGTACAGTCTTGATCTGTGGTTTCCATTTTCCATAGTCTGTGAATAATACACAATGGAAGGTAGCTTCAGATGTGTAACCATTGCAATAGTAAAAGGCCCACAGCTTCCTGGGACTCAAATTTTCGGCAAAATGCAAGTGTCACACCAATAAGAGGCTGACATGTCATAAGGCAGTAGAGTAATTTGGACCACTCACATGAGTATTTTTTTTAAATTATGAGGAATAAGTGACAGGGACTCAGGGATTAACTAGATGTGTTATAGAAGCAAGAGGCTTAGGGGTATGGGATACGTGATTAGGGTTAGGTAATACCTTGTCTTTGGATTCACCTTAGCATGTATATACATCCTGAGGGGCTGAGGCTATATCAGTGAAACTAATTTTCACTATTTCACAGACATAGGCATTAGCACATTAGAAACCATACCTTTAAGCCACCATAGACACCTGTGACACTCCCATGAACTATGGTGAAGATTCAAGGGGAGGGTACCAAGGATCCACCTTCTCAGGCAGCTATACAATACATCTCATTCTTAAATAGTCCCTCCAGAATAATTACTCCATTAATATCAGTATATTATTTCTTACCACTAATTATAGACAGGCTTGATCCAAGAGACAGAACAGTAGTTTTTTCATCGTCTGTCTTCATTAAATCCCTTGGTAGAAATACCAACATGGCTGGCACTACCTTCAACTTTCCTGCGACCTTGGAACTGTGTCAGGCATTCCAAGGGAATCCTCTGTGTCAGCATGAGACATACACAAACTACTCCCTTCTCCTCACTGCCTCCCTTCCACCTGACAGGCTGACCAATGGTTAAGTCCATTTCTTGTAAGTCTTCATGTTAAAAGCTAGCCCAATTGAATTGTGAATCAGAATTTTTCTTGTGACACCACACTAATAAACCACACACTAATAAGAAGTGTCCTTGTGGATGGTGTTTACCATTATCACAGGGACTTTATTACATAGGTCAAATCAGAAGAAGAAAGATTCAGTAGAGGAGGTAAGCTCTTTCAGATGTTCTGCTTGACAATGTTTTAATTGCAGAAGGCTTTCAGAGTCTTATAAAAGAGGTATCTTATTCAGAAGAATTTGGCTTAAATATCCTCTCTTTCCTTCCTTCTCTCCCTCTCTCCTTCCTTCTCTCTCTCTCTCTCTCTCAGTCTCTCTCTCTTTCTCTCTCTCTTACTCTATCTCTCTGTATGTGTGTTGTGTGTATGTGTATATGTATACTCACATATGAGAAATGGACTTAACCATAGGTCAGCTTAGTCAGGTGGAAGGGAGGCAGTGAGGTAGAAGGGAGTAGTTTGTGTATGTCTCATGCTGACCCAGGAGATTCCCTCAGAATGCTCTACATAGTCCCAAGGTTGCAGGAAATACACACACACACACACACACACACACACACACACACACACACACACATACATATATATATATATATATGGAGAGAGAGAGACAGAGAAAGGACAGAGGAGAGAGAGAGAGGTAGGCCTTTTTCCATCCCACCAACTGCTATTGCCTTTCTAATATACCTCCCATATTCTCTGTTTTTTTTTATCTTGTATATACCTATCTATTTATATGTTGTTGCCCCTATTAGAATGTGGGTTCCTTGAGGATTAGTGGCCCTTTTCATCTTTCTTTATGTCCCCAGCCCTTAGCACAATGCCTAGCACATAGTAAGTATTTAATAATAAAATACTTGTTGACTAACTGATTCATTCAAACTAGGATATGCAGTTGGATGGACGTTACATATAACTGGTCTATCAGCAGAATATCTTTAGAAAAGGAACTGTGAGTGGACATGAACGGGGATCAGAACTGATCAGGAAGAGGAGAGTATTTGATTGCTTTACAAAGATCGCATGGTGTTTTTAATGACCCCAAGAATCTCCTAGAAACAAAGGTCCATTTTTTTTAACATCAGTATTCTAATGATTTCATATGGCTGTGACTTACGGAAAACTAAGGCCTCTGAAGCTTTAAAGTTGGCAGTTGGCAAGGGAGAGGTACATATGTAAATTGTAATATATCACCAAGTGGTACAAGGCATGTTAGTGGAGATGTGTATGATGGGAAAATATATTGTTTCAGTCATGTTAGAAGGGAGAGAAATAACTGATGAAAAATATGCAGAATACACTGGTATCCACACAATGTGAAGAGACCTCTAGGGGGAGGCCCTACTACTTTGGGTGGAGTGAGGATTTATGCGAGGGTATAATTAAGAGTAACACTGGTTAAGGCATGGATGATTTTTGCTCTATACTGCTTAAAGAAGTAACTGGTGAATAGTTTGTCTAAAAATCACCTTTGCTTCATGAAGCCTTACATGGAATGAAGTGGGAATGGTATAACAGAAGGAGTGCTGGACTTAAGAGAAAGGAGACCTGGATATTCATACCACCTCTTCACTTATTAGCTATGAGACCGTGGTTTGGGCATTTACCTGGCTTGAGCCTTGATTTCCTTGTCTGTAAAATGTGGATAATACTTGTAATTGCCTATTTCTCAAGGTTTTGGTGATAAAAGTTCATTGCCTATGACTGCATGCAAATTGGTATGAACGGACAGATTACTTCTGCATACCATCCTTTAAAAGACATGGTCTAATCTCCCCCCACTGCTCTGCAGAGGTGGGAGTGGGGATGGGGCAGTCCACAGAAGTAGAAATTTAAATATTATATCACTTTTTAAAATGATTGGCTTAGCTGGTATTTTTTTTTTAAATTTTTGTTGAAAGAGATGGATCTCTGGGACGGGACAAAGGGAGGAACAGAAGGGGGGAATCTAAGCACTCTAAAGATAAAAAATATATCAATAAAATATATTTTTTAAAAGAAAGTTATTTGAAATAATATGAAGTACAGGAAATAGAACCAGAAGGTAAACATTCACACCCTTACCCTGAGGGCTCTCTGTGTGTTTCTTTCTCTTTTTTTTTTTTCTTTCTGCCCTCAAAAAAAAGCATATGTGGGTGGGCGTGTGTATATACATATATATATGGATAAGCAAATGCAGGGGAACAGGGAAAAAAGAAAAAAGAAAGGGAGATACTTATATATTTTTATTGCTAAAGGTCATTTTAAAAAGTTTAAATAATTGTAAGGATAAGCTTAATTTGGTTTGTTGTTTTTAAAGTCAGAGTAACAATTTATTCATTAAAATATAAAAAAATAGAAGGGGAAAGGTATGCAATTAACATAGGAAATGTCAACATTTTCTCTTCAAGAGGAAATCAGAGAATTTCATGTTTTAACGAAGGGAAATTTTCTTTGGCATGTTATATTTTTTAAAGTATCTGTAGCAAGAATAAAAAAAAGTGGAAGAATTCCTTGTGCCATCAGTGAAAAATACTCAGTAGATGTTTGCTTGATGGTGTTGATGCTCTCTCTCACAAGCCATTCTAGAGCTGTATGGGAGAAGGTAATGTGTCACTGTTTATGATGTACTCAGTGTTGATTTAAAATCAGAGGGTCATATTCTTCCCTCCTTGTCTTGCCACCTCTCTGCTCCTCTTTTCGTGATATGTGAAAAACAAATTGGGCAATGTGACAGGTCTGCACCATGCATACGTCACTCTATGACCCTGCCTTCGCTGAGCTGGCTAGCCCAAATTAGGAAAACTGTCAGTATAATACTTCACTTTGCTTTTTAAATTAAAAGCTTCAAGAGAGCATAATGTCCTTAGCCACCCTCCTATTGAATTACCAACTCAGGAGTCTGGATGGTAGAATCTTAATTTTGAGACAACAGTGTATCCCGGGGCTCATTTGATTCTGCTCAGTCCTGTGGTGCTTACATATGCTTATCCAGAGTTCTGGGGGCTTTGGCCCTTAGAAGGTAGGATGTGACAATAGGAGACTGCTATTAGTGTGTTTGGTAAGCTTTCCCTAGTTGCCAAGAACTAAGTGGGGGGAGGAGGAGTCATTTGTTACTAAAGGTGATGGACTGCTAGATGGTTTAAGAGTGAACACATTGGCAGGTTCATCTTCGCTAATATGCCAGGCTGATGGAGAAACTCCATGATTTTGATAATAGAAGTACCCTGAACTTGATTCGGAGGCTTTGGAGCAGTTGTGTGCTGTGGAATTAGTTAATGAGGCTTTCTTTATTTGAGCTTTGGAATGCTTCCAAAACCCACTTGGGAGGGAAATGAACAAATGTCTTTTTGTTACCTCTAGATAAATCTTCATGATGAAATGCAGAACGGCTCTGCCTGTTCAATCTTCTCCCTTCTTCCTCCCCAGTGGACACTCAATTACAGAAAAGGCCCAGGGAGAAAATTAGAGAAAGCCCTCATTCTTCTTTTGTTGTTGCCCTTACTTTTCCTTACAGTGTTTTGAGTGTGTGTGTGTGTGTGTGTGTGTGTTTTATTGAAAATAATGAAGAAAAATTTGAAAATTCTGGATACAAAAGGGGATATGTAATTGATAGCCTTCTAATGATGGAATTCTAGATTTTCTCAAATAATGAATTCTATGAAGTGGTTGCATATATGCAAATTTACATTATTCAAAATTATAATTATGTAAAATATGATTATTGATTAAAGTTCAATGGAAACATGCAATGTGAACTCAAATAATGCATCTACATCATGCTATTCATTAGTCCATTAGTCTGTAACTAATTGTAAAATGTCTCAATTGCATAAAGGCTAGTGATTGACCTAGACAATACATACACAACAAATAACTAACTATATGATACATTTGTGTGCAGCAATTTTTTTGAGCACCAAGGTTGGGACAGAGGTGGTGACTACATTCATTTAAATGAGAAAGCATCATCTATCAAAGCCTTGCATTCCCTCTGGTGATTCTCCAATATGTCAGAGCAATATTTCATAAAGTAGTTGAATTTTAGTGTGTTATTGAATTTGAACTCTTCTCTTTGATTACATTATTTTGGAAAATGTTAGTTTCATTTTAGGGTTTTGGTTTGCATGACAAAACACACAGATACATACAAAATCAGTCTGTATTTTGATGGGACTTTATTCTTCCATTCCATCTAGAAAAGGAAACATAGACAAGATAGAAGATATAGTACACTTTCTATTTTGAAAATCTACAATTAGATGAAGCTTACTGCCCTGTTCATCCATAGGTGTGATATTCTTTGCAACAAGAGTGTTTAAGAGCAAAAGTTCATTTAAGAATGAAAGCTTTCCAGGGGCAGCTAATGGTGCAGTGAATGGAGCACCAGCCCTGGAGTCAGAAGAACCTGAGTTCAAATCCGGCCTTAGACATTTAACACTCACTAGCTGTGTGAGCTTGGGCAAGTCACTTAACCTCAATTGCCTTGCCTTCCCCCCTCCCAAAAAAATAAAAGAATGAAAGCTTTCCTCTATCATTTTAACCAGAGCACATAATGTTCACACTTTTTAGTGAAAGAATTTAATTCTGACTATCAAGTTTGGTCTTTTTTGCATCAAAACTTCCCTATTTCATTCTCTCCCTATGATTCTGAGGTTTAAAAAAATAGTGGAGGAAAAGAGGGATGATTGTTTGGTTTATCGTGGAAAAACTAATGAGAAGAAGCATGTAATCTGTTTATATTGCTTAGGCATCCAGGGGTATAGTAGTGTATAATTGGAGGGAGAAAACTATAAAACGTGCTTGTGAGCTGGTGTTCTTCTCTAGGGTCATAACTTTTCAAGTTGAGGAGTAAAGATGACTTGAGAAAATTTAATAGCAATAATAGCTAGCATTTTATACAGCCTTGTAAGATCTGCAAAATGCTTGAAAAACATCTCATTTTATCCTTCCAAGGTGGATGCTATTATTAACTGCATCTTACAGGTGAGGGAATTAAGGCAGACAAATGTTAAGTGATTTGCCCCAGTAATACAACTAGTAAGCTTATCGGAAGCTGCATTGGACCTGAGGTCACTGTAGGACCCTGCTCTATCCATTGCTTCATCTAACTGCCAAGTTCAAGAAAGGAGTATTGTATTTTGTTAAGGAAAGTAATGAAAATAGCATCTTGAGAAAGAGTTTAGATATGAATCTCTTAAACACATTAGAATCTCATTAGAATACCTGAATTCTGACCTCTAATCCTTTACCATAGTCCCCCCCTAAGAATTAAAACCAGTTGCAGAATGGTATGTAGTACATCCAAAAGAAAAAATTTGTATGCCACCTGATGGATTTATCCTTTCTCATCCTTCAAGGCTCAGCTCAAGTTGCAACTCTGCCATGAAAGATAAATCCAACCTAAATCTCATTGTTTCCCTTCTGATACCCAGTACTTACAGCTATACAACTTAGTTGACAGTTGGGCACTTACTGCGGTTTGAAATCTTTTATTAGATAATAATCCACAATAACAACATTATATTGTTATTTAATACTTAAAGAATTTATGTCCTGTCTCCCTAAGTTATATGCTTACCAACAGAGAGAAGACAGGACACATGAATCATGTATCTTTCTGTCTCTTCTAGCATCTGGCACAGTATTCCATCCATAATGGGAACTCAATAAATTCATCATCTGTAAAATGATGGAATTAAACTAAATTTTTTCAATGGTCTGGTCTAACACTAAATATTTTCTTTCCATAATCCTAAATATCTATTCAGTGGTTGGCTTGCTATCATATTTTCCATGTAGTTGTTCAAAATCTTTTCTTCTTTTCTGTAGCTTCCAATTTTTCTCCCAGACTTGTTCCATTTTGAAAGATGACCTCATCTCCAACTTTAACAAGAAGATTGACCCAATTAGATACAAGCTTCTTTATCTCCCCTCCCCAAATCTGAAAACCTCTCTCTGTCTTACCCCACCCTCTCCTTCCTTCCATTCCTTCTGAGAGGATAAGGTTGCATTAACAACAGTGCTCAAGATAGAGTATGGGATATAATCCCTTCCCACTCAGCAAGATTTAGGATTTTAAGAATGTGACCAAAAGATGATTGTAGTGAGCTATGTCTTGATCAATAATACAGGTACAGCTCTCCCCAAGAAAGGGTAAAGGGTTATATTAAAGGATTGACAAGCACATGGACTTTAAGGAATAAAAAATATTCTAGCTCAATAGAAACATATTCATCAAAAACGGCGTCTACAAATTAGGAATAAAATTTTTTGCAACAATCAAAATACAGATACAAACATTTAGGAAGAGGAAAAAAATAATTCCAAATGAGAACTTCCCTTAGGATCTCTTTGGGTTTTCCTGACACGAGATTATCCAGTCTATCAGTTGCAAAACTCAAACACAAAGGTGAAGAGACAAGAAATAAAAAGGGAGAGAACAATATCTGACCATGTGTCTGGTCTGAGCTACATATGGAAAATGACAGTATGGTAGAAAGAGTCAAAGGATCTGAATTCAGATTCTACTTTTCCTATTTACATAATAATCTTGTGTGAACTTGGGTAAGTCACTTTAACTTTATTTCTTCAGTTTCTTCATCGGCAAATTGAGAGGCTGGATTAGATAATCTCTAGGGTCCCTTCTGGCTTTAAATATATGTTCCTACGTACCTTCTCTTTATCATCCCCTGTACAGTAAGGGCATGCATCTGAAAGCCTATCAACAATTATCTTCTTTCTTGCTAACATCTTCATAGCCTGCTCTAAGAATTTTGAGAGTTGGTAACAAAATTAAATTTTCTTCATTCTTAGCTTTGTTCCAGACTTCATGATTTCTGTTGAAAGTATCACACAAGGACAGACTAGTTCTTGATTGAGAAGGTCCTACTTTATTGGCAATGAATAGCCATTTACACAATTCAATTAAATGTCCACATCCCTCAGAAACAGGGTAGATACAATTGACCATTTTTCTGTTTAATAGTCTGTCTTCCCTTGGATTCCACGACACTTCAATCTAGTTTTCTTTCTAACTCTCTGAGAAAGTCTTCTTGGTTTTTCCATGTTAGTTCCACTTCTTCCTCCTGCTCTTTATGTATATACATTTTCCAAGGCTCTGACCTTAGTCCTCATATTCTCTCTCTTAGAAATTTTATCCACTCCTAGGGCTTCAGTTACTACCTTTATGGTGATGATATCCCATTCATTATATCCTGCTCTGATCTTGTCTCTGAGAAGTCATAGAATTTCCAACTATGAGTTGAATAGTTTCAAGATCTCCTACAAACCAAGGTTCTGTCCAAAACTGAACTCATCACCTTCCTTCCAAAACCTGCCTCAATGTCTAATATCCTTATTCTTGTTGATGGCACCACTATCATCCTAGTCACCCAGGTCCAAAACCAAATTTGTCTTCGACTCTTCTTTCACCCTCAACTCTCTTCTGCTACATAAAATCAATCGCCAAGTCCCCTTAATATGTGAATGTATGCAAAACATGTTTCACAGTTGCTTCCTCATGATACTGCAAGAGGTATCCTTCTACCCTTTGACTTCTCCCCTCCCTACTTCCTTTGATTCTGGGATATCCCAGAACCCTTCCTGGCTTTTTTCACTGTTCATGACTTGGAGAGTTAAAAGTCACAAAAATCTACTCCTTTTAATGAGATTAAAAACCCTTCTCATCTTCTCAGCCCTTCTCATCTCCCTTATCACTTTCTCCTGAGGTCCTCTGGGCCTTACCATCTACCCTGTTTCTGAGCCCTACAAAAGCTGGAAATACACACACACACACACACACACACACACACACACACAGAGTGTATATGTATATGTATATATATATGTAAATATGTATATTTAACACATTAAAAGTGTTCCCAAAATTTATATGTGTGTATGTACACACACATATACATTTTGGGAACACTTTTAATCAATAGAATGGCAGCGTACAAATTAGAAAATCAACTGTATGTATGAGTGAAATTTCTTTCCAACATGAAAGTTTCAGGACCTAACATGGACATAAAGAACAGGGTATGAGAGGGACGTTGGGACCACTTAGTGGAGTAGGGATAAAATATAAAGCAGGTTGATGTGTAGTGAGAGAGTGAAGGTCAAGGTTTTGGAAAAGGAATCATGTGCTGATGAGGCCCCAGTAGATGTCTTCATATCTCAGAATCTCTGGGTCCTAGTTAGTAGTTTGAGAAAAGCCTAGAATCTAGACACACACCAAAAACAGTGGAACACTTTGGGCTTTCTGCGGCTAGGTTAGGACACGAGTGGAAAATCCCATGGGGCATGTAGGAAGTAGATTCTGTTATAATGAGAGTAGGAGGGCATAAAGATAGGGGAGCTACAGAAAGCACTTCACTGCAGGTTCTCACAAACTTTCTTATCCCCAGAATAGCTAACCTGCCACCCCAAGATTGTGGTGGTAAGGATGGCTCTCTGGCCATGTGACTGTGGACACTTGGACCTTTTCATCTGACTAGAGTAAGGTGCATAGGACTTCTGGACTTTTCCATTTACCTGACTGTTGAGCTTTCTTTTGTGTATTATCTTGACTGATTACAGCACTAGTTCCTTAGGTTCAGGGACTATCTAGCTTTTACTATTTGTATCCTTATCCCTTACTACAGTGCTTGGTACAGAGTAAAACCTTAATATTTGTTGTTTTTTTTTTTTTCATTCATTCCTCTTTCACACTGCTACTACCCTTGTTCAAGACCTCAGTATTTTTTTTTTTGAGGGGGGAAGGCAAGGCAATTGGGGTTAAGTGACTTGCCCAAGGTCACACAGCTAGTAAGTGTGTCAAGTGTCTGAGGTCAGATTTAAACTCAGGTCCTCCTCATTCAGGGGCCAGTGCTCTATTTACTGTACCACCCAGCTGTCTCTTCAATCCTTCTTATAAGCCTCTCAACTGGTGTTTCTGTTTCTAGTGTCTCCCTTTTTCAATCCATCCCCCACATCACTGCAAAAGTAAATTTCTTCATGTGTGTAAGTATGATCACATCATTAATCATTCAAAAATCATCAGTGATTCCCATTGGCTACCAAATAAAATATTCTTTAACTTGACATGCAGTACCCTCCATAATCTAGGTTCAACCATCCTTATTTCATAGTATTTTCCTTCTCAACCCTAAAATTTATCCAAAATGTATTTACTCAGTTTGCTAATCTCTTCCCTCTTTTGCCTCCAAATTTTTGGTCATATCATTGCTGATTCCGGAAATGAGATCCCCTACATGAGGCCTGCAGAACATATGGCCCAAATCTTGTGGCACACCAAAGGATTTCAGGTGCCTCCAAAAAATATAGGGTTACCATTGCAAACTGTCCAGTTTGTAAAGGGATTCACAGCAACCAATCATCATCATTCTGTCTCTAGTCTAGCCTAATTGCCTGCAGAAGAAGTTTACAAGTTGAGTAGTCTACTTTACCTTCTCACCCTATCAACATCTTTCTCCTTCAAGATTCAATATGGTTCTACCTCCTCCATTAAATCTGCTTTGGTCTCACCAGCTGTAAATTATTCCTCCCTCTTAGCACCTCACAGGCCACTCTGTCTCCTACAATGTATTTAAAAATTGATTAGCTTATTTTTCTAGCTATTTATATAAACCCTACTTTTCTTTTCCACTAGATTGCATTCTCCTGAACATTAAGGATATTTTTACAGGGTTATGTGTCCCAACTCTAGCTGTATTTACCATCTTTGTTGCAACAGATTGTTAGATTTAAAGTGAACCTTAGAGGCCATGCCTTCAAAACTTTCATTCTATATATGAGGAAACTGAGGAAAATATAGACTAAGTGATTTGTATCCCCAGTCCCTTTTACAGAGTAGGTGGTAAGTTATTTGAATTGAGTTTACTGATTGACCTAAAACCCCTCTTAATTAAATAAGTGAGGTTCCTTTCCAAGAGACTCATGCCCCACGTCCCTTTTTTTTTCAATAGGGCAAATCTCAAGTCAGTTTGGTGGGTCACCTTCTAGGAGTAGTAACCTGTATGTCAAAGGAGTGAAAAAGGCTATTTCTAAGATATTTTGTAAAGTTATCCCATTCATTTTTTTAGAGATACTTTGTGCCCCTTAAGGCAGACTGAGTGCCTATTTATTCATATGTTATACATGCCACATTAAATATCTTACTTCAGCCATCTAGTCCTGTTGCAAAGGAAGACAGAATAGTCATAGGTTTGACAATTCCTGCTAATATTGTAGCTTTCTTGGTTGTAGAAAACCCAACTTTAGAATATCAAAATAGCCAGAAGGCAGGGTTTGGCTGCTAAGATATGTATCTGGGATGGAGAATGGGTGGGGGAGGGAGTAGAGAAGGACAAAAAGGGATCTCTTTTATAGAATTGAGACCTAAAAAGGACCTTAGAGATCATCTATTGCAACTATCTCATGTTATAGATGAGAAAATTGAGGCCCAGAGAGAGGAATTTATATTTTCAGAATCCCGCATTAAATAAAAGAGTGGGTTTGATTACAGGTTTCTGATTTCTAAATCCAATGCATGCTCCAGTGATGTGTCTATCAGGAGTATTGTTTCTACCCTCTTTAAGAATTATATTTCCCTTCAAATTACTGGACACCTCTACTCCAATAGAATGTCAGATCCTTAAGGGAAAGGACTCTGTTCATTGTTATCTCTATCACATAGTATAATACCAACATATGATAAGTGTTTGTACTCTAGGGCCAAACTTGTTTTTTATTCCCAATATCTTTTGAATTCTGATTTTACCATTCCCGTCTCTTATGATGAATGTGACATCTTTTCATGTTATTTTTGGATGTTATAGGTCTTCATAAAACTGAACAACTTTGGCTTTAGCATAAGTGTTTGGAATATAGACTTGTGTTATTGTGATGTTGAATGGTTTGCCCAGGATTTGAACAGATCATTCTATTATTTTTGAGATTATATACCAGTGCTGCTTTTCTCACCCTTTTATTGACTATGAGAGCCACTTGACTTCTTTGAAGGGATTCTTGTTCATAGTAGTAGATGTAGTGATCACCTGAAATTAAATTCACCCATTCCTGTCCATTTAAATTCATGGACACCTATGACGTCAATGTTTAAACATTCAGTCTCCTGTTTGACCATGTACACTTCATAGGTCTTACATTCCAGATCCTTGTGTGATATTAATCTTTACAACATCAGACTTTGCTTTTATCACCAGTCATATCTACAGATGAGCTTCCTTTTCATTTTGGCCCAACCTCTTCATTCTTTCTGGAGCCACCAAGGGAGTTCCAGAAAAGGATTTACTTCTGCTTCATTGACTACACTCAAGCTGATGACTGTATGGATCACAACAAAATGTGACAGATCCTTAAAGATATGGGAGTGCTGTTTCATCCCAGTTATCTCCTAAGGAACTTGTATGTAGACCAAGAAACAGGAGTTCGGACTGAACATGGAACAACTGATAGGTTTACAACTGAGAAAGTAGTGTGACAAGGCTGTATTTTATCACCTTTTTCATTTAACTTACATGCAGAGGCCATCATGTGAAATGCCAGGCTGAATGAATCAAAGGCTGCAATTTAATGTTCCTTGGAGAAATATCAACAGTATACAGATGGTACCACTCTGATGGCAGAAAGTGAGGAAGAATTAAGAAGTCTCTCAATAAGGGTAAAAGAGGGGAGTGTAAAAGCTGGCTTGAAGTTTAGCATTATAAAAAAAAAAACCTAAGATCATGACAGCTGGTCCCATCACTTCCTAGCAAATAGAGGGAAAAGAAATGGAAGCAGTGTCAGATTTTATATTTTGGGGCTTAAAGATCATTGCTGATGCTGACTGCAGCCATGACATTTACAGATGCTTGCTCCTGGCAAGGAAAATTATGTCAAATCTGGACAGCATACTAAAAAGCAGAGACATCACCTTGCCACCAAAGGTCTGTATAGTCAAAGCTATGATTTTTCCAGTAGTAATGTATGGCTGTGAGAATTGAACTATAAGGAAAACTGAACACTGTAGAATCAATGCTTTCAAATTATGGTGTTGGAAAACTTTTGAGAGTCTCAAGGAAAGCAAGGAAACCAATTAATCAATGCTTAAAGAAATTAATTCAGACCACTCATTGGAAGGACAAGTACTGAAGCTGAAGCTTAAATGCTATGGCCACATAATAAGATAGAACTCATTGGAAAAGACCCTGATGTTGGTAAAGATTGATTGCAAAAGGCGAAGGGGGTGGCAAATGTCCATTTCATAGTGTCATGGAAGCAACAAATGTGAACTGAGATAGATTTTGGGAAATAGTGGAGGACAGAAGGGCTTGTTTTGCTATAGTCTATGGCGTCACATAGAGTCAAAACATAGCTGAATGAATGAACAACAAAATGATAAGTGATTGATATATTCTTGGTAATTTAATATATTTTTGGTAAATGAAGTCTTGGGTCATAGCAGTTATTCTCTTTGGTAACTACTTTTTAAGTTGTTTTTTGAATTTGATATGTTGGGGATCACCAAGTGGGAATGTCCAGGCAGAAAATTAGAAATAGGAGACTGGAACTCTTGAGAGATATTGGGATGGAGTTTTAGGGTAGAGCCATCCACATATCTGTAATTATTAAAGTCATGGAAGTATGTAAGATTTCCAAAAGATGAAGAAATGAGAAATTATAGGTTAAGTCATTGCCTCTGATGAATACCTAATCTTAGGGGGTGTAAGGAAAAAGAAGAATGAATGAAAAAGAAAATAAATCAGATAGCTGTAAGATATATGATGAGAGTGAAGTCTCACAGGACCTATGGGAAAAGAGAAGATCCAAAAGAAAGATCCAAAAGAAAGCAAGGATCACATGCTATAGAGAGGTCACAGGAGATAAAGACCACTGGACACTGGACAGATTAGATGGAACAGTGCTCAGGTTTATCTATATACAAAAGTCAGACGGAAGTCAAGTCAGTGGCCAAGACAACTTCAAGTTAATTAATTCCCTGGAGTAGGGAGGTAGAGAGGGAAGAAGACAACCAAAATAAGTTCCAAAACCTCATGTTTAGTTGCTGTTAACATCAAGAAGCAATGTAGAAGCAACAAGTTGGAGCATTCAATAAAGTGCCATATCTGGAGTGAGGAAGACCCTAGTTCAAAATCAACCTCAAACACTTTGTTTTTAATTTTATTAAATATTTAGCAATTGCCTGTAAAAATTTTGTCATTAAAAAATACACCATGAGTTCTAAATTCCCTACATCTTGCATATTAGCTATGTTACAAAAGAAAACAGACAAAGAAAAACAAGAAAAAGAAAAAAAAACTTAAAAGTATCAATCTGTATTCAGAGTTTATCAGTTTTCTCTCTGGAGGTAGATGACATTTTATCATGGGACCTTTAGAACTGTCTTGGATCATTGGCTTCATCAGAGTAGCTAAGTATTTCACAGGCGATCATTCTTACAATATTGCTATTATTATGGAGAATATTCTTCTGGTTCTGCTCACTTCACTCTGCATGAGTTCATGTTTCAGAAAAACCTTCCCAGGTTTTTCCAATACTGTTTTGTTCAGCATTTCTTATAACAAATAGTGTTCCATCAATCACATACCATAGATTGTTCAGTCATTGCCAAATTGTGGAGCATCCTCTTAATTTCCAATTGTTTGCTACCACATTTAGTCTAATTCTCTTGAAAAAATAAGAAAGCCTTATTAAGATCGAGTGAGATGATTTTCCCAGGGTCACAGATATTGTTAATAGTCAACCTAGGATCAGAAAAATGTATCTTGACACACTGTCCAGGATTCTTTCCACATCTCATGTTTTCACTTCAGTGTGTAGGCTTACCTTATCTTGTGAAGAGGAAAAAAAGATTTCCCATAGTTGTAAGTTTAGACTAATGGCAAATGCTATGGTGTCATTGGTTAGGACTATATAAGTCATCAAGTAATTTTCAATTTTGAAAAGCTAAAACTTTATTGATATGGTGGGGAGAACTGAAGCTTTTCTCCTTTCAGTTTTCATTGTTGGGATTTCACCAAGATTGGGGATATCTGAAAATTGATTACAACCCTCTGAGGTATATGATATTATGACCCTCATTTTACAGTTGAGGAAACTGAGGCAGAAAGTGGTTAAATGATTTGGCCAAGGTCACACAACTAATAAGTGTCTGAGGCTGGATTTGAATTCAGGTTTTCCTAACTCCAGACTCAGTGCGGGGGAAAGAGAGAGAGACAGATTCATATAAATTATGGTATCTTTGAAGAGATGGAAGGAAAAAGACTTCAAACAGGGGAGATATGGAGGATTATATACCAGGTGTATAATAGCTGTATGAATTCACAGAGGTAGGAGAGAGCAGGAAGAACTAGAGAACAGCTACTAATCTATTGCCAATTGATGAAAAGGCAGAATGCAAGAAGGGGAAGGGAGTAGTCTTGTATAAAACTGCTGGAGTTTTATGGAAAGCCTTGCATACCACGGTCCTCTTTTATTTTAATAAAGAACTTTTTAGATTGAGGTTCTTAAACCTAGGATCTGTGAACATTTTTTTCATTGATAATATATTTCAATATAGTTGATTTCCTTTGTAATCCTATTTTATGTATTTATAAACATTATTATAAAGAGTTCCATGGGCTTTACCAGATTCCCAAAATGATGTGTGAAACAAAAAAGGTTAAAAGCTCCTGTCTAGACAAAGGCTGAAACATTCTGACAGGACAATGGTTTACGTTCCTTCTGGCTGTGTCCTTGTATTTAGCCCAGCAACTTCTTCCCCAAATGTGTCTGGAAGATATTGAAGAAGAACTGAATTGAGCAGGGTATATGTTAGTTGGAACAAAAGTGTCAGTTTAAAGTTTCTGGTCACCGGCCAAGATGGTGGAGTAAAAGCACGGATTTGCTTGAGCTCTTCCTCAAATCCCTCCAAATTTCTGAAACAATAATTACTTTAAACAAATTCTAGAATTACAGAACCCACAAAATGATGGAGACTCATCTCCAGCCCAAGAAAGCCCAGAAGGCCAACAGGAAGGGTCTATTGTACTGGGCTGGTAGTGGAGCACAGCTGTGGCGGTTTCCAGACTTCTCAATCCACAAATGCCAAAGACATAGTAAAAGGTGAGTGAGGGAGCTCTGTTGGACCTGGGAGAGAGAAGGTCGTGGTCAAGCCCCAGCCCTGGGGCCATGAAGGTGGTAAGTGGTGGCAGTAGCAGCAGCAGCTACTTTTGGAGCTCCAGGTTCATAGATGGTGGGGGGATCAAGTGGCTGATGAGATAGTGATTGCAGGGATCTCTTTGAAGGCACTGAGGCAGGATTCTCTTGCTTTGCCCTGCTTGGTTCTGAATCTTGGGTGGTAGTCCTGGAGTGAGGAGGAGTGCTGTTGTGGCAGAGCTTGTGGCAACTGTAGAGAGGGAGCCCTTCTCACAGTTACAAGGCAGAAAAGAGTGTTTTTAGTCACTCACAAACCAGAGCATAGTCCAGGAGAGGAGTAATCACCTCTCTTTTGATCATACCACTTTAGAAGAACTGAAAATTTACACATGCCTAGAAATATCTCTGACAACAGCTACGTAAAACCCCTGAAAATTGGGACAGAGCACTCTCCACTCTGAAAGCAGAGTCATACTTTGACAAAGAACTCAAAAGTCAAGTAATTGACTGGGAACATGAAGAAACAGTAAACAGACCATAGAATCATACTTTTATGACAAAAAAGATCAAAACATACAACCAGAAGAAGACAACAAAGTCAAAGCTCCTACATCCCAGACCTCCAAGAAAAATATGAATTGGTCACAGGCCATAGAAGAGCTCAAAAAGGATTTTGAAAATCAAGTAAGAGAAGCAGAGGAAAAATTGGTAAGAGAAATGAGAGTGATACAAGAAAATCATGAAAAACAAGTCAACAACCTGCTAAAGGAGACCCAAAAAAATACTGAAGAAAATAACTCCTTAAACAATAGACTAATCAAAATGGCAAAAAAAGGTCCAAAAAGCCAATGAGGAAAAGAATGCTTTAAAATTTCTGGTCACCAAGATGTGTATGGAAAGTCCTCTCTGATGCCTATTTTTAGAGTGGAAGAAACTTTGATGTTTTGAAGCCCTTGTCAACAAAGAACAAACTTTATTGGACTCAACCTAGTTGGAAAGTCTTTGAACACGGAACTCAAATAGACCATATATCTGTTGTCAGATAGCCAGTCCAGCTATTTTCAGCAATCCTCATCACTTGGTTGGCCAAAGGGTCATGATTTATTATTATTTTGCTGTAGAAGATCATCTGTTAAAGTAAAAGAGGGTTCATAATCTGTCGCATTAAAGTCTTACATCCAAGGAATTCATCTTAATTTATTAAAGCACATGCAGGAACCTATTTGACCCTTTTGAGTTTTAGTTTCTGACTGTCCCTCCAGTAGCCCACCTGCTGGATACCACACCTGACATCCTTTGCCGTTGTTGTCATTGTTGTTCAATAGTTTAGTTGTATCTGACTCTCCCTGAACCCACGGAACATTCTGTCCATGGATTTTCTCCACAAAGATATTAGAGCTTTTGTGCCATTTCCTTCTCCAAATGAAAAAGGTAAACATTGGTAAAGTGACTTGCCCAGGGACACAAAGCTAATAAATGTCTGAGCCTGCATTCGAACTTGGGTCTTCCTGACTATTCCCAGCACTCTACCCACTGTGCCACCTAGCTGCTGTATATAATGGAGTAATAACAAGTTCTCCAGACATACAGTATTTGAAATCCAATTGAACCAACCACCTGTCCTCCACGACAGTGTTTAACCTACTTGAAGCAACTAAATTCTTACCCCTCATATTCTCTCTTCTATTCAAGTTATAGTGGGGAGTTGGGGAATGGGGGGAAGAAAATTGGCAAAATCTATTTGAAATAATTATTTTCCTCTGAAGATAACTGTTCACAGAATAAGTGTGCCCAGGGTCTGTTGCTGTGCATGGTGGAGCTGCTGTTCACTTATTTATGAATGTAAACAAAGTCCAATTAGTTTGAGCTCAAGGAGAAAGGAGGAGGAGGAAAAAATGGTCACGGATGGCCTTTTACAGGAATTTTTTTACTCCACGTGAGTCTTGCAACTCATTTTCATGAGCTGAATTCTGCCAGAATGGATGTCCTGTTGGAGATTGGCTCTGCAGATGTCATTTTCAAACTTTGGGAAGTAGCATTTAATAATTTTAATCTTCCTCTGAATATAGATTCTTTCTTCCTACAAAATCTCTTTGAGTTCTTGCTATATTTCTTTCTCTCAAGGCCTCCTTGCTGTTCCCTCCCCCATTATTACACTGATTGCATGCAAAATTAATTATCAGTCCTGTCACATATTGCACAGCTAACAGTGGTCAGTATTGAATTATGGGGGATGCAAACACAATTTTCAGCAGCCTAATTGCTTCTCCTGTATCCAGCAAAACGTTACATTAAATATCCGTGGCGAGCAGATTGTATTCGATTTCCATAACAAACTGGTGGGATTTCATTACTGGAATCCCCAGCACCTAGGCACATACCTATTTCCTAACTGCTCTATCTCTCTGGTTGAGGTGGAAGTGAATGCCTGGAGAGGTATACAGTTTTGTTTGGGTGGGATACAGCTTTAAGTATTGAATGGGGAGTTAGGGACCGTGATTTGATTTCTTTTCACCTTGACCAAGTCATTTAATCTCTCTAAGTCTGTTTCCTCCTCTGTAGTATAGGGATAATTAAAATAGCTAATGTTTTATATAACACTTAAAGATTTGAAAATGTTTTTACACATGGTATCACATCTGATCCTCCAAACTAATTTGGGAGGTGGCTGCTGTTAATATCCCCATTTTACAGATGAATAAACTGAGTGTGGGAGTGGTTAAATGATTTGTTCAGTGTCATACAATTAGTAAGTACCTGAGGCAGGATTTGAACTCAGGTCTACCTGACTTCAAATTCAGTGTTTGATGTATACCACTTAGCTGCTTCCTCATCGTAATACTTGCCTTAATCTACCCACTGGACTGTTTGAAGCAAAGTGCTTTGTAGACAGTAAAACCACTTTATCAGTGTGAGAGGCAGTGAAGAAAAGTGGAGAATCCTCTGATTTCCAAAGGATCCAGTGGAAACTGTTCATGTTTCCCACACATTGTGGAACAATGAGGAGAATTCAAAGACTTAACATTTTAGTGTTAGAAAGCAATTCAGCACTCATCTCATCTATTTATCTCCCGTTGTGGATGAAGGAAGTCGAGATAAGATAGGTGAAAACATTTCTTACGGATCACATGGCTATTTTTTTTTTTTGGCAGAGCTGAAATTAGAACCCGAGTATCTTGATTTCTATCTATCTCCTGTTCTTTCTCTTGTAACAGAAATTCCTTTATTTTCGACCTGTTGTAGAGGTATACTTCAAGTCTCAGTTCTGAACTAAGGTAGTAAATCTTCATACATTTACCACAATAGGTGCTACACCTTATTTTTTCTGTGACTTTTAGTGTATATATTGTAATGGTAACCCTCAGATCTTCTTTACTTTAGCAGTTGTTAAATTATAAATTGGCAGCATGGCCAATGGAAATAGAAGAAAATGGAATTTCTAATGGATCTGGTTTGGGGCTATTGACCTCCCACAGTAATGATTTCCAATATTGAATGTATATTTCCAAAAAGTTAAAAAAAAAAAAATCTTGTAACCTTGTTTGGAATGAGGCCATTCACAGGTACTACAAAATCTTTTATGGTTCAACATCTAATAAGCATCATGATGAGACAGACTTATTAGGGATTCAAAATTATTTTTAGTCCATCTATTTTTTCAACTTCTTGATTTAATGGTTTTTTAAATATTATTTTATTTTGAATAGAATATCAATATAGAAACTGTTGGCACTTGATCCCATTCATTCGACATTTTCCTGTCAAAGTAACATTTTTTTTTTTCAGGATAGAGAGAAAATTGAACCTTTAGTTGCATGTAACATTCAAAGTGTTGTCTTCAGATTTGTCCTTCCTAGCAAGTGGCAGCAGACAGGTTAAGGAATGGCCTTGCCTGTCACTGGATGTCACCAACAGGAGAAAAGGAAAAAATGCAAGAAGAACATATCTGAAGAAAAAATATAAGAAGCTAAAAAAGCGATCAAGATGAAAAATAATAGGGAGCCATCTCTCCAGGTCCTTAGAGACATTGTATGCCATCCTCACCATAGACTGCCAACCTTTGCTCCGGGGTATGGGTCATCAAGGGAGGCACAGATGTGAATCTTTTCTCTTCTACTGTCAACCCTGTAAGTTGAAAAATCAAAGAAAGTGTCTGCTCCTTGAATGTGATGTCCTCCACAGAATCCTTCTGATCATTTATCTCTAGGAAAGAACCAGAGACTCTGATCTAAATTTGAAAAGCTTTTATTTTATTTTTTTTCAATTCACCATATGAGACGTCCAAGGAATCCATAGAGTTTGTTTGCAGGAAAGTGGCATTTTATTATTGTATTTTCTTCCTTTTCTTACCCTCAAAGCTTCTAGACATCTAAGACAAGCCCAATATTCATTCCTTTGAGAATATAGGGACTTTGAGAATTTATAGTGGTTTGATGAGCTTCTCCATTTGATGAACTCTGCAGTCTCACAGTGAGTGGTTTTTACAAGTTCACAGCCCAGTTTTCTTTGTCAGTTCCTAGACTATTTTATCTTCTCAAAATACTCTGGGAATATATGAATGGAGAGGAAGGAGAATTTAATCCTCATCTGGGCTTCAGAATGAGATATAAATAACGTTTTGGCATACCCTCAGGAAAAACTCTCTCGTGTCCATTTAGTCTCTCCCAATGATAAAATGTAGTCTCCCCTAATAGAATAGATGTTCCTTGAGGGCAGGGGCCATTTCAATTTTGTCTTTGTATCCTAGCACACTGCCTGACATATGGTAGGCATTAAATAGTTGGTGTTCCAATAAAACAAAACAGAATCAAAAAATTTGATAGTCACTTCCCTCTAAGAATGCCTGTTTTTTTGCTGTATATATCCTGTAATGCATGTGCATGCACACATGCACACCTACGCATATGCATATATACAAGGTTGTATGTATGTGTGTATATATATATATACATGTGTGTATACATGTATGTGTGCGTTGCAGATTATCTTCATCTTTTAAAGTATGGACTCCTTAAAGTCAGGGAGTTGTTTTTACTTTCCTTGTAACAACCCCAGTGATTAACACAATGCCTGGTATATAGTAATAAATGCTGTCTAATGGACTGATTATTGATCAGTCAATTGATTGACAAAGTGCTACAACAAAAACAAAATGCAAAAAATGCTCATAGTTCTGGAAAGAAACTTTTTTGGTGTATCTACAAACACCTTAAGAACAATTAAAGAATTCTACCCAACTCTAAAATATCTGGAATAAAAATATGATAGGCAAAGTTCCCTAGAGACAGAGAAATCTAGTCCAGCAGAGAGAGAAGCTACACAAGTGACTATTGGCAAGGAAGCATTTCCACATTTATTCCATAAAATAATCACTCAACAAAAGAAGTGTTAAATGTCTGCTTTGTATTAGCCACTGTACAGATGTAATGCTTGTAAAAAAAAGTGAGAAAGTCTCTGCCTGCCTACAAGGGGCTTATATACTACTAGTAGTAGAAGCCAGCTTGGACAAGAGGAAATTTCTGGTGTACTCTTATTCTTTTTACTAATTTATAATTCTTACACCATTTTAAATAAAAGCAAAGGAAAACTGGTTGGGAAAGGAATGTAGGGAAAGGAGCATTAGAAGAGGAAATGATAAAATAGTATTCTTAGACTCATAGAAGAGACCTTAACGGTTGTATGATCCAGTGCCTTTATTACAAAAATGAGGAAACTCCCCCCTAGAGAGGCTAAATGGCATTGCCCAAGACCACACAGGGATTAAGTGGCAAAGCCAGTGTTTCAATCCATGTCCTGTGATTCCAAATCCAGTGTATTTTCTACTGCATCACTGTTTCTCTCCACGTCAAAACAGATTATGTCTGTCTTAGCTGCACTTTACCCAGGACAGATTCATAAACGAGCCAAGAAGTACTTATTTTGGAATTCAATAGCAAAGAGTGGTAGAAAAATGTAAGATTGTATTCTTATTATCATTTTTAATTTTACAGTGAGAGTGACAGAATATCAAGCAAAAAAAAAGGAGCTTATGGAAATCTTCTAGTAAAATTACACTCTCTTGGTTCCAAGGGAGACAGAAAAGAGACTCTTATTGTTCATTTCCTTGCTCGAAGTTTGCTGTCTCTACTGTACCCTTGGGTTTTTTTTAATATTGAGGTTTTTGTAGTCTGTGGTGAGATTTCAGGAGATAAGTGGGTTGGTATTAAAAAAAAAAAAAAGCTTAACCTTCTGCTTTCTCCAGGCCTTTTTCCCCTTATAAGATTCTTTGTGGTTTTGACAGCAGCAGCAGGTTGCCAGTTGTTGGAGGGAGATGACTGACATCTATCATTTGCATCCACATGCAAATGTTTCAAGAGAAGCTTTTCAATGGGTGAATCTTAGGGAGCTCCATATAATTCAAGATTCTAAACTGCTGCTTATAATTGTTACTATTCACCTCTAATCAGCAGGGCAGAGTGCAATCGGGAGCTGAGAGTGGAGGGTAGAGTGGGGAAACCAAACACAATATTCATTATGGACATACTGTGGGCAAGGCAGTATCCTAGGTACTTTTTAAAAATTATTATTATTAATTTGGTGTCAACTCATCTCCATTTGGGATTTTCTTGGCAAAGATACCGGAGTGGTTTGTCTTTTCCTCCCCCAGCTCATTTTACAGATGAGGAAACTGAGGCAAACAGGGTTAAGTGATTTGCATAGGGTCACATAGCCATTTTGAACTCAGGTCTTCCCATCTCCAGGGGCTGGCTGCCCCTTAGGTACTTCAGCACTGAGTTTTGCAGTTGGGAAACTGTTTACCTGTCACATCCCTATTCAATAAATCTAATGGTTCCTTTTATCCTTTAGGATCTAATATAAAATTTCTGGCTTTTAAAGGCCTTCATAGGCTGGCCCCTTCCTATCTCTCCTCCACCTTCTCTAAAGTCCAGTGACATTGATGTTCTTGATGTTCCTCAAATGATACTCCATCTCCCTAATCTTTGAATGTTCACTGGCTGTCTCCTATAACTGTAATTTTCTCCTTCCTTGTCTCTGCCTCCTAACCTCCCTGACTTTCTTAGCTAAAATCCTATCTTAATGCTCATGCCTTCCTATACATTTTGTTTGGATGTAGTTTTTTTTTTTCTGTTGTCTCCTCCATTAAATTGTGAACTCTTGAAAGAAAGGGGTACTTTTGGCCCCTCCTTTGTTGTTGTTGTTGTGCCTAGTGCTGACTGCTCAGTAACTGACTTGATTTAACCTATGGACTTGATACTGATTTTTTCTTTTCCCCATTCACCCTAAAGCCTATAAGCTAACAGCTTACGTTGTAATTATTATATGATATAATATATGATATGATATGATATGCTACAGTACAATACAATATAATACAATACAATTTCTGTTCCCAATATACATTCCAACTCAGGCTGTTGAGGGCAGAGTAGTCTACCACAGAGAATTTAGCTATTTCACAAACATAGACATTTGGGATCACTAAGATGTAGGATGACATAGTGGAGAAAAGGCCAATCACTTTGTTTCTGATAATACTTGCTAAAACACAAGTGACTGGACAAGTTATCTGACTCCTTGTTGTGCCCTCAGGCAAATCTCTAAGATAGAGGAGAAACTGACCTACATCTGTGGAGGGAATTTCCACACCAAGAGTTACTTATGCTGACAAAGTAATTTGCATAGACAGATGTAGGAAACACTATCAAAACTGAGACAGGGCAAGTGAATAGAGCACCAGACCTGGAGTCAGGAGTACTCGACTTCAAATCTGGCCTCAGACTCTTAACACTTACTAGCCATGTGACCTTGGGCAAGTCACTTAACCCCAATTGCCCTGCCTTCCCCCCTCCAAAAAAAAATATAATAATAGAGACAGTGCATAGGAAGTAGCCCTTAAAAGAGAGGTAAGCCACTGACCTTGATAGTACCAATAGTACCAATCAAGAAATAAGAGAAAAATGAGAGGCAAATGAGAGACAAATACATGGCAAGGGCTCTAGACATTTTAAGGAGGGGGTACTTGGGGATAGCTTCCCAAAGGAGGTAAAGTTTAGGGTGGACCTTGACTGATGATTAGGATTTGGGTAGTTGGGAAGAAGAAGGGAAGCAGATTCCAGACTGACACAGACCAAAGTTCATGAGTAAAAATGTGCTCAAGTGAGAAATGCACAGAGGAATCTGGCTAGAATGTATATGGGAGGGAGGGAAGAGAGAGACTGAATAGGAGAATAACAGGAAATAAAGTTGTAAAGGGAGGTCAGGGCTATAATGATATACTTGCCTCCCAATCTTTATATTCCTCTAACTTTTCCATGAAGTCCTTACCTTGTCCTTGCCAACAGAACTGTAGTAACTTAGGTTACTGTCTTAAACTGAGGGCATGAGTCCTTTCCTTACTCCTCTGCCTATTCTTGAAACTATTAGCTACTTCCAGGACCTCCTCCCATCACTTGTCTCATGGGTCTTTCTGGTTTTTTTACATCATTAAATTTTTATTCATTCGTTGATTCATTTTCATGTATTCATTCAGCCACCATTGCTTTTTTCTTTTTTAAAGAAATTATTTGTTTGAGCAGCTAGATGACACAGTCAATAGAGCACCAGCCCTGGAGTCAGGAGGACCAGAATTCAAATCTGGCCTCAGACACTTAACACTTACTGCCTTTCTGTCTCTAAATATATACATATACACACACACACACACACACACATATGTTTGTTTACTTTTTGTTTACAACATTCAGTTCCACAATCCCTTGAGTTTTAAATTTTCTCCCCCTCACTCTCCTGCCCTCCCCACCACCATGGCAGCATGCAATCAAATATAGGTTCTACAAATACTTTCACATTAAACATTAGTTAAGGATCATAGGATTATAACAAATGAAAGGAACAATGAGAAAGAAGAGACAAAACAAAACAAAACACAAAAGAGAGAAAGCAAGTAGTTTGCTTCAATCTGCATTCAGATTCTGTAGTTCTTTCTTTGGATATGACTATCCCCTTCCATCATGCGTCCTTTGGAGTTATCTCATAACCTTGTATTGCTGAGAGGAGCCCAGTCTGTCAAAGTCAGTCATCACAGATACAATGTGTCTGTAATTGTGTACAAAGATTTCCTGGTTCTGCTCTCCTCACTCAGCATCAGTTTATATAAGTCTCTCCAGGTTATTATGAAGACTGTCTGCTCCTCATTTTTTATAGCACAGTAGTATTCCATTACAGTCATATACCACAACTTGTTCAGCCATTCCCCAACTGATGGGCATCCCCTTGATTTCCAATTCTTTGTCACCATAAAAAGAACTGCTATAAATATCTTTGTATATACAGGTCCTTTTCCCACTTCTCTGATCTCTTTGGGATTCAGCCCTAGAAGTGGTGTTGCTGGGTCAAAGGGCATGCACTTTTTTATATCCCTTTGGGCACAGGTCCAGATTTCAGCAACCATTTATTTAGCATTAAATATGTACACCACACTCCACTAGTCACTGGGAGAGGTGCAAAGATAATTTTGACACATTCCCCACCCTCAAAAAGCTTGTAGTATAGCAGAGGACAGATGCCATATATACAGATATAAAATAAGTACACAAGAATTGAATTAAACTATATAAGAAGTATATGGAGTATAATATAAACACTGAAGGAAAGTTTATTTCTTGTTATGAAGAGAATTTACAACAGCAGGAGAGATCAAAGTCAGAGATTTTGGTTCAGGAGTCATCTTCATTGAGGTGACAGTTGAAATAATAGTACTTAGAATGGAAGGGACTTTAGAGATAATATTATTTTATGAATGAGAAAGCTGGGAAACAGAGATGGAATAACCTGACCAAGGTTGCATTCCTGGTCAGCAGCAGAGTTCAAATGAACTCCAAATTGAGTACTCTTTTTACTATCTCATACTGTGAGGTGGATGATATTTCTGAGGGGGAGAATGTCAGGAGAGCAGAGTAGAGGGTCAAAGACTGAACTTTAAAGAATGCCTACATTTTAGGGATAGAGGATAGAAAGAGGAAAAAGAAACACAGAGGGAGATAAGGAAATGGTAGAGAGGAAGCAAGAGGACCAAATGGTATAAACCAAGGGAAGAATGAATTTCAGTGTTGAAGGAATAGTAAACAGTGTCAAAAGTGACAGAGGGATCAATAATGATATTTTACATTTTTATACAGCTTTACAGTTTTCGAAATGTTTTCACATACCTTATCTAATTTGATCCTCTAGGCAAGGGAAAGATAAGGAGTGAAGAGCAAAGGCCATTGGATTTAATGTTTAGGAAGTCACTGGTGACATTTGAGAGTGAGTTTCCTGTACATTGGAAGAGGCAGGAGCCATAGTTAATGGGGTTAGGAGGAAAGGCTATGGTACAGATAGCTCATTTGAGAAGTAAGTCAGTTGAAGGGAAAGAAGTAATTGGGTCAGAGATAGAGGGAACAGCAGAGTGAAATGATTTCTCACCTTCTCCCCATCCCCAAGACAAGGGAAACCTGTACATGTTTGAAGATGGAATGGAAGAAGAAACTGATGATAGAGAAACCATGATGTTTTTCATGAAATCCCTTGAATCTGGGATCACAGATATTGTCTGTATTTTTAGTGCTCTACAAAATACCAATAACTGAATTAGAACTCACAACTCATATTTTACATTTAGACTTAACAACAGAAGATAAGTTTAAACTCTCCAGACCGGCCATGAAGTGATGATAATGTATAATGTGTCTCAACTCTTAGCCAAACCTGGATAGTGTCCAGAGAAGAAACACCTGGGTCTTATAGGGGACATTATATCTCTTCTCTGTATACTTCCATCTACTCGTGTTTACTATTCCTACCATGTGTAAACCCTAATAGTTTTGAAAAATGGTCCTTTTATGCAGCATGAACAACAGTTGATCTTTACACCCTCTAATTTATTAATTAGGAAAAATGATGCATTATTTATAGCTCAGCAAAAATAGGATTTGCTAATCCAACAGTAAACTGTCTGCTGTTACTGTTCTAGGAACGAGTGGATCAGATTTCACCACAGTGAAGGCCTTGGTCCAGAGGCTGGAGCCCCAAAGAGAGATTAAGAGATATCAGATAAATTGCCACCTCTGCTACACTGGGGATGTTGGCATGTCCTGGAGCATATTACTGCACAGACTATAGCTTTAATCCATACACTGAGTATGAAGACAAACATTAATACCCACATTGCTTTTTATATCTATAGATTTAGTGATAAGCGACCCTTCTCTTAACCTAGGAGAACTCTGTAAGGGGTTCGTTCTAGGTTAAGAAAAGGGTCTCTTATCACAAAATCATAGATTGTAGAAGGATTAGCACTTCCTTCAATTATTTAAAATGTTATTCTGAGAAGAGGTCTGGGTCTATAGTCTTTACCAGACTGCCAAATACACACACACACACACACACACACACACACACACACACATATATAAACTATGAAACAAAAAGGGTCAAGAACACCTGTCATAACAAGAGTATGAAAAGACCTTAAGCATTTCAGACTCCTTGTCTTAATGGTAGAAATGGACTTTTATAGAGAACAAAAGAATCACAAAGGTTAAAAGAACCACTGAGGCAATCTTGTCTAATCTTTTTCTGAACAAAACCCCTTTCTATGTTCTATTGGAAAAGTAATCTCCAACCTTTGCTTGAAGACCTCCATTTCTCAATAAATTCCATTGGCTTCCTATTACCTCTAGGGTCAAATATAAACTCTTCTGTTAGATATTTAAAACTCTTCACAACCCGACTCCAGCCTCTCTTTTCATATTTATTATATTTTACTTCCTTTCATACACATAATAGTCCACCCAAGATAGCCTGTTTGCTATTCCTTACAAACGATGCTCCAATTCTCATCATCCTGACTTTTTATACTTGTGCCTTGGTACCTAGGATGCACTCTATTCTCATCTCTGTCTCTTTGTTGTTTCAAAAGTTCAAGTCAGGTGTCCCTTTTGACATGAGGCTTTCCCTCTGCCTTTTCTCTCCGCTTTGCTAGTATCTTTCCCTCAAAATTATCTTGTTTTTCTAACATTATATTTTTGCGCACCCTTATATACACACATGCTGTCTCCTTCAATAGAATATAAGTTCTTTGAGATCAGTGTCTGTTTCTTTTTGCTTTGCATCCTTAGTACTCAGGACATAATAGGTAAGTATAGTTGTTAATTGATCAATTGATCACCTTTAATGAAAATCTTCACTCCTAAGTAGACTATTCCATTTTCAGACAATTCTAATTATTAGGACATTATTTTCCCCCCTCACATCAAGACTGAATTTACCTATTTACCACTTTCATCCATTATTCCTTGTTCTATCTTTTGGGACAAATTGGAACAAATTCTTCATATCAGTCCTTTAAATATTAAAAGATAAATAAATATCATGCCCCTCCTCCTATTCCTCCCCCTTTTTCTACTGCATATTTATAATGGAGTCCATAAGGTGAATTAAGCATATCTTCAAAATATTTTATTTCAGAAACAGGAAAAAATGATGCCAATTCTAACTTGCAGAAACTATGAGTGCTATATATATTCTGATAGAGTGATAAGGCCATGGAGTAATGCATTCAGTATAATGATGTCTATGGAAAAAAATGAAAATGCACTTTCTATATTGGCTCTCTCTCATATGTTTGATAATGCTTTCTTTCAGAAGCAATTCTATTTCAGTGCATTTAAGCATCTATGGAGTAGTACCCATTTCTCCAGTAGTACTGAAACATTAGGAGCAAACAGAAGAAAAAAACATTCTTCCTCACTTCTATTGAAGTCATTATTGGGTTCGTGGTGGGAGATAAGAAAGAAATAGGAGAGTGAGAGAAGTGATTTCTGAATCTTTTGAAGGCAGATTGGATGAAAATGTGTGCTGCAAATATACTGGTATGTGAGGAATTCAGGAGAACTTTTAGGGGTAAATTCCCATGGTCTATAGGTATAGTTATTAACTTTGTTAATAGTTTAGGTCATTTTACCTTTAAGATAAATATCTGTATCAAGCAAGTTCTACTTCTTGCCGGAAGGTCACTGGTAAATAGAAGTATCATATAATTCAAAGGATCAGGTACCTGGGAAGACATCGTATTCAACCCCCTTCATCTGAAAATGACCAAACTCAAGGTAAGAGAGGTCAAATTACTTGGGAAGCAACTGGATGGTGTAGCAGAAAGAGCACGGAATGAGGGAGTCATAAAGGCCTGAGTTTGAATCCTGCCTCACACTTCCTAGTCATGATTCAGATATGGGAGACCCTTAACCTTTTTCAGTTTCACTTATTGGCAACTAGATGGTTCAGTGGTTAGCAAGTGAGTCTTGGATTTAGGAAGACCTGAATTCAAATGTGACCTTAGACACGTACTAACTGTGTGACTAGCTTAGGCAAGTCATTTAAACCTGTTTGCCTCTGTTTCCTCATATGTCATATAGCACCTACCTCTCAGGGTTGCTTTGAGGATCAAATGAGATAATAATTGTAAAGTACATAGCACATTGCCTGATAAGCAGTATCTAAATACTTATTTTTATCGGTTTTTTTAACTGAAAAATAAGAGTAATAATAGTATCAGTCTCACAGTGAAGTCCTGAGGATAAAATAATCTAACATATGTAAAGTACTTTGTAAACCATAAGTACTATACTTAGTTTTATTTTATTAATTACTCAAAATTAATAATTTACTAATTTTATTGATTACCCAAGGTCACACTGGTATTAAATGACAGAAGTAGGAGGTGAATGTAGGTTATCTAACTCAAGAAGCAGTGCATTTATTATTCCGAGTTAGTTGTTTACCATCTACAAAGAGAAGAAAAGACAGTGGAAAGATATTAGTAGATGAAGGACTGACCTTGTAGTCAATGAGACTTGGATTCAGGTCCTGCCTCTGACGTATTGACAGGGTGACCATAGCCTTCCACTTAATCATTCAGCACTCAGGGTACTCTCTTTGGGTAACGAGGTGGCACAGTGGATAGAGTAGCAGACCTGGATTCAGGAAGACTCATCTGCAAGAATTCAAATCTGGCCTCAGAAGTGTGCTAGCTGTATGTTCCTGGGCAAGTCACTTAACTCTGTTGGCCTCAGTTTTCTCATCTATAAAATGAGCTGGAGAAGGAGACAACAAACCATTACAGTATCTTTGCCAAGAAAACCCCTAACGAGATCGTGAAGAGTTGGACATGACTGAAATGACTGAATAAGCTTTACCAAAGGTGAAGGATGCCAAGGTAAATTGTATCAATTCCTCAAACTGATCCTACACCAGGACTATCAGACTGATGAAATCATAGGCCTTAAAACACCAACAAAAACAGATGGAAACTGGGTAAGAGAAAATAATAATACAGTCAGGACGACAGACTTATGTAGAAATGGGATCTAACCGACCAGAAGGATTTGGCCTCTAGATTCTTCTCTTTAAAGCTGAGAGAAAAGGAAATTTCTGCAAATGTGCTTCTAGCATAATGATTTACATTGGTTGATTGCTCTGTCCTATGCTCATTTTCCATGGCATCCTAGGCATAGGGAGTGATATTGTTTCTATATCCATTCTCGGGAGTAAATGTGACTAACACGATCATAAGAAAGCCCTCACTGACAAAATCACTACATCCTGTGAGTGGTGCCATCTTTTAAATTCCTTTTGCCTAGGAATGGGATCATAGCTTATTTGCCTTAGAGCCTTTTACTATTTTTTTTCCTTTGGTCATTGTTTTTCTTTGCAAAGGTATCATCCTCACTGAACAGAGGACTCTCAGGGGCTAAACATTCAGATCAAGTCCCACGCCCTTTATGGGATCCACCCGACCAAGAGCACCCCACACAAATCGTTAGTGTTTCCCCCTGCTCCAAGCTGTATTTACTTTGTGTTCACAAGATGTGGGCAATTTTCAGGGACGAAAGCTCGCATTAGGGACGCCTTATAGTTTGAACATACTTACCTATGTATATGTTCTTTTCTACCCAAAGATGTATGCTTTCTGAGAGTAAGGCTTGTTTGGTTTTTGTATTTATATTTATAGTACCTATCAAATTGCTTGTCTCCTAATAGGCCTTTAATAATGCTTATTGAATTGGATTGGGTTTTTGAAAAAGGCTACAGATAAAGATAGGGTAGTATTAAAGGGTCTCCTTACCAAGCTTTTCTCTGACCATTTGATGCTGAAGAAAGAAAAAAAAAAAGAGGCAGATAGGAAAGGCCTTGCTAGTTGCCCCTTAGGATTCTTGTGCCCTGCTTTTTAACTCTACCCTTTTGTGGATCTCTTCTCCTTGTTTTTACCCATTTCCTGAACATTAACTGCTTTAACCAATTCTTTTAGTGATAGCTTTTAAATTTGTATCATTTCTTTACCACTTAACTCCCCATCCACCCAGCCAGCCGGATGGTGCAGTGGATAGAGTGCCAGCCTGAACTCTGGATGACCTGAGTTCAAATCTGGCTTCAGATACACATTAGCTGTTCACTTAATATTGGATTATCTCTATTTCCTTAACTCATGAGGATAATAACCGCACTTACCTCCCAGGGTTGTTGGGAGGATCAAATGAGATAGCATTTGTAAAGAGCTTGGCACAGAGGTATGTAGTAGGTACTATAAAAATGGTAGCTGGGGGCAGCTGGGTGATCAGCGAATAGAGCACTGTTCCTGGAGTCAAGAGGATCTGAGTTCAAATTCTGCCTCCGACACTTGACACACTTACTAGCTGTGTGATGTTGAGCAAGTCACTTAACCCCAATTGTCCTGCCTTCTCCCCTCCACAAAGAGCAAAAAAAAAAAAATGCTACCACCGTCATCATTATTATTATCAGAGATAATATTTGTAAAGAGCTTAGCATAGTGCCTAGCACACCATAGGTGCTTAATAAATATTGGTTTCACTACAACTTTTCAACCTATGTGCAGTATTCAGTTTTTCCCTTATAAATTAGATCATTTTAAGGACTATTGCTTCTTATTTGCTGTCAGCTTGTAGAAAATCCTTGATTTTCTGGAAACTTTGTGTCTTAAATGTGAGTCCTTATGCTACATTCTCTTCTGATATAAATGGAAAAGAACCGGATATTTCAGTTATGTTTATTTTAGAATCCCTTTAATTCCTCATCCACCTTTTTTGTGACCTTTTTACACTTCTGTGAAGCCTCTTGCTTCTGACAGAGAGCTCTTGGTAGCTTGCTACCTGACACTTTGGTTTGAACATCAAACCTACTCAACAATACTGCTATTATTTCTTGAAGATCAGGGTCATCTTTGATTGAGTCTGCAGCCCATAATAATTTATGTCCTGCTGACTATGTTCCAAGAAGGCAAGGAAGGTCATGTACTCTGTTTCCCATATTCCTGAGCCATTGAGCACCAGCAAAAATGCAAACATTCCACAAAGTTCTAAATTGTTAAACCCTTACTGGGGTCAATGAGATGGTGCTCCCTACGGTTTCTGCCTCCTCCCTCTAGAGTGTTCCATTTAAGTGACCCTATTAAGAGAACTTTCCATTTCATGAAGTCAACTTGAAGAAAGAAGTGATTTGATAGATGTGCTTGAAAGTATATTGCAAGAGGGTAAAGAGATGGTCTCAGAACCAGAAAGTTTGGGGTTCAGTCCTTCCTCTGACTCTGTGTTCTTACACAAGTCTCAACAATTATAAGTTTTAACAGAGTGGTGACCTGCATGGGTAGAGAGGAAGTGCCTTATCAGGGATTCACTTTACTAATGAAATCCCAGATCTTTATTCCAAAACCTACCTGAGTGATCAGGCTGCAAGGTGCTACACAGAAGAGAAAGTGCTGGGCTGGGAGTCAGGAAGGCCTGAATTCATTTCTGACTTTAGGCAATGAATGATTCTGGACAACTCACTTAGACTTGGCTTGCCTCACTTTCTCCATCTGTAAAATGGGGATAAAAATAGCATCCACCTATCACAGTCATTATGAGGCTCAAAAAAGGTACGTTTCCTTCCTTCTTTCTGAGTAGCAGTTGTCACTAACCATAAGATCTTGATACTTGTTACTTTTTCTTCCAAATTATTCCTTGAGTTGTCTGTCCCTGTTTACTTTCAGTTACATTAAGCTTCCCTCATCAATCATTTTTTTCAGCTTATGGATAGTGTTTCAAGATTAGTTATTGTTCAATTTAAAGAATGATGGGAAAGAAGCTGGCCTAAATTAAAAGAAAGATAGATAAGATTAATAGGTTACAGTGATTGATTCTGAGTATTGCAAGTTGAATTGTGATGAAAGAAACTGAGGGGGAAACCTCAGGTAGGAATTTAGAAGGGCTAGAGCATTTTCTTGTGTTTACATCTATCCTTTAAGAGCTCAAAGTGTTTTCACTTTTTAAAAGGGCAATTAATGACTTTTCCTTCCTGCAAAGGGCCGTGGAGTGTTGGCATTGACTTATAATGGCTCTTGAATGAGCATTTACAGCAGCAAAAGGGACAAATCAGGGCTTGATTTGTTGTTTCCTTGATTACTTAGATTTAAGAAAGTGAAGGAGAAAATGTTAAAAATGCAAATGTAGATCAAATTTAAATGTATGTCTTTGGTGCATTTTCCCCCAGAAGGAATACAGTTGAAGATTAAAACAGGTGGGAGAAAGCTGGAAGAACCTAGGTTAAGAACACAGAGCTAATCACTCAAGTGATCCAACAATTGCTATTGTGTTTATTTAGTAATGTTTAGTCTTTTCCAACTCTTCGTGACCCCTTTTTGGGATTTTCTTGGCAAAGATACTGGAGTGCTTTGCTATTTCCTTCTCCAGTTCATTTTGCAGATGAGGAAACTGAAACAAACAGGGTGAAGTGACTTGCCCAGGGTCACACAGCTAGTGAGTGTCTGAGGCCAGATTTGAACATTGGTCTTCTTGAATATCCTGAATAATGATAGCTAACATTTATTTAACACTTACTTAGCTCTGTGCTAAGGGGTTTTACAATCATTTTCTCAATTGAGGTTAAGTACCTTCCCCAGGGTCACACAGCTATTAAGTGTTTGACGCTGTATTTGAACTCCAGATGAAGAATTGTTCACTGCCATTTAGCTGCTTCCAAGGTAAGAAAATCACATAAATATTGTCACACAGCAAACCAGCAATAGGCTTGTAGCTAAGGAAACAGAGAGAAAAGAAAACCATTGTTACTGATATCTCTGGTAAATGAAAGGGAGAATACCGTAGATCTATTTTCCAGAGACTGTTGGTTTGTTTCCCATTTCATCTCCATTTGGCTTTTTTTGTTTCTCTTCAGTAGATTTCTAAGCTTTTGAGTTCATCAAAAACATTTTCTTACTTCTACTAAACATTTTGCTGAATTCATGGGCTGGGGACAAAAGATAGATTAGACTCTGTTTCTGACTTTAGAGAGCTTACAATGTATTAGGAAAAGAAATATGTATAGTATGCAATTAAAATATTAAATAAAACATATTAAGTGCTTAAGAAGGGTACAAATGAGGTACTGTGAGTTCAGAGAAAAAAAGATCATTTCTGAGTAGGAGTATTAGGTAAGGTTTGCGTCTGAGTTGAGATTCAAAAAGATCAATAGAATTTCAATAGGCAGAATGACTGATTGAATGAATGGAAAGCTCTTACTAGAGGATAAAATTAGGCATTTAGGTGGCACAGTGGATAGAGTGCTGGGCCTGAAGTCAGGAATACTCATCTTTCTGAGTTCAAATGTGGCCTCAGACACTTAACAACAGTGTGACCCTGGGCAAGTCACTTACCCCTGTTTGCCTCAGTTTCCTCATCTGTAAAATGAGCTGGAGAAGGAAAAGGCAAAGCACTCCAGTATCTTTGCCAAGAAAACCCCAAATGGGGTCAAAAAGAGTTGGACATGACTGAAAGGACTGAACAACAATGACAACAAAAAGAGGACACACTTAGAAAATTATCACTAACTTCCTGGACCTCACATTAAAATGGTAAATACAAATCAGAGGCTTGGGAGAATGGGTTAGGGTCTGCGACATCACAAATGCAGTGAGAAAATGGCGATTTGATTATAGTTCTCAGAAAGGAAAAAAAAAGATGAAGTGGGAGAAAGACATCTTAGTCTTAGGAAAGGAGGCATCAAAGGTACAGACTTAGAAAAACACAGATTTTATTCAAGAGATGGCAAGTCTCCTACTTTGGTTGGGCCATAGGGTTCTGTGCTGCTGTTTCCCATACCCCTAATCCGTCTTTAACCTACCCCGGCCTGAAAGAAAAAAAAAGACTGAGCTTTTTTGGCCACTGAATCAGATTGAAGTGTAGAAAGCCTAGGGAGGTGTGATCCCCGTAGTTAACTGTTACTTGCAGCCTCCCTGACCTGAGATTATCTGTCACAAGATAGGAAACTATGATAATACTAATATCTTGCACTTACATTTGTATAGGGCTTTACAATTGTCAAAGCAGGTGGTGGTTCTAATTGCAAGTTAAGCAGGGGGTGATTTTCTATTTCTTCACTCAGAGTTACAGAGTGTGATTTGGGAAAATTTCCATTAGTATACTTATTTTTTTTTAAACCTGAGGAATCACAGCATTTGCTCACAAACTGAAGTTTTTCCTGGAAAAAGAGGGAAGAAAAGAAGGTTTCTTTTGGGAAAAAGAGCATACCAAAGAACAGAGATCACTGTAGGGGGTTTTCTTGGGATTAGAAAAGGAACAGCTCTTAGGCAGGATGCTTTAATAAAGGACTATTTTTTTTTTTCAAACGCAGATTAAGATGTTCCACCATAATAGAGAAATTCAGATGATTTATTTTCCTTGTTTTGGGGTGGTGGTAGAAGGGGGTATACAGCAATTCTAGATTGTACCTTTTAAATGAAAAAATAACAGTGGTGATAATAGAACTGAGAAATTTGACTCAGTTAAAGATAGAGTCTAGAGAGGTATGCATGGTAAAATAAGTTTATCTGCATGAGAACATAGCTTTAGATATGGGAAACTCAAAGGCTATATAGTCTAACTTCTTCATTGTACACATGAGGAAACAGGCCAAGAAAGGTAAAGTGATTTTTTTCTAGGTTACAGAGGTCATAAACATCTGAAAGTCTTCTAAAAGTGTTCCTCAGCTTTCTATCTTAATTTATTCTATAGCTATCAAATGTCTATAATTTCTCTCAACATATGGTTCTGTTCCTATGGAAATTATTGTCCACCTTTCAAATATTTATTAGTGTTACTAGCTTAAATGGTACTGGGAGTGGGAATGAAGACAAGCCTCCACTCAATCTTAAGAAAACTTTGACACAGTTCCACTTTCTGAATGTTCTGTGACCGTAGGAAAGCATGGACTGTATGATCAAGCCATGCCAGGGAACTGTCAGTACAGTATTTCATTTCTGATCACTAACCTCTTTAGAATATCTGAATTACCTTTTTGACCTAACTGTAACTTGGAAATGAAGTGGATAGAAAACCAGACTAACTGTTAAGAAGAAATGTGTTTGAATTCTCCCTCAGATCCTTAGTAATTGTGTGGGATGGTCAAATCAGAACACCATAGGACCATAGATTTATTTAGAAGGGAAATGAAGAGCTAACTAGCCCACTCCATATCCCCATTTTTAATATGAGGAAAATGAGGCCCAGAGGGTATACATGACTTGTACTAGGTCATCTGTAGCCCCTCTCAGCCTCAGTTTCCTCATCTTTAAAATAAGAGTAATAAGAACACTTATCGTTTAGATTTGATGTGAAGATCAAATGGGATGGCATATGTAAAGTGTTTCACAAACCCTGAAGTCTCATATAAATATAGATTGTTGTGACTGTTTTTACTGTTATTGTTGTTATTATTATTTTCTAACTGCCTAGCTTCACTATCAATTAGTTTAGCTACAGAACGAGTTAATGAGCAAATAAAGTTGAGAATTTCCAAATAAAAGACCACATAGAAATACAGGGGCAAAGATGGAATTTAATAATTACATATTAGCAGGTTGACTAAAAAGCTTTTGAATGCAAACCACAAGGAGCTACTTTAATCTTAGTTATTTCAGACGTTGGGAACCCTATTCTCAGTCCTACAAAAAATGCTTCCAGCAAAACCTGGGGCAATAGTTCCCATAATTAGAAAAACACATTTTAATGCAAACATCTACAAGGAGAGTGCTTACTTAGCTCCACTGCTGTGTAAGGCAATTAAGTGTGTTCAGGCAAACAGAAACTTTGTCATTGTTATAGCAGAAAAAAGCAAAGCTTCTATTTGAACTCACTGCTACTTCAAAAAGCACAGTTCATAAAAGTCTCCTTCCTTTGTAACACTTGAGTAGTGGCACTTCCCTGATGCATGCCTTCACCCTCTTTTTGCGTTCACTGGCTAGCCTCAGTCTTGGGTAACTGGCTCCTCCTACTGGTGTCTCAGGGATACCTCTCTTTTGCTTATCCTGGGTTCTTCCTGCCCAATTTTCCTTTCAAGACAAGGATTCCATCTTCTCCTTCTCCTGTCATGCAAACTGAAATATGTTTGTAACCTCTGCTAAATGGAATTTACTTCAACCAGAAATGTTCTTAGGTCATATAATTTAAGAACTGGAAGACATTTGTTCTTTGATTTATTGTATCCTGGACCCTTTTGACTACTTCCCAGATTGATGTTTTTAAATATTTAAAATAATGTACATAGGATTATGAAAGAAAACAATTATATTGAAAGATAGCTATCAAAATATATTTTTAAAAATTCATCTAGTATCTGAAATTTATCCATGGACCCCTTCAGGGTTTTTGGATGCTAGGTTACAAATTGCTGATCTAGCCTAATGTCCTTATTTTGTGACTAAGGTCCAGAGAGCATAAGTGACTTCCTCAACATCACTGGGAACAAGCAGCAGAGTCATCGTTTGTCACTGCATTGATCACAGTTCTTAATTCTTTCCAAATTTTTCTTTGTAGCACTGTTGTCCTTGTATCAGTTGGTCTCCTTCTTCTGCTCACTTCACTGCGTCAATTCATACTGTCTAGGATTCTCTGAAATTGTCTCTTTTGTATTCCTAAAGGCACAATAATATTCTATTACATTCTAATGCCAGAATTTGTTCAGGCATCTCCCGGTTGTCTAAGGGACAATACAAGGACACCCCCTTTAGATTTTGGTTCTTTGCTTTTAATCTTTCTTTTGACTTCAGGAAATTTGCTGTGGTTTCTGTTAAGCCCTCCCTGGTATTATCCTTCTTCCTTAATACCTGTAGGATCCTCTCCCTGAATACCTGTTTCCATCCTTACTTGTTTCCTTGTTAAGTTTGAGATATTTGTACATAAAACCAGCTCACTCTCTCTCTCTCTCTCTCTCTCTCTTTCTGTGAGTGTGTGTGTGTGTGTGTGTGTGTGTGTGTGTGTAGGAGGGAGTTCAACCCTCCTTTGCCATTTCATATAAAAGTAAGGTTTACCTGATCTCCCTTTTCTGTGTTCACATACCATTCTCCTCATATACCTCCCTCCACTTTCCTACACTAATATATTCCTTTTATTCTTCCTTCTCATTCATCTTTTCAACTCCTAAAAATAGAATCAATCTCTTCCTGTACCTCTGTTTCTCTTATTTTAACTTCCTTAATACCCTTTGAAGACATTTAGTTCTGAAGGCACACTTGGTTCTTCTCCCCAGTTAGAATGTTATTTCTATATTGACATACATTCCTTTCCAGTTTGCTCAGGTGAATTTATCTCTCTAGGTTTTTTTGTTGTTTTTTTTTTTAAATTCTTGTATTTGTGTTTCCAAGTTCCTACTCGCCTAAGGTCTTTTCATAAGAAATGTTTTCATAGAAAAATGTCTTTGCTTACACTTGTTACTGAGTTACTTCCTCTTTCTTTGGAACATTTTCTATATCTTCAATAATTTTTGATATAATAATTGTTTGCTTTGATTTGCTAATATACCCAGATTTAGTTTCTGAGTTGAGACTTTTAAAGTATCTGTTCCCAGATACTTTTTTGGGTGGAGTCCTTGGACCTGCATGGTATCACCCTTGGTCACCTGTATTCCTATGTTGACTTCTACTTCCTGTGATAAAGTCCTCTGGATCTGTAGGGTTCAATCTAGTACCACAGGAAAGATTGTTAATGGTTTCAGAGGTCCTGGATCTGGATGCTTTTTATATGAGCATGGTCCTCATTGCCCTGGCTGTTGTCTATTGCCCAGGCTTCCAAAGTCCCCACATTGGGGCTTTCTGATAATCTTGGGGCTTTTTTGGGACAGTTCTTCACTCTTCCTTTGGACTCAAAGATATATTGTGAAAATAAGGAAAAAATGAATTGGCACAAACATAAAGGAAAAACTTTGCCTTTGACAAATCTAAGTTGGAATTAGATTGTCAAAATAGGCATCTTTCTGATCATGTTGAAAATCTTCCTTGTGTTGGCACTAGCTTTGCTGGTGATCACTTTCCTGTTGTCTTTGGACTTCCATCTGATCTTCTTGTAGTTTTTCATTAGATTTCTTCATTATTATTTAGCACAGTACAACGTTCAAGATTTGTCAAGAGTGGTTATGTGGGACCTGACTGGCCCGCCCCCAATTTAAGTAGCCATTTTCATTGGAAGACCCCTTACATTTACGTGGTGCTGTGGACATAGGAAGAGGTCATTACATATTTAATGAACTAGATTGTTATCACTGTGTGTATTTTCTTAGTTCTGCTTGTATCACTTAGCATCAGTTCTTCCCAGATTCTTCCATATTTCTCAGAATTCCACCTAAATGTATTTTTACTGCATAATAATATTCCATTACACTCAATTTGTTTGGCAATGCCCCATTTAGTGGACTAGAATTCCTGAATTTTTATTTAGCTGAACATAAGAACACAGAAGAAGAGAGGAAAAGTTGTTCTATCATTTGTATTTATACCTCTTCCAAGTGTCAGGAAAAACTCTTAAAACTATCACAAATCTTAGAAATTCTTACTTATATTTGCATATACCTTGTGAAAGATAATTCAAAGCCAAGGAAGCAGCTTTGAGTAGTGGGAATTTTATGACTCGGGGGTAAGGACTTTCTATTCCTATATACCTCATGCTAAGAAACCTGCCTATTTTGACAATCTAATTCCAACTTAGATTTGTCAAAGGCAAAGTTTTTCCTTTATGTTTGTGCCAATTCATTTTTTCCTTATTTTCACAATATAAGTAATTCCTTTACAGTTATATGAAATAAAGCATTGAAGAGTGAAGGAACCAATTTACCATGGTCTAAATTAGACTCTGCTAATTTACACAGTGATTTCCTACAGTAGTCTCTAATAACATGTCAGAATCCCAAAAGGGATAAAAAT
The DNA here is from genome assembly GCA_028646515.1 of Pseudochirops corinnae. Taxonomy (NCBI): domain Eukaryota; kingdom Metazoa; phylum Chordata; class Mammalia; order Diprotodontia; family Pseudocheiridae; genus Pseudochirops; species Pseudochirops corinnae. The sequence continues at coordinate 67,905,041 of CM053589.1, read as the reverse complement.
CAAAACAGGGAACTGCAAATTAAAAAAAACAAAAACATTCAACTTTCTGACTCAAGAGGCAAAATGAGCATTATTGGAGTTCCCCCTTTGAGTATGATGTTCATTACCTTCATAGAACCATAGACTTGGAATTGTAGAGGACCTCAGAGGCCATTTATTTCAGCACTAGTATTTTTAAGATAAAGAACTGTGGTCTCAGGGTGGCTAGGTGGCTCAGTGAATAGAGCACTAGCCCTGGAGTCAGGAGGACCTGAGTTCAAATGTGACCTCAGACACTTAATGCTTACTAGCTGTGTGACCTTGAGTGAGTTACTTAATCTCAATTGCCCCTCCAAAAACAAAGCAAAATAAAAAAAAGAACTGTGGTCTCAAGGGCTAAATGACTCCCCCAGAGTTTCAGAGATAGTAACAGAACTAAGATTTGAACTCATATCATCCAATTCCAAGCCTACGATCTTTACACTGTTACTACGCTGCTTTGTATGGCTTTTTATACCTTTTATCTGCCCTTTTACTTGCTTATCTTTCTGGTGGTTCTGAAAATCTCTTTTAAAGGCAGAATCTCAAAACCCAACTGTCTATAAGAAATTTTAAAGTAGCAGATTTATATTCCCTCCCATAATCCTCTACTTCATCCCTCCCCACCCTCCCACCCTCAAAAAAAATGCTCTAGGTTTGAGCATTTGAGAAGCCCTCATAAATTAATGTTGATGTTTTGAGGAAATTTTTGAATCATGGAAGTAGTGGTTGGGGACCAAAATTTAATTAGAAACACAAGGTAGGTGTGTGACTGTAAAGTCTCAGACTACAGGAGATAGAGAGGAGATCAGTGGGGGCAGTGGGAGGTGGGAGATGTGCACTGGTACGAAGTGTGTTAGTAGTAAGGGAAAATAGCATTCAGATGCAAAGTGGGGGTGAGGGGGTCAGAAAAAAGAAAGGGGCCGTGTTGACCAATTTGCTTAAGATTTAGCTTGTGTGACTGAGTGTGTGTGTGTGTGTGTGTGTGTGTGTGTGTGTATTTAAGGCAGCAACTTTTTCCCCTTGATTGAAATTGGATGATGGCAGCAACAAAACCCAAACAGAGAATAATTAAAGAGCATGGGGGTAGCTAATGAAATGAAAATACTTTTAAAAGGATGAAAGCAAAGTGTTGTTAACACACCATGTGGTTAACCCATGCACCTTGCTGCTGTGGAAACATAATAACACAGAGTCAGACCCCATGATGCAAATAAGCGACTTCCTGGGTGGAAGTGTGGCACTCTGGGAAGAGACTAACTTTTCCAGCTATGGGGGCATCTTTAACCTACTGAAGCAGTGATTTGATAAATGGTACCATTGTGGCTCAAGGGAATGCTTCTGGTTGGTTTCAAAAGAGAACGTGCCCTAAAGATCATAGGATCCTAAACCTAGTGATAGAAGGGAGCTCAGAGGCCACTTAGGTTAACCTTCTTATTTTACAGATGTAAAAAGTAAGGCTCAGAGAAGTAAAATGACTTGCCCAGGGTCATAAAAGTAATGTTTCAGAGTCAGGAGCTGAACACAGGTCCCTTGACTTCAAAGTCATTGCTTTGGGACATTGTTTGGTCTTTTCCAGTATAAGAAGAGAGGAAGTATTTAACAGGTACTCCTCTTTGAGAATGTTCAAATTAAAACTATCTATAGTCATGTAAAAAATGCTCTGAATTATTGTTGATTAGATAAATGCAAATTAAAGCAACTATGAAGTAACATCTCACACCTATCAGATTTCTAAAATGAAAGAAGGGAAAAATGACAAATGTTGGAGGAGATTTGGATACTCTTGGTAGGAAGGTGAAATGATCTATTCATTTTGGAAAGCAATCTCAAATTACACCCAAAGAGTTATGAAACTGCGTATCCCCTTGCAACCTTGCAATAGCACTGCTTCCCAAGGTGATCAGGGAAAAAGGAAAGGAACTTATATGTTCTAGAATATTTATAACAGCTCTTTTTGTGGTGGCAAAGCACTAGAAATTGAGGGGGTGCCCATCAATTGGGGAAAGGCCAAGTGGTATTTGATTGTGATAGAACACTACTGTTCACTAAGAAAAGATAAGCAGGATGATTTTAGAAAAACATGGAAAGACTTGCATGAAATAATGCAGTCAATTAGCAGAACAAAGAGAATGTTATATACAGTAACAGCAATATTGTTTGAAGCATAACTGTGAATGACTAAGCTATTCCAAAAATATGAACATTCAAATAATCTACAAAGGATTTATGAAGGAAACTGCTACCCATTTCCAGAGAAAGTAATGATATATATAGAAGTATGTATCATGTCGTTCCACATATATATTTATTTCAAATGTTGGCCTTCTCTAGTGCAGGACGGGAGGGAGTGAGGGAGACAATTGGGAATTCAAAATGTAATAAAAAATAAATAAAATAAATATTTTAAAAAGATCATGATCAATATTGCAAAGGAAGCGGGGGCGGAGCCAAGATGGCGGCGTAGCAGCAGCAACTTATCGCAGCTCTCATATAGCCACCCCAAAATACCCATGGAATAGGACTCTGGAACAAATCTAGGACTTCAAAACGCACATAAAGATACTTCCCACTAAAGTCAGCTCCGCTACGAGGAACCATATCAGCACTGCGATCCAAAACCAGCCTGGCCTGAAGCCACGGCTGTGCCCTGGGGGCGGCTGGGCGGGAGGTGCACAAAAGCCTCTGAGGTGAGCCGGATTAGCAACAGCTGCGAGTGGGGATTGTGAAAGGGGGAGATAAGCGTCCCTCTGAAAGGTCTCCAGAGGAGAAAAGCGAAAGGCGGAGGTTTTGTACCCGCCTCCGCGTTGTAGCTTCCCGCCCTCGG
>CM053589.1:67803952-67901696 GCA_028646515.1 Pseudochirops corinnae | reverse complement strand
TGCAATCATGTATAGGATCTGCAAATACTTTCACATTGTACAATAGTTTGGTCATATAGAAGGGCTGTAACCAATGAGTGATCACTGGGAAAAGAAAAAAAAAAAGCAAAACCAGACATAAAAGAGAACGATAACGAGTTTTGCTTCAGTCTCCATTTAAACTATAGTCTTTCTATATCTTTCTCTGAGTTTAGGTATCTTATCTTAATATTTTATGGGTATATATTATATTGTGGCATCTTAATGGCAAAGAAAACACAGATGTTCTAGGTTGTAATTTCAATTGACACCTTATCAATTCTGTTATCTTATTGTATTTACTACTTACCCAATAAAGATAATTCCTTTCCTGTAATCATAAATTTGAGTGACATAGAGACCCTGAGTTGGGATTATTCTAAAATGTATTTAAGCCTTCTCATTCTTTTGTTCAGGCAGTCAGAAGTTTCCTTCTGGCTCCATGATCGTGTATCTGCTAGCTTTAAGGGAATAAATAATATAAAAAATATATCGCCTAACCTGTTCGTCTCCTTTAACCAAACTTTCAGGTTAACAGTCCATAGAAAAGAAAATATGAGATTCTATGAGAAGAGAGAATGTAATAACAACTAGGGAATTGGGCAATTCTTGACGTAGGAGATGACAACAGTGCTAAAATTTGAATGTAGATAAAGGAAGAGGTGAAAAAGGTGTCTATTCCAGGCATAAGGGATGGTCTGTATGAAAGTATGGAAATGGGAAATGGAATGATGACCTATGAGGGCAAGTAGCAAAAAATTCAGTTTGGATAGAACATAGTTTGGGAAGGGGACTTATGTGAAATTTAGAAAGATAAATTGGAGGTATAGTGTGGAAAGCTAAAATGAATAGACAGGAAAAAAAGGGCCCAATGAGATGGATAGATGGCCAGAATGAGATAGGGAGTGGATGGGGGGTAGGATATGTGCTCAGATGGATTGGGTAAAAAGTACTACAAAGGGATTGGTGCTACTCAGAGCAAAAACTTTGGATGGCAAGGAGTAGGAGAGCAAAATATTGGAAGGTAAGCTGAAGGGACTTGCTAGCCATAAGGAAGGGTGGGTACAGAACCAGAGCAAAAATCAGTCCTAAGATTCTAAGTGACTGCCAACTGATTGATTGTAAGCAAAGCTGTAGCTTTACAGGTCAAAGATGTGGGAGGTTTAGTTTCCAATAGGACGAAGAAAAATGAGTGAACTTTGCTTCAGACCTTTATGAATAATATCCCCAGGATGATTTGTGAAGTTTGCTTGTAGTGGGGAGAGGAATGGGCCATTGACTCAAGAGAAGGAAGCTGACTTCGTTTTAGGCTTCAAAGGTTGATAGGATAGAGAAATGGAAGTGACCTTAGAGGTCTTCTCTGCTCTCTCATTTTTACTCCACCATGGTTTCCTTGTTAGCTCTAATTGGTAGTTTCTATTTGTAAAAGTATGTAAATGTGCCTCAAATGAGCAAGTAATTAATAAATGATTATTGACTGATTGACTTTTTTTTTTCCACTGAAGGAAATCTTAGCCTTAGTCTTGAGGTTCCCCACTACATCATATATAGGGCAACCTCAAGACTAAGGCTAAGTACCATGGGAATATTTGGGGGCTACCATATGCCATTTTGTCATCATGACCCTTTTTAGAGTACTGTTTTTGGGATAATATTGGTTAGAAACTTGATGACTAGCACCTGAGTCATCTAAAAGCTAGTGAAGGAATTTAATAGCACTTGGGAAATCATGTCATTCCTACTCCTACATTTAGGAAGATATATTTAGTGTAAAATCATTCAAGATTAACTTTGGAAAGCAAGATGGAAAAGTTGTTTCTAGGAAGAAACAATATAACAAAAGATAGATTGCAATAAGTCTTTGCCAATTTCTGCCATCTGATGTGTATGTTTTCCTTCATGGCAGGCTAGAACCAGCAGACTGTTTGCTTACCTCTCTCCAGCTTGGGAGGTGAGGCCACTGGTTGCTCCTTGAAATTCCCTTGTTCATTGTTTGCAGCAGCTGTAACCCCCTAGGCTTACCTGAGCCAGATTGTGTTGAGATTGCAGGGAAGATGCCCTTTGAAAAGACTTTTCTCTTGACTTCTTGTATCAAACCCAGTGAATATTTGTGAGACACTGGCAGATGTATGTGGGGAGGGAGAAATGAAATTGTAGGTTGCCCCAGCTGCCTTTGTTACACTGATCAAATAGCAGTTGTCCCCGTGGGGCTTGTGCCTTTAGCTAAAATGTCGTATCTGGAAGAGCAGCAATGGAAAGAGTGAATAAAGGAGGGAAAAGCTGCAAAATAAAAGATCCCCCAGAGAATAAAGAAGACTGAACCATTTGCCTCAATAGTCTAGGTTAGCTTGGGCTGCAGCATTCTATTATCCTTCATCACATATGGCTGAGTAATGGGACATGACAAGTGTTAGACCATGGTATACGCTGAAGGATCTTGTGGAGAAAATGTGTTGTTCTAGACTAATTTTTCTTTGGTTCCTCAGATTGCCTCCAGCTTTGATTTCTGGTTCTCCATGCAACTGCATCAGCATCTATATTTGCCAGCACACATCCCCAAAAGGGTTCTATACAGCCATTCAGTAAAATATATTTTCTATCATATTAAACCTCTCTGATGAAAATTCATACCTCTTATGCTTGTCAAATTTTCATGAGTATAAGATAAGGCATATATTAAAAACAAAAACAAAAATAAGTTTGTCCTAATATGTAAGCAGCAGTTCCCAGGATATAATATATGTAATATTCTCCTTCCTTAACAGATTTTTTTTTCCCCTGCAGCAAGAACAGGCTTTATTCTTCTTTATCTTCGGTTAGTTATAGGAGTCTGTTAGGAATATAAGGAACCTATGGTGGTAGATTCTCACCTTCAGGTTCCATACCACTTTTTTTTTTTAAAGGGACACACACATATTTCCTAATCTTTCATTTGTGAGCATACGTTATTTAGGCAGCACCTTCCTGCCTTCTAATTTGCTGCTCTTAATGTTTTTTGTTTGGTTTTTTTTTTGGGGGGGGGGGAGCCTGGGAAATAAGATAACACAGTTGAGTAGAATTGTCAAGCAAACAAAAAGAAATGAGAAAATGTAACTAAAAATGGCCACACAAGGTTCAGAAGGCAAACCAATATTGCATTACTTGTATTGAAAAAAGGAATCATGGTTGGAAGGAAATTCAGAAGTTATTTTGCCCAACCCATTCCTAAATAGAAATGCCTTCTATAACATTCTTGACATGTGGCCATTCAATCTCTGCTTGAAGACCTCCAGTGAAGGGAAACTCAAGATGTAACACAACATGTAACTACAATTAATTTCCCATTTTTAAAGTGCTAATTGTTAGGTTGTTTTTTTTTCTTTTCCAAATTCAACCAAGATTTTCCTCCTCGGGACAGCTGAACTTCCTTCTCCTATCTCAATTCTCCAAATCATTTTACATATGGCTGCCAAGAAAATAAATAAATAGTCGTCCTAAGATATAAAACATGTCATTTTCTTAGATAAGACCTTCGATAGTTCCCTATTGCCTCCAGAATAAAATGCAAATTACTCATCCTAGAATTTAGAGCTTTCTACAACCTGGTTCCAATCTTCTTTTCCAGACTTATTGCATATGGATCCCATTCATGCACTCTCTACCTTCTAGTTTTTTCTTGAACTCAACATTCCTTCCCCATCCCCAAGCCTTTACATAGGTCCTTATGTTTTACCTCTATATCTCAGAATCTTTACTTTTATTCAATATTCCCCTCAGTTGCCACCTCTTATCCAACATCCAGCCACTGTAGGTAGTGATAAAGGTAGCCAGCAACCACAGACCAACAAAATGTGGACGATGTCCACCATAATGAGTGGTTGCACTTTTTTCTTCCTGTCTAAATTTTATTCATTAATGAATTTCAGGAACCAGCATTCACTTATTAAGGCAGATTCTGAAAAAGGTTATCACTCAAATGACAGCTAAGTCATAGCTTTCATTATTCTTAAGCCTATCCTAAGGCAGAAATGATGTGTTAGTGAAGAAAGAACTGAATATGGAGTTACTGGACCTGGTTTTAAATCCTACTTCTGTTTCTTACTAACAGACAGCATGGGCAAACCCCTCATATTTCATCCAGCCTTCTACTCAGATCAGATACTTCTATACTTTTTCTCATGCAAAGTAGCACCTTCTATATCCGATCTCCTGAAAGGTTGTTTCTATCTCTGTGGAAGGGAATCCACACTCCTTTTTTGCACATGCCCTAAGGCAGAACCATCTTAATTGGCAACTGGTAGAAGGCAGACTTACTCAACTCATTATTTCTAGCTGTCCTCTGAACTATGCTTTATTCCATCTATTCAGCCAATGATCTACCTGTTCTATCTTTCCATCTGCCATAATGAAATAGGTGCATACTTTATTGAACTACTACCCCCTTTTTCTGGGCACTGTTTTCAAAGTACAATTTGTACTGGAAAAAAAAAAAAGACAGACCACTTAACTGCCCTATGGGTGAAGTCATAATCCTTGTGAATCCACTGACCACACACACACACACACACACACACACACACACACACACACACACACATGCACAGCAGCTGCCACTCCTTTATATGTCTTGACTCCCCCACTAAAATATAAAATCCTTGAAAGTGGAGATTTTATAGGGTCTATAGGCTAGCACTTAGCATCATACCAATACACAATGTATAAGGATTTTTCCTTCATTCACTCACTCATTCATTATGTCTTCTCAAATTCCTTATCAGTGTACATGCTGCATCTTCCAGAAGTAAGTAAACTCTTTGAAAATAGAAGCTGATTTGTTTCTGCCTTTGTACTTTTAGTGCCTAGTATAGTATCATACCCATGGTAAATGCTCAGTGAATGTTTGGTGATATATAAATTAAATTAAATTAACTTTAGCTAACCTCTTCCCTCTGGGACCAGTCAGTATGAGTCTAATCCTTCTTCCACCTCACAACCTTCTAAAAATGTGAAGACTATACCTACTTATTTTTCCTCTTCTTCCTCTCCTAGCTGCCTTCTTTGATCCAAATTTCCTCAGTTCTTTCAACTGATCCTTAGATGGAATAGTTTCAAATCAGTTTCGATGTCTGTGTATTTGAAAGAAATAAATTGGATTAACTATAAAAGAAATCATAGAGAAAGCAATAATTCTAATTAAGATGGAAAGTAGGGTCATAACACTAGAACTGTGTATCTTCTAAAGACTGACATACCAAAGTGTATGGTTGCTAAGCATTTCATAATCATGTAACATCTGTGAAGGGCTTGGTAAAATTTACCAGGCTTATAATCTGCAAGGCTACTCAAAAACTTCATTTAATTTTCACATTCCTCTCTGACATATCATTGTCATCTTTCCCATTAGTAAGGATAATTTTTACACCACCTCAAGTGTGTGGGTTGTTCCCAGATTATATGGATGTCTGAGTCATCCAGATGCTCTTGGTCTTTTCAGCTGCCTCTCTCAGAGTGGAGGTGGTGATGATAGATAAGATTGCCTTCTCTATAGCTGTTATTTGACTATATAGCCTGTGAGGAAAGGAATTACTGATGTGACATTTACTCTAGAAATCAAAGTGAGCATTACTTTCTCTAGTTTGGGAGAAAATTTTCTTGGGTCTAGAAATTTTTTGAAAAATGTTGGAAAACTTGTTTCTTTTTACCATTTCATCTAAATCACCCACCTCTTCCCTTCTTCAATACATAGACATTCTGATCCAGTTCAGTCCAACAAGCATCTACTATTGTGTAAGGAATTCTGCTAACCACTGGGGAGGAAAAGATGGAACAGAAGTAGTTTCTGCCCTCAAGAAGCTTATATTCTTTAGACAAGGATGGAGGTAGGAATACAATACATACCAAGGGAGAGAAAAGGACTTTTGATGGCTAGATTACAATAACAGTTCTTTATCTGCAAGCAACAAGGAATAGGTTGTTTTATTCTGCAGGTATTTGAAGCTCACACTGTGCACCCTAAAATGATGTTTTGTTTTTAAAAATTGATAGTTATTTATTAGTCCCTTAAAATATATGGGGGGGGGGGAGCTAAGATGGTGGAGTAGAGGCAGCAGCCCAGCTGAACTCTGTCAAAATTCCCCTCCGACAACTTTAAAATAGCATGTCAAATTAATTTCTAGGGCAGTAGAAATGATAAAAGGTTGACACCAGGTTGGGGAGCCAGCCTGGAGCACACATTGCATCACCAGTAGTGGCCCTTTTAGGTGGCTGCAATACAGTTTGGGAAAAACTGTAGAACAACCCAGAAATGGCCAAATGGTAAGAGAAGGACTCTTAAAAAGTAGAATTAGCAAATGGAAAAAGAGGTAGAAAAACTAATTGAAGGACATAATTTTGAATATGTTCCCCTTAATGATTAAGTACAAAGGTCCCTAGCCTTTTTGTTAGGGTAAATTACTGGTGTTGTTTAATCTCCCGTAAACTTCCAAGGTATATGGGTCAGGGAACTGAGAATCATGTTGGTCACCATTATGAGTATCAGTGATGTCCTTAGGGAATATTGAAACAGGGAATATTTATGTTCGTCCCTGCACTAACTTGTCCTCAGATACTATACCTTTAACTTTATTTCTGCTTTTCATTGTTTTTCTCATTCTTCTTTTGCTAAACTGTTAGTCTGCACTTTGAACTGCTGCCATGTTGCCTCTCTCAATTAGCCCCTCCTGTTCTTCATATTCACTGTTTATAATATGCAATACACTGAAAAACCAGACAATAAAGCTCATTAGAATTGTGTTTAAAATAGTAGTCTCAGAATGAGGACTTGAACGTCTTTCCTATGAGTAAAGTGCATACACTTTGGTACTTGGCCTTCATTTATTTTTTTTTTTCCATCCATTTTGAGGCTTATATCACCCCTGCTTTTGCTCCCCTTCCCCCAGCATTTCCTGATTCTCGTTTATATGTGAATTCTACGTAAGTGACATATTAGCATACTCTCCTTTGCTGCTCACTCTGATGAGATTATTTGCAGTAGCAGAAGGAATATTGGAATGGAAGACTACAGAAGTGGCTTTTAGTCCTCCTCCTAATATCTAGATGTATGAATATTGGGCAAATGACTTAATCTTCAATTTCTTTACAATTAATATGAGAAGACTAAGTTAGATGGTCCCCAAGGTTACTCCTGGCTCTAATTTTATAATCTCAGTACAGAGGCAACCATGGCATAGTAGAGAGAGAGATGAACTCATAGATTCAAGCCCCGCTGCAGATACAAACCAGCTGTGAGACTCTAGGCAATTGACCTAATTCTCAATGCTGAAGGCCAGGAGTGTAAAAAACATGGGAGGGAGGAACTGAACCAGATTAAAATGTAGTTGGGAAATGTTCAACAAAATATATAAAAACACAGTAGAACACAGATAATGTTAATATGTGCTTTTCTAGGCCAATATACAGCCTGTAGGGATCCTTATGTACATTTTAATGGTTCCCACTTCTATCTGAATTTGAAATTAATGCTCTAGGCAACTCTATAAGACTGAAGGGGTTCATTTGCATTGGTAGAGAGAGTTTTGTCATTTGGGAGGTTTTTTATACCAGTGAAATCATAGGTTCAGTCCCTATCCCTATTAGAGAGGGAATTCATAATTTTAGTATAGTGTAGTAGGCTATAAGAGAAACATTCCATATCATTGTTCAGAAGAAAGTGAGATGAATTAAAAGAGCTTGATTTTTTTGGGGGGGAGGTGTAAAACTCTTTTGAACCTTTAATTTCTGTGTATGTTTAGCATGCCTATTTTAAAACATCATAACCACTCACTCAGCTATCAGTTGTTTCCCTTTTCCCCATACTTTCCAAGCCAAGGAAACTTCGAAGAATAGAAAAAGTTTTCTGGTTCTTAGTGGAGAATAAAATGTAGACATTATTACAAATATCTAAGGTCAGTAGATTACTTGGTGACAAAAGTCCTTTCCTATTTTCAGCAAACCACAGTATTTCATAGAAAACAGTATTCATTCTAAAGGGAAATAATCTATATGTTAGCACTCCTATTAAAAAAAAAAATTGGTCACCATCAACAACTTTACTTTGTCAGTCCAATGGAAACTCCATCTACTAACTCAGAGATCATTTAGTCTCTAACTTAGCAGATAAGTTCTAGGCCTAAGGAGTTGCCTGAGAAATAGAAATAAAGTGACTTGCCCAGGATCACACACATAGTAACTGTTAGAAGTTAAGCACAGGTTTTCTTTATTCCAAGAGTCCCTACCTTCCAAGCACAGAGTTCTACTACATTGCACTGCCTTCCAGTATCTTTTAATTCTTTTTTGAAATGTCTCACAAGAATCATAAATTCCAGATTTAAGAATGAATGTTTCAAAGTACTTGACTGTTGTCATTGCCCCCTGAATCACCACCACTACTATCACCACCGTGTTCCTTATGGCCGTGTGGATATGCCACTTAAAATTGTTATTTTGCAAGGTGACTGAGAAATGGACAAGATGATACAGCTCTAGTCAGGGAACAGATTTTGAGAACCGAACAGCAGGCAGCAATGCTGTTGGCAGAGTAAATGAGAAGGCACTGTGGATTACCCATGCCATCACTGCAAAAAATAGCACAGAAACAGCTGGGAAGCTGTCAGTATGATCTTAAGGAGTAAATGTGAAATGTCTCCACTTGGTGCATTAATTGTGAGTTATTTGGACAGAAGAGAGGAGCAAAGAGATAGAGAGGCAAGGTTTTTAACTCACCCTTCCCTGGCCTTTCATCTCTCCATATCATGAGAATATGTCATAGGTATCTTCTCCTGAGATTTCTCTCCCTTTATCTCTCTCTTCTCTCTCTCCCCCTATTCGTGTCTGCCTCATAATCTGATTCATATTCAAAGATATATGATTACATACATAATGAGATAACAGAAGTAGGCATAAATTTTAAGAAGATATAGATTTTTCATATAGACAGAGGGGAAAATTAGGAAATATGAGATTTTGCACACCATACAGAATTTTTGAGAAGGAAATCTTACAGATTAATTGTAAAGTGGGGACCTTTTAGCTGGAAAATTTTGTGGCAACACTAATAATGTCTATATTTAGTAGTAGTGGATTTGTGTGTATGTGAATGAACATATATGTATATTTAATGTCATTGATATTTTGCATAATTTGTTAATTTAGTGAGGAATGTAGGACAAAAATGGAAAAAAAAAAATCCAGTCAAGTAGACAGTACATGGAGACAGGAGTTTTGTTCTTGACTAGGAGTCTTTGCATTCAGAAGAATAAACTAGATTGATTATTTCATGAGGTGACTTCCTGAAGGGGAAGAGTTGTAGCGAGGAAGTAGCTGATATCATGAAAATATATTATAGTGGTCAAAGAAGAAGTAGCCTAGTGTGTGAAAACCTAAGAATCAGGTGCTCTGCTGTTGCTATTGAGCTTTAGAATGGACTGGGCTTCAGCCTTTGATAATAAATCCCCACTTACTCCTTCTCTCCTTCACAGGGAAAACTGAATGAATTGTATGCTTCAGAGATTACAAGAGAAATATGCTATGAGACTCATTTCACAATGATTGGAAGTGGTATTTTGAGTTGGATGACTGACCAATTCAGAATACTCTCAAGGCCTATTTGTTTGCTTACCTTGGCAATACAATTTTTTGAAGTAGAAGAAGGTATAGTTGGACCAATTGAAAGTACGAAGAAAAAGGCAGCAGTATTAACTTAGCCCAGAGTGTTCCAAAGCGTTTCTTCTAAACTTTGGAAAATAGTGATTGATTTTTATCAAGCTCCATTTAATGAAATAATTGCGAATATTTTGCTAATGAGCAATCATAATAATTGAAATTTGTATAGTGCTTTGAGTTTTGCAAAGAACTTTACATAGATTATCTCCTTTGAGTGTCGTAACAATCCCATGGTTAGATAGTGGACTACTAATAGGTAACACAAGCTCTTTACTCAGATCTTCCTATTCCCAAATCTGGTGTCATATTGTCTCTTGAACTTCTGTCCTTAGAAAGTATCTTTAAATATATGTGTGTGTGTCTGTGTATATATAAATATATATATATACATATGTTTATATGTATATGTTTATATATATATATAAATTCATATTCCCAAACACTGTGTTAAAATATGAGTATAGTTCCTGTGTTAAATAACAGCAACAATAATAACAATAATGAAGGTAGCAGGCTTTATATCATGCTTTAAGTTATAAAAAGTAGTTTTATTAAAAAAATTATAAAGCAACATAACATATAGTAGATATAGTGCCACGCTTAGAGCCTGGAAGATAGGTTGAAAACCCGACTCTGATACTAGTTAATTCTTTGACCATATACAGTTTGTTTCAAGCTTCAGTTCTGTCATTTGTTAAATGAAGTCATGATAACTATAGTACTTATTTCAAAGGGTTATTGTAAGGCTCAAATGAGGAAATCTATGTAAAGTGACTTGAAAAATTTAGAATACTTAAAAACCAGTTATTATGATTAACATTGTTACTATATTACCCCATCTGATAATCACAACAACCATATTTTTGTGTGTTAAGTACTGAAGGTTTTATTATCCCATGAGAAAAGGATTATCAAAAACACTGCCTTCCAAGTCCAGCAAACTTCCTTTGAAAGCTTTCCTTCTCATTCAAGTCAAACCCATAAATACCTACATTGGAAGTCTGGGTCTTCAATAATAAGACTTTAGAATCTTTTCTTTCCTACTGCTTTTTGCTTTCTCTATAATGTCACTCTGTCTGTTCATTTATTCCTCTGGTCATGACTTGCCCCAAATTTAGGAGTCACTAGATGCCTTCTAGCTCTGCTTCTCTTTTTTCCTATTGATCAGCAGTGTTTCATAGGTCATTGCAAAGACCTTGATGCAGTATCAAAATGATCTCCATTTTTTTCAGCTCACTTAAATACAGACAGGTTCCTCTTTTTGTTGCTGGAAATAGAATTTCCAGAGAAAAGATTCATTCTTCAAAATCCTGAGTTTAGCTTTGGTCCAAGGATGGTGATGGTGTTTTCATGATTTTTGTGCCGTTTGACATTGTTCATTCATTCTTAAGATGAGTGCAGTGGTAGGACTCACTTTGAACACAGAGAGCAAAAGGGAAACAAAAATGAATCTGACCATTGGTTTACAGGGATAAAAAATCAATAGCCAAAAGCAAAGGATTCTTTACCTAGGTCATGCCTATTCCAGGAGAAATGAGTATGGGCTAAAAAAGTAAGGGAAAAAAAATATTTTGTTCCTGGGTGAAGAAACAGAACTAAGGAAACAGCTAAGTTTTCCCTCTCTCCAATCTTTCCAGCAATAATACATGAACTTTATTTAGAGTTTGACGTTTTACAAAGCAATTCACGTACAACAACCTGTGAGAAAACCTTATTATTACTGCTATTTTTTTACAGAAGAGGAAATTGAGCCTTATACATGTTAAGAATCTTGCCCTAGGATCCTACAGGTAGTGCCAGAGGGGAGATTTGAAGCCTTTTCTTGTTTCCAGGTTCATCATTCTATTCATTGTGTTGCTGTATTTCTCTGATATTAAGGTCTAATTAGAAATAATTACAATACCAAAGATATGTACATATAACACAAGCTCAAAACCTTAGCTCAGATAATAAATAACAATTACAGAACTTCGGATTGTTTGAGACCTCAGCTATCTATTCTGACTTATAATGAAAGGTACCCTTCCTACAACAAACTTAAGTATTATCCAACCTTTACTGGATGGAAGCCCTCCAGTGAGGGAGAACTTCACAAGGCAAGCTACCCTACTTCTGGACAGCTTGTTTTGTTAGGAAGTTTTTTGGTTTTTTGGTTTTCTTCCTAGCACCAAAGCTAAATTTCTTTCTTTTTTATTTCTATGTGTTGTTTTGAGATCTGCTCCTAGGGAGTAAACTGAGCAAGTCTAATTCCTCTTCCATGTGACAGTTTTTCAAATACTTGAAAATAGCTGTCTTCTCCCCACTATCTTCTTTTCCCATAGCTAAACATGCCTGTTTATCCAATCAGTTCTCATTTGGTGTGAACTTGAGGCCCTTTGCATACTGAAGACTCTCATCTAAAGGTTTTCCCTCTTGTCAGGATCTTTCTTAAACTATGGTGCCTGGAAGTAAACACAACAGTCTAGATTTGGCATGACCAGTACAAAGTACAGAAGGACTATCATCTCCCTAATCCTGGAATCTCTCTCTCTCTCTATTATTGTTAAACGTCTCAATAGTTATTTTTTTTAATGGATGCTATAACACAAGTAGAAATATGTCTCCATTTTAAACAAAAGGAAAATGTAAATGGCCCATCCATTAGATTAAGTCATGACTTCAAACACTTTGTACCCACCCAGTGAGCAGCTTTAAGGAGATTTAAGTCAACAATTTTTTTTAAAAGAACTTACTATGTACTAGACCCTAGGTTCCCAACCTAAACAGCTCTGCTTAGTCTCACTGTCTGTCTTTTATGACAAGGAACAGAAGTAAAGCCTCAGAAGTCTTACGTGGGAACTATCTACCACATGTATGAATCCCCTCAACAGTATCCCTGACAATTCAACAAACTAGTGTTGATAATGTCATAAAAATATATTATATGTTTTTTTTAAGTTACAAAATTTTAAAAGTAACCCAAACTATATTTTTCTCCCCAAGTTAACTTTACAAAAGTAAAAAAATAAATATCTAAAAAGCTGAAGAACCATACCAGGAATTGTAAGATGAAGATGAAACTGATTAATGATATATCGGTATCATAAAACATATAATAGGAGTTTGAATTGAAAATGTATAACAATATTTCCTAATTCACACTAGGTCATTACGTAATTACATTTAATAAAATACCTGCAAATTGCTTAAAATAGTCACACTAGACACTAAGTTTGATTGTTAGTCTTGACTTTTTGCTAGTTAACCTCTCGGGGCCTCATCTGTGTAATGGAAATAATGTTGCCACAACCACTACACAAAATTGTTGTGAAGAAAGCACTTTGCAAAATGTAATCCCTAAAGAAATGGGAGCTATTATTAGCAGACAACACTCCAGATCAGTGGGTCTGCAAACTGTGACTCAGTTGCTGTTGGGCCATAGAAAAACAGGAACAGGTTGCATTTGACCCTCAGACCATAGTTTGCATCCCCCTGGTATAGACAATTGTATATTTAATCTTCAAGGTTAAGTAAGTAACTCTACCATCCCCTTCCTATTCACCACACTTCTCCAGTAATGCAAAGGGTAAATGAATGGATGTTCAAACTATACTCTTGATAAATATCAGGTCACTGGATCCAAATGGCTCTGGAGGAGAAAGTGAGACTAGTGACTTGGCACAGCCCTCCCTTCCTCAAAAGAAAGTCAAGTGCAAGTCATGCCATCATTTCCCTATGATTCTCTATGATTCGCTTCAAAAATGAAGGACAAACACAACCTGTGAGTAGACTGAATTGCCTGAATGAGGACCCAACTAGTTGGGTAACTCAGCTCATCTCTCCCTCTCGTTCTTCCTCCGCCTCTCCTTCTCTCCAAAGACAGGAAAATTTTGAGGGCCAGAAGTTGCCCACTTAACTTGGGGTTTACTGGCTAGATTCCTTCTTTTCTTATTTCCTTTCTCTCTCTCTCTCTCTCTCTTTCTCTCTCTCTCTCTCTCTCTTTTTCTCTCTTTCTCTTCCTCTCTCCCCCCTTTCTCTTTCATTAGTTTAGAAGACTTCTGGTGAGGAAATGTAAAGCCAAGCACTAACAGCTTTTCAGAAGAATGTTACTGTGACTAGCTTTTAAGGTTCTGATTACACAGTATAGTAAACACTCTATTCCATAACAAATCAAAGCAAAACATTCACAGTAAGTCAAGGTACAGCATTCACAATGTTACAACTTATCACGGAAAATCAAGATATAGCATTCACAACAACTTATCACAGAAAATGGCCACATAGTTTCCACTATAGTGGTCACAAAGTTTTGAACAAAGAACAATCATTTAGTAACTCAAGCATTCACAATATCCTTAATTCAATCACAAAGTACAATAGTCAAAGTTTTCCACTCATGGGGCACACTAGGTTATGAATCAATTACTTATTCAGTCATCAATCACTAAGTACAATCAATCATCCATTATTCATTATTCAATCATTAAAAACTAAACAGACCCTTCACCCCTAGGTCCCTAGTAAATTTACAATTTCTTAGTCAGTACACAGTATCCAAGTAAAGTCTTCTTTCAGCTTGACTTGGGGTGGTCTCTCAGATTCCCTGGATCCCTTTCCTACCTTGGTCCCAGATCCTACCTGGATTTACCAAACTGTCACCTGGGTTCAAAGGCAGACAGCTCCTAGGTCCTTGTCTAGTTCTCTGTACAGTTCCTGTTCCATGTTGCAGCTCACAGTATCCAATCTATCTCAAATCCTTCCCAGTCTCTGTTCTTGGGAAGTCAAGACTTAACAAAGCCACAAACAAGTTCAGACAAAGTACCAGCATCACGTTCATGCTTCTGTAGTCTTCAGCAGCTCTGGCTGGCCCTCAGAAATCCTCAATAACTCCTGATGGTCCACAGACTCATCAGAAGTTTCAGCTGGTTCCCAAAATCAAAATCACTCCATCCATGTTTTCAAAATCAAAATCATTTTCTCCCGGGAGGAGCTTTCCTCTTTAGCCTCCTTGGCTCCTCTTCAGCCTTTACTGAGCCTGCTCCAAGAAAATTTTCTCTCTCTCTCTCTCTCTCTCTCTCTCTCTCTCTCTGTCTTTTCTTATATACACATAGCATTAGCTTCCTATTTCAGCCAACTCCTTCCTGTTATGTCAGCAACAGAAGATAGGAGTTCATACCTTCTGTTTCCCTAACAGAGGCTTGATCAATTACTAAGTGCTAAGTGTCTGCTACTTTTGCAACACAAAGAGATCTTCAAAGTCAAATTACATTACCACTACAAGAAACAACTTCTTTCAATGTTGTTTGGTGCCAGTTATTAAATATATACTGTTAAAAGTCAAAATAACTGGTTTAAGATCTCTGTCCTACCACTTACTACATGTATGACCTTGGGTATGTCACTTAAGCTGTCTGGAAAGTTTCCTGTGACATCAAGAGGTTAAGTAATTTACCCAGGATCACAAAATGTATGTTAAAAAGCAGAACTTGAACCCAGTTCTTGAGTCTACTAAGCCATGATGCCTCTAATGTGTCTGTCTTTATACTGTTCAAAATCTCAACATATGATTTTCTTTAGAGTTTTTTGACAAAAGTAAATAAAACAAAGATTTCTTACCAGTACACAGTGAATAGACAATAGAACAGAATATTGCTTATAACCATCATACTCCAGTGGTTTAATGACCTCATCAGTTTTGAGAACTTCTTCCAAAGATGTGGATTTCAAACTGTACCAGGCAATCTTGTATGAGTTTAGTCCTTGTCCTTTTACAAATATGCCACAGAGGGACCAATTCAACATGATGGATCCCCCCTTGAGTTCTCTTTAAATTGTGTAAATAACAAATGAACCATGCAGTCTATTCATTAGTTTTCTTCATTCTACCTGACCAATTCAAAGTCAATTGAAGAGGATTAGAGAATTCTGTTCAGGTTTTATATAACAAATTCAGAAAGTAAGTTAATGTATTATACCTTTGCTAAGAGATTTCCTGTGTTCAGAGCAAAAACTCTTCCAGTGGGATTCTATGAGTCTCAATAATTTCCCTTTACCTCAGGATTCCTCTCTGTCTTTATCATTCTCTCCTTCATTATGTATATAGATATTTGTGTATCCCTCTTCTGTCCCTGTGTCCTTGATCCCATTTATTGCCATTTTTTTCTGGGAACTTGCTCCATCAATGATCTTTTCTTACATCTTCAATCCATTTCTCCCCTTTCCTCAAAATTTGGATATCACTCAAGATTCTTGTCCTGAGACCTCATTTCTTCATTTTCTGTGTCTTCTCAGTGATCTCATCATCCAAAGCTTTTCAACTAAAGAGTTCCTATTTTTGCTCCTATTTTTTTTTCTTCTACAACTCCATAGATTATATTCCATGCAAACTGGTTAAATTGCTGCTCCTCAAATACCTGCCATACTTTCTCCCTTCTTTCCTTTTGGACACATCATTCACTCTGAAATGCTATTTGATTGTAGCCATCATCAGAATAGGAGCACTAAGGAACTTTTTTAATACACCTGTATCTGCTCCTTTCTTCCCTTGCATTTCAGTTGTTCTGTTCTCTTGCTATACTAAAGATTCAATAATTGGTGTGGCAGTGTCTTCTGTGAGCAAAGCAGAATTGCAGCAGCTCAAAAGAAATGTGAAATTCACAAATGTAAAGACAACTCCACTCCACATGTCCACGTGGACTATTTGTACCCGCCCTGTAGTACAGCCTTCTGAGCTCATATTGGTCTGATCCACTGCAGTCAGACTCACTATATGTTATCCCCAATTTATGTGTTGTCATTTTGGTCATCTTCAAGAATGAAGGACAACCAATAAACTGAAATCAACATAAAATACTGTACAATATCATTTATTTCCTCACAAGAATTTTGTTAGAATTAATGCAATATCTGTGAAAAACTGATTTTTCTCTGATAAAAAATACCTATGATATGAAATATTTTCTACATCTAGAAAGTATTTAAATTGGGTGAAAATAATTCTCTATCACTTCCTGAGGTCATTAAACAGAAAATAAAAGAAGAGAAAGAAAGCTTGAAGGTGGAAGAAAGAGTGGCATATGGTTAAAGTGAATAAAAAAAATATGTTGAATACTCCCTATAGGCCAGATGTTCTAGGGTTATCAAATAAATATGAAGTATAGAAAGTTTCCTGGAAGAATGTACAATTTTGCCACAAAAACATCACTAAAATCATTGTAGTATTCTTTAAAAAACAATAGTGGATCTTGGAGTCAGAAGACTTGAGTTCAAATCCCAACTCTGAGATCTATCCGTGTGACCACAAGTAAATGAGTGAATCTCTCTGGGCATCCATTCCTTATCTGTCAGATAAAAATGTTGAATTAAATGAACTCTAATCTTCCTTATTACACTAAAGCCATGATTCTGTTGTAAACCATGTGTTAAAGATTCCTTATTCAGGTACACTTTAGGGACTTCTCAAATATCTAACTCGATAATCAAAGGTAGAACCTAAGAACTTCTATATCAAGTCTTTCTCCAACACACTTTACAAGTACTAGGGTTCACCAGGCTTGAATTGAACAATTTTACTTATGCAATAAGGTCAAAGAGAGAACACATGGGTTGTTCTCATAGCCTCTGATTCCTCTGCCTGCCCAGAATTTTTCTATTCTATTCCATCAATTACTCAGCCTTTAACATGATTTTCCTAAAGCACAGGTCCAAACATGTCATCCCCCCTACTAAATAAACACTAATGGATCCCTATCACCTGCAGAATCATATATAAAATCCTTTGTTTAGTATTCAAAGTCCTTCAAGACCCAGCCCCTCCTTCCCCACCATTCCAGTCTTTATACGATACATCTCCTACAACGATCATGGCTCTTCAATCCCCAATACTGGTCTCCTTGCTCTTCCTGGAACAAGACATTCCATCTCTCAACTCCAGGCATTTTCACTGGCTGTCTCTCATGCATGAAATACTATCCCTACTAATCTCTGCCTCCTGGCTTTGCCAGCTTCTTAAAGTTCCAGTTAAAATCCCATCTCCTCCAGGAAACTTTATGGATCCCCTTAATTCTAGTATATATACTCCATCTGTTGGTTATTCCTATTTATCCTGCATATAGCTTGTTCATACATAATTGGTCACATGTTTCCCCACATAGATTGTGAACTCCTTGAGGGCAGGGACTGTTTTTCTTTTGTTTTGGGTTTTTTTTACCTTTCTTTGTATCCTCAACATTTAGCAGGGTGTCTGAAACATAATTAAGTACTTAATAAATGCTAATTGACTGACTGGCTGACAGCTTTGGGTGAAGTGGAGGGCTTGAGATGGCATATAGTTACAGTAGAGATGAAATTGGAAATATAGTTCAGGATCTGCTTGTGTATTTTGGGTTAACCAGCATTTACATTGTAATGGGAGTGTATAAATAACAGAAAAATATGGCAGCATGCTTTCAATCCTGGTTCATATTCAGCTTTGAAATTTTGAATGCTCCTTCCCCATCCCCCATCTTTCTTTTAAGTTCTCAAATGGCTTTCTTATCGTTTTAAATCTCCTGGGACTTCCTCCCACCAGCACCACCTTCGAGGTGCTAAGATACATGTGACAGACAATGGAACACAAGTGAATCAAGGCAGCCTGTTGAAATGACTGATTTCTGAAATGTCTCCATTCATTATCTAAATTACAGGTTGTACTTCTTGGCCAGAGACGGCTGACAGTCAGCTCTGCCTGAGTGCAGAGCATCTACCAGAGTGACATGTGCACGTTGCTTTCATTAGAGCCTGAGGTGTCATTATCTCTGGGGCCAGCATAGTAAATATGGTGATTATATGCATCCCTTGGGATTTAGGGTTGACAGCAGAGTTGGGCTGAGCTAAGGACTTCTGGCTAGAGCACTGATGGAAGTGACAGTGCAACAGATCTGGGGCCCCCTCAGGAAGCAAGCAGAAGCATGTAGTGTGAAGCAATCTGGGTAGACCTGATGAAAGGCATTACAAATTGGATTTGGAATTCCCTTTGCTTGTGGGATATGTTTAACTCCAATGGCTCTATGATGTATTTCTGTCATGGAATTAAATGTTAACAATAAAAATCATTGAATGCATATTGCTATTATCAATATCAACATAAAATGTAAGCTCATTCTGGTTTATTATAGATACTAGGAACTGGTATGTGTTTGATTTTTGGTTGGTTTTTGCTTGTTTGTTTTTTACTTAAAAGATTTAGATCTGAGAAAGGCTTTAGAGATCACCTAGTTCTCTCATTTTTTTGACAGATAAGGAAATTGAGACCCAGAGTGGATAAGTAATTTGCCCACTTTCAACTATGTAATAATATGTAATATTATATAATAATATGTAAGATTATATAATAATATGTAATATAATGTAATAATATGCAATAAGCATCAGAACCCAGAATCCAACCCAAGTCCTCTGACTCTAAAATGCAGTGCTCTTTTATGTGTAAATATACAAATACACATATATGAATATATAATTTATATATACATATATAATTCTTATTTCTATATTCTATTATTAACTATCTCTCTTGACTAGTCATTAAGGAATTTTAAAAATGAGAATGATCTCCAGATTTCAGGGTAAAACCTTTCTTTAGGTTCCTGAGAACAAGACATGAATGAATCTCAAATTTGCCCATCTCTGTTGTCCTAAATATGCTGACTCACACAGTGATAAAATCAGTAACTATTGGCTAGGTTACATAGAGTACAAGAGATTTTGTCAGACTGGAAGCCCTATGATGACAGGGACAATCAGGAATAAGGATCTGATAATATAATCCCACCAATTTCTGCCTTTGTCAGATCAAATCTGGAGTATCATATTTGGTTCTGTGTACCACGTTTTAGGATGTGTTTTAATCAGTTAAAGAATGTTGAAGGGAAGGTAATCAGAGTGATGAAGGGCATTAAGTCTATATGAGATGAAGATTAATTGAAAGAATTGAAGCTGTTTAACTCGTATAATTAAGTTGTCTTCAAGCATATAAAGGGCTGTCAAGTGGAAGAGGGGGCACATATAATCCCTCTGTCGACAGAGGGCAGAATTAGAAGCAATGGGTTGATGTTGCATAGAGGCAGATTTCGTTTTGACATGAAGAAAAAAATTTTCTAATAATTAGAGATGTCTGATGTGTGATAGATTTTCTCGTATAGCTATCTTTTCCACATTGTAGGAGTTAAGGGCATGGCACCCCCACAATCTGGAAAATCCACCTAAAAAATTTTGGCCCTCCCTTTATACCAGAGAAGTCTGAATTATTATGGTATTAAAAGATAAAATATGATGATATTATACAATACTCTCTCTTTTTACATATATATATATATATACATATATATGTATACACACACTGTATGTATTTATGTATATATAACACATTTCTGAGATTATTAACTTTTTCTATGTCATCTGCCAGCCTTTGTGGCTTCTACAAAACTAAAAAAAAACCTGCTATTTAATTTCTTTTTCCAACTCACAATCTAGAAACCACTATGGGGAAAGTAGCAGTGAAGAGGGGACAAGCATAGATAGCACTTCCTTCTCATCAGAGATGATCTGGAAAAGGCAGGGTGAATGATTTTCTGGCATGTTCCAGTGGGGAATATTTTCTGGGTAGAGGTTCCCTTTGGCCAGGGAAGTCACTCCAAGTCTGACATTCTATGATTCTCTGATATATTATCTGAGCCAAGACAAAGAAACTGAGACTCATTTTGGGTAACTGACATCACTATGGTCACAGAGTTGTTTGGAGGCAGAGGCAAGATTTGAACCAAGGTCTTCCAGACTCCAAATCTAGCACTCTATGTCACTTGTCATGCTGCCTTTCACCACCTACTTCAAAGGGTTACAGTGAGAATCAGATGTGACAGTGTATATGAAACTGCTTTTAACTGCATGGAGCATGTCAGCAGGTTCTGCTGCTCCCTGAGTTCATTCTCCCAAGGGGTTGGGGACTGGGATTCAGGAAGAGTTTTTAGCTCTATATTTCACAAGACCCATCCAGTCTTACAGGGAGTCAAGAAGGTATACCTTGTTCATTTCAGTCACTCTTCAGTCTAACCAGAAATAAAACACAGTACTCTACTAAAGAATGCCTATTCTTATCTGTGGCTGTCTAAGATGTTTGCCTCCAGGTATCCGCCTGTGGAAAGCCATTTGAAGTTAGCACAAAGGAGAATGGTAAGAAATAAAGGAATGCTCAAGAATAACGGCACCAGGACCTAGTTTTCTATTTTCTTTTAGCAAGAAATGATAGATATCCCCTCCCCCCCATTTTCTCTGTATCTGCCCAGTATTAATTGGAGCGTATTCTATGCAGAGCACTGGGGGAACACAAAGTTTTGGTAAGACATTGTTCTTGTCTTCCTGGAGCTTACTCTTTAAATAGTTAAATAACCTGGGCAAGGGGGGGAGGGGCAGGGAATTGCATTTTTTTTTTTAAAGGCACTTACTCTGGGGATAGAAAGAAAAAGCAAAAACAGACATTGCTCTCAGGAAACTTACATTCTAATAGGGATGAGAGGGGAAAACACACCTAAATCAGGAAATACAACATAAATACAGAGTAGCTGGAAAGTAACCTTAGAATACACAGCACTAGCCAGAATTCTGGGTGGGACCAGGAACAGTCTTCTGATGGAGGTGGTGCTTGAGCTAAATCTTAATACTCAACAAAGTACAGTGTGAGATCTAAATGAAATATTCCGTGCAATTGTGCCACTTGAATTGCATTTAAAAGGATATATAGGAATTCAACAGAGTTGAGAGAAGGCATTTCCGTTACCAACAACAGTAAAATCAAATGCAAAGAGGCTGAGAATCTCAGGGTCTGTTTGCTTGGCCAAAAGTCATTCAGATTGCTTGAAATACAGATTGTATGGAGGGGAGTTATATACAATAAAGCTAGAAAAGGTAGTGTGTCTGTGGAGTAGAGACTGTGGACATCAAGCAAGGAAAGGTAACTTTTTTCTTTGGACAAAAAGATGAAAATTTTTGAGCAAAGTAGTGACATGATCATATCTATGTAAAACGTGAAGTTAGTATGTATGAGGGATAGACTGGAGGGAGGGAGTGTAGGTGGGAGGCCCTATGGGCAGAGTATTGCGATTGCCCAGAGGATAGAAATAAAGGCCCGACAGTGGTAGGTTATTGGCAGTGGAAACATAGTGTAGGGGGGGAAAGGGAGAGATGTAGTGGAGGTGGATTTGCATGAATCTACCCCTGTAATCAATGCCATGCAATTCGATTCTCATTTCTTCCACCTAGCGCTCTCTCCCTTTAATGAGGCAGCCGGGAGTAGTGGAAAGATCATTGGACTTGAGTTTTAGTTGTGATGCTTCTTAGCTGCACATCCTCAGGCAAGTCACTTAACTTCTCCTGGGCTCAAAAATTCCTGATGCATAAAATGAGAGGCTTGGATTAGATGACCCCAAAAGTTCTTTCTGGCTCCAAGTTCTATGATCCTGTGATCTCTCTCTTTTGCACAAAGTATAGTACAAAGAGTTCTGGATTTGTTATTAGATGACTTTATTTGGAATCTCAGCCCTACTGCCTATTACCTTTGTAACCTTGAGCCAGTCCCTTAATGTCTGTAGGCTACCATTTGTTTTTTTTTTCATGTGTATTGTTTTCATCTGTACTCAACTTATTGTTAAGCTGTTTCAGTCCTGTCTGACTCTGGAAAACTCATTTTGGATTTGTTTTTTGTAAAGATAGTGGAGAGGTTTGCTATTTCCTTCTCCAGCTCTTTTTTTGCTTTTTTCTTCTCAAGCTTTTTTTTGAGGGAACTGAGGCAAGCAAGGTAATTGTCTGAAGACAGGTTTGAACTCAGGTCCTCCTCACTCCAAGCCCTGTACTCCAGCTGCTGAGCCACTTAGCTGTCTTTCTGACTAGCTGGCCTATAAGTTACCTTCCAGTTCTGGAATTTTTATCCATCTTTCTAAATCTGATTTTCCAGCTCCATGAGGGCAGGAACCATGTCTTTTTCTAGGTAGTATCACACTAATATGTTTTACCTTGCACATAGAAATTCAATAAATATTTGAGAATGATGTAACTTTTTTCTTTTATGTTTCAAATCCTTAGCAGTTTTTACAAGGTGGTTTCCTTTCACTGATGTAAAAAATTCATTCAGCATGATTTTCCTTAGACAGTCTAGGTGTCTGAGCTGTTGCTGCTATCAGGAAGTCACGTACCATTCTCTGTTGAGGAGAAGGGGTTTTTATTCTGAAGGTTTCACATGTTTTGATCAAGGATGTGTAGATCAGAAACTGAGACTATGTAATGCAGGCCACTGAGACACCACAAAGTCTGTAGCCTGCTGGCAAGGAGAAAAAAATAATAGCTGGATTTTTGTTTTTAGTATCTTTATCTCATTTGATCATCCTAATACTCCAATGGGGCAGCTACAAGGCACAGTGTATAGAGTGCTGGGTCTGGAGTCAGGAAGACCTCAATTCAAATCTGGCCTTAGACACTTACTAGCAGTATGACCCTAGGCAAGTCACTTAACCCTGTTGGCCTCAGTTTCCTCATCTCTAAAAGCGCTGGAGAAGAAAATGACAAACCACTCCAGTAAAAACCCCAAATGGAGTCATGAAGAATTGGATATGTCTGAAACAATTAAACAACAAATAATCCTATGATGCAGGTGCTTTAACTTGCGGAGTGGGAAGAGTGTGGAGTGAGGGGAGAGGAAGGAAGTGGGTCATCATGGGCACCCTGTAGCTGACATTCGATGGGGTCCTTAGAAATTAGGTCACACAGCTAGTATATATCAGAGGCAAGACTTGAAACTGGGTATTCCTAAGTCTAAGGCAGGCTATGATGAAATTATTAATCCAATTTACTGATGAAGAAACTGAGCCTTGGTGAGGTAAAGTGAGTTAGCCAAGGTCACTTAGCTAAGTGTCTATAGAAGAGTTCAAACCTATGTCTTTATGACTCCACATCCAGCTCTCTCTTATTCCATGGTGCCTCTAGATAGATAGGCACATATACTGAGAAAACAATTGCGTTCATGTTTGTGTGTTACACAAATACACTTGAAATACTACCCACAAATCTGTGTTTCCTCAGCAAAAAAGAATTTACTGAGGTTTATGAGTGTGTGGGGGAGGTGGAATTGTTGCTTTTTGAGCAGGTAATGAAAAATTCCTTGGGAATTTAAACATTTACAAAGCATGGAAATATTTTCACTTTATTGGGCATTCTATTTCTTGAGTCCAAAAAAGTTTTAATTTATCTTTGCAAGCCTTTGTGTCTCTGCAAAATGAGTTTAATTTTGGAAGGGACAGTATGTGTGGGATCATAGATTTATAGTTGAAAGGTCATGCGCAATAGTTTAACCTCTTCATTGTACAGAAAAGGAAGCTGAAGCCTTCAGAGTTTGAATGACTTGTGAGAAGATTAAATTGATCCTGTATCATTTTTTTATTGTTCCTATTGGCAAGTAATTGATATTGTATTGTAGTTGCTTTTGTCCTGTAACTGCTTGAGTCATGGTTCTTTGTCTCTGAGCTTAGTTCAGAGTTCAGCTGGCCTATAATGGATTAAGTTTAAAAATCCGCCTCTCCAACTCAAGGAATTTTGCTAACCTTGGGGAATGTGTGAGAAAGTAAGGGAGTTTGGGCCGGATATCTTTCATCCACCAAGCTATCCTTCAAGGGTGCCTGGTCTGCAGTTCAAAAGTCTGGGCCACTGTCTCACACCTGGACTCAGAAAAAAGCACTTCTTAGTTTCATGAGTAAAGAAGAAAAGGAGGACATTGCTAGCCCCTATTATCAAACTTTCAACCAGTTATATTGTTCCATGCACCTCAGCTTTGTAACTAGTCATGTTGCTCTTAATTCCATGATGTCATCTACCCTGTTCTATTCTTCATTCTGTATTTCCCAAACCCTACAGAAGGGAACTGTCCCTTTGCTCGGGGTCTTTGGCATTAAAAGAAGAGATCCATTGACTCATTTATTGACAGGTACCATACCTCTGCTAATAAATGTTATTTTGTGTGAAGATCTGCCTCAGTTTACCTTTTTGTTAAAATTAAATTATGACACTTCTTTAAGGTCACTCAGGCAGTAAGTGGTCAAAGTGGGATAATTGACCCATTGAGTCCTCCCACATTTTATGCCAGGGACTTAGGGGAATATTTTCCCTTTCTTTATTCCCTACAGCTGGTATATATTTTTCATTCCATTTTTTTTCAAATATTTCTTCCTTAGTACTATCATTTCACCTATATCTCTGAATGGCTAAACCATTTATTTTCCCCTTATCCTTCACCCCATGTTTACTATCTATGCTGCATCATTTATATCTATCATTTTCTGCTTGCTCACACTTCTTTTCCTTGTATCATTAAACTTACCTATGGAGACAACAAGTAAACACACTGACAGCTTAACAATTTAAGGAACAGAAAGGTTACAAAGTAGAAAGTGATAGGAACCAAAAAGGTGGAATAGATAAGAAAGACCATAGGAAATCAGAGGACAGTTGGAATGCAGGCTCCTTGAGAACAAGAAATTTGTCTCACATTTCAGTCATCTCCATAGTACCAGATATAGGACCTTCTTAAGTCCATAGCATATGTTGAAATATTTATTGACCAATTGCAGAACTACCAAGACTCCCCAATGAAGTAGCATGTAAAGTACATTACCGATTTCATTAGTGCAAGATGAGAGCAGTAAAGTTGCTACAAAGAGTGAATAGTTTGGTATGCCCACCTTCTTGGGCCCACTATCCTATATATTTTGTAGTCAGTCACAATTCTTGGCTGAAGGCATCTAGAAGTAAAAGAGAAAGTCTGAGCAACAAAAAGTTTTTACTAACAGTCCTACATCCTTTAGAGGCCAAAGGTTAAACTTGCATTTCACAGGGAATGAATGGCTCATGGAACTGGTAATGGGATGTAAAGCTGTTCACCTCTGGGTTGGCAATTTGAATCCTGGCCAAGTGACGAAACAGGGTGGTCCCAGTGTATCGGTAATGGAGCCTTGAGTCTTTCACCTTTGGGTCAACAAATCAAACTTAGCACAGTTCACTAGGGCCCGCCTACCATTACCATGATGACTGCTGAGTGGACTATAGGAAACAAGTTAACGATCCTAGCCCAATTGTTGAGAGAGACAATATTGATGCATTATAAAATCACCATCCAAAAACTGATCACTTCAGCCCAAAGTGAACATGAAGCAAATGGATCACAGATAAAAGATTTCTAGCAACCCTTAGTGGTATTTCTTGGCAGATGAGGGGCAAGATACGTTCATGCTAGGTCATTTAACAAGGTGTTGACTGAGGAATCATTGTGCAACAGGCAGCCTTGGCTGTAGAAAAAAAGAGAAAAGAACAAGACTGCCCCTACCCACAACATACTTAACTTCTAATCAGAAAGAGAGAAATATAGCAAGTACGGATGAAAAACATCAAGAATAGGCTCATAAAAGCCTATCATCTCACCCTACATGAATACATTATTTTTTGCTAATATGGTTTCTTTTTACATTATAGACTTTTACAGATTACTCTCATTCCCTGAGAAATCTCATGTAACAAAGAAAAGCAAGTCAATTAAGTAAAACTGAAAATACAGTAAGTTCATCTGAAAGTTCACAAAGCATCCTACATTTATAGCACCCTACTTCTCTATTTTATTTTTTTTTAAATGCACTTAACCTATTTCCCCCCTTTCCTACTTCCAATGCCATTGGGAAAAAAAAGGAAAAAAATAATTCTTGTACAAATATACATACCCAAGCAAGACAAATGCCCTCATTGGCTATACAGAAAAATACTATTATTCTGTACCATAAATCACCTTTCTGTCAGAAGATTTATAATATACTATATATAGTATAATATACTATATATAGTATAATATAATATATAATATAATATATTATAATATATATATTATTGGTCCTCTGGAATCATGGGTGGCCATTGTATTAAGCCTGGTTCTCACATCTTTCAAAGTTGTTTGTATTTAGGGAACTATTGTCATTGTATAACTTGTTCTGCTTCTATTCATTCAGTTCATCATTTCATAAAATTTGTCTTTAAAATTATTAACTTTTTATAGTACTGATGTTATAGTATAAATCGTTCCTTTGGTTCTGCTCATTTTATACAGACTTCAAAATTGCTTTTACAATGTTGATGTTATTATTTAAAATCTGATTTTACTTATTTCACTCTGTTTCAGTCCTTATGTCTTTCCATGTGCCTTTGAAATCATCTAGTATTTCATCACATTTCATATATCACAATTTATCCCTTGATTTCCTCAGTGGATGGACATCCCTTTAATTTCCAGTTGTTTTTGCCCCTTCAGAATAAAGAGAATGCAATTTCTAGAGCAAAGGAGATGTAGTAATCCCAATTTAGTTTGAACTCTCATGTCCAGTTCTGTCATACCTGACTCTTTGTGACTCCATCTGGGGTTTTCTTGGCAAAGATACTGGAGTGGTTTGCTCTTTCCTTCCAGATCACTTTACAGATGAGTTGACTGAGGCAAATAGGGTTAAGTGACTTGTCCAGGGTCACACAGCTAGTAAGTGTCTAAGGTCAGATTTGAACTCAGGAAGATGAGTCTTTCTGACTTCAGGACCAGCACTCTATCCACTGTTGCCTCCTAACTGCCCAGTTACCACAACAGAAATGCCATAATACAATCAAATCAACTAATCAACATTTTTTTTTAAATCTCCCTGCTGTGTTCCAAGCTCTGTGCTAGTAGTACCTGATACCTAGATATGCCTGTGTATATATTTTGAATTCTACATATAGAGAGACAGATAAATAGACAGACACAGAGAAAGAGAAAGAACTGCGGTTTACAAAGTACTTAAAACCTAAACCACACCACCTGGGAAAGGTGACACCAGGGTGATTTGCGGTCTCTCCAACACCAGTATGAGCAACATAGGTGGTAAATGTTGGCAGTGACGCAAAGCTTACTGGCTTGTGTATATCACAAAGCTTACTGGCTTGTGTATATAAGCTTCTGAATATAAAAGCAAATATCCTATCAAAGAAGTACATGGATTTGGAAAGGAGAAGCATTCTATTGGGCTAAAGTGGTGAGTATGTTTCAAAAAGCCTTGGATCCGAATCAGATCGCTGTGCTTGGCAAGGTTTTCTCAGATTTCTTTGTTTCTTTTTGGTCATCTTTACCAACCTGATCCAGTAGTACATGAAAAGAACTTTGCATTCCTCTGCGTATGTGGCCAGATGGTTAATACCCCAGCACCATTAGCCCCCAAAGGATTTTACACAGGGATGAAAGCCAGTAGGACCGCCATCCTGCTGTGCTTTTCTAATGGATAAATTTCTCTTGTTGGGGTGGGGGGTACTGTTTAAGCTATTATAGTGAGTTGGGGGTAAGTCAGAATTATTCCCTTGAGTTGAAAAGAAAAATCATCAAGGTTTCAATCAGTAAAACACAGATAAAATCCAAACCCTGATAGGAGAGAATGTTGCAATTGCAACATCCAACATAAAAGGAGATTCATAAAGTATCATGGGCATGATATACCAAGCTGCAACACTATCTCACCACACACACACACACACACACACACACACACACACAGACACACACACACAGACACACACACACACATCCCAAGTGGAAGCCATAGGCAAAGCATTTACAGCTCAAATATCAAGGTGGTTGGCCATTTTGTTTAAGATAACAAGGATTAGAAAAGTGAGACTCCATCTTAGCGTATTCATATCAAGATGCTGACAAAATAGAGTCCCCTAGCAGTTATATCCAGAGAGCTCTAATTCATTCATCACAGCTTCTGTGTTTGTTTGTAGATGCAGTTGAAGGCCCAGATTGCCTGAGAGAATCATGGGCCTGCCATACCCTTTGTAATTCTGGTGAGAGAATGAAGTGAGTTGATTTTTAGGTGCCATCACCCCTTGACATGTGCATTGTTGCTCCCATGGGGGTCATCTCCAGTCATCCTGATCTATATCTTGCCATTGGATCCAGATGGTTACAGAGAAGAAAGTGAGGCTGGTAACTTTGCACAGCCCTGCCTCACTTAAATCCAATTCACTTAAGAGTCATGGTTTCACCTTATTAAAGTCATGGTCCTCTCTGAGAATGAAGGACAAACAACATTTGCTCCCACAGAACTATGTGCATTTTTGGAAGGAGAAATTTCAAGCTATTAGCATTTTAATAACTCTCCAGCATATGAGCCAAAAGGAACACATGGTACTGAGCAGGGGGAGAAAAGAAGTTGCTTGAAATGCTGAAGAAGAGAACATGCAATATATGTTGGAAAGTAGTGGGATAAGGAGTAGAAGGAATGTTAATGAATCAGCAGTCAATTTTATTCATTGTCCCTGATCCTGAGTTATTTCCTTGCTCTTACTAAGGACACAAATACTCAAGGAAGAAAAAAAAAAGATGCAAATTCTCTGGCCAACTAGAATTATTTTCTCTGTTATCCTGTTCATTTACTGTCTTAGTAAGTCATGCTGATCCATCCAGGTGTCATTTCTCTGCTTCTCTTCCTGACTCCCTCCTACTGGCCATCCTCTTCTCTTTTCTCTTTTCTCTTTCCTCTTTTCTCTGACTTGTCTCCTGGGAGAAAAAAAAAATAGAATTCTCCCTATTTCATGTCAAACTATGCCAGTGATATATTTCTTTCAGCATCAGGTAATCAGATGCAACTTTATGTTTTATAAGCTGAAAACATTCTAGTATTTAGGCTTTCATTCTTTCTTTTTTTGTGGGGGGGAGGGGGCAGAAAGGGTCTGGCTTTTGGTGAACAGAGTTATAGCAAAGCTATCATGATTCTTGTGGCTAATGCTAACCATGAACATTCCTTAGTTAGACAGCCTAGACTCTTTAAAGGTTATGATGTGCTCAGGCTTGATTTTCTTCTTCACTTGAGTGTTTTCTTAAATAGAAATTGCCGTCCTTCTTACTGGCCTCAGATACCAGTATTCCCTGTGACCTCTTTGAAGCACAAGTCTTGGAGACCATGCTGTTGTTGTCTTTTTTATGAATGGGCTGTGTCAAAGTAAAATTTTTCTGAGTAACTCAATTTTCCTTGGATGAGATCCAAGATGAGTCTGACATATACTTACTCCCACAGTCAAGTGTGTCATATCTTAACATAACTTAGAAACAGTAATGGGTTCTCATTTTATCTAGTAGAGTAGTCTGATACCTAGAGTAAGAGATAAAAAACCATAGGGAATGGACTCCCTATGGACTCTGCAGCTTAACTCTTGTTTAAGTTAATAAAGTTACTTTGGCTTCTTGCTTTCTGTAAAGTAGGTTTCCCATGGCCAGAATGAGAAAGTCACCAACAAGCCTTATATACTCAGGAATAAAAGGCCCAGAATTTCTCTTATCCTCATTCACCACTTAAGAGTCAGGCAGGTAGTAGTATTTGAATGTATTTCAATTTCAAATCTTTATATGCGTCTTCACCTATACATGTCATTGTAGTAACCTATACAGTTTTGTCTTATATCAAAGAGCTCTCAACACTGAAATACGAGATCTAAATCTATGCATAATCTGGAAAAAGGGGGAAATCTAGATTAGGATGTTTACTGTGTGAAATGATTCACTCTATAACACACGTTGGGTATTGGCTTGACATCCTTATTATTCGTGGTATGTCCACTCAAGGATTTGTCTTTTTAGTATATTCACTTGTTTGGATAAAGAGAATAAAGCTAGCTAGATGGTATGGTGAACAGAACTGAATCAGGAGTCAAGAAGAGCTGAGTTTAAATCCAGACTCAGAAACTAGCTATGTGACCTGTGTCTCATTTTCCTCATCTGTCAAATGGGAATAACAATAGCCTCTCAGGTGAGAAAAAATGATATAATAGTTATAGAATGTTTTCCAAACCTTAAAATGTCAGCTATTATTATTCTTTGAAAGGTGAATAAACAGAAGAGATCTTCCTTCCTTTAAAAGATTTTTGTGGTTCTACGATCTGAGAAACATCTTCCTTCACATCTACCCTTGTCTTATTAGGAAATCTATGTGGTCTACACATTCTAATTCTGTGGAAGGAAGCCCACTGTGGCAACCCATTCAAAACTGAATTGGTTCTCTGTGGAGTCCAGTAACTAGAAAGAAAGTAAAAGTAGTGTTGAAATAACAAGGGAAGATAACAAGATTATCCTGGTTAACTTGGAGTCCTGTCATCTAGGGAGCATCTGCTAATCTTCCTTGGACTAGAATATTCATATGATACTGTATTAAGGATTCAAGTAATTGGTCAGAAGGAAAGAAACTCATATAATCACACAATGTTGTAGCTGAATGGACCTTAAAGATCATCTTTGTTATGGGAATCTGAAGATCTTTCCTGCCCCTAGGCCCTTTACTAAAGTGACAATGAGAACCTTCCCTGATTTGAAAGTATACTCTGCCCCTTAATAGGCTGAATGTGATCACATAGAGCCTGTGGCAGGAGGCTTGTTTTTCAGGAATGCCTGTGCCTTGTAGCTTTGTGATTGGGCAGTGGGTCAAGAGGGCTGTGACGATCTCTGATCCAGGAGAAGGCTATACATATGCCCTGATGTGAGGTTTTGCTTTGGGGATCACTTTGAGAAGAGTTGTGTGATTTGGCCAGAAGAGACTCTGGGAAGCCGTTGAGCCCTCTGGCTTTGAAAAACCCCGATGTTGGTGCTTCCCTCTCTGGTAACTGAATAGGTATGGATGTAATGGTCAGACTCTGGAAGCCATCTGCTGATCTGTTTTTTTGTCTGCTTGTAACTTTTGTTTGTATTCTTTGAATTTCAGGGTGCTGACTTTTCCCCCTGAACTAGGTAAATGATATGTTTGATTAAAGTGAGACTGTTAACCCATTTTGAGTTGCTTTCCTTTAGAAAAGCAGATCTAAGAACCTGTGCTAGCAGCTGCCCTGGGTATGCTGGGGTGCTTGCTGGTACAATCTCGTAAAACCCAATCATCGTATAGTTTAACAGACTGAAATCCAAAGAAATAGAGATTTATCAAAGTCATGCAGCCGTTGGAAGGGTCAGGACCAGCTCAAACTCAGGTCTCCTGACTCCCGTGCACTGGTGAACTAGAGCCAACTCAAACAGACTCTAGAGGTCCAGTTGT
Organism: Pseudochirops corinnae; assembly: GCA_028646515.1. Classification (NCBI taxonomy): domain Eukaryota; kingdom Metazoa; phylum Chordata; class Mammalia; order Diprotodontia; family Pseudocheiridae; genus Pseudochirops; species Pseudochirops corinnae. The sequence goes on along the minus strand of CM053589.1, from coordinate 67,869,870 downwards.
TAAATTTTCATGAGCATTTACACTTATGAAATTGGCAAACCTTACAGATCAAGGCTTGACTTATTTTTATATTGATTGTTTAATTTAAGAAAGTGATAGAGAAAATTGTAATAATACAAATCAAACCCAAGTGTGTCATGAGGATATAGATATTTTCCCCCAGAGATGTGGCTGTCAGACCTTTACCAGCATATTTACCCTACTCCTAGTCCAGTGCTCCTTCAGCTGTACCATTTTCCATACAATATTATTTTCATAAAAATACTAAGACGTCTTAATTTCTAACATTGTAAATGTCTGCAGATATGAGCCACACAAGCAAAAGCTCTTTGTGGGTTCTTTAATATATATTTTTTAAGATTTTAAAGATGACCTGAAACCAAAAAAGTTGAGAATTGCCAATATAGAATATAACAAGATAAATGATTAGAGGAGATACAAGCAGAGATTCTATTCGAGATTCTGAAAGATAGGAGAGAAAACTTTTAGCTGGGAGTATCAGGGAAACTTTTAAGAGTGATGTTTACATGAAACCAACATATATTTGGCATTGTTGTAGAACATTTTGCTATGTGCCAGAAGAAAGTTAAAATTCAGACAAAAACAGTTGCTCCCCTTTATGGAGCTTACAATCTAGTAGGGGGATGAGTTAGATCCAGATTATGTTAATATATATTGTTACCTTTGGGAAGTTAGGAAGACCAATAGTGAAATTATGACATTTTTCATGGGATAGTAGGAGAAAACAAACAAACAACAACAAAGCCCAAACCACCTGCTTTGGAGCCGGAACACTTGGCTTAAGCTTCACTTCCCTTCTTACTACTTGTGTGACTGTGGGCAAGTTAGCATCACTGGGCCTCCAGTTTCTTATCGATGAAATGAGAGAACAAAACCAGTTTGATCTCAAAGGTTTTCCTTCCAGTTCCAAGTCCTATGCTTTATGACTCCTCAGTGGATGTAGAAGTGGATTTTTACATATTCCAGGGAAATTTTAGACTATTACAAACTGCGTTCGATAATTCCAGGTGTCATAACGTTGCCACAAAATTACATCTTTTAAGGTCTAATTGCTAAGACTTTCAGGTGGTTCATCAAAACTGCAGCTGAGACTTGGAGGCACAAACAGGGCATTTATTGGTACTGCTCAGTCTGTGTTGGGTTTCAGTCAGCTCTGCCCCACCAAATGTCACTTGCATCTTGCCAACTAAGCTGTTGGCCTTGTCCCAGTGTTGGGGTTGCTACAGAAATGGCCTTTCAAACTTTTTCCCCCCATCAACAGACTTCAGTAGTTATTACAGGTTGAAATCATTACACATGAAAATTACCTGTAAATATAATTTGAGCAATTAATGGTTAGGTTCACATGGGTTTACATAAAACTAGAATTACAGGTTTAGAGATGACTTTGACGGTCATCTAATCCAAAATCCTTATTTTAAATATGAAGAAGCTGAGGACCAGAGAGGTTGACTCACTTTCCCAAAGTCATAGGTCATTAAGTCAAAGAGGCAGAATTTGAACCTGTCATTTCAATTCAAATCTAATGTTCTTTTCACTGTTCCATACATCATCTTAGACCAACCTTCTGGTGAGATTGTCTTGCATTTTAATTACTTTCCCCAGCTGTTAATTCTTGTTCAGAACCATCCTTATGTTCCAGCCCAGACCCTTGGCTGCCTCAGGCTCTTCCTAGTGCAATGAACAACATAGTACTAGGTCTTTTAGAGGCAAAGACAAAAAAACAACACATTGTTCTTGCCCTTAAGGTGGTGACTATTTTTTGAGAGAAACAAGACCTAAGCAGAATACAAAGTTTTTACATAGTTATTTCATTAGTTCTGGAGAGATCAGGAAAGCCTTAGAGGAGGAAGTGGCCTCTGAAGTGTGCTTTCTTTGAAGGAAGAAAAAGAAGGATTCTAGGAGACAGAACTGAGGATGGCATGTATTCCAGCCACAAAGGACAGCCTAGACTAAGGAGTTAGGGGGTGGGGAGGAGAGATATGGGGAGGAGAGATGGAATGATGTGTACAGGAACTCTATCTCTATTTGCCTCTATCTCTATCTCTCTTTCTTCCCTATTTAAAAACAAACAAAAAAAGATGTGTGTATATGTGTGTATTTTTATTCAGAATTAATTTATTCACTCAACAAACATCAATCTTTATTTTTTTAATTAACAAACACTTATTTTATTATTTTTACTTTTTCCTACTTTCCCATTTGTAATGCCACACATGAGTAGCTTTGCAGAAGAATGCTACTGTGAACAGCTTTTAAGGTTCTGATTACACAGTATAGTGAACACTCTGTTCCATAACAAATCAAAGCAAAACATTCACAGAAAATCAAGGTACATCATTCACAATATTACAACTTATCACATAAAATCACAATATAGTATCCACAGCAGCTTTTCATTAAAATGGCCACATAGTTTCCACCATAGTGGCCACAAAGTTTTGAACAAAGAACAATCATCTGGTATCTCTAAGGAAGTATTGCCTCCTTACTCAGTCATTCAGTCATCTCAAAGTATAATAGTTAGTCTTCCACTCCTGGGGCACACTTGGTTAACTCACTCAATCACTTATTTAGCAATCAGTTACTAAGTATCATTAATCACTAAGTACAATCAGTAGAAAATACACAAACCCTCTACCCCAAGGTCACTAATGAACTACAATTTCATCATTACTCAGTACCCACAGAGAGTCTTTTCATCCACTTGGGGCCAGTTCTCATATTCTCTGGATCCCCCTTACATGGTCCCACATTCTACCTGGATTCACCAAACTGATTCACCTGAGTTCAATGGCAGACAGCTCCCAGTTCCTTGTCCAGCTCTCCAGGTAGGTCCTGCTCCATACTGAAGTTCACAGGATCAAGTCCATCTCAAATCTTCACAATCTCTGTTAAAGAGAATTCAAGACTCAACCAAGCCACAAACAGACAAAGTCCCTGCATCCCAGTCATGCTTCCTCAGTCCTTGGGCAATTTGGCTGGCCCTAGGACCCAGTAGAAATCTCAGCTGGTTCCCAGAATCATAATCACTCCTCCCAGGTTTTCAAAATCAAAATAGGTTTCTCCAGCCTAGGGTGGCCTTTCCTCTTCAGCCTTCCTGACAATAGCAACTTCAGCTTTCGCGATTCTTGTCCAAAAAAACTTCTGACTTAGTTCACCGTCCAACAGTAGCAGCCCAGCCTCCAGATGCTGCTGAGAGAAAGTCTCTCTCTCCCCGGCAGAACAGATTCTGTCACCAGATTCTGGTTTCAAGAAATTCTGACTATACTTGTCTGTGGCTTTTCTTATATACACACAGCATTAGCTTCCTGTTTCAGCCAAGACCTTCCTGTTATGTCAGTAACAGGAGACAGGAGTTCATACCTTCTGTTTCCTCAACTGAGGCTTGATCAGTTACTAACAGCTAAGTACCTGCTACCTTTCCTTAACTTGAAACAAGGTGCTAAGTACATGCTTACTTGCCAATTCAAAAAAAAATGGGTCTTCAAATTCAAATTAATTACCATTACACCATTATGAAGGGAGAAAACCCCTCATAACAAAGATACATAGTACAAAAAATCCTACATTAGTCACATCAAGAACTATATATCCCATTCAGCAATTTGAGTCCATCACCACCCTGTCAGGAGATAGGTAGCATTCTTTATCATCAGTTCTCTTGTATCATGGTCTACACACACTTACTAAATTTCTTTTTTGTACAAGGTGCTATGTTTGGAGTTGAAGATAACAATAACAATTATAGTTATATTGATGTATTATGTCATTATTTGGAAATAAGCTTTATTGGTTTATCTTAGATTATTATATCAACTAGTATTTATATAGCACATTAAGGTTTACAAAGCCCTTTCCACATTCCTCATTTAACCCTCACAACCACCCTGGAAGCTAGGTGCCATAATTATCCCCATTTTACAGATGAGAAAAGTGAGGCAGATAACATTAATGTGACTTACCCATGGTCATACAGCTAAATGTCTGAGACTGCATTTGAACTCAGATCTTTCTTATTCCAGGTCCAGTGATCTATCTACTTGTATCACCTGCCTCATAGGAACTAGGAAGAATTCTGACTCTCAGAGATTTTATAATCTAGAGGGGATAAGTGAGAAATGCACGTGCACTTAACTATGATGATAGAAAGCATGAGATTTAGTACAAACAAGAATAAGTTAAATATAAAGGAAATGTCCTGGCATGGTGCAATGAAAGATTTGAAGGGAGAAAGAAAACCGTTCCTTTACCTTGAGGGAATGAGGGTGAGTTGAGTCAGGGGCAAGGAAGAAGGAAAATCTTCATGGAGATTTCCTGGCAGACCTTATAGGAAAAGAGGAAATTTAACAGATAGAGATAAGGACAGGGATGGAGGTACACAGTCCCAGGATAGGGCTCAAAGATGGGAAAGGGCAGTATGAAAAGGGAGAGTGAAGAGCCATTAAATTTGGCTGAAACATAGAGTTAGGGTGAGAAAATAGGTTTTAAACCATATTGTGGAGGGCCTGGAATGCCAGAATCAAGGACTTTACATTCAGGGTCTATACATTTTTATAACTGGAGTAACTGAACCATAATAAGAGTGATTAGTTTGCCCAAAGTGCATAGCAAAAAAAGATTTTCAATTTAAATTCAGAATTCTCAATTCTGAGTTAGTACCCAGAAACATTGTAGACTAAAATAACAACAGTAAGCAACTCATATTTAAATAATTCTTTACACACATACACACACACACACATTCAATAACCCCTTGAGGGTAGGAATGCATGTATTATTATTCCTGTTTTACATATAAGAAAACAGATTCAGAGCAACATCCTGAATCATAATTCTTCATAGACATTTCAAACTCATCATTCCAAAACAGAACTCATTATCTTTCTCACTCAAAATGACTATCTTCTTTTGAACTTCTCTATTAATGTCAAGGGGACATATAGGTGACACAGTGTATAGTGTGCTGGGTCTGGAGTCAGTAAGACTCATCTTCCTGAGTTGAAATCCAGCCTCAGACACTTACTGGTTTTATGACCCTGGGCAAGTCACTTAACCTTTTGGTCTCCGTTTCCTCATCTGTAAAATGATCTGGAGAAGTAAACCACTCTTTGCCAAGAAAACTCTAATTAGGTCACAGAAAGTCAGAAATAACTGAAGGATAACAACATTACTGTAAAGAGTACTACCATTGTCTCAATCACACAGGAATTATAGTTTCCACAATAGCTAATACTTGTTCAAATTTTGTCATTTTAACTTTTACATACCTCATACATATCCCTTTCTTTCTAGTAACATAGCTACCACCTTAGTTCAGTCCCTCATCACCTCTTGCAAAGGCTATTGTAATAGCTTTCTCATTGGATGCCTTTCCTTAGGTTGTTTCCCATTCCAATCCAGTCCCCTCTTTGCTACCAGTATCCTTCCTAAAACACAGGCCTGCCCACCTCACAGAAATTCTATATTACCTCAAGTATCAAATATAAAGTTCTCCTCTTGGCATTTAAAACTATTTCTAACATTGCTTCTTCCTCCCTTGCCAATCTTTATACATTTTATTCCCATCCCTGTACTTTATGATCCAGTTAAACAGGTATACTTACTATCCCTTTCCATTTCTAGGTTCCATGCCTTTCCATTGGCTCTCCTCATTCCTGATATTCTCTCCCTCTTCACTTCTGCCTCTTGATTTCCCTTCCTCCAAGACTCAGCTTAAATCTTATTTTCTGCATAAGGACTCTTTACATCCTACCCCATTACTAATACTTTCCCCTCACATATTATTTCCCATATACTCTGTATATGTGTGTGTGTGTGTGTGTGTGTGTGTGTGTGTGTGTGTGTGTGTGTGTGTGTATATATATATATATATACATAAACATATATGTATATATATATATATATCTTACATATACTTAACTATTTAAGCATTGCTCCTTCCACTTGATGACAGAGATTGTTTTTAGCTTTCTTTTTATCCTTAGCCTTTTTATCCTTAGCTTTTTTCATAGTGTCTTAGGTTCCCAAAGTGGGTGATACTTCCCCTGGGGACTCTGGAATCATCCAGAGGGTTGATTTGCATCCTTAGGTGCAATCAGGAGATGTTGAATAAAAATCAAGGCGTGGTAGAAGCATAAGGAAAGAAGAGAAGAGATGCAAATTTTGAAAAATTATTTGTATGTATTTCATCTGTTGTATAACAGAATTAAAGTCATAGTAATTGCATTATTTTCCAAATAAACACACAAAATGCAACTTATAACTAATCAGTGGTCAAGTCCACCAACAGGTCTTAACAAGCAAGTGTTGGCAGGTGAGCCTGTTGCACATTGTTGGGAAGTCCAGCATGCACGGGCAAGAATATGTGCATGTAATGACTTGTTTACAATATGATACTATACAGTTACATGATGCAGTACTGTGTCATCAAAATTTCAGTGCAGGAAAAAAACCAAAAATTTATAATAAATTGTTAAATTTAAGATGTCTTTTTTATATTTTATATTTTTAAGTGATACAAGTTTTAAAAAAATCATTAAAGGGTTAAAGAAAGCAGATTTCCAGGGGAGTGCTGAGTAATATTTTTAAAGGGGGCAGTAGGTCCAATAAGTTTGGGAACCTCTGGACTCTAGAATGCATTTCTTAATAAAGACTTGTCCTTGACCCAATCAGGTCTGAACCTGTGATTTGATCTGTGTGAGAAGCTCCGTTTGTGAAAATTCCCTCCACCAATGCAGATCAGCAACTATAAATTAGAATCTAAAAGTTTCCTAGAGCACTGAAAGTTTAAGTTACTTGCCCATGGTCACATAGTTAGTAAGTGTCCAAGGCAAGATTTGAACTCAGATCTGCCTGACTCTAAATCCACTATTCTATCTTGATGCTTTAATCCTTCCTGCTTTTCAAAGGGGTCACTAGTAGTTGATACATTTCAAAGCATGGTGGGTACTAGAGTTTTTGATTTGGGAATTTCTTTTTGTATTTGCTTTACTTCCTAATCTGCTTCAAGGCTTCAGTTATGGCCAACTCTAACAGGCTCCCTTGTGAATGATCTCTCTTCCACGATGTTAGTCTCTAACATGAAAGGATCAGATCCATTGTGTGGGAAGTTGAGGTGTTAAAATATTGCATGCTATCATAGTTCTAATGTGTTAGTGCAAATATCCCTTGTATGTGATAGGATGCATGATTCCATTTCTGTCAGCTGCTGTTCTCTAAAGCAGTCTAATGGGGTATTACAATTTCCCTTGGGGCTCTTTGGAATTGGATGAAGATTTTTTCAGAAGGATCTTTCTTTTCCTCCCCTGAGGATTTGACTTGTTCCTGTTTATTCTTATTCCCTCAGCCTGTCCCCTGCTTGGTGTGAGCAGTACCTCCTGGGTCACATCCACAGGAATCAGTTGCAATATCAAGAATAGAAAATCAGGACATTAGGCATGGGACTAATCCTGTGAAGTCCATGGATCCATAAATATTCATTACTGATGAAGCCTTACTGGAGGTTTAAAAACAACTGTTTCTCCACTCTCCTAACTTCCTTTACTAAATTCACTTGACAATTCTTTTGTCATGTTTTCTAATTTACTGCTTGGGTTTCTTTTCAATATAATGGAAGATCACAGATTGAATTGATTTCCTCTATCATGACTTTAGTGGTGATGGGTGGTGGAGTTACAATTTATGGCCAGATCATTCCCTAGCTTTACTTCACTTGTCTTGGAGAGGCTTATAATAGAAAATAAAAGTTGGAGAGATTATAACTAAAAGGTTGTGAGCATGGATGAGCTTTGCAAAGTCATTTTCGAGAATCATTTTGTCTGGCCGGTAAGGTGTCCATATTTCCCTAGCCCAGAATCTTTCTATTTCTCACTATGTCACTAGATTAAGATAATTCTAAACACGTTTAAAGCAAATTTACCTGGAGTTAAAAACAATGATTCCTCTTAGAAAAAAATGAATTTGATGCTGCTGCTAATGAAAAGGATAATAATTATGATAGTAATAACACCATCAGCAACTGACATTTGTATGGTACTTTATACTTTGCAAAGTACTTTCTACCTTACTTCCCTCTGGGTCTTCTCAGATCCAGGATCACTTGCCTCCTTGCTTTTCCTCAAACAAGACACTCCATCTTTTAATTCCAGGTATTTGTACTGGCTATCCCCTATTCTAGGAACTCTTTCTCTCCTAATCTCTACCTCATTCCTTCCTTCAAGTCTTAGCCAAAATCCCTCCTTCAATAAGAAGACATTCTCCATTGTCTGTAAAGCTAGCACCGCCTCTCTATTGATTATCAGTCATTTATTATGTCTACAATTTTTTGTGCACAACTTGCATATTGTCTCCCCTCTTAGATTTAGAGCTCTTTGAGAGATTTTCTCTGATGTCTCAGAGAATATTATTTTTTTCCCTTTCTTGGAGTCCTCAATGTTTATTGCAGTGCCTGTCGCATCATAAATGATGGTTGACTTGACCTTAAACACATTATCTAATTTTGAGTTTCACAAAGGCCCTGTGAGGTAGGTAGGTCTGTAATTATTGTGCCCATTTTGAAGATGAGTGTGATATATAAAAAGTTAAAGAGATATAGTCCCCGAGTAATTAATCATCTCAATAATCATGCTAGCAATAATGAATACAAGGGATCAGTGGCACTCTCAAATATCAAAGATCCCCTCATGGAAACCACTCAATACTCATATGCCCTTTAAGAATAGGTATTCCTGAGGGTGACAATCAACTCTGATTGGTTAACAAGTAATGAATATTAAATAATGAATATTATATTGAGAGGTGGGTTTTTCAAATGGGGGGGGGGGCTTGACTCTGATTATTCTGCCTTCTTCAAAGAGACATCTATTATCCAGACTACATTGCCTAGGACAGTCTAGACAAGAGGGGATCCACCTCTGCTCAAACCTGGCTGAGCAGAACATAATGGGCCAGAATTCACTTTAGATTAAATTTTCTGTAAGGTTCTCTAATTGTGTGGAGTCTCCCACCCTGGATAGAAAGGCATGTTCCCAGGGAATTTGGGCAATCTCATCCATCAACAGTAAGCTTCAGAGACTGAACAACCTGCAGGCTTCTGAAAAAATCCTTGTCCTAATGCAATAATTGATTATTAATATGAGAGAACAATAATCATTTCTCACATGAGGAAATAGAGGTTAAGTGAATTGCCCAATATCACACACTAGGTGAGTCGTGATGATTCTTTTAGACATTTCACTGGATTTCTTTTCCACCTTTGACTCATAGACGGGCAGAGTGTCTTTTCACAGCTATCAAGGAGAACAAGGAAAGATTCAAACTGAGAAAGACGTATGGAAAGATACTTTCCACAAGTTTTCTCCTGTGCCTCATTATGAGCTGAAGCAGTGAAGTTTTGCCACCTATTACAATGTCAGTGCGGTCATCTGAAAAATAACGGAGAGGCTGCAGAAATAAAACCTTATTCCTGACAGTATAGAAACCACATCTGAGGCCTAGCACAGCCACATTCACCGATGAGGGAGGCAAAATGAGACATCTGGGTTAGGGTCTCCAATGACTTTGGCATACGCTAGCAGGATTGTCATGATCTCTTCATAAGAATGATTGCAATTCCAAATGTGCTGTGTCTAAGATAAGGCCCAAGTATTTATTTATTTATTTTTCTGGCAGAGATTAAATCTCCCTCTTTCCTGCATCTATTATGGATCTCTCAAAAAAAAAAATCTGCCTGACGATAGAGCTAGCTGATCATTCCAACTCATTGAACCAAGACATCTTTTCTTTTGCTTTTGACACAGCAATTGCCAATTGCTAAATATTGGCTTAAAGATTTCATCTTTTCCTGTGAAATTAGTCTCTGATCATGATTAATTAGTGACCAAAATGAACTGAATCTGCAAAAGTACTATCTATGCAATAGAGACTACATGGATATTTCCAATTTTAATACAAATACAAGTTCTATAAAACCATCTATGTGGCCAGTTGATGAGACAAGCTCTTGGGCAGTGAAAGTTTCTTCACTCTTTATGATAATAAGGCTGTTGTCCAGCTCCTCATAGTATCATGTTTCTAGAATCATTTGGTGAACCTGGCCTCACAACGTTATTGTGAAGACAAAAATATGTGACGCGCGCTATATGCCATTCATTATGTAAAGGCTAGCTGTTATTATTACTAAGTGCTTAATAAATGCTTTTTTAATTCATTAATTCACTCTTTGTCCTGAGATTACTTACTCTGTTTCAAAGTTTCATGGAATATAAAATAGAGAACCATGGTTTTTTCTCTAACCTGCTCAAATGGGTACTGAATGACCTTAAAGGGTTAATTTTGGGTAGCTGCCTCATGGCTCTTGGATTCATAAGTGTTTTTTATGGGTTATGTGCCTGAATGTTGCAGATGGTTAATGAACTCATATTCCAGGTGAGAGAAGTCTTTCTAGTTCTCTCAACAGTATACCTGGATAGAGAAGTTCTCCCAACTGCAGACATAGTTGCTGTCTTTATTCCTTTAGTGAACTAAAGTGACTGAATATTAATCCTCCAACACTCAACCCAATGCCTCTCCCCAGTAGTACTTGATTAATGCTTCCTCTTGCATCTGCTGTTTTCCTATTTTACTAGTGGGTTTTGTTTGTTTGTTTGTTTGTTTTGCCTTGTTTGTTCTGTTTCAGTATAGGGTCTACCATGCTAGTACCTAAGTAGGCAATTAGAAATGTAGATTCTTCTGCCATTTTCCACCCTGCTAGGCAGTATGGTGCAACAGAGAGAGCACTGAAGTTAGAGTCATGGGACCTGGGATTCAAATACCAACAGGCTACTTACCGTGACATATAGTCTTAGGGAAATGGGTCTTTTTCCTCACCTGTAAAATGAGAGAGGTTGATTACATGACTTCTAAAGTTCTGTCTAGTTTTAAATCCATGACCTTCTGATCCTAATTAGAGAGTTAGGAGTAAATATGAGTTCTTTTAAAAATTTTCCACCATAATTGACAGAGTGGCACGGTAGATAACATGGCAGATTTTGGAATCAGTTGGATGTGAGTTCAGATGCCATCTCTGATATCTACCAGATATGTGATCTTGGTGGGCAATTTACTTAAACTCTTAGAACCTTAGTTTCCTTATCCTTAAAATGAGGATAGTGATGTTTGCAATGTTTACCTCAGAGGACTGTAAAATTCAAATGAATTTAATAATAATAATAATTAGTCAATAAGCATTTAAGTCTCTACTATGTGCCAGTGTCTAGCTATATCTGGCACAATATAGACACTTAATAAATGCTCATAGTTTCACTGATTGTCAGGTACTATGCTAGTTTGGATACAGAGAATGGATACAGAGATAAAAATAAGTCTCTGTCCTCAAGAAGCTTACCTTCTATTAAGGGAGACAAGATGTACATATATAAATGTATATGAAATAAATGTAAGGTGGATTTCTGGGGGAAGCCACAAGAACCTGGGAGTATCAGGAAAGACTTCATGAAGAAGCTGGCACTTATATTAGTAAAAATCTTCAGGATTTTTAGTGACTCTAGGCAAATCTTAGGACATTCCTTAATATTACTGAATCCATGATGGGTACTAACCTCCTAGTTAGCAGTCATATTCCTTTCACTCCCACTATTCAATATATGAAATATATTGAATCTTCTTTCTCTCTCTCTCTCTCTCTCTCTCTCTGATATATGTGTGTGTGTGTACATGCATATATACATATATACATATTGGATTCAATATATTATATTCTTAGCATATCTGTAGCCAATTATTATAACAATATTGATTCTACCTTCAGTATAGTCTTTGTTAGGGTCCTTCTCATCATACTCTCTCAGAGACATAGAAACATAATACCATTTTATTGACTTGTAATTCTCAAGATTGAACAACAACATAAAAAAAATTCTGAAGAACACTGTGGTCTATGAGAAACTCCTGTATGCTAGTTTACAAAGACCTTTCCATGGATGACAAAAAGAGTAAGGTGGTAGTTGAATCTCACAGAGTAAAGTGACAATGAAAATTAAAACTCATAGCTCCTGAATTTCCAGAAGTTGGAAAGATTGAAAGAGTATTTAATATGGAATCAGAAAACCTAGTTACAAATCCTGCCACTGCCCTTTCTTAGCAATGTGACTTTGGGCAAATCACTCACCCCCTTGGGTCCTCAATTTTCTCATCTGTAAAACAAAGGGGTAAGACTAAATGATGTCTGAGGTCTCTTCCAGCTCTCCATCTCTGATCCTGGTCTGTCATTCAGTAACTGGTCTGGGCTGCTAAGGAAATTGAGAAAGGGTTCAATTTTGTGAATTCATTCCAAAAGCAGATGATGGTGCTGGTTAGAGAAGGCCAATTATATCCCTATACTTCACATCTTATTATCCCAATGCTTACATGCAATCTGTCTCCAAGTAGTTCCTAATTATCAGAGAAGGGGAGTAATAAGTGGTTTGGCAGTGGTTACTGTTTGTTCCACAGACACTCTCTGGCAAGTAGATGATATGCTCATCACCAATAGCCATGGAATTAATATTCTGGAATCCACAGTGTTTTTTTTTTTCTTCTGCAATTAAAACAAATTCTTCGAGGAATTATTTGTTGGTTCATCCACAGGTGTGGAGATGTTGATGGAAAGGGGATTATAGAATCACTTGATTATGAAAACTCTTCCTATATAACCTCTGCATAAGCATATTGTAGTTATGTCTACTCTGAGTCTCACTGGTCTATTTGCTATAAGTATAGGGACTGCATGAAGATAAGGTGCAAAAATTCAACTCCTCATCTCTCCAATCTCCAATAATTTTTCCTCTCTCTGGCTGTTTGTTCTATAATGTGGAAATTGACCCAGAGTAACTTCCTTGATAAATTTCATAAATTAGGGATTTAACAGTAAAACTGGGTTTCTAGTAAAGTAGTCAGCAGTTGGGCACATACTCTTTTAAGGAACAAGAATAGAAAAGAACTTCTAAACAGACAAAAATCTAAGAAGTACTATCTAGAATATTTATGGCAAGCAGCATGTTGAGTCTATCTGTTGGAATTCATGTACTCTTAATGTACTTCAAGTCCACCCTTATTCAAGTATATCCCTGAGATGATATAGAAATAATTATCAGTGTGGGTGATTATTTAATACCTATTATATGCATACCATAATGTGTCTTAGTATCAGAGAGACTGGTTTATTAAGACCAAATTTTAACATTAAGAACATATTATAGATTGGATGAATGGATTCAGTATCTACATGACAGAGGTCTTCCCCCTGCTGCTGCTATTCCTGCCTTCTTCCCAAATGAGTTCACTATAAGGTGTATTGATAACTGTGAGGATAGTATTTATATAAAGAAGAGTTCTGGTTCTATTGAAAATGAATGGGCTACATTTATATTTCTAGAAATGGGTTCATGTAGCATTGAATAAACCATTATAGACAATGGTGACAAAACTATGTTCTAAGCATTTCTGTATTCCACTATGCCAAAGTACAACTCTTCACCTTCAATTACCAGGACTATTTATAGGTTTCTTTCTAAGTTCTTTCTTTCAAACTTACCTAGTCCACTCTATCTAGCCAGTCTCAGACTAGATCATGTTTCGTATCCCATCCCATCTACCAAAGCCATTTGCTATATGTACAGTCACTGAAATCCATATCCTTGGTCACTGAGAGAGTTAACCCACTCAGCTTTGGAACTTTGAGTGTCCATCTATCATATGTGGCTATCTGTACTATCCTTCTCTTTTTTTTTTTTCTGGACACTGTATTCAAATCAATACTACCACTCCTTCTGAAAAGGGCATGTCAGTTAAATGACAGGTGAATCAACTCACCATCCCTGTGATTCCCCAAGACCAAATTCCTTTAAAGTAATTGCCTTTTCTCCAAATCGCATCTCTCCCTATTAGAAGATGAGGTCTTGTGTCAGGGTTCCCTAACCTGACTGCAGGGGCAGCTGGTTACTTACCTCACTCGAGTAGCTGCTAGTGCATTTTCAAGAACAGAAGGGTCACGGCTCAGAGGTGCAAGCAGAGAAAGTTTATTGAGCCTTCTCCATGGGGAAGCCTTACAGCCATATCTTAAGGCAGACTTCAAAACTACCCCCAAGGCTTAGGCCTTATATATATATTCCAGATGCACATACTGTACATGACAGAGCCCAGCTGAACAAAATTGTGAGAGGGGAGTTACAGTCACAAGGGCATGAAGGCCCCAGGGTGTGGAGATGCTAATCTGGAATACCTGGTAACCACATGTACGAGAACCTTGAGCAATGCTCTGAACTCCACGTTACCCAGCTTGTTCCAGGGCCTCAACAATCCCTGTGCCTCAACATAACTGCCTGCCGCCGGCACGTATTTCCTAACCCTCACAGTCTTGGAGAGAAGAGTTGTCTCATTCTTTCTGTTTTTAACCCTAGAATTTAGCAAAGTTCTCAATGTATAAACAAACATTTGCATGCATTTTTAATCCATTCATTCATTTGCCTCAATTATTATCCATGATCCCAACCCATTTTCAAATGGGGTGACAAGAATGTGCTTACAATGGTGACCAGATACTGACTTTGGAATACCAATAATGAAAGTTCATGTTCTTTTCAAGTTAACACAAATATTTATGTCTGCTATACTCCAAGATAACCAGTTTTCTGAAACATCCACTGTCAAGAGAGCAAGAGTAGGCAGAAACTACAGTATACTCCATATATATTCAACCTATAATGAAATTCTTATCTCTGTGAGAACATGCTGATGTTATGTCATTAACTTAGTCCATGTGGCGGAGAAAAAACAAAACTTAACCTACCGTAATTATTTGTGGACATGTAGAAAAATGGTTGGTTGAATTTTTCACTGTTCAAATGATAGTCTTGGCATCACAGCAAGATTACTTAAAAGAATGTCAGCTACAATTAGTATTTGGATTGGAAGTCTGAGAGGTTCTTCCAGGCTCCACAAGAGTAAGGAATAGTTGTTTAATGTTCCTGGGAATTCTTAAACCAGTCTGTCACCCTGCTGGCTAGTGGGTTCAATGCTTTATAGTACTGGCCAAGAGGTCCTCTTGGTAGTCCTAATAATCATATGTATTTCATTAGGAAATATCATAATAACTCAGAGATTGATATGGTTCTCTTCTGCAACCAGGAATTTTGAGCAACCCTAAATATAAAATAGCACACCTTGACTATTCTATGAGATGCTGTCTTTAAAGGATGCTTACATCTTTAGGTCCTTATCACTTCTTGCTTATACTATTGAATTACCTTCGTAAACATTCTCATTATTTTAAGTTTCTCCCCTCTCCAGTCCAGACTCCACACATGTACCAAAGTGACCATATTTTCTTAAAAGTATATCTTACTATGTTACTCAATAAACCCTAGTGACTGTTGCTTTGAGGTTCAAATGTAAAACACCTATTTGCAACTGAAAGCACTTTACAACTTGGTTCTAATTTCCCTTTCCAGTTTTCATTTCCTGACATAAAATATTTCATCTCCCATCTATGTACCTTTGCACTTGCACTAGCATATGAAGAAAGCTCTCCCTTCTCACTGCCACCTCTTAGAATTCCTATTTTCCTTCAAAGCTTGGCTCATCTGGCACCTTTTGCATGTGAGACCTTTCTTCATCCCCCTTGCTTCTGGTATCTTACCCCTGAAGCTGCTTGAATTCATTTTCTGTATGTTCTGTGTGTATACATATAGGTATTTATGATATCTTTTCTGATGGAATGTAACTTTCTGGTGGGTACAAACTATTTTATTTTTGTCTTTTATAGCCACAGAACCTAGTACAAGTTCAGTAAAGTCGACAAGTCAAATTGTTGACTTGTCTTGTCTTTGTATTTTTAGCACCTATCACACAGTTCCTAGAATTTAGTAGGTACTTAATAAATGCTTGTTAATTTTTCAAAAGATACCAGATCATACACATATATGTAGATATTATTTTGTATTATCAGTTGTGGTCAATATGTGTGTGAAAACTCTAAGAGAAATATTACATGAATAATTATGGATTAAGAATTCTATATGAAAACTAGTTTATACCTTTAGGGGTTCACCCTTGAGATCTTCAGCATTGTTGTTTGCACAAGCTGTCCTTATGCTTGTAATAGGCTCTCTCCTTACATAGACTTCTCAGGACATCTGCCTCCCTGAATGGAACTTCTTAGAGTTAAGCCTTGAAAGACTTATGTCAAGTGGCACGTCCTTTAAGAGGCTTTTGTTGATTCCCCTGGTTGTTTGTGCCCCTCTCAACTCATTGTATAATTATCTTGTATGCATCCTGTTTTTAATACTTACTTGTATGCCACCATGTTATGTCCCCCTAATAGAATATCAGTTCTATGCATGTAGGGATGGTCTCAATTTTGTATTTATATTCTCAATACCTACTACAGTGCCTGGCACACAATAGGTATCTACTACATGCTTACTGACTGAGAAACTTGGAACTTTGTCAACAAACTTTGCTATGGATTCTAATGGTACCCTTTGCTATTTTGTCTCTCAGGAACAGGGTAAAATAGGAGTGGTCTTCAACATTGGCACAGTGGATATCTCCATCAAAGAAGAGAGTACCCCAGTAAATGATGGCAAATACCATGTTGTTCGTTTCACCAGGAATGGCGGCAATGCCACACTTCAGGTTGACAACTGGCCAGTGAATGAACATTATCCCTCAGGTACACACTTTATATTAATTCCTCCCATCCTTCAAATTCCCATTCATTCTTCTTTAATAGATATTTTCTCAGGGCTGCCATCAAATTATTAAAATAAAAGTATAAACTCATTTTTATGGATTTCATATGAGTGAAGAAAAAACACAATCTTGGTCTGAGACCCCCACAGAAAGCTTCTGGAGGCTTATTAACCAGGTATTGCTTAAACAACCCATTGATTACCTACCTAATGCTGGCTGGCTCATACTTAATCTAGGGAGGAAATGTGGTATAGTGGAAAGACTGCTGGATTTGAAGTCAGAGGTTGTTGTTATTCAGTCATGTCCAACTCTTTATGTTCCCATAGCATGCCAGGCCCTTCTGCCCTCCACTATCTCTTGAAGTCTGTCCAAGTTAGTTTTCATTGACATGGATTCAGATCCTAACTCTGCGAGTTAGCATCTGTGTGACTTTAGACAAGTCATTCAGGTTCTATGGATTTGTTTCCTCATCTATAAATATTGAATTGGTTAGATGAAATAAGTGGACTAGATGCAGTCCCTTCAAGTTTTAAATCAGGGAACCTATGTCATAATTAGCTTGTTTTAAATGGTAGTCCAGAAAGATATATAACTGAAGAAAAGACATTCAACATTCTTGACCCTAATCTGAATCCAGTAGAGAGATCCAGGTGATGTTGATATCAGCTCTGGTATTTATGTAGCCATTTAGAGAGTTTAAATAAAAGGCAGAATTATGATAGTGATGGCAATGGTCTTTCTAACTGCAAGTATTACAAACCTTAATTGGTGTATGAATGAACCTACGTTCTAACATCTCACATGTGTGTGGGTGACAATGAAAAGAAAATTAAGGCCAAATTCCAACCATCATGGTAACCTGTTTAAATATTGTCTCCCTCTTTTCCCCAATTTACTTTCTTGTCTTAAAGTTAGGACCTAGTAGGCATTTTTAGGATAAAGGATATTATAATTGTTATTTTTGAGTATGCATGTTTAAGTCTTTGCTTTAATTTTGAGTTCAAAGAACTTACAGAAGGACAGCTTCCAGAACCATATACTAGTAGTACCAAGGGCATTACGAGAGAAAATTTACTACCTTAAATGGGGACTGCTCAAAAATCCCTTTCCTTTTCTCCCTTTTTCCATCCCAGTTTTCACAGTGTTGTTATGTTTTCATCTCTGATCACATGCAATAGAATTGACTCATCTTAAAGATGAACTGGTCAGGGGATTTTGTGCCACAAATTCAGAGGTCAACTACTGTTGTCGATTTGTCTGTCACATATTTCTCTAACGTGAAATTTCTTACTAAATGTGAGTGCTGTCACCATTCCCTAGACCAGAGGTGGGGAACCTGTGGCCTTCTAGGTCCTCGTGTACAGCCTTTGGACTGATTCCAAGTTTCACAGAACAAATCCTTTTAGTAAGGGTATTTGTTCTGTGAAGTTTGAGGCCCCAGGTTGTCCACTCCTGCCCTAGACCCTAAGTTTTGTCACTCTCTACCTTCCAATGACGTAAGTACAGGTGATTACTGGTAAATCCCTGAGCATTTTACCAAACACTTACATGCCACCAATAAACAGTTTACTTTTTAATTAT
Source organism: Pseudochirops corinnae (assembly GCA_028646515.1). Lineage (NCBI taxonomy): Eukaryota > Metazoa > Chordata > Mammalia > Diprotodontia > Pseudocheiridae > Pseudochirops > Pseudochirops corinnae. The sequence continues at coordinate 67,851,537 of CM053589.1, read as the reverse complement.
GCCACTTGAGAGAAATACCCAAAGCACACTACACCTAACTGTGTCTCAGGACCCTTTCTTAACCTATTACTTAAAACAGCAATTCTCAACCTGTGGGTCATGACACCTTTGGGGATTGAATGACTCTTTCACAGGGATCACAGGGGTCACCTAAGACCATCAGAAAACACGTATTTCCAATGGTCTTAGGTATGGTGACACCACTCTTCTATACGTCTCCAGGCGGGTCCGCCCACATGCAGACATGCCCACATACAAGTATTAAAGGGTCACAGCATTAGGAAGGTTGAGAACCACTGAAGATCAGATTGCCACATCTAAGTCAACCTTGTTTCAATTTATAGCCTCTTGATAGCTTCAGTATATGCAGTCTTTCCTCCTTAATGCAAGGTTTAAACAAAAACAAAACAAAACAAATCTGCATTCTGGGTTCCCAAAGGTGTTTGAGAAATTAATTCTATTTCTTTGGTCTCACTATCTCACTTTCCAAATGACCTTTTTTAGTACTTTTGGGTTGTCAGAGATGGTCCTTGATGAAGGTATTCCTGTAGAGGATGAGCCTTTGCAAATAGCCAAAGGCTTTATAGGATGTTTCCCTGGCATCCAAATGCAAGATACTAATAGAAATGCTTTTCTTTTCAAAATGCATGTTATTTAAACCCTCGAGGGGGAGAAAACCAAAATGGATAGAGATCTTAGAAGCTGTTCATTTGCTCATAGAGAAAAAAAAAAATCAATCCTGCTCTGTGAATATCATCATTGGCCCTGCTAGTGCTGCTGGAGGGTCTGTCTATGTTTCTATTAGAAATTTCAAGGCTTTCTAAATTGGTATTAACCACATGCCCTAAGCTCACACAGAAAATACAAAGCTAAACTGCCAGCAATAGAACTTGCATATCTTTGGCCATTGTAAAGCTATAGATGTGTAAGCAACCTGCTGACCCTTCAGTGTTTGTCTATCTCAGAAATTCTTTGTGTGCTCTGTTTCTAATAATCTGTGGCTTTGCAACTTGCTCCTAATATATAACTGTAGCTTTCTTTTGTAGCATTTCTTCCCCAGAAAAGGGGAAAACCTGGTCTCTTTAATTATTGCTTTGTAGACTCCATTAAAAACAAAATAATGATAAAATAACATTATTTATGTAATGCTTTAAGGTTTACAAAGCCCTTGACAAATATTTTCTAATTTTTTCTCCATCCTAGGAGAGGGGTATTATTCCCATTTTACCATTAAAGAAACTGAGGAAAAGAGAGACTTAATGACTTGCCCAGGGTCACATAGCTAGTAAGTGTCAGAGGCTGGATTTGAACTCAGGGCTTCCTAACTTCATATCCAGTACTCCATTCACTGTACCACTTAGCTACCTCTAACACAGAAACCTCCATATAAAGGATTTGGGAAGTTTTTCAAACTTTCACGATCATTATTCCATTCAATTCTCCTTCTACCCTTAACTACCCTATAAAGTAGTGAAAGGCATTGTTATACTCCTCATATACACACATACATATTTATATATATATATATATATGCATATATACCTAAACATGCATACATGCATGCACACATATATGTATATACAAATCCAATTTCAAGAAGCCCTGGATGAAATGATCCCTAAGTCCCATTGTGACTCTAAATTGATTTTATAATCAATATGTCAGTGGTTAGGTTACTAAAAAATGTTGAAGTAAAAGTTCATTCTAGGCAGCGATGTGCCTATGCAGAGTCATTCTTAAAACATTGATAATGGGCTTACAGTAAGGTCCCAATTAGCAAGAATAATGAATCCTATGAAGTGGTCACATTATTCGAATTTACTTTGTATATTTCTACTATGCTAGATCTAATTGCCCTCTTTTGCATAATTAGAATAAAATACATGACACCACAGAATTCATTATTTGCCCTCCTCTGTCTCTGTATAATATTCAGTTGAAATAGTATTAAATATTCGAATGAACCATTACCATTTACCCTTGGCTCCCTAAATTAGAAAACCTTATGATCCTCCAAGTTAGGATTTGACTTCTGTATTAAGCTCTGGAAATTGCTTGCACTGACTAAAGGTGACTCACTTTCTTATGCTTTCAACATTCTCTCACCTGAAAAATAGGAAGAATTTAGCTTACTAAATTTTATTCTTCCCAATCTACCTCCTTGGCGTATTGGAAGAATTCCTTGGAGTAAAGTGTTATACTGTATTTTAAGCACAATTTGGCAATAGCAGCTACATAAAACAAGTGGCTTCCTTTTAAAGATGTCATTAAAAATATCTTCCTGAGCCCGAGCCTCATTGAACAAATCAGCCCATTCTGCCCAGATGGTTGCAGAAACACCGATTTCTCTCACACCTTTCCTACTCCATCCATGTATTTATTCTGTTTTGGAGATAATACTAATCACTGAAACATTTGGTGAAGAAATACCATCATTTGTCTAATATTAATGCTCATAAGGCAAAGAAACACAGAGCAGCTACAATTCAAAGAACATGATATCAGAGAGTTTATGCTTCACTGAGGTCCCCCACTCAGAAATGAGCTAGTCTGCTGTGCAGTCTTCTCAAGGGCATTGATAGAGCTTTATACAGCTTACTGGAACATCCAACCAGGAACTCTTTAGAGACCAGTCAGACACAGGGCATATAGGGTTGATTCTTTTGGAATCCCAGATGTCAGTCAAGAAGAGCACAAAATGAGAATAGAACTAATGTAAAAGGAATCATCTAACAATTTATTCAGGAATAAATAATACTTTTTAAAAAACATCCTTTTGGGAGTCATATTTTGTTACATTTTGAAATTGTAAATAGAACGATCAGGGACTCAGAAAGTGAGATAAAAGAACAAACAGCCCAGAATGACCTTTCAAGCACTGACAAATTTTCCACATGATGCCTCCATTCTTGTCTTGAAACCTTGTGGAGGCAGTGGTAAGGGAAGTGAGGTGGGAAAGTGAAAAGTAAATTTAAGGGGAAAAGGAATTCATTTCAGCCTGAAGCTAGAGTCTTCATTGGAAACTGAGATAGATTAGATTCTTAAGAATCATTTCTTAAATATCCCTATGGCTGACTAGACAAGGCCACAGAACTTGTATTTCAAAGACATGATTTCACATCCCAGTTCTACCATTTAGCTATGTGACCTTTCTTACATAATTTCCTACCTTTGGGCCTCCTATTCCTCCCTAGTAAAATAAGAGAGTTTTATGATCAACTCTAAGATTTTTTCCCAACTTCCTGTGATTTTGATTTATTAGATTGTAAACTCCTTGAAGACAGGGACTGTCTTTTGCATTTTTTTTTTTTAATATACCCAGCACTTAGCACTGCCTCTGGCACAAAGAAGGTGCTTAATAAATGTTTATTGACCAATTAATAAATATGCATGATTTTATTCACAGAAGAGTAAGGCCCAGTTCATATTGGGACTAGGTTTCCTAAGATATATTCTAGAGGATCTATTTTCTACTCCAACGGGTATTCTGTTTGTTTGTTTATGCAGACTGCCACCTGTCTTTATGTGCCTATTCTATGCTACTGTTATCCACGCTCTAATATAAATTTGCAACAAGGGTTCCATCGAACATCCTTAAGACCTTCTTCCTCACATCACAAAGACACTAATGGAGCACAAGACTTATCTTGGGAAATCAAGTGCCACTGTCTCATATTCAGATTGGCAAGGTACATCAAACTAAGGGGACACCCTGATTCTGAAATGAGAAAGTTGAATTCAGCCCCCCAAATCCTTTCTAGCTCTAAACTCTGTAATCCTATGACATTTCAAGAGATAATCCCTAACAAGGTTGACAAACAGAACTACCATTCTTTGATAGCCTGTGTATTATTTCAATTTGATCCTAGCTCTGGGAAATAGGAATATGACCATCTATAAAAAGTGGTCTTTTACAGTAGTGTTCCATGGGAACCGCCACACTAAATATGGCTTACTGTTCAGAAGACTAAGTGACTTCAGGATGGTTTTCTGTACGTACTTTCTAACAGACTAATTTGCTCTCTTTTCTTTTCTCTTCAAAGATACCAATGGTGAACTATATTCAAATGCTGAGTGACTACTGAGCTGAATTTATTGTGGGTTACAAGAAGGCAATAGTCAGCCCATTAAATTGAATATGGTCTTCCTGTGGTGCCAGCTCCCAGGGAGCATTTTAAGTGAAGACTTCTTTCTGTGGATAACCATTTCCCTCTTTCCAAGAGCCATTCCCAAATTAAAGCAAAATATATAGTTTTTTTTCTTTTTGGCCACAAGAAACCTTATGGGCTATAAACCGTAGTCCCTGCCAGAAGCTAGTTCAGGTAATGAAAGCCTCTGACATGTTTTATTTTAAACTGTAATAGCTTTTCTCATATTCTGCGCCCTTTATATTGGGATGAGAGAGACTTTAAGTGTAGATCTCCATGTACAGGCTGAGGTCATTGAGATTTCTAAGAGTTAAAAACAAATCTGGGAGCTTGACATGAAACTGAAATTCCTGAGGCCCTGGTCTTTCATTAATTCCCAGCCAGGAGGTTGTCTTTGCCTGTCTTTCTACCTTTGCTTGTGAAGATTTGAGTCTTTGCTAGATTTGGAGTATGCATTAAAATAAACTACATCTACCTGCTCATTCATCCGTGCAAGACAAAATCTACCTTCAGCTTCAGCTGGGAAGGGAAAGGAGATGGTGAAGAAAAGCAAAGGAAACAAATGTATAAAGACGATTGGAAGGGAATGTAATTTCAATCATATTTGTACATATCAAATTTCAAAAATTTGTAAAGGCAAACTCAATTAGAAATAGATCCCTGCAGGCTTCATATTGACTTAGGAAAAACAAATTAATATATCTATATTTTTATTTTATTTTATTTATTTTGTTAAACATTTCCCACTTTCATTTTAATCTGGTTCAGGCAGCATTCAGGATTTTTATAGGCAGCATGGCCTGACGTCCTAAATTTGACACTTAGGGTGTAGAGCATTTGTCTTCATATTTTTTTCCCTTCTTTTGACTCAATGGCCCCAATTCTTTCTTCCAAGTTCAATGGGCTTCTATTGAAAGAAGCGGATGTTTTTTCTTATGGCTCAACACAATTTGATATGGGGAGGGACATACTGAAAAAGGGAGAGGATCAGGAATGAAATTATTAGATTAGATTCTTAGATTAGAATTAGATTCTGTCACTAACTAGCTGTATGATTTCCTTCATCTCTAAGAATCTTATGATTTTCATCTATTAAATAAACCCACTTGATCCAGGCGGTCACTAGAGTGCCTTTTGATTCTAGCCTTCTATTCATGCAGTATCTTCATTTTGACTTGATGAAATCTATAGGGTATCTTTATCCTTTAATGCAGAATTAAGTATGAGAGGGAGCTACAAGGGAGCACTTTGTACCTGATTTCAATTAGGAAAATATGATTTATTATCATGCATAGATTTAATATAGACAAGAGCAAGGAAGTTGAGGGATGAATGTAGGTCCTTTTATGCAAATCATCTTGATGTAAAATGCCTCTCCTTTCCAGCTTCATGCCTTGCCTCTGTGTGTGTATGTGTGCATGAGTGCGTGTGTTGGTCTACACACACTTTCAAATATTTGTGTATATACCTGCATATATATATACATATGTGTGTACATATACATGTGCATACTCATATATGTGTATATACAAACACACAAACAAATGCTTGACAAATTTGATTCAAAGAAACCAGACTAATCTGCCAGCTGACAGAATTGAGCTCATTCTTTCTTACAGAGTTATCATTTGGCATCAATATAATAATAATACCACCACTTTAAAGTAGTATAGTGCTTTGTGTTTTGCAGAGCGCATTCATAAACATTTTTTCATTTACCTCTCATAACATTTTACTCCTTGGGTTGCCTTGGGCCAGGGAATTCATCCTTAAGTGTCTAGTCTATCTCTTTAACAACAATATTCTTCTGGTGGTTTTATGTGGCAGCAAGCTATGAAATAGTAAAACCGCAGTAGAATTGGAGAGTGTGTGTGTGTGTGTGTGTGTGTATGTGTGTGTGTATGGGAGGAGCAGGTCACAAAAATGATCCACGTATCAATTGTGTGATATATGTGAGCAGATTGCAAAACATTACCAAAAAAAAGGAATTCTGCAGGAGAAATTATCTAACGGACCATCAAACAAAATACATGATGGAAAACTAAAGATGATACAGCAACAGATTACCAGTGAATTGAGTATATGTTTCATTGGTATCCTGACAATGTCAACAGAGGGCCCTTCAAATGTTGGGTGAACCCACTGTGGTGAACTTAAGGTGAGGCACAGATAAGAGGTATGAAGCAGGTATGGGTGAATTTCAATCTGTATCATCAGAAGGAATGCCTAAATCAATAAGTTTATAGCTCCATTGGAGTATTGGAATGAAAAAGGGAAGGGAAGGTATTATTATTTGTATACTACAAATAATAAAATGGAAGTTCAGAGAATTGAAGCCACTGGTCACTTAGCTAATAATTATCAGAGCCAGATCTTTAGCCTATCCTCATTGTCTCCAAAACCACAGTGGTTTTCAAGGGACATAGTGAGAAATTGCCCACTTGTTATGGTCCTTTGTAAGTACCACTCCATAGATTTAATAGAAATTTAGAATGGCCACAGCTGAGGAGCTGAATTTATATGACTAGAAATGGATGATGACCATGAGAATCCCCCTCTCCAAACCTCTGTCCCCCATATCCCAAAATCAGAAAGAGGCAGTTTGGAAATTACATTGGATAGTTTTATTTGATTAGAATAATAGTTCTTCCTGGAGACTGTAGAATGTGACACCTCTTATCACACTCAACATTGCCAAATGTATGCAGGTAATTCACTGGGATGCACCAGCATTGGATCTTTGAGCCCCCTAAAAAGTTGTGTCTCATGCTTGTTTCTAATGCTACTATAGTTCAGGGCACCTATGCCATCTCCCTCTTCTCTGACAGTAGATGAACTTCATTGTCAATACCAGACCACTTCTTTGCACTGACATCCTATATCATTTTTGATCCTGTCATCCCTTTCCATATCATCTCTAAGTAGATATGCCAAATAGGTTGACCTTTATGAAATGAAGGTCTGGATTTTTTGCCTAGTAATCATGGGGTAGAAGGGTGAATGGGGAGAGCATGGGGACAAAGGTGCAGGGAAGGAGGGAAGAATGGAGAGGGGTTTAATTTTGGTTATATCGGCCAAACTTCTTTTCTCCTCTGTGATTTTCCAGTCACAAGATAAATAGCCTTGTATCTTACAAGCTAAATACAATTACCACTATCAAACCTAGAGCCTTTCTCTCCCTGTAAATGTCTCTTGGAAGCTGATAAGCTTTTCAAGGGGAACTGTGGGCTTCTGCCTAATCCTGAGATTAAACGCAGCCACCCAGAAGACAGCCAGCGATAATTTTTTTTTCTCTCTCCCCAGGAGGGAAGAGGTGGGGGTAGGAATATAGGGAGAACACCCAGATCCTCTCTTGAGATATTAAGCGGACATACACACGACTCAAGGTTATTTGTAAAGGAATTACAGTAAACACAATTGAGCTTGTTATAATGATGAGGAATTACATCAGATAAAGTGATGGTTGTTATAGTTACTAAAGATGAGACTTATCAGGGATACCTCTGGGACTGGGTAGGGCTTATGGGCAGGAGGGTGATTGAGGGAATTAATTTTTTTTCCCCTTGATTAGCTTCTCTGGTACTAGATTCAGTGCTCATTTCAGTTTTCTGACCTTCTATATCCTTCTAAAAATTGAATAACTCATGATACTGAATTTTATGCATATATCTTCGATCATATAAGACTGATCTATGGGCAAATAATCTGGACTTCAAATTCTATTCCTAAAGGGAATGGGTTTGTCATGGAACTATATAGTCTTTTATTCATCCCCTTAGATCCAATTATATTCAGTGTGAAAAAACAAAAACTATTAGCTAGGATTTATGCACAGTTAATGGCCCTTTTTTCCCCCTATATGCAAAACCAGTTTGGGGATCAAACTGATAACTTTAGCTTCTTCAGAAACTGTTATAAATAAACTGAGGCAACTCAAATGTGCATGTAATTGGATTTGCCTACATGATACACCTGTTAGATGATTACATTGAGGACTTAACACAGGAACTCTCAAGTAATTGCATTTAAAAAGCTTATTCTATTGCTGATTGGAAGACATTTAATTAAATTCACAAACCTTTAGAATTCAAAGTCCTATCCTATCAATTGAGCACTATGCTTGTCTTATTATCATGGAAAAGTTATATAACCTTACTTTCTGAGTTTCCCGGTAGAATGGGTACATGGATAGCATAAAAATTATTAGGATAAGACATTTAGGAGAAAAAATATTTATTTTTAAGTGAAATCATTACCTAGCTCCCATCTAATAATGTGACTTATCAACAAGAAATCTTGAAATCCTCCTCAATTTAATCTCCGCAAAGGAAGGATATTAGGAATTTCGGTCTATTTCTTTAGGCTTTTTCAAGAAAGACACTATGTAAATATCCAATGATAAAAAATATATTGACAGATATGGGCAGAGTGTATCCCACACACACATTACATGCAATTTATACTTCTATAAAGCACTGAGGGCAATGAGAGGCACCATATGCTACAAATCACTCAATCAATAGTAATCGTATTTTGGCTCATCACAAAGAGATAAAGATAACCCATTCCTCTCCTCTGAAATTCCTGTCAATATTCCCAGTACACAAAATTGCAGGAAATGTCGGGTGGAGTGGAAAGAGAGAAAAGTGAATTAAAGACAAGGAGTTGTTCTTAACTCTGAATTTCATAGAAATTGTTATATTTAATTAGACCCCCAATGATATTTACCTATGGTTTTTCCTCATGATATTTGATTTTTCAAATGATAAGTCTTTACATGATTCTCCAGCAAGTATTCCAATCCTTCTGGTTGGCATGAGTTGAAGGAATATGCAAAATGTCATTGATGGATTTTTTAAGCATCTCATAAAAAACTTTACATATGTAAAAGAGACAACTAACGAAGCAGTGGTTGTGATACATAGTTTGAAGATGATGGTGGTACTGAACCCATAGAGAACACATTGCCAAGACACACAACACAGGGTGACAATTTGATGAAGACATTAATCAATGCAAATCACAACAAAGTTGAGATATTAATTTTTTAAAAGCTATAACCCTCCCCAGAACCCCACTGAGACATACTGTGTTATAATGATCCTACTGACCCCCGTCACCAGTATGCTTTGAGTTTGAGTTAAGCTGTTATCTCTTACTCATCATCCTTGACTATATTCATATTTTTTTAAATGTAGAAAAATTGGTTAGGCTTTGAGTTACAATCTTATGACTATGAAATATCTTTTCTTTGTACAAAGCTAAGTAGTTTATATAGGAAATCAACCTTGGTCCTTGGGTGTGTAGGCTGCCATCATGTCAAAGAAGGTTAATTAACTGAAATACATAATTAAGTAAATGAAGATATACTTATATGTACCTTTCAGATGACAACATTCAGGCCCATACACATAGAAGTAGCAACATATTTGAATTAAAAAGGCAAACCCCATTAACTCCTTTAAAGATGAAACCATAGTATTCACAAAAACCCTGCCTTGAGTGGCCCATTTCAGGGCACACAGAGTGCATTGTAATAGCACTATTAAACATTTACTCAGTACTACTGCCTAACTTGTAATTTCCAGTTTCAATGTTTTATTAAACTGAGTTTGCTCATATAATGGAATATAATATAATGAATTTTACCGATTCAATGCTGAATCTTTATTCTATTTATTTATAAGAATCCAATAGCCTTACATCACAAAGATGGGGACAATAATTCTGGCTAGGTATTGCTGAATATAGGACATTTAGGGAAATGATATCCAGAAATCCTACTTTCATTGTTGCTGAATCATTTCAATTGTGGCTGGCTCTTTGTGACCCCTTTTGTGGTTTACTTGACAAACATACTGGCGTAGTTTGCCATTTCCTTCTCTAACTCATTTTACAGATGAAGAACTGAGGCAAACAGGGTTAAGTGTTTGTCCAGGGACATAAGGCTACTAAGTATCTGAGGTTGACTTTGAACTCAGGAAGATGAGTTTTCCTGATTCCAAACCCAGTATTCCATCCACCGTGCCACCTAGCTATTGATCAGTTAAATGCCAAATAGCTTAATGAGGAGAACATTGGATCTAGGTCCTGAGTTTGAATACTAATTCTGCTACTTACCAGCTATATAATTCTGGGTAAATGACTTAAATTCTCTACATTTTAGCTTCCTTATCTATATAATACATTCACTGCCTTTTCTAGTGACTTGTCATGAGGAAAGTCCTGTGGTGTCTGTCAAAGAACAGACAGTCAATAAAGCTTTATTAGACATCTACATGTCAGGTGCTGGGTTAAGTTCTAGGTACACAAATAAAGGCAAAGGACAATCTTTGCTCTTAAGGAGTTTGCAGTGTAATGGAGGAAACAACATGCAAACAAATATGTACAAACGAGCCATATATAGGAGAAACTGGGAATAGTCAGTAGGAAGAGTACACTAGAATGAAGTGGGATTGGGAAAGTTTTCCTGCAGAAGATGAGATTTTAGCAAGGCCTCGAAGGGAGCCAGAAGGGAGAGAGGAGGAAGGAGAGCATTCCAGGCATAGGAGACAGCCTGTGAACATGTCCAGAAAAATGAGGAGTAATTTTTATGAAAAATTGAAGATTTTTACATGTTTAAAGGTTATGTGCTATAGAGGAAAGTAGCCTGGATTTGGAGGCAAAAGGAAACGGGTCCAAAACTCTGCTCTGCTCAAATTGCTGCCTCCGTGATCTTTAGGAAGAAATGTCACTTCTTTGTTGGTAATGCTAGGGGTTGGCTCAGATGGTCTTTAATGTTCTTTTTTCAACCTTAAATTTTATAAGTTTATATATGATAGTATAAACTATAATAGTAACTAGAATTTATATATCTTTTTAAAGTTTGCTTAGTGATTCATCTAATTTGATCATCTTAACTTTGGGAGACTTATTATTGCTGTTTTACAGATGAAGAAGCAGTCTGAGAAAGATGTCATGTCTTGCCCAAGAGCACTTAGTGAGTCTGTTAGGCAACATTTGATCTTAAATCTTCCAGACTCCAGCTCCAATACTCTACCAACTGTGTCACCCCATTGCCAAATAGGATTTAAAAGCAGAAGGAAATTTCATTTTCTTGACTTTCTGTAGTACTTCCCTTAGAGATGGGATAAGGAATGAGAAGCTCGTGTTAAATATGTGAATTAACTGAGACAACCCACCCCCCAGTACCATGTTTTGGATATTTTGAGCATAGTAGCCTTGTGCTGAGGCTTATTTGAGCGTGGAAAATTGAGTGAAACAAGTATGCATAATCCATTCACCTGTGTTTTTTAAAATGCAAATACAATTTTTCACACACTCGGTGGCAAATGTCCTGATAAATTTCTGTTAACATTAGAATAGTGCTACTGCATAATGCAAGGGTAGAATGCAAAATAAACTTTGTAGTACAAGTCAAGTACTCTTGCTTCTACTCAGCTAAGATAAGCTCTGTTCATACAAACCGGGTTCCCATTTATCGGGAGAAATGCTTTCCTCCTTTCATCTCTGTCATTTACAGCTTCCCTAACTTTCTTCACAGTCTCTGGTCTAACTGCTCCATTGCCATTCTCAGATTCTCAGGAGCATCAGATTTCTTCTTTAGTATTTCCCTGTTTTGCCACAAGTATTTATTCTTCTTTGTATCCTTCCTATCCAAATTTGGTCACTTTTAATTTCTCCCAGTCTAGATCATCCTTAACCTACTGACTAGAGCTTTTAAGTTATACTTCTGTCCAATCTATGTCATGCCATATAGCTGTTCTTTTTTAAAATATAGGGGATGATAGGGGATAGCTAGGTGGCACAGTGAATAGATCACTGGCCCTGAAGTCAGGAGGACCTGAGTTCAAATCCAGTCTCAGACACTTGACACACTTACTAGCTGTGTGACTTTGGGCAAGTCACTTAACCCCAATTGCCCTCCAAAAAGCAAAAAATAAAATAAAATAAACTATAGGAGATGCTGAGACTATATTAGTCTTCTATTCAGTCTTGAATCTGCATTTTTAAAAATCTAACATGATATAGAAGAAAGAGTGTTGGAAATTGAATCAGAAAACTAGTTTTATCTTCCTAACTATTTTCTCCAACTGGCTTTGTGAACTCAAGGAAGTCACCTGATTTCTCTGGATCTCCATTATCCTCTTTGTAAAATGAAGTGATAGAGTACGTGACCTCTAGGCCCTTTGACCCATGACCCTTTGATTTAGAAAACCATGGCTTGTCCATAACTCAGACCTTGAGAGCTAATTCTAATTTTGTTTTCTTGCTCTAGAATGCTACATAATTATCTGATATCCAAAGTGTTGTTTTCAAATGGAATAATCATGATATATGTTTGATGTTTCTTGTATATATATATATATATATATATATATATATATATATATATATATATATTTTTTTTTTTTTTTTTTTTTTTTTTTTTATTCCTTCATCTTGTTCCCAGTGTCTCCACATTGCTACACATTTCAATGTGTTGACTAGGAGGATCAACAACTTGAACATAGAATGCTGGAATCTAAGGGCTAGGTGGGATTTTAGGTTAACATAGCTAGCATAAAACAACCCTGATACTGATATTACCCTTCTTCCCAGGAAGGCAAGAGAGCATCAGAAACTATCAAGACCACCCACTTTCAAAAATATAGATTAAGGAACTATCTTCCTGTGGCACAGTGGTAGAGACTATATAAAGAGAATTATATAGGCACAGCACTGATTCTTCTTTAAAGGTAACAGGGTGGGTGAAGGATGAAATTAGTTCTGTGCCTTCCTTATTATTTATGTACTTTACTGAACAGTCACCAAAAGTAAGGTGTTAGGTCAGAATCCTTAGGTTATCTGGGTGAACAGGAGATACAAACCCTTCTGTGAACTCTGCTACAATGAGAATAATCAACATTTGACAGTAATAACAAATAAAAAGATGGAAGCATCAGAAAATCGCACTCTTCCCTGCAACTCAATCTAATTATCTCATATACTCACTAATGCTGTAAGTGCTATTTGACAAGACAGCATTGGTTCATCTATAGTTGCTGCATGAACTCAGGCAGATTGAGTCACTCAAGGGCCTTCTTTTAATCTCTTTTGGATCATTATTGAAAAGATGAAAGCACATTTCTGAGAGGTGAAATTCAAAGGAATATAGCAATTAGAGACAGTAAGAGTACTAGGTCATCTAGTCCATTTCCCTGGCCAGTTCAGAAATATTGTCTGTGATACAGCCTTTAGTGATTCGTCTAATTCAGTTTAAAATGTCACAAATGATGGCATTTCCTTTTCCTCTTTTGAAAGAGAATAGATCTTTCTGATTTCACCTACTCAGCTCCAATTTTTCTTTGTTCAGTTCAACTCCATCACTCACAGGAATGATAAATGAAATATGCTGAATCATTCCCATCAAATCTATCTCATGCACCCTTATAAAATCTAGTGCCAGTATCCCCCAACTAATACCATTCATTAATTGTTCCCACGAATACAGTGACTTAGGCCTAACACTACTAAAAGGCACAACTAGTTTCCTGGGAACTAGATAATTGAATGGGATGGGAAAGAGCTCTCACAGAGTGGGATATCCCTGAATTTGGTCTTAACTGGTATTATCTACTGAACAATGTTCCAGGGAAGTTAAGATCATTATGGTGGGTGTGTTTATGACATCTTAACACGTCATTGGAAAAGGATCTAGTGGGGCAATATTAGATAGATTGTGCCTATAGTTGCTTCTTAATTATGAGCGCCCACAAGTCATTACATAGAACATTCAGCAGACAAAGTTCTTTCTCTTGATAAAACTATGAAATCCTTCCCTCATTAATGACTAAAGTCATGAGCAGGGAGCAACAATTGATGCTCGATTCACGTTTTGTATTGTCCAGGCCTTATGCCTTAACTAGAGATGGTAACATATAAAAATGTTAATTTAGCTTGGGTAAATAAAATAATAAATAATAAATTGGAAAAAGTAACAAAATCAAGCAATAGTTCAGTTAACAGCATTTCTGTAAGAAACAAATATCCTTCTTAAGTGGTTGGCCTTGACAATACAAATGCACATAAAGGGATGACTCTTGAATAATTGTTTTTGGTGTCATAAGCATAATTGTTAGACATGGCATGCACACAGATATATGGGTATCTGAATATACATTTACATATATATGAATATAAATACATATCTCTTTTGAGTGGTCAGTTAAAATATTAATATTTCGGTGGCTTTTTTTCCTTTTTTAAAAAGTTTTAAAATAAACTTTATTGATATCCTTTGTCCTTGTATTATAGTCATTTCTTGAGCATCCACCAGATTCTACTCTTCCTTGTGATGAAGAGCAGCAAACTGACAACACACACTGTATTCTGTCCTAGAAGTTCCCCACCTCTCTGTTGTAGAAGAGGTGTTTTTCTTTAGTTCTTCTCCAGAACTTCACTGTTTTTTTCCATTACATTTGGCTCAACTTCCTTTTTATTTAGATTGTTGCACTCATTTTGTTATTTTTTCCCTTTTGGTTCTACTTATTTCTCTTTGTATCAGTTCATAGATCTCTTTTCTTTACACTTTAAGACTTTGAATCATCCATGTTGCTACTGTCGATTCTGTCTTACAAGTTTATTTTTTTGCTCAGGTATGATATAATTTACTCTATACTAGTAATTCCCAATATTTTCTTTTTATCCTAAATATGACTTTGGGTTCTAAGGCTTATATGGAAGCAAAAAATAATTGTTATTAAAAAAAATAGCAACAACTTAATACTAGCATAAGAAAGTTATTTGGATGGGAAGGCCTTATTCTTATAGTCAAATCATAAAGGGTTGTTTTCTACCTTTGAGCAATTGACCTTAATTAAGAAGTGATTGTGTCTCATTGTCTATTCTGACCCTGGCAAGAACATGAGTAAGAAGATGAGATAATGCTTTACCCTAGAGAAACCCATCTTCCCCAGAAGTCTCTGGATAGGGGAAATTTAAGAAGTGAGCTATCCACCATTCTCATACTGATGAGACTTTTGATCCCAAACTAGCCCTTTCTGTTTCTAACAATTTATCTATAAATGGAGAAGGAATGAGAAGTTCAGTGTAAGTATCCCATAGAGTCTTTCATCATCTCATCCTAAACTTTTTCAGGATAACCTGGTTGGCAAGGGAAGGGATTGAGACGACTAACCTTCCTGCTTCCCCCTTATTGGGTTCACTTGTTTCCCCTTCAGAAGCTCTGCTCTTGGACTCTTGTTTTGGGCATCTAAATGCCCACTCTATGTAGACAGGAATGGAGAACAGTTAAGTTCCAAGCTATGATCGATAGTTCTCCCTAACTCTCCAAGGCTAGAAGGCAGTGGTTACTCACATTCTGATATTAGTACTGATTGGTATTTTGACCTGCTTTGATTCTAAACCTGAACTGGTTCATGCTTTTTAAGGCAGCTGGTTAGTTCCCTCCTGCTTGTTTCATGCTGAAATCTGACTGGCTTCATCTCCTTCAGCTCAGAAATTCTGAGCTTAACCCATCAATGATCCTCATTCTCACAGGTTGCTGCAGTTACAGGCATGGACCACCTTTCCTGGATCTTAAAAGTACTTCTGCATTGTTTCATAAAGCTCTAGGTTGTTTTTTGTTTGTTTGTTTTGACTGAATCAGTAGAATTTTGACTCCAACCCTTTCCTCTCCCCAGTGTAGGGCCCTTTGGCCTCCACAAAATACTTCCTTCACCAATATCTTTAGCTCCTCCCCAGACAAAGCTATTCTTCTTCCCTTTTATCCAGGTCAGCACCACATGGACTCATCAGGTAGCACCATGGCCACCTACATTCAGCACAGGCAATAATGAGAACCCATCCATGATGTCTTTGAGCTCTTCAACCACATTGTACCTGTTCTACCTCCAGCTCGTGATGCACTGTTGTGCACAATTCCTTACGAGAGTCCTGGGAAGGTTGAAGCTCCCAACTAAACTTATCCAAAGGATCTGTGATGATAATTCCTTAGATTCCTCAAAACTCATGATTTGGGTCTCATTCAAAGGTTGGGATCCAAGGTTCTTCCTATACTGAGGATTTGTTATCTCTTTACTGTGGAATGTGACATTTTGGATTATTTTTTTTTCTTTCATTTTGTCTGCCAAATAAATGACAGGGAAATATTTTGCCCCCTCGAAATACTTGCATCTTTCAAAAATGATTTTTGGGGGTCCTTCTTATCTATGTTTAAATTTTCTCTGGATGGCTTTTATGATTTCTTTGTCTTTGCTATTGGTTTCTGTAGTATCTCTCAAGTTAATGAAATCTGTAAGTTTTATTACATAAGTAAATGGCTTAGTCTTTTAAGATTAAAAATACAGGACATTTGTTTGTTTTTTGTATTTTTTTTAATAATACCATAACCTTATAGCTGTCTCTAGATTATTTTTCCTCAACTCAAGTACATTAATATTTATTGTTGTCCTTTTCTGTCAGATTTGGTGCTATGTGACAGCTCTCACAAATAGATAGATTTGAATTAATTTGCAAGTAATGTTAACAAGGAACTACATATAAAACAGCTCTAGGACTCTCTAATGTTCATTGGGAAATTTTCAATTCTGCCACCATTATGTACATAAACTAGATGCAGAATCTTGCACTAAATGACACATGGCTATTATTTAACAATGCCAGCTGGTTGAATTTCTGAAATTCCTTTAAAATGACATACTTTCTTAAATCACTGAGGATATAGATTGTTCTTCTACCAGTTTGTAGCAGCAAGCACCTAGAATACCCAGGATAGCAGCTAGCACAGGTTCTTAGACAGGCTTTTCTGAAGGAAAACAACTCAAAAGGGGTTAACAATCTTACTTTAATCAAACATATGTCATTTACCTAGTTCAGGGAAAAAAGTCAGCACCCCAAACTTCAGAGAAAATATAAACAGAAGTTATAAGCAGACAAAAAAAAATACAAACAGAGAAAATAATACAATTCAACAGTCAGGGTGATCATTACATACATAGTTAGTTGCCAGAGAGAGAAGTACCAACATCTGGGTTTTCAAAGCTGGGGGGCTCAACAGCTACCCAGTGTCTCCTCTGGTCAAATCACACAACTCTTCCCATAAGCGAGCTCCAAAACAAAACCTCACCTCAGAGGTACATATAGCCTTCTCCAGGGTCAGAAGACATCACAACCCTTGTGACCCACTGCCTAATTACAAAGTAACAGAAGGTGTGCCTTCCTGAAAAACAAGCCTCCCCTAAGCAAGCTTGTCCTGTTGGGCTCTGCCCTACCCTTCAGTAAACTTCTCCTACCACAGGTTCCATGTGACTACTTTCAGCCTATTTGGGGACAGAATATATTTTCAAATCAGAGAAGGTCCTCAAATTCCCCTAGACTTAGTAAGGGGCAGGGAAGATCTTCAAATTCTCTTACCATTACACAATTGATTCCAATTGTATGAATATATGTTTCACATCTTTAAAACTATTCCACAAGAAAAGTTGGAAGCATTTCTTTAAAAGGGAAAAAATAGTTTCAAGTCAATTTCCATTTATAATATCAATTTCAGATTGAAGCAAGGTGTCTGTTGTTCCAATGAATTACACATTGAGAAACTATATTTGTCAAAGAAGCAAATGTTTTAAAAGACCTCCAAACTGCAAGTAATACAAAATTAAAAGTCACCACTACTATCTATCATCTATCTATCTATCTATCTATCTATCTATCTATCTATCTATCTATCTATGTCTATATATGTGTGTGTTTGTGTGTATACATATATATATACATATACATATGTCCTCTATATAATAGAACTGAAATTCAAAATTCTTTTGGAATGATGGACTGAATATAAAATATTGAAATTTAATAGGGATACATGCAAAGTATAACTCTAGTTCAAAAAGTCATTTTAGAATAATCCTTTGAGTTATGTCTATCTTGATACATAAAATGATATACAGGTTTCTGTTCATTATATACATATACTCTGCAACTCTACCTCCATTGGTTTTTAGATCTCTGTACACATACTGTGCCACATAGGGGCAGAAGAAGTCCTAATACTGAAATTTCCCTTGTTCAAGAAAAGCAAGAGAGAATCATAAAGCATTTAAGCCATCTGTCTTCAGAAAAACTGGTCTTCCAGCTAAGTATTGGATAGAGTGGATTGTACAGCCACAGAGGCCAGAGTATATCAGCTAGATACTATAAGTGAAAGCACTTTGAGGACGATAATGCACTATACAAATGTATTTCTTTTACATTTGTTGAGATATTTAGCTGACTAAATGTGCATTCAATTTTATGCAATTGCCTCCCTTTTTCTAGTCTTGACACCAGTTAGACTATATTAAGAATTTTGTGTTCAATTATTGGAGTGAGGTTGGATGAGATGACTGATCTTCCCTCCCCAAATATAATATTGTATGATTTTCTTACATTTAAATATGTGTATTGTTATGGCAATAGGACTTTTGGATGGAATAGGGAACACTGAGCATGACTATATACATCTTCCTTTTCCAAAGAAATATTTTCTACAAAATTCTAGGTTTCTTTCTTGTGTCAGTGTGTGCACATGGGCGCATGTGTATACACACACACACACACACACACACAAATGGGGATTTTTTTTTTTCCTCAAGCAGGTTCATCTTTACTTAATCTTATTTTCTAAGCTGAATTGGTCCCAGTTTGGTGTTAATCTACTTGTAAATCAAAGGCAAACTCTGAAGGAATAAAATGAAAATGAAAAAGCAAAGAGAAATTAAAGAATGTAAGAAAAAGAAAGAGAGAGAGAGAAAAAGAGAGAGAGAGAGAGAGAGAGAGAGAGAGAGAGAGAGAGAGAGAGAGAGAGAGAATGAATAGCAATATGGCTTTGTAATTTAGGAAATAAGTGAAAAAAAAAACTTCCTGGGAGGAATCTTGAAGGAATCAAGTCTTAGGTGGCTGAGGACCAAACTTGAGGTTTTCCTCAAGTTGAAAGGTATTTTTTTGTTTGTTCTTAAATCAAACACTAGTGAACTATTATATAGGGGGGAAATTTTGTGCTTTTATTTTATTATAGTATTTCTAAAAAAAAAATAGTTTAATCTTCTCAAACAATTTTTAGGTATTTAAACACAAGAGAAATAATTAGCCATATTGAAAACAAAGTAGACCAGAGTCAGAAAGTAAAATTGTCTTGTGTAGTTTCAGTTCTTATTTCAGTATAATTTGATAAGGGTGGAAAAAATTGTACAAGAAAAAAATCGATGTTATAATGTACTATATATCTGTTTATCATATGTAGTATTTTCAAAACTGAATTGCATAATCAAGAGTCACTGTTAGGCTTGTCACCTTGGAAAAGATTCCTTTAGTGTTTGGTTTAATATATTCCAAAACTTTTAGCAGTAGAGAGAAGTTGAGAGGGAAGTAGTCATGTAGACCTGGCTCATGACTAGGAGTTACCAGAGTTAGCAGGGTATCATGGAAGAGAAGTTCTAGGAGAAATAAGTTTCAGGTTTAGGGTTTGAGGGAAGGAGGAGAAGGACTGTGTTGGCCACAAGGAGAGGACAAACAAGTTAGCTGCTATGATGTTGTAATTTAAAAAAAAATTGGACCATGATCATTTAATACAATAACTCTCTAGACTGATAGTACTGCAATTCAGGCTCGTCTTAAACTTGTCAAATAACTTGTCAGCTATATGTCATTCATTGAATCTGAATTTTCAGACAAATGTTTGAACTTTTAAGTATCAAGTCAGGTGCTGTATAATACTTGTGGTCTCATTTTGAGCTCTGAGCTGGGAGTCAGGTCTCTTGCATTCCTTCCTAAGATAAACCACCAATTCACTGTATGACTTTAGAGCAGGAGTGGGGAAACTTTGACCTTGAGTTCATATGTGGCCTTCTAGATTCTTGGATGCAGCCTTTTGACAAGCTTCAT
The DNA here is from genome assembly GCA_028646515.1 of Pseudochirops corinnae. Classification (NCBI taxonomy): domain Eukaryota; kingdom Metazoa; phylum Chordata; class Mammalia; order Diprotodontia; family Pseudocheiridae; genus Pseudochirops; species Pseudochirops corinnae. Next base: position 67,831,465 of record CM053589.1, on the reverse strand, counting down.
AGAACAAATTATTTTATTAAAGCAATTTGTTCTGTGAAGTTTGGATTCAGTCAAAGGACCAAACTTGAGGACATAGAGGACATGTTTTCTTGAGGCCGCAGGTTCCCCACCCCTGCCTTACAGTAATCATTTAAATTTTCTATGTTTTAGTTATCTCTAGAAAAATATGAATATTAAAAAGCAGAACATTTTCAGCTATGTATAAAGGACTATGCTAATGGTGTCAAGGTTATGTTTTATTTTTATTTTGATGTGGTCCAAAAAAAGCTTCCTTTTCTCCCATTGCCATAGATTTGTTATAAAATTGTGTATACCCTTTGGCCCAGCAATACTACTGCTGGATCTGTATCCTAAAGAGAGTTTTAAAAAAGAAAAGTAACTATATGTATATATAGTTAGAGCAGCATTTTATATGGTGGTAAAGAATTGGAAATTGACGGGATGCTCATCAGTTGGGCAATGGCTGATTTGGGCGTAGTTACAAATTATTCTCCAGAATGGTTGGATCAGATAACACACAGTTCACCAAGCATCTGATTTCTAAGGTGTTTTTAAAATACAAGATATTATTTCATTTGTGAGACAATGAATGTAAAGCCAAGCATGAGCAGCTTTCCAGAGGATGCTGCTGTGAGCAGCTTCAAGGTTCTGATTACATAGTATAGTGAACTCTCTATTATTCAGTAACAAACTAAGACAAAACATTGACAGAAACCAAAATACAGCATTCACAATGTTATAACTTAACAGCTTATTGCTAAAGTGGCCACATAGTTTTAAACAAAGTACAATCATTTAGTAAGTCCTTAACATATTCATCCTTAAGAAGCAAGCCTCCCTGGGCAGCTAGGAGGTGCAGTGAATAGAGCACCAGCTCTGGAGTCAGGAGGACCTGAGTTCAAGTCCAGCCTCAGACACAGCACGAAACTAGCCATATGACTTTGGGCAAGTCACTTAACCCTAATTTACTTTACCTTACCCCCTCCAAAAAGCAAAAAGAAGAAGAAGAAGCAAACTTCCTTAAGGAACACAAAGTACAAAGGTCAAAGGTCTCCCACCCCTGGGCCACATTGTCTTAATCTCTCAGTCAAAAAGTCTTCTTTCTTCTTAATTGAAGATTAGTTTCCAATCATTCTTAATTCAATCATCCTGAAGAGGTACAGGATGATTGTACAAAGTCTTCCCACTCCTACGCCACAGCAAATCATAATCTTCTCAGTCTACATTAAATACCCAAGGAGTGATCTTTTTATCTTGATTCAAGGCTGCCTCTCAGATTCCATGGTTCCTCTTCCATGGTCTCAGCTCCTGCCTGAATCTGTTCAACTCTCACTTGGATTAAAGGGCAGGTAGCTCTCAGTTTCTTGTCCAGCTCCTTGTCCAATTCTTCATCCAGTTCCTTGTCTAGTTCCCCTTCCATATTGAAGCTCACAGTGTCCAGTCCACCTCAAGTCCTTCACAGTTTCTGTTCCTGGGAAGACAAAGCTTAACAAAGCCACAATAACATTTACACACATTGCTGGCACCATCATCAATTCACTATCTGCCTGTGAAATCAACACAAACCCACCAACAAGGTCTGAGAACTCAACACAAATCTCAGCATAGTCCCAGGACCTCCAAAACCCTCCTTTAGGACTTCTGCAAACAGACAACAAGAAAATCCTCTTTCAGGGCTTCCAGTAAGGTCCCAGGGCTTCAAACAAAAATCGACACAGACAGAAAAGATAAACAGAGTGCCAGGCCACCACAAAGTTCCCATTCTAAATTCTTCTCTCTCCCACCCTGGGATTCTCCTTATATATGGTCATTAAGCTCCTCCCTATTCCACTCCTTCCTGTTGCATCAGCAACAGGGGTTCACAAGTTCTGTTTCTTAACAAAAGATTTGATATAATCAAGGGAAAGACTCAACTTGAAACAAGGTGCTTAATAATTAAATAGCTGAAACAAGGTATTCATTTCTTCTCTGCTTGCCATTACAATGTGATAAGGTCAACAGAGAGCTGACCCTGGAGTTCTGAGGACCTGGGTTAAGTTCCATCTCTGACACACATTCTGTGAACCTAGAAAAGCCACCTACTCTCTCAATGCCCCAGGCAACTAATTAAGATTATAAACTGCAAAGAAGGTTCCAGTCTGCATTGGCAGAGTAATTTCTTTTCCAGGAACTCTCTAAGCCAATGAAATTGTATGTTCAGTCACTATCCCTGTGGAACAGGCAATTAAGAACTATTGTCATACAAAACATTTCTTTTCTGAGATTCAGCCTTCATTACTAAGTTTCAAAGCACGCTGGCTATACCACAAGAAGGTATAGTATATCATCCCTTTCTGAAATGATGTGTTGGTTCTGAAAGGTATGAATGTAGGGAATCAGCACAAGAAGTATCTTTGGAATTTTCCTAAGTAACAGTTATAGTATTTTATACTTATGAGTTATTCTACATAAATCAAAAAGTTGTATGGACTAATAGAAACATCCTCACTCAAACCTAAAAATTGTTTTTCCCTTGCCTGTAGTTCTAGAGTATGGTGTTCATATACTAACTGTTCCTCACATATGGTGTCTCATTTTAAAGTGTCAATGAAACAATGAAAACATGCTTTTTCTTTATTCTTTCAATCAGAAAATGTAAAAATACCTTTGGCATTAATTCCAAGTAGATGAATGTGTTATGGCATTCCTATTAGAATTTTCATAGACTTGACAATATACCAGATTGTATTAATATCCTACCTTCAGGAAAATGCTTTTTTCCAGCCTGGTGCAAATTATCAGAACCTTTCAGCCACTCTTCCTCACCCCAGAAGTAGTATATCATCATTACTAGTGTCTGGGCCAAGAAATAACATTTGTCAGTGCTTGAATTGCTCTTTTACCTTCTGGGGTTTGAGAATCTACTTTACTTTGGAAATGGGTTTAGAGTTTTTGAGTAGAGTTTTAGAAATAGAGAACAAAAAATAGGCAAAAGTTTTAGGGAAATGGAGGTGTCAAACATTCTAAGATTAGGGTGCAATTGACTCAAGGATCTTTTTCTAAGAAAATATGTGGACAAAATAGTAAATAGGTATGGGATTTGGATGTGAATTTTCACTATGCTGCTAGGTGGCAGATGATCATGATTTTTTTTTTTTGTAAGATTGGCTTGACATTGTAGAATCCAATAAGAATCTTCTTGACCATTAGGGCAATGCTGGATGCCAGGGAAAAGAAACAAAATTTCGAATGAGCACAAGATATCCTTTGACTGTCTGGAAGGAATTCATTCTCTATCACTTGATAGTCACTCTCTTGAGACATTCAACATGACCCAAATCTTTAGGGTAAATGAAACTGAGATATTGAGAAAATATCCAAGGGCTACCTACTCTTCACTCTCAATTCCTTCTCCTTTTCCTATTTTCCTATCCTTCATAATTTTAGTCAAAAGTTGACTGTAGAAAAACATAAGGATGCTTTGTGTAATGAGTGAAATCATGTGTATGAGCCAGTTATGACATGATGGTCTCACCTCAATTTATTGGTTCCCCAGAATACAAATTTTAATTATAAGAATACAAAATTTTATGGTATATAAGTCTCCAGGAGCTAAATTATTATGTAACAGAAGCCAGTATTTCAAAAGTATTTTTTGTTTAGTCCTGGCTAAAGATGCCTGTATTATTTTTTTAAGGTAACATAAAATGTGGCCACTCATCTTAATCTTTTCCAAGGCTTAGATAACTGTGATTGTTTTCCTACTTTGCTGTCAAAGTATATGGAGACCTGTTTGGTACTGGAAGACTTTACTTCCCAGACCTTTCAGTGTGTTGGCAGCAAAAGTTGTTACCTTCTTGTGTCTGATCAATAATACATATATTGTTCTTTACAGTGACATGGTATTCATGATATCATTCATGGTATTCAATTACAATCCATGGTATTCATGAGGCTATTCCTTGTTGAGAATAGTGTCACTTTCTGTGTTAAGAATCAGTGTCATTTTTGGTTTAAATTTCATGCTGATTGCTTTAAAAAATATGTAACTAAATGTCATTATGAATCTAACAAAGGTGTATTTGTATTTAATAAGGTATGCTCAGCTTTGCAATTATTTCATGTGTGTATATGTATATATGTATATTAAAAGGAATATTTGCTTTTCAATCAGTCCAGCAAATGGAGCTCAGGGCAAATGAACTCATTCTCATGCACATGTTTCTAACCCAGTTCTTCCTAATGATAAGATAAATTAAAATAAAAACCAACAAGAACATGAAAAGATGCTAAGAATGATGTTAATGTTGCAATGTAAACCAATTTGGATTTTTAAATGGCCTTCCATCTTTCCTAATTTCTTAACAGTATGAAAGATCAAAATCATTAATATCAGAGAATGATATTCTTGGTGGCGGGAATAACCCTTAAACTTTTATTCTAATTTTTTTTAAAGTTGAGGTGGGGAAGAATGACTCTTTTTCTGATTCTTGGAAAGGTCCAAGGTTGAATCTTAACTATGCTGTCCTTATATACATCCCTTATAATCAAGGTAGTTGACCTTCTTTTTCACTTATTCCAATTCTAGAATTGTCTTACTATGTCACTTTAATTATCTCAAAAACGGGGTGTGGTGTAGAAAGGAAGTAGACATTAAAGGAGTTTGGAGGGAATAAATTAATGCTATTGCTGACTGATTCTTATTCCACATAGAGATTGGATTATTTTCAAATTTGGTTGCCATTATTTTTATTAGAGTCTTCTACCCTATCCAACAAATTATTAGGGATATTAAGGTTTATATTTTCTGATCAATTCCCAGATTAATTTCCTAATGAGAAGAATGAGGCTGACTATGATATGTTAATGTCATGGCAAAGAGTTTTAAATATGGGAATTGAGTTGCCTCCTTTACCATTCAGAGTGTCCTTTAGTAAGCCCAGTACCACTTAGAATCCTGAAATAGTCTCATGAGTCTCTATTTTTGGGCTATATTGTGTGTGTGTGTGTGTGTGTGTGTGTGTGTGTGTGTGTGTGTGTGTAACTTTAGGGCTCCAGAGTCTGTGATATCCCTCGCCCTGTCAGTAGAAGGGAAGATCTGGAGTTGGCTCCTTCTAGAATGCTTTAGGCTATTTATCTTTCAGACTTTTGAATATTTTGTTGTTGACTTGCAAATACATATATAATCTGTAGAACAGGCCCATAATTATAGGAAGGATCATTATTGTAGGATCCAACATAATAGCAATTCTTTTAAAAAATGCAGGTTTCCTTGAGGTACCAGTTGCCTTTCCTATTTTCTGGGAGAAATTATGCCTTAAGGAAAATTTAAACATAATTTTTGGTATATGTGCCTTCTGGGTCTCTTTCCCCTGGGCACTATGATAGTACTTAGAATTACAACGTTTTATGGGCTTGACCAATCCAAGATACCACCTTTCCTTGACCATTAAGGAGTACTACTAATGTATCCTAAGTGCATCATGTTCTTTATTTTAGCTTCAAGAAGATAATTGAATTACCTAATACCAAAAAGTGGTTCAAAGGAGGAGTGAATAGGAAAGTGGCAACCTTCCCTCAAAAAGAAAAAGAAAAAAGAAAAATCATTAGTAAAATAGCCTCATTTTAATGCTATTGTATCACCATAGAAGAATCTACAAATATTGATGTGCTTAAAGAAGGAATACAATAGTTTTGATACTAGAGATACTAGAGACTTAGTCAATATGCTTCCATATTTCTCATTGACATTTTGAGCCACCTATTTAGATGGGGCTCTCACTTTTGAGAGCTGTTGGAGTATAGGAGGGCAAATAATGAATTAGAATAGGTATATAACCAAATGATCTATACAAGGCTGATTGACTATATAGTATAATTTCAAGTGATTTCAATTTAAAGTGATTTGAAGCTCATTTCGTAGGGATGTACCTTTCTAATTCTATACTCTTGATCTATTTTAATCATAGAAACCATCCAGAGGTGTTAAAAACAGATCCAGGTACAGAGGGAAAAGATGCTCCAAAAGGAATTATATTCCAGCATCATACTTAATTAGATATTTCATGCTTGGAAAAAGTATTTTTAATAGACTCTGTGAATGAATGATTGTTCCTGAAGGACTTCTTATAGGGAGAAAGGATAACCTTTCTTTTCAGGGTGACCACATGGAGCTAACTCTTATTAATGAGATTGAAATTTGTTTGATCACTGTCTGTTTAGTATTTTTCATCATGGCTAGTTACTTTAGATTCCCAATCCTCTTTTACATATAAAACAAATATAGAAATATCAACTTTAGGACATTTTAGACATTTAGTATAAGGGATGGAAATCTCCTTTGGGCCCCTGGTTCAAAATTTATAAAACTATTTCTCTTATTAAAAAGTGCATAACCATCAAATTCAGAATTGTCTTGACCTAACCATCAGCTTGCAAGACAAATGTCAAATGATGAATTAAGAACAATGACCTCATCTTTCCTAGGCCCTAGTCTATCTAGGCAGAAGTGACTTAGATCTCTGACTAACTTTTGATTTATCAACTGACTTAACAGTATGCCCCCAGCTGAATTTGATTGGTTGGTCTGTGAGGGAAAATTTTGAGACTTAAACTCATTCATAGGCTAGGAGGGGAAAAGTCCTGGTGGAATGGGCATATTTGTAAATGAATGGATTCCCTGTGCATTTTCTTTGTGAGTTTTTATTCCCCAAAGGGACTGAGGACTGCCTAGTGAAGAACAACCTACTTTCAGGTTTCTCATCCAGGGCCTTTTAGAATATCACTCATAGAACAGAGTGGCTTCAACCCCACCTCTTATTAAAGATAAATTGATATCTATTGTTTAAAACTTCATAAAAAACCCAAAACCCTAGAATGTTTTTGAATGATTTATTGACTTTTCAGATTGTTCTTTAAGCTGTTTTTTAAACTTTAAAGGCAACACTGATAATGAACGCTTCCAAATGGTAAAACAGAAAATCCCCTTCAAATATAACCGGCCTGTAGAAGAGTGGCTGCAGGAAAAAGGTAACCATCATTAAAACTTTCATTTTAAAATCATTTGATTCTAAACCCTCATTTTTAAAGCCTGCAAATAAATGTTCCTTAAATTATAATCGCCTGCTGCATAAATGACTGTTTTAATTTTCATTATAATTTGTGTCAGCTTCCACCTGCCATATGTTGATAAATCATGCTATAATACATTGCCATTAAAATACAGTTAAAGGGACTAACATCTAAGATCACTCTCAATGTAACAACCACAAACAGGAATTCCAGGAACTTTTTAAAAAAAGAAATGTATTATGGCAATTTAACCACTGCATGATGTTCTTTTTAATTTGTTTTAAATTATCTCTTACCACAGTGTTCCAAAAGTTTCAAAACTACCTGTTAAACTTGTCTCTCATAGGGGTTGTTTTGGCTTTCCTCTCTTTTTAAGTGCTGTTAAAAATGTTATGACTTGAATTTGTTTATAAACTGGTTGTAACGTAATTAAACTGATTAAAACAAATGTTATAAGGACAACTCTTTTTAAATACATTTGTTTTTAAACAATAATGAGAGTGAGAGAGCTGGAGTCTGCCTTTGAATGTAAACTTTGAGTAGAAAAAGTTCAATTATGTCTATTGGTTATTTGGGTCTTAGTTGCTAACCTTGAAAAAGAAGAAATGACCCTTTTGGATGTGTGGTGTGTAGGATGCACTCTGATCCCTTACAAGCAAAGTACAAGTTGTTAAAACACAGCAGAAAAGGATCAAGGGTTAAGAAAGAAAAATAACATCCTCTGATTTTTTTTTTTTTTGGTGGGGGAAATGTATAACAGTTATATTCTAACAAAAGAGGGCAGCAATTGAACCTGATGTTAGTGATTACTATATTTCATGAAAGACCTGCTAGAAGGTAACCTTTCAAAGAAGAAAATTTTCTTTTATAATGTCCAGGATAAACATACATAAATCATACTTTTAGACCACAAGACATCTCTTAAAATTTCAAGAGATCCATGTAACAGATGACAGGTATATTACCAATTATTCATCTGTGCATGTATATGTGTGCATGGACACAGGCACACACAAACATAACCAGATTAGCATTTGAGAGCTCTAAGATGGGTGAAAGTTAACCTGCTTTTAACACATGTGGTCTAATTAAAAAGCAATAAGGATAACTTTAAAAAGCAAATAATTTTGTTCAGTAAATACAAGTTTATAAAGTCCCTTTAACATTAAAGACAGTGATTGCCTCACCTTTTTTAAAAGAAAAAAAAAAATAGATGCATGTCTGAGTCTCATATGCCTGAGAAAACTTTTTGTTCTTTGCTATTTTATTTTGGTAATCTTTTGTTTCACTCCATTGCCTCTTGAAATCTGAGTTTAACAGCATGTCAGGCATTTTCATTTCTGTAAACCATTCTGAAGTCATGACTTGGCCTGTAGTTCTTTTGATGATAGCTTTTTGTCATTAGACCTACAAAGAAAGCTGTTGGAGGGTTAAAATGCAAATATAAAAAGAGGGGTGGTTCCATGACCTGGTTAATGAGTTTGTATGCGTTGAAAAATGCATAGATAACCTAAGAAATGTATGCAAGCTGCAGTTGTCTTATATAATGATATTATGCCTTATATAATGCATTTCTGACTTTCTGAAAAAAGTAAGTGGTTAATATTTATCCGTTCTCTTCATTCCTTACCTGCACCCCCCCACACACACCCTTTTCTCTTCAGGAACCATTTTAGAAACATGTCAAACAAGCCTGAAAAGACAATTAAGAAGGAGAGGGCAAAGATAGATTGGTGATTAGATAAAACCCATAGAAACTACTTAGCATGGGGCGAAGGAGTAAGTACTGTCATGGGGAAGTGAGTGGGGTCAAAGGATTCCACAGTTCATTTTCTGACTGGGGTCTACTACTGACTGACTTTCTAACCTTAGACAATGCATTTAACCTCTTTATATCTCAGATTTCCCATCTGAGAGGAAGAGAAATAATATCACTTATTTCCCAAGGGTGTTCTGAGGTTTAATTAATTAGTCTTTGTTCAACACTTACTGTAGCTGTGCAAGGACTTAATTTAACATGTGAACTTGATGGTCAAATGAGGTAAGAATAATTTCTAAAGTGAAAAAATTGGGGGGGAGGGGTAGAAGGATTTGCATCTGAAATAAACCACCCCCAAAAATAAATGTCTGTAAATCTTGTATTGGTGGTATAATATACACACTAAGGAGATACTGACTGGATTGATGAAATGAAATTCTATTTTTTTCTTTATTGTTTTAAATTATAAGAGCTAGAAGAGCCTGACTGAATAAAAAAAAAAATATGATTCAATGAAGATATAAAAGAAATAGGCCAGGGGCTTAGTATGGTCCTCTTAGATTTCTATTAATGGGTTACTTTTTTGAACAAATATTCCCACATAGATGTGGGTGACAAAGAACTACAGTTGAGTCTAAGGAATAACATTAAACATATTTAGCTTTATATTTAGCTCTGTTTAGACTCTGGCAAATGGAAGATGTGAAGAAGTTTACCTTTAGGTATATCCCTTGGCCACAAAGGAATGGTTTAAGATCAGAGGAAGAAAGTAGTATGTAGGAACATTGGTAATAAAATAGTGGGAAAAATCAGACGGCTGTCCAAATTTGTTTTCTCTCCCTCCATATTGGGGCTGTATCCAAATTCAAAGTTCACAGAACTCTGTTAGCATACTAGTTAAGATAAGTTTACCTCTAGGTAATCTCTGGAAACCAGAGCATTGAAGAGAAAACCACTATTGCCAGCTTATATAGTTCAGACTCAATTACAATGCAATATAATAAATACATAGCAAGTGCCTACTATGTGCCAGACACTGTACTAAGTGCTGGTAATACAGTTCTCATGGATTTTTTTTTTTTTACTTTCAAGACCAAGGAGGTTTAGAAATGATAAATAGAAAAATAGATGAGACACATAATGACACAATGAGAAATAAGAATTGTTCAATGATAGCCAGAATATGGCACCCAAGTAATATTTATAAGCATCACCAGTGATAAACATTAATTATACATTTCATCAATATGTTAAATTTGTAGACAATAGAGAAATAGGTACTTCATTTCAAGTAATTTATAGACTTATAAGGTAAAATTCTTGGTACCTTAAAACTCTTAGGTGATCTTCCAGTGTCAGAATCTTACTTTTGCATAGGAGCTCATTTGAAGGAATGATGATTCATTTATTCTTTCCCTCCACCTACTTTCTCTTCTACCCTATAAGGACTTCCCTTTATTAAAAACATGCCTTTGGTCACATCAGTCCTCAATGTGAGTAGATTGTGCCCAAACATCCTGCTTTTAGACTTCAGACTTTAAACTTTTAGTCAAGAAGACTATCTCAAACTTGGGTTTAGCTAGAATGGGGCCAGCTGATTAGGATTTGGTATATGGGGGTAAGCAAAATTCTTTATTAGATTAATAAAATTTCAAGGAAGGGGAACCTGTGACCTTCTAGGTCCTTGGGTGTGGCCTTTCAATTGAGTCCAAATTTTACAGAGCAAATCCTTTTATTAAGGAGATTTGTTCTGTGAGGGCCATACTTGAGGACCTTAGAGGGTCACATGTGACCTCAAGGCCATAGGTTCTCCATCCCTGATAGGTGTTCATAATTAATTCCTCACTGAATCAAAATGAGCAGTGGGAGATCCAGTCTGTTAGCCAGGAATATTCTGCATCAAGTTTTGATACATTTGAAAGGAGTTAATATTTTGAGGAGGAAAAGGAGAAAGTCCCAGAAGAAAGAAATAGATTCATGTGCACAGCCCATTAGATAATCCTGTACGGATCTTGATAACACCCTTGAGCTCTGTTCAGCTCTACTATTGCTAAGGCCTACATATGCCTATGTTTCTATAGAGAAGGTAATAATTTTCCTTGTACCTAAATGTTTCAACCAGCTCTCCCTGCTACAATGTTTTAGATTTCAAGAGAAATGGTCTTTATAAATCAGCTTTGGCTGGCATTGTATTAATGATCTCATAGATAAGGAAATCTAGCAGATGTCTCCTGAATCCTGTCTGAAAAGATATTCCCATTCTCTGCCTTTTCATTTTTTCCAGGTGTATTGACTTGACTGGGGTGCAGCAATACCCCCCAAAACTTGTATGAAAGAGTTCAAACTTCAATCTAACTTTTTTCCACCATTAAACAGTACTCAGGGCTAAGCACACCAATGTCAGGGTAGACCTGTCTGCTGCTAGTAACATAATAAGCCTTCTATTGTAGAGTAGAGAGTAATAGAAAATTGATTCTGGGTACTGGAGCTGAAAACCAGTCAGTTGGATTAGTGCATGAAATGGATAAATGAACTGTTGTCTGATAACTTACACTGGGATTGAGGATGCTTGACTCCATTTTTAAGTTTGCTTTCCTTTCACATTTGGAAATGCAGAAGGAAGCAATCTGGTGCAGTAACAACAAAATAATAACCTTAGCATGCTGTCATTCTACTATACTGCATTAAGCTTTGAGAGAAGAGGAAGGATGGCGTCATGCACAGAAATGGCCTCAGAGAAAGAAAGACCTGGTTTCAAGACTTGCCACTGTCACATACTGTCTAGGTGACTCTGGGAAAGCCAATGAAAATTTGCATTCCACTGTTCTAAGAATATAAATTGTAGAGAAGTTGTCATTTTGCATTGGTAGAGGTTTCTGACTGAGGAACTGCCTGTTCTCATGAAATCACAAGTCTGGTTTAGAAAAAAAAAATTCTTTGAGAACTGTTTGAAACCTTATTATTAAAAGAGAAGATGCGGCACATGACAGAGGATACTAATTGGTATTTTTATGTGGGGTTGGAAGGGATTAGATGACCAAGATGATTTTGAGGTGACTATTCTCAACCCAAGACTATTGGGCCTTCATCCTGGGAATCATATTTCCAGTGAGAAATAAACACTAAAAATAATCATGAGAAAGTTTCCCAGTACCCTTTACCTCTCTCCAGTCTACCTGCTTCATTTTCCTGACATTTTCATTCATTGTTTTAATTGACATCCTCTGCTTTTAAGGTCATAGCCAGAGCTGAGCTCCAAGCCAAATGGTTACCACCCTTATTTTCTTGTGAACACAGCTCATGTCTTCTTATTTCTATCTTTTAGGCCACAATGAAGCAGAATTTCCATAATTTTCTAATAGGAAAAGTGGTAGGATGTGAGATTTATTGGTTAGTGTATATGGTAAATTGTGAACCAAGGGAATACAAAGAAATAACATTTACTGATCAGATAACTCCATATTGAGTTTATATAAATTTGAATCTCTTCATTAAAATATGCTTGGATTCTAAAGTTATCAGGCTCTGCATTTTTTCAATTTGAGTTTTAATTTCTACTGTCTTTTCTACAAGCCCTCTGACATCTTTGAGTGTTCATTAGTCATATATAGCTATAGTTCTATAAAATACTTTATGCATTAGGAATTTCTGATTATTCTCTATTTTTACCTAATTTTAGAGTTTCTTATGACAATCACAATTATTTGCTCAGGAATAAGGCATGCCCACCCACAGGTCAGAATCTGCTTCCTTAAAGGGAAGTGGTAGGAAATAGTTATTGTCTCAGTAGATTCAGATTCTTAGCTAGTCAGCAGAAGAGATAATCACGGCACAATGGACCTTGGCAATGACTTCAGGACAGTAGCTTAGAGTGTTAGATTTCTGTGATCCAATTTTCCCCTTTTTCCCCCTTGCAGTTTCTCCAGGTAGCCTTTTTTGACCTTCGGTCCATTGCAATCAGGTAAGGTAAAGAGGAAAGAAATGTATGGAAGTAATCCTGTTTCCTCCACCCAACCCCACTAGGCCGGCAGTTAACCATCTTCAACACTCAGGCGCAAATAGCCATTGGAGGAAAAGACAAAGGACGTCTCTTCCAAGGTCAGCTCTCTGGGCTCTATTATGATGGCTTGAAAGTTCTGAACATGGCAGCTGAGAACAACCCTAATATTAAAATCAATGGTAGCGTCAGGCTCGTAGGAGAAGTACCATCTCTCTTGGGGACAACACCTACAACTTCCATGCCACCGGAAATGTCTACAACAGTCATGGAAACCACCACTACAATGGCAACTACCACTACTCGAAAGAATCGCTCCACAGCCAGCATTCAGGTAAGTCATACTTCTTTCTCTATATCGTGTCTGCTTTTGTCTGTTGTATCTTGGAGCATGTGGGTATTCTGGTCAATGGAGCTCTGAAAACTGATGGCTCTAAATTATAGTGTTTGTGCCAATTTTGCCTCAAAGATTCTCATATTAATAAGCCTTGCCAGTAGAAAAAGAGACAGCCATCATGAAAAAAGTTATAAAAATCTTATGGTACACATGGGTTAGTATTACTATCATATTTTTCATTGTAACAGTAGTACTGTTATTCAAAATGATCAATGGACAATGCTTTCAGCATGAAATTCTTCCTCATCCAACTTTATTGCCTGATTTTTACAAATCACAAAAAGGGAAAAGAAGACACGGGAAATCTATTATCATCTGAAATGTAGACCTTGATACAGTTCAGTTCACAAACTTAACATGACTTTTTAAGAAATATGAATTTCTTATCACTGGGGGAATGGACACTGTTAAATTAAGGGCAATTTGTGCTACAGGCAAAACTAATCCTTGAGGAATGCAGCTTTTTCTGTTACTATTCACTTGGGATTAATCACTTCTCCCTCTGCTGCACACTAGGTTTCCATTGCTTTGACAATAATCCAGGTTACATATGAACAGGAAATTTGAAAATCTTGGGTTTAACTATGCTAAGTGTTCTTGGCATGGTCATTGCATTTTCTTTTATTTATTTGGAAGTAATTATGCTCAAGGTAAAGCTTAAAGCTCAGCTGGTTCCCTTAGCATTTCATAAATCTCATCAGTTGGGGGTAGGAGGTTAATTGATTTATTAGCCTCAAGTGCATTGGCATAAAATAAAAAGTCTCAGCACTTGTGGGAAAATTGCCCCCAGTCTAGTTAGTGTTTGTGGAAAATTCAATACCTCAGTGCTTCTCTGGAGACCCAGCTGAGTCTGATCTTTGACATCACCTTTTCATTAACTTTGTTGGACACAGTGAACCCAGAATGAGTCACCAATTAAACAACTGGTGGTTTTGTTTCTTGTACAATAAAACCTATGTGACCCAGGTAGAAATGATTTCTCTCCCTTCTCTGCTGTTTGAAAGACAGCTTCCTGAAAGTTCTAAAAGGCTAAGGTCTATAAGGCTAATGGGCTTCAATGTGGGCAACAAGTATTAGCAGATCTGATTTGAATGCTTAGGAAATGCTACTAAGATCAGGTCTCTCCTGGTCACATGTGCTAACATGTGTGTACATACTTTCATGTATACTCCCACAAATAGTTTCTTTTCTACTGCTATTAAAGCAATAATTCCTGACACTTCAGCCTTACTACTGAAAGGAATATAAAAGGCAATATGTATTTCTATTATGACTCCCTGTAGCTTGAGAAAAGTCCTGTTTGTTGTCGGTAAAAGGATTGTTCTTTTGGTACAAGTCTTGGCAGAGTTGTTTTGTTTCTGTCAGAATACATTGTCTTAGCTCTGTGTGAAGCAAAGGAACAAATGAGATTTCTAAGAGATGGCTAATCTCACAGTCTCTTCAAAGGCCAAATACCCACTGACCTCAGTAAGATTTGCTATTGTACTCAGGGATTAAACAGAAACATACAGGATCCCTAGGTATGCCCTTCAGAGGTCAAATGCATTAACAAGAACAAATCTGGGTACCTACCAAGTGGTTCCCCCAAACATGTAAAAGATGGAGGCCTCTGGAGAAGGAAATACTGAAGAACATTATACCAAAACCTTGCCAATGACTCCATATCAGGGGTTCTTAACCTGGCATCTGTGAATTTCTCTTTAACCAAATACTTTGATAACTATATTTGGATATAATTAGTTTTTCTAGCAATCCAATGTGTTTGTTTTATGAATTTAAGAACATTATTCTCAAAAATTCAGACTTCACCAGACTGACAAAGGAATCCATGAACTCCCCTACTCTCAACCAAAAAAAACTTAGGAACTCCTACTCTAAATATTTCAGGACTTCAGGGATGTGTGATTTCATTGATGTGAGGTCTGCCTCCACAGATTCAATGCAATCCTTCTGTAATTCAGTTGATGATATTAATTTACAACTGTAGGCAAAAATACGCATCATCTGATGTCCTATCTTCCGATAATGAAGATTTATCTAAAATTCACTTATCTAAAATGGTCACCAGTTGAATTAGCCATGGTCCATTATGCCAGACTACTCATAACTTTTCCAGGTTGATAGGACTTTCCAGAGATGGTATCCCCATTGTTATGGTCATAAATTCAGGAATACTTCTATGCCATGATGAGAAATTGTAGGAGAAGGGATTCAATGCCAAAGTGATTCTAGTATAACAGAAATCAACCATTTTAACAGAAGCATGTCATATGAAGCTAGAAAGGCCCTTAAAAGGGATCTTGTCCACTCCACTCATTTTGTGAATAAGAATACTGAGTCACATAGAAGTCATATGCTTAACTCAAGGTAATAAGTAGAAGAATTGGAATTTGGACTGAGTTCCTCTGACTTCCAATCTAAAATTTTTTCCACTAGACTATGCTGTCTTTCTAAATAGACAATGGGAAGAAACCTTTTATAAGAGCCTTTTTTCTAGTATATATTGCTTTTCCCCTTATTATGATAATAAATGATTCATATTTATATACATTTTCCTTCACTTTTATCATGAATTCAAAGTGAATGAAAGCACTAAAATTTTCTGCTTTTAAGGTTATCTACATGTTCACAGTGACATTGGAATGCATAGAAGCATTAAGGAACAAAATAATTATCTACGTAAAAACCAGGCAATTAATAATTAAGTTTTATGTGCCAATCGCTATGCTAGATGCTATAGCTAAAGGGTTAGTTTCAAAATCTTGTCAAAATTATAATGATTTGTAATCAAGGTAGTCCATTTTATAAATGAGCAAATTGAAGCAGATAGAAGTTAAATAATTTGTCCATAGTCACATAGCTAGTAAGTGTCTGAGGCTGGATTTGAACTCAGTTCTTCCTAACTCCAATTCCATTGCTCTATCACCTACTCCAAAGAAGTTAGGCAATAGAGGGACTATGGTCACTAAAATATTTACTTTGAATGTAGGATGGCTTAAAAGAATTAGTGTCTACTTTGAAAGAGATGATCACCTCATTGTACTTACTATACTGTGGCTAGAAGATATGACCAATTCCAGGAACCATTATTTTAAGAAGGTCATTGGCAAATTAAGTATATCCTTGGACAATAACCAGGATAAGGACATGGAACCCATGACTTAACACAGGAGGACTTATTGAAAGAACTGGAGATGAGAGGTAAATGAGGAAATGGTAATAAGCAACCTTTAATGTAATACAAAGAGATATTAGGTTTCTTCTGATTGACCTTAGAGGATAAAAGTATGAACAGTGGGTCAAACTTGCAGAGAGAAAAATTTTGTTTTGATTTGCAGAAGAAACTTTCTTGTTAGAAAACTTTCTAATTGTTATTAGAGCTGCCCAAAAATGGAATGGGCTACCTTTGGTAGATAATGAGTTCTTCATCACTATCAATCTTTAATTAAAAACCAGGTGAACACTTCCTTTTTTGGAGAAATTCAAGAATTTCACAAAGAAGCATCCCATAGAGGGAAATCTTGCTCATATGATTTCTGTTCTTTCAAGGTATAGGGAAATCCACTGAAGCAAATGAACTCGCTGTTCTCCTAGAAAGAAGTCTCACCTGTCATTCTTGTTTTTCCTTCTTCCAATACAATTAACAGCCATGGTATTTTTTTTTTGTCTTATCTGTGATTTTGTCTGTGAAGGAAATTCCCAAAATCTATTGGAAACTCAAATGTACTTACAATCTTATTGTAGAGTTAACTGTCTGACTCATTTAGACTCAAGTTTTTTGTCCATAGTCAAATAAAGAGCATGTGTCAGACATAGTTCTTGAACCATAGTATACTAAAGAATAGGTGACATAGACTGATTAGGCTGAATCTCTTTCTCTAGAACAGTGGTTCTCAACCTGTGGGTCACGACCCCTTTGGGGGTTGAATGACCCTTTCACAGGGGTCACCTAAGACCATCGGAAAACACATATTTCCGATTGTCTTAGGAACCTAGACACTGCTCCTCTATCCATCTCCAGGCTGGACCACCCACATTTAGATACACCCATATATGAGTATTAAAGGGTCACGGCATTAGGAAGGTTGAGAACCACTGCTCTAGGAGTAAGAGAGCTCTATCTTGGGCTTCTATCCACTAAGCCATATTCCTTTTCCTTCAAAGAAAAAAGCATCTAGTAAAGAAATGTTCAGTCATTTTTAACTCACGTCCAACTCTCTGTGACCCCTTTTGGGGTTTTCTTGATAAAGATACTGGAATGGTTTGACATTTCCTTCTCCTTCTCCTTTTACAGATGAAGAAACTGAGGCAAACAGGGTTAAGTGACTTGCCCAGGGTCATATAGCTAGTAAGTGTTTGAGACTAGATTTGAACTCAGGAAATAAAGAAATGAGGCTACAGATTGCAGAGCTTGTTTAGAAATACCAGCTGAGAAAACTGTACTCTTTCTTTGCTGGTATCTGCTAGTTCTTAGCAGCTTCAGAGTGGGAGAAAAGATAGTTCTTTATTAGCAATTTTGTCAGCGATTGAGGTCTTCTTACTACTATAGCTTAATTGCTCAGCCTCCCTGATTGTACTAACACTGGGGTCCTCAGAAGGAGATTACACTCAGAACTGGTGGTTGAAACTTTCACTCCCTTGATGATAATATCTGACAGAAATTACCATCTCAGGCATCCCCTAGGCATCCCAGTACCACCCTAATAGTCATTGAGTCATCCTTTGGATTGAAATGAGTCAAATTCCACCATACTTACTCATAATCTTGGCGTTTTATATAGTTAGGAGATGGCAAGAATGAAAGGCAGGACCTTTATCAGTACTATAAAGTAGTTCCTACAGTAAGTTTAAAAAAATACTACCAGATGAAAGAAAAGGACTGAGAGAGAACTAGTTTCCGTTTTAATTTATATTGTTACCTTGGGCTGCTAGATTGACTTGTTAACAATTGCATAATGTATTTGTATGCTCTGTCTATATCATCATTTGTAACCATTTCTAAGCTTTTAGTTCATTGATTGTGTGTTCTGTGCAAATGTACAGCAGAGTCACACTGACATTCAGCCATATTGTCCAGTAACAGAAAATTACAAGAAAATCACTCTGTTCTGCTTAAGTTAGAATTATTCTAATTATCATCACAAAAGAAAGATTTTAGAGGATTTTGAGATCTTATTTTCATCTTGAACTTACTGAACTTGGCTGCTAAAAGTTTTAAGGGGAATTGTGTGTGTGTGTGTTTTGCTGGCTTTATAATTCTGCTACCTAGAAAAATTATCAGGAGAATAACAGTTCCCTGGGTATAGTGAAAGGACCAGGGTAAAGGTGCTTGTTTTTCACTGAAAGCTTGTGTGTACTAGGCACACCATCCAATCATAATTGGCCATTTCTAGATATAGCCGTTGGAAGAACTTTTTCTCTTAGTTGATGTTAATTGAAAAAAATAGTTTAATTGAATCTGAATGATGAGACATTTTAGATGTTCTTGTATAAAAAAAAATTCTGAGTAAGAAGTCAGAAGGTATAAAAAAGAGGTTCCTTTAGGTAATTTCAAGTTTATATGGTGAATTAATCCAGTTCTGAATTTTGAGGAATAGAAACACAGTAATACCAACCTCTAATAAAACTTCATGTTTTGTTGGTAATATATAAATTATATTATATATGTTATAATATAATGTAATATACAAATCTACAAATCTACAAATGATGGAAAACTCATACAAGATGGATACAAGTAAATATGTTCCCACATCACTGACAACCTTGATTCCTGTACTCAGCCTTTTTGGGGGGAAAGAAAGCTACATATATAACCACAACCTGTGCAATTGATTCTATATAGACAGACAGATTTGGAGATAGTCCAAAGTTATTAGGGTTCATGGGGTTTTATACTCAAGTACACAAAGGAAGTTTTTACACATAAATTTATTAATTTTAATGACAATCTAGGTATCTTCAAAAATACTAG
The DNA here is from genome assembly GCA_028646515.1 of Pseudochirops corinnae. NCBI lineage: Eukaryota > Metazoa > Chordata > Mammalia > Diprotodontia > Pseudocheiridae > Pseudochirops > Pseudochirops corinnae. The sequence continues at coordinate 67,812,288 of CM053589.1, read as the reverse complement.
TCATAAGTTGATATGATTAGGATAAACGTAAGGGTTAATAGAATTTCTTTGGCATATGTAAATACTCTTGGATTTACCAGTCAATCTAGCTATTTCTATGTGCACGCTCTCCTACTCCTTCTTGAGCAAGGAATCAAACCTAATTATATTACATCACCTATCCTTTAGTACACCTGATGCCCTCTTCCCTGTTATCACTTATATTTTGGGACACACCTACCCCATCCTATGCTTGGACACAACAAACTTTCATATTGAATGGGTTCCCTTATTAATAGGTTAATGATAGTAGAGAGAAAAGGAACCAACATTTCCCAGAATAGAATTAAAGAATCTTAGCATGAACCTGACTTTTAAAAATTATTTTTATTATTTATAAAGAGAAAATCTATTTAATACTTTAATAAGACCTATATATTGTTTATGTGTGTATTTATGTATGCATACATACAGTAAATCAAAACAAAATTTTGTACTGTTCATTTCCAAAAATATTGGTCTCATTTTGCACTTTGAGTTCATCATCTCTCTGTTAATTGTAGATAGTATGTTTCAGTAGTGGTTCTCCATTTAAAATTTGACTTTTGAATCCATCTAATATAAGGGACTATGTAGACTGACTCTTCTTTCCCCCTCCCCCCCACATTTACCACACCCATCTGTTCACATATCAGTTTATCCCATAAAGGAGAATCTGGCTTACTGAAGAAAAATTTCATATGTTATCATCTAGACACCTAGATGTCTCAATGTATAGTTTGCTGGAACTGGAGTCAGGAAGGTCTGATTTTGTATCTTTCCTCAAACCCTTGCTGGCTTTTTAATCCTTTTAATCTCAGTTTCCTCATCTGTAAAATGGCAATAATGTTAGTACCTACCTTACAGAGTTGTAGTGAGGACTAAATGAGATAACATATGTAAAGCGTTTGTAAATTATAAAGCACTGTGAAAATGCTAGCTATTTCATAATTAGTACATATATAAAGCTGTAATTATAGTAAGGTGTTATGAGTTTTATAGATGTGATACATTTCCTAATAGAACAGACCTCCGATAATAGCATCAAACTATATGGTTTGGGAGTAAGATATGAGTTTATATTTTAACATTTCTTTTGCAAATAAACTTCCTTAGAAGAGATTCAGAATCACAGAATCTCAGAGTTAAAGGTATCTAAACAATCACCTCTTCTCACATTTTGAATCTTCTTTATGATATCACAAAGATTAGCTTTCTTAATTCAAACTCAGCACTATAGTAGTTTAAACTGTAGAGACAAACTAGTTCTATAGCAATACTTATTCCAAATTAATTAGCTCCTCTGTGCCCCCTTGCCTCAAACCCACTGCCACCAATTCCATAGTATTCCACAGGGTTCCCAATTGCTTGATTTCACTGCTAGACAACAGAGCCTCTTGGGAAAGTTTATTCTTAGGATCAGGGCTCAACTAATATTGATTAACAGCCTTACATAATGTGTGGCTCCAGGGCTAGTTTCTTTCCTGCCAAGCTTCATAACTGGGGAAGGCACTGAAGATTTGTCAGTCTAATTAGACTTTAGCTGCCAGTGGAGAAATATCTTGTCTCCTCCTCACCCTCACACAGATACTTTCTTTTCCCCTCTCAGATAATAATTTTTTGGGGAAGGAAATTGGTCTCTAATTTACTCGTTGCCTGGTATGATTCTCCAGTGACATTTTCTTTCCCAGATTGCATAGCTCTAATGAAAAAAGGAGCTTGATGGGTTTAGCTGCCCCTTAAAAGACAGCTATTTTGGCTGTACAAATGGCTGGTGAAGAGAACAGAGTTTTGTTCCTTTTCTTCCCTTTTTATCACACTTTAATTTTAATAGAAGGGGAGAAAGATTGACACTTCCCAATACTATGTGCTCCTTTTCTTTCTGCCCCAACATCAGGCAGTCTGGCTAGGTAACCAGGAGATGGGGTACATACTTTTTTTTATTTGGATTATAGGATTTATGAAATACATTTTCACTCAAGACTGTTACTAAAGGGTTGATTAGCATATTTAGAAATGAGAACTTCCATAAAGGGAATCTGGTTAGCCCTTTGTTAACTTTGTGTGGAACATAACAAAAGGTATTTTTTATTTTCAGACTACCCTTCAACCCTCTCCCTGGAATTATTTCTGACTCACATGCTACTACCTTTCCTCAGAAAATTCAATAAAATCCAACAAACATTTATTACGTGGCTGGATGGCTAAGGCCCAGTGCTTGCTTCTGAGTATCATAGTATTTTAGATATAAAACTGGATGACAACTTAGAGGCCCTCAAGTCCAATCCCCTAATTTTATTGATGAGGAATCTGAGTCACAGAAAAGTAAAGTGACTTGTCTAAGGTCACAAACACATCTAGTAAGTATCTCAAGCTGGAGAGAAACCTAGATCTTTCTGACTCCAAATCTAGTCCTCAATTCATTATACCATACTACTTCTCAAAGAGTATACAAAAGACAAAAATGAAATCACCTAGTCCTCAAGGAATGTTCATAAGGCTGTAGGAATATGCAATATGGAAATATAGGTAAAATAGATGAAGTGAGGGCATAAAGGCGACAAAGGATAGAGCAGAGAAAATAGTCTAGGAATATCTGAGAAAGGAGAGGGGGGCTAACAGCTGCCAGATGGAGTCAAGGAAAGCTTTGTGTAAAAGAGACCACTTGAGCTGAGCCATGTAGAGAGACAAGGAATCTGGAATTCAGGGATGACCAGAGGGAGAGTCCACTCATGGCATGAAGGACAAACCTAATTGAATGCACAGAGGTAGGAGATAGTATGTCAAGTTTGGGGAATAGTTAGGAAACTAGTTTGACAAATATATAAATAGTGTGAAGCCCCAACATTTTACCAATAAGATTAAGCAAATTACTCAAGATTTCGTTAGTAACAAGAGCTTAGTCTAGAATGCAATCCCGTGTAACACTGCAGTCTTTAGGTCTACTGCTGTGTGGCATTGGACAAGCCAATTAACCTATCTGGGTCTCACTTTATTTTATAAAATGAGGGAATTGAACTATACAGTCTCTAAAGAACTTTACAAATCTAGGAGTCTACGAAACAGGATAAAACTCTTTGAGGGAGGAGACTCATTGTCTTTGTAAATGCCTGTTGATTTGAATTATTTTCACTATTATATAAGTCAAAGCATATTTTTGCCGTATGTGTTACTAACAGATCTGACTATCTCCAGTAAATTCTTTAAAAACGTGGGTCTTATCTTAGGTATCTTTATATTAAATAGCACTTAATAGGTGTCCCCTAAATATTTGTTATAAGGATGAATGGACCAATCAATCAATATTGCAAGTAAAATCCTGTAAATTTTTAGGAACTACTTGTATATTTTCAGTAATGGCTCCTGTGAATCTTTGAAACATTTTTGCTACCTGCTGTTGAAGATACAGGAGATTAGAGTGATGTGAAATATAAATACAGAAGCTTAGATCAAAATAAGGGGAAAAAAATTTTTTTTTCTTCTTCTCATTCTTACCCCATTCCTTAGGGAATTCTTTTACCAGTTGCTATATGATGACCATCCCTAGATGAAAGAGAGATGCTAAATTCCAGTTGAGAAATATAGTAGAAACAATGGTTGCAGGTAAAACTGTAGTTTGAGCATTGGCTCACATTTTTGTGAAAATTTGTCTCTTCTGTTTGCTACATACACACCACAGGGAAACAGCTGGAAGTAGCAGTCACCACCGGCAAGCTTATAAGACAGATATTTCCATTCTGTCTTTTGACAAGGCTGTGTGAAGAGTGTGATGTGCTATCCTACCTTTCTGCTGTATGTTTGGGTGACTGTGTAAAAATTAGAAACATACTGAGACTGTTATGACAGCAGTACTTTTCAAAACCTTCTAATTAATGTCTTGGGTTTTCTTTAGAGAGCTGGTACTGCTAGCTGATAGAGAAGGGAAGGTTCCCCTCAGTTTCTTTCTCATCTCTGGAAAGGAATGTTAGGGAAATGTGAGCCATGTCTGTGGTATTTAGCAGTCATTACTGATGATTAGAGAAAGTTAGCTGATACTAATTTGATTGACTTGTATACTTAATATAAGCCTTTCTATTTCCCAACTGTTTTACATGTTCCAGTAACAAATGAAAAGCTGGAAATTTGGACAGCTCCAGCCTTTCCTTTTCTCTCCAGGTGTGCAATTTAGCCGCATCCAAGTAGAGTTATTAGAAGCTGGCTTCCTTTAAACCTCTTGGGTCACTTGGGTTTTTATGGAGGAAAATGGTTGTTTATTAACTTAAAAAAAAAAAAAACAAACATAAGCTACATGTTGCCTAATCTTCCAGTTGCAGTTCTACAAATCCTGTAACATAACTATTCTGAAGAGTTTTATTCCTATGAGTCAGCAAAAAAGAACATTCCAGACTGAATTTTAACACATAGTAGTCCAATAAAAGATGTAGAAATACTCATGGACTCTTAGGATTAAAAATTTAGAGCTCAAAGGATCTTAGAAGGACATCAAGTAAAACTTCCACATTTTACAAATGAGAAAATGAAGACACAGAGAAGTTAATGATTTCTTCAGGATCACATAAGTATCCACTATGCCGAGTCACTTTTCAGCCATGAGGGCACATCACTCTTTTTACTCATGAGATGGGTCTTTGGAGTACCACTGAGTTCTAATTAAACATACTATACTATACCTATAAATACAGGAAATCTTCTAGTTACAAATATTTGACTAAAAAATGCCTCTGCCAATTCCTCCCAATGCCCTTCCCAATCTCTCATTTTGCTGCCATCAGACCCAAAGAGGGCATTTGTTGAGGGGTGGTTACCATAGCTTCCACCCCCCCCACACACACACTTTTCTCTTACTGGAGCACCTACCCTCTAGATGGCACTGGTGTACTACCACTACCTTCCTTTCCTCCATCCTTTTATTTTCCTTCTTTTCTTCTCTCCTTCCTTCCTTCCTTCCTTCTCTTTCCCTTTTTCATTGCCTCGTTGTCTTTCTTTCTCCCTCCTCTCTCTGTATCTCTGTCTCTTTCTCTTAGTTAAGGGATGTGGGAAGGAGAGAAAAAAAAAATAATGGACAATAATTTTTAAAATATATCTTTTTAAAACTACAGTCACTTGGAAAACCACAGGAAAAGCAAAAACAAAATAAGATTTGTACCAAAATTTCTCCTGACTAGAAACCTAGTGCCCTCTAGGTAGAATGTATTAAGGACCTACTATACCCATCAGCTTACTTTCCCTTCTCTGGGATTCTTTCCATATTTCCCATAGTTCCAGGTCATATTTAGCCCTGTTCTTCACATCCTCTATTTCTATTGTGTCATAGGGAATGTTCGTGATTTCTTCTTGGTAGCTTCTCTAATATAACATAAATGTTCCTCCTTTTTAAAAAAAAATATCCTACTGGGTATATGTTCTACAGTGAACATGTCTTTCCCATAAGTTTCTGCTGCCCTTCCCCTTTTTCTCCATATCCAGCTGTTTTTTCTCTTTTCTTACTTTACTTTATCCTTACTTTCCAACCTTCAACCTTCCCTCATCCTTCAATTGGAAGCACTAGGGAAGAGGGGGTAAGTGCCCATAAAAGTTTATGGCTTTTAATAAACAAACCAAAAATAATAATCACACTTCCCTCACACTCAATACTGCAAGCACAAATGTGATGCCATATTTATTACTTGGAACACACTTTTGTTGGTCTTAGAAACAGCATTATGAGTGTTGGTTGGATTATTGCTTCTAATGGTATATTCCATCTATAAAGTGGATCAAGTGAGTTTTCATAGACTGGCCTAAAAAAATATAATCTCCTTTGATAACATTGTTACAATAGGGGAATGCTTTCTTCTGAGTCTAAATAATTGAAATTCAATTTAACAAGCATTTATTAATCATCTATGATGTTTGAAGCATTGTGACTAAGGCTAGGAATACAAAAATACCTTTGGAACATAGTTTTTCATAAGTTGAGAAATGCCTCATCTCTTCCCTTCTCTGAACAATTTCTTTACTTCTGTAAACCAAGTAATTCTGAGGAGAAATCAATGAAACATGTCTTGCTACCTCCTACTTACCATGTGTTTCCCCCCCTTGGCCACAGTGAGAACAATGTTCTGGGGATGTCAGAAATGATTTCTAATATACTTTCATTTTAAAATGAAATGGTGGGGAGGGGGAAGAGAGAACTTTGTGGGGTCACATGTCACCACAAATTTTAATTTTTTTGGTTGTCTGAAGAGGACATGACTGGGACATGTACTCTTCTGACAATGGTGAGAATGACAGAAAACTGGGGCCTCAATTTTCCAAACAGGCTTCAACAATTATTTTGGCCAACAAAAATTATCTTTGGTTTGTAGTGTGTAATGGTTCCAGATGAATTTACTTAGATTTTGGCTTAGAAAACATCTTTATTTTTTGTATGTTACTTTATCTACACATATATAGGTATAAATAGTACATTTATCAGTAATACTATAAGCCAGAATATTCTTTAAACCAGATCCTGCTTACATTATACCAGTATGGTGATATCCATGCTGGTGATCTTGACATGACAAAATCCTCACATGTCTTCTTAGTCATTAAAGAATACAATGAATTGTAATTAACACTAGAACTATACTGAACAAAATAGAATCCTCTTAATTCTTTGTAAATGATCACTTTCTTATGGTATATATAGACAATTCTCCTTTAACTAAATTATTTGATATCTTTTTCCTCTATCAGTCCAGAGCACAAAAATTTCCTCTATATTTATTATCTGTGTTTTTGGTAGCATCATTTATATGTTTATATGTCCCTCAGCTATGGGAATACCAGTGTTGCTTCAGGGCTACCAAGGAGAGGAAACCATTCTTATTATCCCAATTGTATTATGTAATTCTGGAAGAGGGGGCCCTGTTAAGGTACCATTCCTAGCAGGCAATTCTTCCCTTCTCCACTGAGCTTTTATGTTTCTTCCTCCGCTGCATACCTCCAGGGTAGATTTTTTGGGGGGAGGAAGGGTAGAATTTACCTTGTCATAATATTTATCCACCTTTATGAAAGGTGACCTCCAATGAAAGTAGAAGGGACATGAATGATTTTAATTTGTCGTAACAATGGGGAACAAATCCTGACCAACTGGAGCAGTATAAATAAATATATGACAGATTTTTCAGCTCTGCCTTTCCAATTTCCATCCCCCCTCCCAACCCAGATATATACAGAAGCCCATACTCCTGAACCCACACAACTCACCCCATAATGCACAATGAAATTTCACTTGGCCTTTATCTCGATGCTGCTGCCCTGATGATTAATGCCATGCTCACTGGGAAGCTGTTCGACTGAGAGAAGACAAGGATGGGGGAAGGAACATAAAATATATTTCTGGGACTGTTTCTCATTATTATTATTATCATTATTAGTTACTTACTGTCATATCTACCCTCTTAGAGAAGCATAATCTATTAGGAAAAGGAGGGGTGTGTGGGCATTTGAAGGTATATTTGATGGGGAGAAATTGACAAGGACAAAGACAGAAATAGGCAGTTTTTACTCAGAGAGACCTGAATTGGATAGGGGTGTTTTTCATTTTAAACCAAGATGTAGTGGTAGCCTGCTTTGGGGTGTGTGTGTGTGTGTGTGTGTGTGTGTGTGTGTGTGTGTGTATGTGTGTGTGTATGTGTGTAAATGTTTGGTAACTTGTGTTTTTCTTTCTAAGAAACTATGTTCAACTTTTCTAACTATAGATTAATCATGTCATTGTTGTCCCTGATCACTTATGCAAAAATAAAAATCAGAACCAAGTACATAACTTTACAGATCTATTTCCCCATAATGTACTTATTCCTGGCTATAATTAACTGTTTGAAAGAGCCACTTCTTACATTGTGTTTTTTATATTAAATATGGATGAATGAATGAATGAAGGATTTATTAAGTACTTACTCTGTGCAAAGCATCATGCTAAGGGATATAAGAAAGGTAAGACAGTCTCTGCTATCATGGAGCTCACATTCTAAGGGGGAAGACAATACCACTTTGCGTCCCATGTGGAACAATTGCTTAAATTATTTCTGTCTCTGATTTTGAGGTGCCTTGCATTTCAGTGACCCCAAAGGAGTCTATAACTTGTAGAAGTTTAAAATGTGAGTGGTTAATCATAAGGTTAGGTGTAAGTTTTAGTATATATCTATAAGTATATATCTTATATCTATATTTAGTATATATCTATAAGTATATTATATATATCTTTCCCTACCCAACCTCTCATAGCACTTTGTACTTTTTCATGAGTCATATACTGATATTATATACATACATATGTGTGTGAATATATA
>CM053589.1:67785195-67796484 GCA_028646515.1 Pseudochirops corinnae | reverse complement strand
ATCTGCTCATACCCTGATCAGCTGTATTTTACTCAGAGAAGATCTGAACACTTAGCCCTTAATGTAACTGTTTACTAAGGTAATTGTGCTCATTCTCATTGCATTAGCATATGACCAATGTGTTGTGGCAAACTGAGCAACATCAGAGATGGATTCTACCATACATAAAAAAGTCTAGCCTAGAATTATAATTGTGTCATTATTAGAATATGGATTTGCATTAAACAAAAACGTCCAAAGAAAATTTTTTTTAAACATTTCTGCTACTAGGTAGCAATAATGAGAACCATTTTAATATATCTTTTGGAATGAATAGGCCAGCTCAGAGTTTTTCAAGATCTTGTACCTCTCGTTAATTGAATTGAGAAATGATTGCCCTATGATTACCTCAATTCATGCTCAGCATAATTTACCATAATTAAAATTAACTCAATGTACTTAATGGGGCAGGGTTTACATGAGTTAGTCTTCCTCCTCCCCCCTTCTCTTTATACTATAATGTGTAAGAGGTTCCCACACACAACCTGACAAGGTGTGTATTTTATGTGATAAACTTTCCTTAATTTACAGTGGGAGGAATCACAATATTGTTAAATGCAATGGAAATTGAAGGCAATTCCTCTACAATCCTCAGTGACTAGTGTTAATTGGCTTATTTCTTCTTATCTAATTTTTGTTTTATCATTTGTAGGGAATGGGACCTATCCTTGATATGCCATATTTCTGTTTCCAGAGTCATTCATCTCTAAGTATACCCAAAGCAAATAACACTTACATTGCAATGATTTTTTTTCTGCCACTAAAAACTGCCAGTTAGCATGTAGATATTTGGATATTTATAGTTAGTACTGCATCATATTTTAGGATGAGGGTGGGTAGCAAAGGTGAAGGAAGCAAGTATTTATTAAGTACCTACTATGTATCAGGCACTTTGCTAAATGCTTTAGAAATATCTCATTTAATCCTCACAATAACTCCATGAGATTAGATGCTTTTATTATCTCCATTTTATAGTAAAGGAACCTGAGTCTAACAGAGGTTAAATGACTTGCCCAGGATCATACAGATTTGAAAACAGATATTCAAACTCTCAATAAAATATTCTACAGCTACCTCAATAACCTTTTGTTTAGAATGGAAGCACCTTGTGGTCACATTTCCTTTTTATGTTGAATATGTAATGATCATCATTTAATAGTGCTACTCATACGATGTTGATCTTAAGCGGTATTGGGGCAGCTAGGTGGCACAGTGAATAGAGCACTGGACCTGGAGTCAGGAAGACTCATCTTAAGTTCAAGTCTGGCCTCAGACACTTACTAGTCATGTGAGTCTGGACAAGTCACTTAACCCTGTTTCCCTCAGCATCTGTGAAATGTGCTGGAGAAGAAAGTGGCAAACCATTCCAGGAACTTTGCCAAGGAAACCCCAAATGGGGGTCACAAAGAGTTGGACATGACTGACAAAAGACTGAACAACAAGATAGCAATAGTTGGAACTCTCACTGTGGCCTTCTAGTCTGTTACTAAGCAAATCAGTCAATCCAATCACTGCACCAGCAATATTTTAAAAGGAAGAATTCAAGTTAGGTAACAGATAATCACTTAAATCGAAGTTCTTATCTGAGTCCTACCACTGAATGGATCTTCAATAATTATAAACAGTTGTAAACCTTGTCTCTGATTTGACTCCTCGCTTTCATCCTGCTGGGTTGTTGATTCTATGCTGACTTTAAAGAATAAAACATTAATCAAAAGATGAATTAGCTTCTTCTCCTTCTACCTGTTTTCTACCACCTACATGATCAGCAACATCCAAATTGTGTTTGAATGCAATCACTCAGGACATTGTATGGGGTGAGATGTGAATGTACAGGAAAGTTGTGTTAAGTTACTGTCTTCAGTAATGGACTGTGAATATGAGCTATAATGTTCCAAATAATAATAATTAGTTAAAAGTTCATACTTTTCTTCTAGTTATCATTTGTCAAATCTAACCTGGAAATTCCAAAGTATGGCTATAGTTCCATAATAGTTTCTCATGTGAAACAATTAAGGGAAAAAAACCTAGAGAAATTCAATTCAATAAGCATTTATGGTGCCAAGGATTGAGGTAAGCACTAGAAATATCAAGGCAAAATACAAAACGATTCTTTCCATCAAGGAGATGTTCATTTGGGGACATAGAAATACCAAGTTAGTTATGAAACAAGGTATTTTTTGTATGAAGATGGCTTAAAGACTGACCACTTAAGGGGTGGCTAGGTGGTGCAGTGAGTAGATTACCAGTCCTAAAGTCAGGAGGACCTGAGTTCAAATCCAGCCTCAGACATTTAACACTTACTAGCCATGTGACCTTGGGCAAATCACTTAACCCCAATCGCCCAGCCTTCCCTCCTCCAAAAAAAAAAAAAGAATGACTATCTGAGTGAGTTGCTCAAGAGGGATTCATGCTTCTTCAATAATAATAGTTCATAATTATATATCACTTCAAGATTTGCAAGCCCTTACAACTATTAATCTCATTTTATTCTTACCGCAACTCTTCAAGACAGGTGCTATGATTATGTCCATTTTGCAAATGAGGTAACTGAGGCTAAATGGATTAAATGACTAGCCATGGGTCTCAAAACTAGGAAGTGCCTGAGGCCAGATTCAAATTCAGCTCTTGCCTGGTTCTAGGGCCAGTACTCTTTCTTCTTTACCACCTAACTGCCTCATATAGCATCAGAGGTGAGACTAGGTCATTTCTAAGGATGCTTTTAATTGTAAGATTCTAATTTATACCTCTGTTAAGTCAGACCAGGGAAATCAGTAAAAGATATAACAAAAAGGTACAAACAAAAACTGTATTAGGCACATTACCGGGATTGTCAGAAGATCTGGGGAGCGTATCAAGAGAAGTAGTGTGGAATATAAAGGGAAAATGAAATGCCTGATCATCAAGTAGAGAAACAACCAATTTATATTATAAATATATTACAGATTATTTTATAAATATATTACAAATAACTTACTTTGCACTGCTAATTTTCCCAACTATTATGTCCCCTGTATGATATTATGTGGGAGAAAGTCATTTCTGTAGTCTCTAGCTCTCTCTCCTATTGGTGGTTCTCCTGTCTATTAAATTGATTTTAGAGGTATTTGATATATTTAAAACCTATCAAAGAGATGTGTTTGTGTGGTCAAATTTCTGTATATCTGTGCAATAAATGCCTGCCAAGATATGGAGGGGATTAGCTTCTCCTTAGTGGTAAAATTACATTTCCCTATAAATGCAAATGTTAATATATTTTAATATTATCCAGCTGAGAATCATAATGTCTCTCTACTGAGGAAACCAAGAAGTAGTATTGAAGAATGGAGATTTGTGCTTTGTAGATATTAGTAACAGTAAGTAGCTGTTCAATTGGATTGAATAAAAGCTAACGTGGAACACACTATCTTAATAACTAACATTTGTTGGATAAGTATGGAGTTCAGCTGAAAATATCTTTTGGAAGCTTGATATTATCAGATCATGTCAATTCAACAAGCCTTTATTAAGCTCCTAAGTGTTCTAGGCACTATGTCAAGTTCTGTGGACATAAAGAAAGAACAGTTCCTGCCCTCAAGGAGTTCACAATCTAATGGGGAAGACAACATGCAAACAATTAATAAAAACAAGAATTACACAGGATAAATTGGAGATGAAATTTACTAGCACTAAAGGGGATAAGAGAAAGGCTTTTTGTAGAAAGTGGGATTTTAACTGAGTTTTGAAGGAAATCAGAGAATCCAAGAGGAAGAGAAAAAGAGCAGAAACATTCTAGGCATGGAAGACAACCAGTGAAAATGCTCAGTCAGAAATGTCTATTTTTGTGCTAGGAACAAATAGGCTCATGTCACTGGATCACAGAATACATAAAGTAAGGTGGAAAAAAAAATTCTGGAAAAATAGGAAGAAATCAAGTTATAAGGAGGGTTTGGAAATCAAGCAGAGGATTTTATATTTAATTCTGGAGGAAATGAATATGAATATGAAAATGAATATCCATTGGAATTAATTGAATGGGAGTGGAAAAAGTTGACATAATAAAACTTGTACTTTAAGAAGATAAATTTGATAGCAGAATGAAAGATGGACTAGAGTAGGGAGAGACTTGAGGCAGGAAGATCAAACAGAAGCTTTTTGGAATAGTCCAGACATAAGGTAATGACAGCCTGCCACTTGGGGTAATGGTAATGTCAACATATAAAAAGGGTATATAAGACAGAAGTTGTGAAGTCAGACAGACAGAACATTGGAAATGATTCAATTACGGGAGGGTGACAGAGAAAGAGGAGTTGAGGATACACTTAGGTTGTTTATATCAAGCACATATATTCCCATCCAGTTAGAAAGGCAAACCCCCTTAGAAGAAATCCTTTGTTTAATTTCATACTGTGGGCTCCAATTTGGTATTTGTTCAGACCAGGGGAAAATTAAAAATGTTATATTACTGCATCTTTAAAAGTACTTGTGATATATAACAATAATTCATGGTTAAATAGCACTTTCAAGTTTAGAAAACTATCCTTTGAGATTGTAGTCTGACAATATTCCCATTTAATGGATAAAGAAACTAATTCACAGAAAGGTAAAGTCACTACCCCTCAAAGAGCTGCAATTTCAAACCAGGTCTTCTGACTCCAAGTTCCATGCCTTTTCTAATACCTTTATCACATTGACTTATTTGTGTCATTCAAAGTCATTCACAGAAGGAGTATATTTTTGAGAGAAATTCTTTGTCTCTTTTCAAAGCCCTTTCTGATTAGATAAAATACCTGCCTACAGAATACTTGTCTGAATAGGGACCCACAAACTCCATTTATGTTTTTCTTACAAAAAAAAAAAAAGAAAGAAATAGCCCAAGGTTCATGATCATGAACCATGGGGTATAGGACTCAATTAAATAGTAATGTAACTTAGCCTTAATTGATGAAAATGTTTTGTCTCCAGCTTTTTCTACCTGTTCTTTATATTAAAAGAACAAATTAATTAATTCCTAAGCATTATAGGCCAAATCACACTAGAAAGAATATATATTATAATATAGATATTATATATATATATAACATAACATATATATATACATATAACATATATATATATAACATAGCATATAACATAACAGTAGTTACGTTGCAGGTCTCAGGGTGACGGGGAAAATATAAAATGCATGTTTAGTCATGGGACAGCACTGCAAAATCAGAAGATTTTGTTAGCAGAAATAGGTAACTTTATTATGCCCCCAACATATGATCCTTTGATGAAATCTTAAATTTCTAAGAAGGAAAATTCCAAGTAATTATATTTTGAGTATACCACATCTTTGGAGGCATTGTGGATAGAATATAGGACTTGGAAAGACTCAAATCCCTCCTCTACCACTTAATACTTTGTGACCATGGGTACTTTAATTTCCGAGTCTCTAGGATTTTTCTATGTAAGTCATAGACAATTATGATCTGCAACTAGAGGAAATTTTCATACAAGGGGTTCCCCACCTTGATGAATCAGTATTAATTGTTGAGGAAGTAGACTTTCTCCAAGAACAACTTCTCTCACAATATCCTTGTTTGTGTACTTTTGACAGTTAGCTATAAATAAAGAGTGCCCAGAGAAACATAAACCAGGATGAATTTAACTCTAAATCCAGTCCAGGGAGAGAGGTCTTTTAAATCAAGAGATCTAATTGCAGGTTACCTTGAAAAAGCACCAAAGAAATTTCAATATTTGAGATTCTTGAGGGAGTCAAGAGGCCAAAAGAATAGCATCATGGTTTTTAGAAGCAAATCCTAAAATTCATTAAACTGAATTTGCGATACAAGGTCCTGACATAGCTAATACATTACCTAGAGAAATTGTGCAAAATTATAAAATGAATTAATTTTTAATCTGAACTTGTGATTTTATTTGTACTGAGAGATTTCTCTTAACCTATGCAGAACACCAACTTTCAGTTGGGAGAAGTACTGGGGCCCTGAGACATGAAATGATTTTCTTGTGTATAATTAGTAGTGTATTAGATGTAAGATGAGGTATTTTTGACTCTAAGATCCTCTCATCACCAATTTCCTTTTAGCCTTAACAAATAAACTCCTTGAGGACAGGGGCCATGCATTTATCCTGTCTTTGTATCCCTGGTTCCATAGAAAACACCTGGCAAGTGCATTTTGACTGATTTTTTATATAATAATTTTATTTTTCCCCAATTACATGTTAAAATGAATTTTATTTTCAAATGGGAGGGAAGCAGAATAGGAAGTTTGGGGATGTTCCATAAATTCCTTTTCAAGCTACCCAAATGTTTATTTTGTATGCTTTTGATCATTTCCCTGCTTAGTAAAACACTATATGTATTTTCCCTTCTGACAAATGTTTGAAAATTTACATGCCTCCTGTGCTTTGCTGCATTCTGAACAACATATCAGAGCCCTAATATCCACTGTATCTCCTTCTTGCATGAGAAATCATTATGCCAGGGCTCAATAAAGAAGAGGGTCATGGTAAATTTATTTCTCATTTATTTCCTTGTTTTCTGTTCTGTGATTGCAAAGGCACACTGATGTTTGTGCTCTTTAGCCTTTCCTGTCTCAGAGCTATTGGTTGATGTGGTATCTAGTGAATCACCATGGTTTCCAGTAAGGGCTAAGGGAAGATGAGCCTGTTCTTCCCCAAAGACATACCATAAACTAAAGAGTTTGCAAATGCAGTGATTGCTTGTGTTTTCAAAAAGAAATCAGGCTAAATAAATTGAAAGGGAAGCACAGCAAAGGGTCAGGTGACCTTTTAACCAAGTTGGATAGAAGCCAATAATTTTTAAAAAATTATGAAGTGAAGGAAAATATTGTATAGTAAATATATTGAACTGCTTTTGGAGGTTTTTCCCTTGATCTAATTGAATTTGTGGGAAGCATGTTTGAAAAGCTCTTATTTGGCAGCCCATGTCAGCATCCTATGTGCTACACACCTTGAAAAGTTAATCATCTCTGCCATTGTTAGTAAAGATTATATGGTCTCTCCTCTTTGGCCACCCTGAAATATCTTGCCTGCCTGCCTGAACATGCACAAGTCTTCAAGCTGTTTATGAATGTTTATCTGTATGTAAGTATGGAGTACAGACTCATTCACGGAAGGAGCTTTTGAGTTCAATCAGAGCTAGGTTATCTAGGTTATCTGTGGTAAAGGTCATCCATTTGTATCTCAAGAGCAGGACTTATGCTGTCAATCTTTTTGTTCTCAGCTCCTAGCATGAGTCCTTGTACCTAGCAGGAACTAAATAAGTTTGTTGAATTGAATAGAAAATACAATCAAAATGTTGGATTTCTCCAAAACAACATATATTTGCCTTGCTGTGTTGTGTGATATTTGTACTTTATTTACATTCCTCGTTGTTTTTTCTTAGGTTCATAATGAATAGGTTTTGCTTAGGTTAATATTGGCTTTATTCCCTGTGTGTATACTAGAGCCATAAGAACAGAGCGAAAGAAGCTTTGCCCCAAGGTACTGACACCTGGAGGGAAGAAGTGTTTTCTCTTAAATGACCACCTCTCTTTAGTCTTGGTCATGATGTTGCATCCTTAGTACTCTCCCTTTCCTTTACCCTCCCCCAAAGATACCCAAAGGGTGCCTCTCTCTCCAGCCTTGGGATATATCACCATTCTTGTAGCTGAGTTGTACCATGGTCACGCTGTCCTCTCTGTCAATATCTAAGCCAATCCTACACCTCCCTCCCTTCCGTACTAAACTGTCCCTCAAATACTACCTAGCGGTATGGTCCTGAGCAATTCACTTAACCTCTCTCACTTTCTACCTCAGTTTCCATATATGTGAAATATGAATAATAACTTCTACCTCACAGAGTGGTGAGGATCAAATAAAATAAGGTGATATATGTAAAGCACTTTGAAGACACAGTTCTCACTCTCTCTCTCCATACCTATATTATATATAATTCATATAAATACATATTTATACATACTTATGCATATATGTGTGTTTAAAATGTTAACACCACTCCACTCTCTCACCTGGCTTCAGACCCAGGTGAAACACCAAGGTGAGGAAAAGAGGATTCTCAGGCTCAGTACCAGCTATTTTAATGATACCTTACTTCTCACATTTTAAAGTTTATCCTGGGAGCTTTATTCTAGGTAAGTAGTAGTCAAATCAGGTTTTAGCTTGACTTGGTCAGGAAACTTCTATAAGTTAATACATATAGTTTGTAGTGCATTTGGGTGATGGGGAAGGAACGGATAAGGAAGACAAAAATATTTCACTTCCTCTATCCCCCTTCAAATTCTGGCCCCAAGAATATGTATCCATGTGCCTAATTTCATGTCTTCACTTGATCCGGCAGACATTGACTATTCTACTCTCTAACTATAATCTCCACCTAGTTTGTTCCTTTACTCCTACTAAATCCTTACTAAAACCTCTCATCCCTTGAATTCTCCCCCTTCTAGGACATCATGCAATCTAATCCAATAAACATTTATTACGAACCTACTGTGATCAAGACACTTGACTTCACAATGGGGTTGGAAAGATAAAATGAAAAATAGTTACTGTCCTTGAGCTGGCTTCAATAGATTTTTATGGTAGTGACTATTGCTGGCTATTGAAGAGATTCAGAGTACATTTTCTTGATTTATGCAGCTGTAATATTAACAACATCATTCATGTAATAGTTACTCTTCTTTCACAGTCCTTTCTCATTGATTGATTTTGGGAAAATGTGCAGAAAGTGGTGGCAAAACTCCTGCTCTCCTGTTTTGCCATTGCAAAACTTAGCAAAGGTCGTAAGAAGTAGTCAATAGTAGAACTGGGCATAGAACTCGAGACCCAGTTTTCCTATCTGCTAATGAAAATTCCCTCATTGGGGCAGGATGATAGTGTTTCATGCTATCATGCCTTATTGATTATGGCAGATATCTCTCATTCTGCAAAGTCAGGACTCTTTAAGTGATTCAGTGGTGCCTCAAGGTTTCTTCCTCGGTCTTGAACTTTGCCACTGACTTTATCATCTACTGCTAATTTAAAATAAAAACAAGGAAAGCAAACTTTTAAGTGATTAGAAGATAAAATTAAAAGATAAAATTAGAAGACAAAAATAATCAGATGGCATCAAAATCATCCCACCCTGCAAAAAAAGTAAACTAGATAAAGGTTACTGTCTTTAGTTTTAAATTATTATATTCGGGACAATGAATGATTTCTCCCTCTACCCACATAGATCAAAATCTTCTATAACTTAGTATAACATCTTAGGTAGTTGCCTAAGGTACATAGAACTTAATTTGTTTACTCAGGATTATACATTGTCAGAGGTAGATTTTGAACTGAGGTTTTCCTAAATCAGACTGCCTATTGGAAGGCAGGTCTTCCTGAGTCACAGCCCAGTACCCTTTCTGCTATGACATGCTGCCTCACTATTGTTATCCTTAGGGCATGGGGCTTTTACTTCCCATAAGTTATTCCTTCATTAGGTATTTTAGTTTTTTCTCTGGGAACAAGCATGCATCAGTTGTGGGTGAGGTATGCTACCTATCTAGGCATCTTAGCCATTCCAATGACTAAAAATAATCTTTAAATATATATTCTTTGCATAATATATCATGTGACAGCAAAAGCCCTGCAGTTCCTCTATGGTATTTACTGTTGGAAGAACAATTTTGCTTGCTACTTTTTCCATGAAAACTATACCAGATTAATTACAGACTTTAAAGTGATTAAGGCAGCATTTGTATATTTTCAGGGCAGCTAGGTGGCAAAGTAAATAAAACATGGGCTCTGGAATCAGGAGGATCTGAGTTCAAATTTGACCTCAAACACAAGACACTTGCTAGTTGTGTGGTATTGGGCAAGTCACTTGACACCAATTGCCCTGCCTTCCCCCCTCCAAAAAAAAAAAAAAACAGACACTTACTAGGTGTGTGACTCTGGGCCCTTAACCCTCTTTGCCTCAATTTCCTTATCTATAATATGAGCAGGACAAGGAAATAGCAGACCATTCCAAAATTTTTGGCAAGAAAATTCCAAATGGCGTCATAAAGAGTTGAACACAACACAACAAGAATCTATTTTTTCCTCCAAATAATTCTTTTTCCCCCCTCAGTCTCTTGGTCTTGACTATTGCTTGCTATTGATTTCTCTGAAGTAAATAGGCATCATTTTTATAATCACATTCAGCTGTAACCTTCCATATTTCTGGGTATAATCTAGGGTTACTCAGTTTATACTTTAGAGAACAACTTTTTTGAAAAGTTGTGCCCTAATCAAAATTTCCATAAATCATGATATTGTTTAAATATGCCTGGGGAGCCTACATTTAATGGAATCTCTGGTAAAAACACATACTGAGTTCATAATGTATCTTCTCTATAAGTTCTGATTTCCAACTATCAGATTTGCTTAAAAAAAATATGTCTGCAGTTGTCTTTACTTAATGATTATCCCATTAAAATAAAAGAAAAGGTCATTTTTATTTGCCTTCCAGATCTCATGATTATGCATCTCTTTGGCCTACATTCTTTCTGTATGGTTTTCTTTTTTCAAGGGTTGTCACTATTCTTTGAAAAATAATCACACTACAACTTTCATCTGCAAAAAAACTTGTCCTTAAAAATATAATAGTTACTGGTATCTAGGTAGCATAGTGCTAGACTTGGGGGCAGAAAGACCTGAGTTCAAGTCCTACTTGAAACATTTGGTAGCTGTATAGCCTTGGACAATTACTTAACCTGTCTCAACTTCAAATTTCTCATCTCTAAAATGGGAATGATAGTAACATGTACATCCCAGGATTTCTGCAAGGATTAGATAATATAATATATGTGTTCTATATATATGTGTGTATGTGTATATACATACACTAATGCATATATGTATGTATATATATGCGCACATTATATATACACATACACACATATGCAATATATGTAACATAATATAGGTAATATATATGAAATATATGCAATGGGATATAATATATGTAATGAAAATATTAACATACTACATGAAAGTTGACTATCATTTTTATAAACAAATCTTATGCTCAATGAGAGTATACAATTCTTAATGGTTTTCTTGCAGACACTAGCAGATCATCTTTTTTTTTTAAACTTTTGTTTATTTTAGTTTATATCATTCATTTCCATGAGATTTGATATACAAATTTTCTCCCCGTCTTTCCCCTACCCACCAACCCAAAAGAGTGATCTCACTGTATACCCCCTACCCCAATCAGCTCTCTCCAATATC
>CM053589.1:67770489-67784695 GCA_028646515.1 Pseudochirops corinnae | reverse complement strand
TGGATATTTGTGTGTGTGTGTGTGTGTGTGAGAGAGAGAGAGAGAGAGAGAGAGAGAGAAAGAGAGAGACAGACAGAGAGAGACAAAGAGAGAAAAAGAGAGAGAGACAGAGACAGAGAGAGAGAGACAGAGACAGAGAGAGAGAGACAGAAAGAAAGAGATTGGAAGAAAGAACAACAAAAGGAAGGTAAAAAGAAATCACAGGAAAGCAGGAGAACTTTGAAAGTTTCATATTGAATTTGTTATATACTTAAAAGGAAAATTAAGTACTATGCAATATTCAGTTTTATGTAAATTCTCTCCTCTTCTAAAATGTTTGTAGAAATGTTCATTTTAATTGGTTTTTGATAAATTTAGAATGAAAATATAAACTCCTTAGACTTTGGTATATCCTGTATTTAACAACTCTCATTCTCCATTTACGCTAAGTGAAACGTATTGTTGTTCCTTAAAAATGTCCCACAATTCCCAGTTTCAGCTCTTTTGATCATACTGGTCTTTCTACCTAGAATATCCCTTCTTTACCATCACTGCTTATCAAAATATAACATGGTCTAGTGAAATAAGAATGATATATGATCTTGGGTTTGAATGCTTGCCCTTCTCTTTCTTATCAATGTAGCCTTCAGAAATCCAACCAACATTCTTGGTCTTGGCATGCTCTAAGGTTTGTACAATGAGGGAGTCAGACTTCAAAATATATGACTCCTTCTTGTTCTAAATCATATAATCCTATGATTATGCCCACAGAAAACCCTGCACATTTTTCAAAGTCCATTCAAATACTTTTTCATTAAGCATTTTTGGAAACACTGGACCAAATGTGCTTTCTTCCTTCTATAAATCAGCACATCTTTTACTCTTCTTTTGACATATAGCACTAAATTTCATCCTTCCTACAAGATAGAAGTCCAGAGACCATATCTTTCATTATTATGTTATCCAGTGCAGTGCCTAATAATAATGGATTATGATGATGATAGCATTATATAGTGTTTTTTTTAAGTTTACAAAGAAAATTACAAATATTATCCCATTTTGTCATTGCAACAACCCTGAGAGGTAGGTGCTATTGTTGTCTCCACAGTAAGATTGAGAAAATAGGCCAAATGGAGATTGGATGACTTGCCTAAGTTCACATAGCTAGGAAATGTCTGAGGCTAGACCTGAACGCATATCTTCCTGAAATAGATTTATATATTTTAAGTGATCAAATTGAATATTCGAGGAACTTGATGTGTTTAAGGATGAATTTTCTGAACATTTCTGTTTTTATAATCCTACAGATGTAGAAGGTATGGGAGACTGGTCTGGATGGGAAAGAGCACTGGTTTTGAAGTCAGTGGACCTGGGTTGAAATCCCAGCTCTTCCATTTAAAACCTGAAAGACTTTGGAAAAAATAACTTAATCTCTTTGGGTCTCAGTTTCTTAAAACCTGTATGACCTTAGAAAAATAACTTAATCTCTCTGGGTCTCAGTTTCTTCATTTGTAAAATGTAGAGTTGGCGTAAATGACCTCTAAAGTCTATCTTCCTCTAAATTTATAATCCTCTGATTTAAGTACATATCATGGAAATTATTTATTTCAATAAATTCATTCTTCCTTCTCTTCTTCCTACTTTATCTCCCTTCTTATCTTTTCCCTTCCTAACTTTATTCCTTCCTTCTCCATCTTCAATTTTCTTTCTTATCTTTATGACCAAGAGCAATTTTGAAAGGTTCCAATTTAGTGAGGTTTTGTTGAATATAAAGAATTTTGCTTTGAACATGAACAGTCCCCTTCAAAATGGTAAGTGATCTCCTTTTTGGGTTAATTTGCAAATGTTAGACATTAAACCTTCATTTTTCTCTGACTTAATATCCAGCTTTTGTTGTGAGTTTGCCCTGATAGCTAACCAGACTATGAACTATGGCTCCCTGAATTCCATTCAAGTAGTTGGCACGTTGCTGAGGAAGCAAGATTTACTGGGGGACAGGGAGCGATGAGAGTGCTCAGTGGCCAGGGCAGGAAATGCGGCCAGATGAATAGCAATTTATGTAATGTACTTGAGAGGTGGCGGGAAGCCAGTGAAGAGAACTTAATGAGCTGACATCTGTCAGCAACTCCGCAGTGTCTGGTGTTAGGATTCACTTCCCTCATTCACATGTTTCATGGAAGCTAAGAAGAATCTCAGTATAGAATACTCTATTTTCTTGTCTGAGTAAGCTCAGGATTAAAGTTCCTTGCATAGCAGTCTCTAAGAATTATCTTGGAAATATTGGAAGGAGATATATCATCACTTGGTCCAGTTCCTATTTAATTAACTTATTCATTCATTCACTCATTCATTCATTCATTTAGTTCCCTAGGGCAAGAACTTGGTGAATCTCAACACCAAGGAAAGTTTAAGTGGATTATTTAGTTACAGCTCAAGATTCAGGCCTATGCCATTACTAAGGAAGAAACTTCCAATTCAAATAAAAACTATTTTTAACAAATCTGGTGCATATCTGATTGATCCCACTAGAAACCATATAATAGGACTTGGAGACAATGAGGAAGTATTTTTTTATCATCCTTGGGGCTGGTAGTTAATTTAGTTGTTTAGGTATAAGCTACAAACTAAAGAAAAGTTCTTTTCATGTTCTCTGCAAAATTTCCCAGTCCAGGCTTAAATACCTAAAACACACACACACACACACACACACACACACACACACACACACACACACACATACACACGTGTGTATGTATATGTGTGTACTTTTGTGTATGTATTATATTATATATTATTTTTCTTCCCTTTTGTTTCCTTCAACTGGGCCTTTACTGCTGCTTGGCAGTACTCCTACTCATTCTTATTTTTTCCCTATATCAACTATCCCAAACATCTTGCTCCAGCCCCCAATTTCATCCTTTTTCCCCACACTTTCACAATGATTTAGCCTCCTATATCACTGTTGAATTTAACTTAATCCATGTCTAAATTTCTTATGAAGGCTGTGTAAAACTGATGCTTCCACTTTCTTTCCTTTCCTCAGTGCCTTTGTTGATTCCTCATTCTTTCTCACCAACAATATCCAATGAGTTGTCAAGTCTTATCATTTCTGCCTCTACAGCTTTTCTCATATACACTCTGCACTAGGATACAGGTCCTGATTACCTCACAGCTGGACAATTGCAATAGCCTGATTGATTGCTCTGCCTTCCACAAGTCTTTTTCCACACTAAACCATCATGTTCACATCTGTCAAATAGATCTTCTTAAAGTGGAAGTCTGACTGTGTCACTACCTTTCCTCATTCATTCAACTCTAGTAGATCCCTATCATGCCCAGGATTAGATATAAAATCCTGTTTGGCTTTCTTTTTTTATTTTGTTTCATTTTTAAATTTTGAACAATATTTAATTTTTTCCATTAACATTCAAAATAATTTTTAGCATTCCTCAGTTTTTTAAAATAATAAGTTTCAAATTATCTTCCTCTCTCCCTCTTCTGCCCCCTCACTGAGATAGCAAGCAATCTGATATAGGTTATACACGTATAACTATGTAAAATATATTTCCATATTAGTCTCCTATAACTCAGTCTTATCTTTCTAGTCTTAGACCATATACACAATGACACTTGCCTTCTTGCTGTTCCTTGTACATGACATTCCATCTTCTGGCTCAGAGTATTTTCACTGACTGTTCTCTATGCCAGGAGTGTTCTCCCTCCTCATCTCTACCCCTTAGCTGCCCTGACTTCCTTCAAGTCTCTACTAAAGTCCCAGCTTCTACAAGATCTTTATTGATCCTGCTTTACTCTAGTACCTTCCCTCTGCTGATAATCACCAATTTATTGTGTATGTATCTTATTGGTTTGTAGCTGTTTTCATTCTGTTTTCCCTATTAGAATAAAAGCTCTTTGAGAAAGGAGGCCTTTTTTTTTTTTTTTTTTTAGTTCCCAGTGCTTACCATAGTACCTGACACATAGTGGACATGATTAGTTGAGTGATTGATTAGAAGTTGTAAAGTATTGCAGTTTATAGTCATTGCATAGAAAAATAGCCAGAATGAACTGAAGTGCCCTCCTTGGAGATGGCATGCTTTCTAGTCCCTTCCCACAACAACTTGTATTCCAGGCACCTTCTAAAGGACATATGCTACATAACATTCTTGACTCGTCTTTCACTTCTCGTGACTGGAGAAACATTGGAAATCGTTAGCTAGTCATCTAGGAAAAAAAACATCTCCACCTCTGGGTTCCTTGTGAGACCGTCACCTTGTGATTCCCTTTGAATTTTTGGGTGTGGGGGTGGAAATTATCCTAAACTATAAAATAATAAAGAGACATTGGTGGCTGGCCAGGAGATCTAGTTCTTGTGAGTAACTCAGAGTACAGATCTGAGGTCAAAATGAAATATCTGTTCAATAATCTCACGAAGTCCTTCTACCTTTCTGGGAATTATAATTATAGTTTGTGTTTTAAGTGTTTGTCAATGTTTGCTTTTGAGTCTTTTGCATTTTAATCATTTGTTTTGTGGTAGAGGAAATCACTTTTGTAAATTGAGTACCTTTTCTGAGAAGGAAGCCTATCAATCTCTTTCAGGGATTAACATAAACTATACTTTAGCTGTTTTAGATATTAGATATGAACCACGTCTTAGTTTGTTGATGATGTGAGGGCACAACCAAAGAGCCTTGGAGAAACCTAGTACCCTTAATCTTTGACATCAGGCCACTACAAGAATGAATCCATTCTTCCTATGAATCGAAACCCCTGTAGGGGAGATCCTCTGGGCCACAGGTAATGCAGGCTAGATTATCCCATTTAAAAGGGATCCAGATTAGGAATAAATCTTTGATTTCATTGATACAGAGAGCTCTTTGTGAAGAAATATACAAATTCAATCAGTAACTTATTTACTCTTTGGAGGGTTTGAGAGTCACCTAGAACCCTGAGAATGTACAGGACTTTCTCAGGGCCACAAAGGCAGCATGTGTCAAAGAAAGTAAAATTTAAACTTGAGTCTTCCTGGCTCAGAGGCCAGTTCTCCATTTATTATGTCGTATTTCCTCTTACCTATTTAAAACCACATATAATTTCAGAAGTATAGCTCCATTCACAGTTCTAAAAGTTTTCAAAATTCTCTGAAAGTCTAACAAAGTTTGTTTTTTTCCCTTGCTCTGGGCAAAAGAAATCAGCCTCATAGTAATGCAGTTGTGAAAAATAAACAGATAATAGTGATTTGACTTATCTAATAATAAATGTTGCATGTTACTTCTGTACCCTTAGAAGTATGTCCATGGAAGATCTGAATTCAAATCCCACCTGAGATACTTTCTACCTGTGTAAGAGCAAATTAAATAAACTTTGTCAGCCTCAGTTTTCTCATCTGTGAAGTGATAACCATAAGACCACTCTACCTCCTAAGGTCGTTGTGAGGTTCAAATGAGATAATAATTATAGTATTTTGCAAATCTTAAGCACGTATGAATTCTAGCTACTACTACTCCTACTATTTTGACATTTCTAGACATTTTGGGTTTTTTTTTCCTGTATTTTTTTAAAGAAGTGTCTTCGTTCTATTTTCATTTTGACCTCTGGTTCTAGTATATCTGTGTTTTCCTTTATGATTTCTTGAAATATAGTATCTAGGCTTTTAGTTTGATAATGGTTTGAGTTTTGTTTTGTTTTGGGTTTTTCTTTTTGGTTTTCATATTTTTTGTATTTCAATGATTCCTACATGATCTCTCTTCAAATCATTTTCTAAGTCAGTTGTTTTCAATTGTAGATAACATATTTTCTTCTTTAAAAAAATCTTTTGACTTCATTTTAATATTTCTTGTTCCTTCATGGAGCTGTTGATTTCACTTTGCTCAATTCTCTTTTTCAGGGACTTTACTAATTGGGTAAGCATTTCTACCTCCTACTTTAAGCTATATATTGCCCTCTATTATTTTCCTTCCAGAACTCTTATTTTGTTTTTTGTCTCTTACTTCAATTCTTCTAGATAATCTTGTAGCCCTTATGGCCAAGCCTGTTTTTCCCTCAGAGATTCTACTTGAAATATTTATGCAATCATTTTCTTATGGGTTTGTTGTTGTTCATTTGTTTCAGTCATGTCCACTTTTTGTGACCCCATTTGGGGTTTTCTTGGGCAAAGATATTAGAAATTGTCATTTCCTTCTCCAGCTCATTTTACAGAGGAGAAAACTGAGGCAAATAGGTGTAAGTAACTTACTCAAAGTCCAAAGTTAGTGTCTGAAGCCAGATCTGAACTTGTCTTCCTGACTCTAAGCTCAGCACTCTATTCACTGTACCACCTAGCTATTTTCTTATGGGTTTACCTCTCAGATATCTCTTAACCCCTATTATTTCTTTGTTGTTAAGTGTTTTGTTTTATTTTTTAAATTACATCTACAACCTGTTTTTGATTTGGAACTTTGTAACAGGGTCAGAATCAACTTCTTTCCATACTCTTAGATAAACTGGTCTGCCCTTTTTGGGCCTAACCCTGATTTTCTGTGATTGAACCACTCACTGGCTTATTCTTCACTTAGAATGTCCTCTAGAGGACTTCAGGTCTATTGAGCCAAGGTTCTTAAATGGGGATCCACAAACCCCATAGGGGTCACCGAATATATTTCCAGGAAGTCTATGAACTTGAATTGGAAAAAAAATATCTCTTTATTTCAATGTAATTCATTCCCCATGCAATCCTTTGTGTTTAATTTTATATACTTAAAAATATTATTCTGAGAAGAGGTAAACAGGCTTTACTAAACTACCCAAAGGGTCCCTGACACACATAAAAATATAATAAGCACCCCTGTTCTAGAGCATCATCAATCAGAGAATTGTAGATTTCTATTCCCCTTGTAATACCCCAGTCATTTTAGCATCTCCAGTTAAAGAGTTGACAGCTTTCAGTTTTGTTTTTGTGAACTTATTTCTGGTTTCCCTCATAGGGACGTTTGTGTCAGTCCTTATAGCCTTCTCACAATTCTATGCTGAATGGGTAAGGTAATTGTTGTTTCTCTTTAAATTCTTTAATAATCATTTGATCTGTTGCTGTTTGTTTTAATCTTTTTCTGGGCTATATACGGGAGAGTTGAACTCTTCTGTGAATTTTTCCAATCAGATCTTACCCAGAATTCCCTGGGATTTTGGCTTCTGATATCCTTTGTGGGTCCCTCTGTGTATGTCATGCTACATTTAAGTCGCATTGACAATCAAAGTAGGTGTTCAATTATAGACACTTTAAGGACTAGGTTGAAGTTCTTTGCTACCTTTGCCTTCAACCTAACTAGCCATTAACTGGGAGGAAATGCTTGACCTACAAGGTCACTACTGTTATTAAGTTGCAAAATGTACCAATTGCATTGTCATTTTTTTTGATGAGTTAAAAGTCAAGCTACCTGTTGCCATGGATACAGTGCTTATTCCCTATCATTTGAAGACTAGATAACAACTCCTATGAAGAATGAACTTTATAGGTTTTTCAGCCCTCCTTTTGACTGGCAAGTTACACTACAACCTCACTGCGATACTATGAACTATAGAGAAGCATTTGCTAAGTGTGTCTCAGGACTCATATGAGGAAATTTAGATACTCGTTTATACAAAGGACAGCATCATAAGGTTGTATCTGATCCCCAAGGAGCACATCAGAACTTAGTTTTGAGATAACTCTTTTCCATAGTTTTCTTTTAGGAAGACTGCAAAAACTGTCCTTTAATTGCACTACTCAGAGCCTAGGATATATATATAAGCTGATAACATTAGTCCTATGCATTTCTCGAAAATTACTATTCTAAGATGCCTTCTGCATTTGACAGAATTTTGTTCATCAAGACTTAAAAAATACTTTGAGATGAAAATGTGAACTCTGAGTCTTAGCCCCAATTCAGGATTCAGAACTTTGACCCACGTACCTTTATGCTACTGACAATCTTCCTGTTCCTTTAGTCTCTGTCAAACTCTGCTTACCCTCCCCCACTCTCTTTAAAAGGAGAGAGTAAAACTGAAATTACTGGCTCTCTTATGAGACCATATTTTTGACAAAGTCCCATGAAAGTCATGCACTCAAGTTACATAAAAATAATAGCTGAGAGAAAATATTATCTTCCCCATTATTAAAAGGTATCACCTAAACTCTCCCCAAACTTTTCTTCTTTGCAAATGGGATATCTTGTGCAAAGGGATGAGAATGGTTTAGTGAATAATAAAAGTTTGTACCAGATAAACTGGCATTATAAATGTCAAAATGTACAACTCCTCCAATTCTTCTTAGTTTTAAAAGTTTTGTTGATACTCATTTTTTTTACATCGCTACCTTTCCCAATTATTTGGTACTTCTCCCCAATCCCACCCTCTGAACTCTCTTCTGTAATAAAAGAATACAGTTAATAAAAACAAATAGATACACTGGACAGGATTGATAATGCGTGTCTCGTTCCACATATATAGACTGCCACTATTCTGATGAGAGTAGGAGAGCAGCATGTTTTCCCATCAGTACCCTGAATTCATGATTAGTCACTAGTCATAATCAAAGGTTTTGTCATATTAATTTCCTTTAAATCAGTTTTAATCATTGTGAGATACAAGTCATGAGGCACATTCCCTTCTCTAAGAAGATTAAAGTGCTAGTTAGCTTATTTTTTTCTAAAGTTAGAATGTACCTGATTTTACCTGAAGTTACCTCTCACTTGCATTTATGAACCATTTAAAAGTTTTCCCTTTAAATGTTCACATTTATATTGATAGTTTTGGTTTTTGAATCTGTTTCCTTTCCAGATATATGGACCTTCCATCCCCTGTCCTACTCTGTTTATTCTTTTTTATGAACATTTTAAATTTAAAGTTATATATGATACACTTATCATTTTGAACACAGCCAATGCCGTCAGGACCTCTGTTCCTGTTTCCTCTATTCTTTTGCAATGGATGCTTCAAGGAATTGGGCTTTCTGCTTTTACTTTCTTTTCTCTTTCCCTGATCCTCATCAAAAAAAAATGTGGAAATGATTGTTTTTAATTTTTATCTGGTAGGTACTGTAAGCTGGTGATTTGTTATGAAATCTCTTTTGAAATCACCATTTTTGCCTCTGTACCACCACTCAGTCTTTCTAACCTGCCAAAGCCAAGGTGCAGAACTTACCAATATATGTGTTGGCTACTTGAAAAGGAAGTTATATTTAAAACAGAGCTACAAATAATATATTACATTAGCATGAATCCAAGCCAAGAGCATTTGATCTCTAATCAGAAAAAAAAAAACATTTTTCTCTGATTCTATTGAGACTTTTGCTGCTGTTGTTGTTGTTATATTGCTTTGTTTTTTTGTTTTGTTTTAAATTTTTTTAAATACAGGTAAAGCTCAGATGAGCTCAGCATGTTCCAGATGGTGTTTAAAGCTCCCTGAGTTTCTTTTATATAATTCTCTCTTAGTAAAGTGCATTCCAGCTGAGAACCCAATGACTGTTAAAACCAAGTTTATGTCTTTTATGTGGGGTTTTTTTATTCTCTCTCTCTCTCTCTCTCTCTCTCTCTCTCTCTCTCTCCCTCTTCTTTCCTTCTTCCCCCCTCCCTCCCTCTCCCTTTCCTTCCCTCTTTCCTCCTTCCTCCCTCCCTTCTTCACTCCCCTTCTCTGACACATATGCAAACATACATAGAAATATATATGACTAGTTGAAATTTAGTCTGCTTAATCAGATCCAAATAAAGAAGATAGTAATTGTGTAGGGCTTTATGAACTGCCTTTGGGGCCAAGTATTCTATTTAGCTAAATATAGTGAATCTCTGCAGGATAGATTACTTTAATATTAAAACATACAGTAGTATTTTTTTCTTTTCTTATCTACTGACAAAAATTATTCTCAAGCCTTCACCTGTCCCATACGCAACTACTCAATAATGCTATGCAAAAAAAAATCTACCAATGACAAACCACTCCAGTATCTTTGCCAAGAAAACCCCAAATGGGGTCACGAAGACTCGGAAACAACTAGAAAATAACTGAACAACAACAATACCCATTTGGGGCTTTTTTGTTTGTTTTTTTGTTTTGTTTTGTTTTTGAGTCTCTTGACTCACTTCTTAAAAAGACCCGTTCAATGAATAGGTATTGCCTCGCTTAAAGAGAGAACTTGAAAATACCTTAGCTTAAAAAGGTCATTGTACTTGCCCATCTCTAGTCATCGGATGAATATTTGACCACTGGACCAAGATGGCTCTGGAGGAGAAAGTGAGGCTGGTGACTTTGAACTGCCCTCCCTTACTCATCAAAGCCAATCGCAGGTTATGTCATCATCTCCCTGATGTCATGGTCCTCTTTGAAGGACAAATCTCTTAAGAAATAGTTGCTGATAGAATGTAAAAATGAGGAGGAACCTATCTGGTTTAAAGGGTTTAGTGATATGATCAGTGACCAGTGATGATGATCAGTGAACAGGATATTTTCCTGTTTAAAGAAAGAAATTCCAGTGGAAATTAGGTCCATGACCCATGTAAGGCTCATTAAAATGGTAAGCACAAACCAATTTACATTTTTGTTTTCTAGTCAATAGATCCTGAGAAGAAAGCATGCCTCTCTAATTACTTGCTCTCCTCCCTAAAATAGTTAGACCTGGAGTCCTCTTTTTAGAGACCTCATTTTTAGTTAGAATCTTTTTTTAAGACTCTTTTAGAAAATCAGTTTTAGGTTTTCATTCTATTGATGGAATAGAGGAAGTCCTAGGGACATGGATAGGTGCTTTCAATTATTACCAGTCTTGTCCTAATTTGGTTACTACTAATATGAAAAAAACTTACTTGGTCATATATATATTCTCTGTGCAGAGGTAAATGCAGAATTAGAGCCATGTGGCCTATACATGACAGACAATTAGGAGTCTATTTAATTTATTATGTGTATAGGTCTTTACTGAATCTCTGAGTGAGATAATGCATATTCACTAACTATAATAAAGAAATTAGGAATCTAGCCTCATACCATTGTATGTATTCAGCCTATAAAGGTATTTAAAAAGCAGTATATATTTATTCTGCATTTAAAGGTACTTAGAGACTTGCCTTGTGTGTTAATGTGTGCTCTGTGAATAACAGCATTTAAATGCTATCCCTGTGTATGCATTAATGTGTGCAGAGAAGGGAAAAAGACTAGAGGATGATAAACTGTGTTAACAACACATTGTTCAACCAAGATTTAGCTCAGGAAAAGAGCAGTCTAGTGCATTAATGTGAATATTCAAAGATAGATGTTTATCTTAATGGACTCAGAGGTACTTATAAACACCATAATTGCTGAAGTCATTTTAAAGGGCATTTATTCAGAGCTATTGCACTTACTATTACTTTTTCTTCATATTAAAAAAAAATCCTCTTAAGAGTTTAAGTGAAATAGTACTATCATGGCCAAATAACTATGGGTCCCTCTTGGCCCCTGGACAACTAAGTGCTAAGACAATTTGGACTCTTAGTTTGCAACAAAAAAAGGGAAGGGTTTCTTTCTTTGTGCTCTAAGATATTTTGCAAATGGCTAGTCCATTTGATATAGTCCCTATTTAAAATTATCCCCATTTTATAACTCAACAGATGATACGAATCATTTATAATAGATAACCTCACAAATCAGTCTTTGGTTCCTCTATTGCTTCAATTCAACAAATATCAAATCTTTAAATAAGTATTAAGGAACTACTGTTTGATAATCATTTAATATCATTGTTTTTACCTTGATAAAGGCCAGAGTCTGAACTAATTAACCAGAAGAAGAACCTAGACCTAAGAACTTCTTTGTTCTCTGAATAAACTCAGACAATACCTCTTCCTATGTCAACAAAGCCAGATGGGGCTGTCTTTACAGCCATTAAAAATGAGACCCTTAACCAAAGACACTGCCTTGAGTAATGGGATTTTTCTTATCTTAATATTTTTTGGACATACACTATGTTATGGTATGTTAATGGTAAAGAAAACACAGATGTCCTGGGTCATAATTTCAATTGACACTTTGTCAACTCTCTTATTTTATTATATTTATCACCTATTCAATTAAGAAAATTCAGGGCGGCTAGGTGGTACAGTGAGTAGAGCACCGCCCTGGAGTCAGGAGGACCTGAGTTCAAATCCGGCCTCAGATACTTGACACACTTACTAGCCGTGTGACTTTGGGCAAGTCACTAAACTCCAATTGCTCTCCAAAAAAGAAAAAAATAATAATAAAAGAAAAAGAAAATTCCTTTCTAATACCATGATTAAACATATATGGAGATCACAAATTTGAGCAACACAGCCACCCTAAATTGGGATGGTTCTGGAGTACATTTAAGCCTTCTCATTATTTTGTTCAGGCAGTCAGATTTTATCTGGCTCCATACATGTATGTATTTGGCTAGCTTTAAGGTAATCAACAATATGGATTTACATATCACTTAGCCTGTTTGCCTCCTTTAGCTAAACTTTCAGATTGACATGATACAGAAACAAAAATGAAATGGTCTCTGTCCTTGAGTAACTTGCATTTTGTTGAGAGAAACAGCATACATTCCTATGTGTATATATGCATTTATATATGTGTCTGTGTGTACATATATATGTATGTATACATATATGTATGTGTGTGTCATATATGTATTATATGTTGTATATATTAATATGCATGTGAATATAAAGTCTTTATAAGATAAACATAAAGTGATATTTGGTAATGGAACACTAACAGCTAGTGGACACTAGGCATACAGGTGGCATGGTGGATAGAACACTGAGCCTTGGAGTCAGGAAGACCTGAGTTCAAAACCAGGCTCAGATACTTATTAACTATATGAATCTGGGAAAGTCATTTAACATCTCCCTGTCTCATTTCCTTAATGAGAAACTGGGAATAATAATAGCGCCTTCCTCACAACATTATTATTAGTATCAAATGAGATGAAATTTGGAAATTGCTTAGCAATGTACCTTGCATGTGGTAAATGCTTAGTACACGCTCGTATCCACTCATAAAAAAGGGGTGAGGTTAGGGGGTCAAGAAAGGCCTTGGGTAGGAGATGGAATTTGTTTTAAACTTGAGGGAAACTAAGAATTGGAAGATTTAAAAGGAGATAATTCATTACAGTCATTTAGGAAAGCCCATGAGGGAATACCATGTAGAAGAAACAGCAAAATGACAAACTTGATGGAAACAGAGTATATGAAGGGAAATTATGTATAATGAGCCTAGAAAGGTATAAACTAGATTCAGATTACATGGGGCTTTAAATTCATAAGAGTGGATTTAATATTTTATCCTAAAGCAACTGGGTACTCTTTGAGCAAGGAAACTACAGAGTCTGACCACTGCCTTAGGAATGTCAATTTAACAATTGTGTGGAGGATGGATTGGAGGAGGAAGAGGCTTTAATCAGGGAGACTAATTAGGAGGTTTCTTCAATAATCCATATGAGAAGTTTATGAGGATAGTTGTATTGTATTTGGAGGGAAGAGTACAGACAGGAGCTATGTACATGACCTAGAATTAATAAGAATTGGCAATTAATTGATTGTTGATGGTAAAGAGGAATAAAGTGTTGAGAATACCACTGAGGTTGCAAGCCTGGAAGATGGCAAGGATGGTGATTCTTTGCTCAGGGAAAAAAAAAACAGTTGGGAAGTTGGGAAATTCTGGCTGAGCGATAATGCATCTTGTTTTACACAGGTTGAATTTTGGAACTCCTAAGGAAATCCAGCTGGAAATTCATTTTTGTGTCTGTGTGTGTACATATATATGTATGTATGTATACATAGATGTGTGTTGCATATATGCATTATATGTTGCATACATTAATATGTATGTGAATATAAATTTCCAATAATAGTAAAAATGATTGACAAAATTAAAATCAAGTGGGAATAGGACTAGATACCAGCCTTTCTTGTTATTCTTTATGCTACTAGAGTTGTCCAAAGATGATTTCAGTGAGTCTATGGAAGACGAAGCCATCATCTCATTGTTTTTATTCACTTACAACAACTAGTCATTTTTATACTTCTGCTCAATAGTTCACAGAGCACTGAAAGTAAAAAAAAAAAAATATCAGTATGCTGACTTATATTTCTTTGTGAACTCCTCAAAAATATGAGAATAACAAGATGATGATAGTGATGACAATGATGATGAAGATGATAGCAAAAATAAATCACATTTATATAGGACGTTAAGTACGGCAGAGTGCAAATTTTATATTATCTCA
>CM053589.1:67753972-67768972 GCA_028646515.1 Pseudochirops corinnae | reverse complement strand
CATCCCTCGAAAGTAAAAGGTTACCTGCTAAAAGTAAAAGAAAAAAGTCTCTGCTGCTGCTGCTGCTATAAAAATAGAATAGGGCCTTAGTGTATTCATCAGTAATGAATGCACAAAAATGGAGGCTTCTTAAATTATGAATGTGGCTTCTCTTGTTTATTGCCCAGTAATCCTGCCATATTGATTTCTGTTTATTTCCAATCACCTAGAATGAAAGACTATGTTGTTTAGAGATCTGGATCTTTAAAAGATCATCATTAAAGCCACTCTGCTGTACTTAGTTGTTTATTTTTTACTCAAAGTGAATCTAATCAATAAACATAGAAAACAAGATACTTTTCCCTCTGCTCCTAGAAGAAGAGTGGGGAAAAACAGAAAAGCTAAATAAAGACGTCCCGATGACAAAAAAAGTACCTGCAAATGATGTATTGATTTCTTACAAAGTAGCAGGGTAAATTTAAAATATTCTTCTAACGCAGTTTGGAAAGATGACACTGACTCAACAAAGGAGAATCCTCTTGGCTTTCCACCCTCTAGATTAGGGCTTCTTAACCACTCTGTGTGTCATGGACCCTCTTTTCTGTCTGATAAAACCTACAAACCTTTTCTCAGAAGAATGTTTTTAAATGCATAAAGTAAAATACATAGGATTCCAAAGTTCATGAAAATAAAGACATATTTTTCCCATCCAATTTCACAGCCCTCCTCCCCCACTCCATCCCCAAATTAAGAATTGCTGTCTTAGAAGGCCCATTTTAAAGAAGTGCTTAGTTCTTCCAAGATCCACTGGTACTCAGTTCAGAGACAGAGGTTTCCTCTTCAAAGTCCAGGTAAATATATAATAAGCCATGACTCAAGAACCAGGATTTTCCACCTCTGGTTTTGAAATCCATTTATCTACAAAGGAATTTCAAGAGAGGCTCAGTTGAAAATACATGTTTATACTAAATGTATATATATATGTAAATATATATATATATCTTTACATATATGTAGATAGATAAATATAGAGACAGATGATATAGAACTACCATGTGGTAACACTTCGCACAATGGGGAAAAGGACAAAGACCAGAAGGAAATAAACTGATGGGCATCATGTTTTTTAAAGAATTGGCAATTCAGAGTTGGACATCATCTGGGACCCTCGGTGGTACAAATATTAAGAGTGCTGAATCAGTACTTAAGTCCTGCTCTACCACCTACTATGTAACCTTGGACAAATTTTCTAAGCCTCAATTTCCTCATCTATTTCTTGCAGATTTGCTCTACATATCTCTATCTAAGGTCTAATCCTGCTCTTATCTTATTCTATCATCACACATTTACATAATTTAATCAGGCAACAGGACTACTCTCCTAAAGATGAATGGCAATGGAAAGGTTCTTGGGGTGGGGTTGGAGGGGAAATGGTAACATAAAATGAGAATAGTGTCATTTTATGTGAAAGTGAACTTAAGTGGCAGAGGCTACTTCAGAGTCTCACACATGTCAGACTGAAATCTGAGGGTCTTATCTTGATCTTGATGGAGTGGAACAATTAAACCAAAGTATCAGAAGACCTGGTATTCCATCTTGGTTCAAACACTAGCCACATAACTTGAGTGAATTTCTGTGAGCCTTAATCTCTTCTATATAAAGTGAGGTCCACAATAACGTATAATATCTACTAATTTAGAGTTATTATGAGAATCAGCTGAGATACTACATACAAAAGCACTTTGAAAAATATAATGAACGATACTGATGTTAGCTAGTGTGGTACACTGGAAGAAGTGATAGATTTGGAAATAGAGAATATAGGATTAAAATCTTAGCTCCACCTCTTATTACCTGTATGACCTTGGGATAAGACTTTATTGATCTGAGACTCAGTAAACTGATGCCTAAATTAAAGAGACTGAACTAGATGACCTCTGAGGCTTCTACTGGCTCTAAATTTTATGATCCTATGATTATCGCTTATTGGTCTAAGCCTACTTAACATCCCGCTCGGGGCAATTTAAGTCATGGTGGACTCCTTGGTCTATTGGAAAGCATTTTGTTTATTTAGGAAGATATATTTAATATGTCAAATGTCCATAGGAATAAAGACAAATGTAAAAGTTAAAAGCAATAGTTTCCCCTGGGCCGCCAAATTACTAAGACACAGAATAAAGGCAGGGAATTTTTATTACTCTTTCTGAAATGAAGCCTGGAAAGTATTTTATGCATATCGCATTTGTTGCCAACATGAACCCTGTCAGGTAGGTGTTATATATACTCTTTTACAAATACATTATATTGCTATCTGCTGGTTGCAGTCATCTATATTTCCAAATGTACCTCTCTACCACCACCAAGAGATAACAAAGAACAAAAAAAGAGGGGGAAATGTTTAACAATAACAAACATATTGAAAAAGTCCAATATTATCTGTTTTCTTCCACACCTGTAGTCCCTTCCCTTTGCAAATAAATAAGGAAAGGTGTTTTCTTATATCTTTTCTTGAGGGCTAACATTGGTCACTATAATTTCATAATTTTTCATAACATTTCATAAAGTTTAAGTATTTTGTTGTTCTTTGTAATCACTGTATGTATCATTTTCCTGATTCTCCTCACTTCACTCTCTATCCATTCTTTTTTTTTCATTTTTAACATTCATTTTTAACAGCATTGTAACATTCCATTTTACTTACATACCATGACTTGTTTAGGTTCCGCAGTCAAAGAATACATACTTTGATTCCAGTTCTTTACTACTACAAAAAGTGCTACTGTGAATATTTTAGTATACATGGGTCCTTTTTTTTTTTTATCATTGGCCTCCTTGAAGCACATGCCTATCAGTTAAAATCCTGTGGTCAAATGGATATTTACTTCCTTAAAATATTTCCAAAATCTTGTCCAGAATGGTTGTACCAATTATTAGCTCCACTCAGAGTGCATTAATGTGTCTGTCTTTCTACAATGCCTCTTGAATATTCTTTTTTTCTTTGCCTCATCAAAGTGTAAATTGAAACCTCGGAATTGTTTTCATTTGTTAAATATACTATTATTTCCATAAGGAAATTGAGGTTCAGACAGACTAAGTGATTTGTTCTGTTATAGTAAATATGAAGGATGGAATTGGAAAACAGATTTTTACCAATTCCATTTCCAATGTTCTTGCCACTTCATTACATGTAGGACAAACTTTGTCATACATTCCTACAGATTCCAATGCCTGTGATTCAGCAAGTGAAACTTGCTAATTTCCCTGTCTTATAGCAGTAGGAAGAAGTAAAGATGTTTTTTTTTCTCCTTCCAGAGCAAAGAATCTATTTTTTAATTCATTCTATTTTTTTTTTGCAAAATTAGCATTTAACCTGAACCACTCTCCCTTTTAAAAAAGACAAGTGATTTTTGTGGTACATTAGGAAAAAAAAAAAAGATCTAAGAGGAGAATGGAATTCCCTCCCTTGGGGACTGAGGTCATATCTTTGGAGTTTCCCTTGAATTGTTGGGGGTATTTTTGTCTTTTTTTTTTTTTTTTTTTTGTGATAGCTAAACTCTAAACCCAGGAAAGATTTGTTGTTGAAACCAAAAGAGTTTACAGTAAAGACTGTGCCAAACTCTACGCATTAGCAGTTCTAGTGGGTCTTGCTCTAATGAAAAAGAGAGTTAGGGAGCAAGACCTTGCTTGTGCATATATATAATCAATAAAGGACCAATCTAGATTGTTTGAGATGGTGTGTTGTTGGGTGGGTGTTGGGGAAATTTTTATTTTTTTTTTTGGCCTCCTAAATAATATGTAATTTCTCCAGGCCAAGAAATAAATTGAAAGGATTTAGAGGGATTTGCTTATCAGTGAAACACCACGTAGCATTACATTCCTCCTGCTTTTGGAAAGGTACATTGAAGTTTGGTTAATCTGCCTTGGTTCAATACTCCTCTTCCCTCTGTCAGGCTGCCTTGAACAACAGACAGATTAATCCCTTTTCCACCCACTCCTCTCCCTCCTTCCTGAGCCATACCTCCCATTTGTAGCAGATGGAAGCAAAAGGCTTAAAACTAGAAGGAAAGGAGGGACAAAAAAAAAGGAAAAAGAAAAACCCCAGTCACCACATATGTTTTCATTGTCCTGGAAGACCTGAGGAATCAAAAATTAAAGACCCCAGTCTTTGGGACTGTATGGCTATGCTGAGATTCTTTTACTTTCAATGTTAATGAATTCCTGAATATGAAAACGTAACTTGACAGTGTCTCAGTCTTTGATGCAATGGAACAAGTTCAGTAAGTCAAATCAACTTACCTGGGCCTGGGTTCAAGTCCCAATTCTGTCATTTATTACAAAGATGATGTTTAGTGAGCCACTTACCTGTTTTGGTCCTCACTTGGCTCATCTATAAAATGAGAGTGTAAAAGAAATGGCCTCAAAAGTCTTGTCTAGCTTTAAATATCCTAAAACTTTGGGGTTTTCCAAAGTTTAATTGCATAGCTTTTCCCTTGAAATCCTCCTCTAATAGTTCATCATGGTATAGAGGTGATCCTTGAAGAATTTTCCAGTTTCTAAAATATACTAACACAGAGGGAAGGGCTTCAAGTAGGGGCTTGGTTGCAGCTTAAATGTCTATCCACGGAGGACTAGTCTAGCTTAGTTTTAGAAAAATGAAATCATCAGAGAATTAGTCACTAGGTAATATTTTCTCAAAATATTGAGAAATAGCAACTCAAAATAATGTCTACTAAGGCAAGGATGGTTTGCCATCTGTCCTAATGGAAGGAGTATCTGTGCCAGTGAATTCTTAGATCCGTGGAGTACTGAAGAATTTTGTTAGAAAAGAATCTTTGAAACTGTAATGCCTTTGATACTTGTCCAGTTTCATGGGACTGGAAGGAGGAAGACAGGAATCTGTGAATCACATACAAACATACACACACAGGAATACATTTCTACACACGTACACTGACTTTCCTTTCTTCTTATTTAATCTTTCAGCATCAGTGGTAATGACTGAATAACTGATGGTGTTCCAGTTGGTAGTCCATTCTTTTTAATCCCACTTAATTATAGAATTCAGTAGCGAATCAGTTTGTTCTGCTTTGGTCTTGCTTGGCTCTCACAACCAAAACACATGTTTTCTACTAAATCTGTTTTGTTCCACCAACTGTGTGCATGTCCATTTTGGACTTTGGCTCAGTCTCTATTCAGAATCAATACAGTGCCGAATCTTAAATTTGGAAGAAAACCTGGGATTCATGCAGTCCTACCCTGATGTATTTACAGCAACCTCTCTTAATTACCATAAAGAATACTTTCCTGATGGTTTGAATAAGCTAAATGATCCATATGTTGTATTTTTCAAGTTATTATCTTTATCATAATAGAACAAGGCACAATGAAGAAAAGGTCTTGAATTTGAAGTTAAACTAGGTAGGTTTGAATCTTGGCTTTTCCCTTTACTCTCCATGAAAACTTGAGAAGATACTGAGCTTCATATTCTCATTTGTAAAACTCCTAAGACTTTTTGCTAGCTCTAAATTCATGCCTGAGAAATCCTAAGATTTCTAGTATTTAACCATTTTTATAGCTAGGGCTGTCTTTCTTAAAGAAACTTTGACACAGGCAAGTAAGGACAATTAACAAGATTCTACTAGTGGAATCCATCTCTGACCAAGTTGTGTGTACGAACATATGTATTGACTGTCACATGATATAGGTGAGCAGAAACTAAAATTTTTCTCTTGCTTCTCGCCTGTCATATTCTTTAATAACAGAGACTCATTTCTTCCACATTGCAGGAGACAAGTGGCTATCATTATTACCACTATGGCAGCCAGACTCTTGTCCTGAGAAACAAATTAAGTAGGTGGTTGGGGTTAAGGCTCACAACTTCATCATGTGAGAGGTAGATTCCGTTCTGGGGATTTCTGTATCAAGAAGGGTGGATTTAGAGTCAGAGAAGCCAGGTTCAGATCCAAGCCCTGCTATTCAGTCTTTCTGTCATCTCAAACAAGTTACTTTTGTTCTCTGCCCTTAACTTTTCTTCTCTAATAAAATAATAACTTTGTAAACTGCAGGCACTATGCTAAATGCTTTACAGATATTATCTTATTTTATCCTCACAGCAACTCTTTGTCATAGGTGAAATTATTATCCCCATTTTACAGAGGAAATTGAAGTAAGCAGGAGTTAAGAGACTTGCCCAGGGTCATACAGCAAGTGTCTGAAGCTGGATTTGAATTTGGTCTTCCTGCCTCTACCCACTTATCAACTTACTGCCTGAAGTTGAGGGGCCTAGATGACTTTCAATGGTCTTCTCTTCTCCTCTAAATCTGCAATAGTATGTTACCATTTCCCCCAAGTTGACTGTACTAGGCTGGAGCAATAGGGACAAGATAAAGACATGTTATCCACCATGAGCTCCCCCTCTCTATTATGACCAGAAATAGCAATGTAAGAATCCAATTTCTTGAGACATATTAGCAGTGACCATAGCTAGAACATGCAAGTACAGCAAATTGGAAAAGACAGTCTTAATAGATAAATTTAAAATGAGGCGGTTAAACTTTCTAAACCTCAGTAAAGGTTATGGGTTTATCTGGAATCAGTGGGTTCTTATTTTATCCAAAGTGTTTCAGACATTCTTCATTTAAATAGGTAATAAACATTCATAATGGAATTAGATATGACCCTCCCCTCCTATGAGATATTTAAAGCTCTGTCTCCATCTCAGAATGAAAGTATAGAAGAGAATGAGCAAAAACACCAAGCATTTGAGAGAATTTAATTCTTTTTAGCATGAAGCAGCTGCAGAGATGTATGGCTGTTTTCTGTGGGGCTCTCGAATATTTATGGGCCTTTCCCTTTTCTTTGCTTCCTCAAAGAAAGGAGATCATCATTCTTGGGTGTGTTATTTATAATTTCATAAAGCTGTTCCATGGCAGGACTTATTTTATCCTGCGCTTAATCTCAATCAAATAACTGTACTCCAAAGAAGCTGGGAAGGGGAAAAAAAATGATTACCCCATTGGGTTTTCGGAAGGCTATGTTCTATGTGAAAATGAAGGGCTAAAGGTGGGAATGTGGAGGCATAAATTGGAATATGGGGCTGTAGAAATGGGGAAACCATCATGATTAGGTCTGGCTATGGCACAAACTTTCCCTCTCAATTGTATGTGATGGATAGTAATAAAGAGACGTGTAGAACCATCACTGAGCTGAGATTGAGGACCCCTTTGCAGTAAATAATTAGAACCAGGTGATTAAAGAAACAATAACTCACTGGAAGAAAATGGGGAGTCAGATCTATGAAACTAAGGGAATTGAAAGGCAAATATGCCTATAAATCTACTTGGGTGGACAGAGAGTTTGGGGCTTTCTTCTATCCCAGTTTTATTCAAAGGTAATTTCAATAAACACTGGAGGGAAAAAAAGAATATAAATGCAATAAAAAATCTTTCAGGAAAGGAATAAAGAGGGTTTCTGCCAGAGAGATATTTTATTGAAAGTTATTTTAATACCTATCTTTAGTTTTATGACTTCTAATACAGAGCCAAGTAATTTCAACATGTGGGTTAAAAAAAATATGAAATACATATTTTAAAATAGGGCAGTGTGAATTATTATTTTTAATATAAGGCTTAGCTAATACAGGAGGGCAGGAGAATATTTTCTTCTTCCACTAAAGATAAGGGAAGGCACTACCATGGTATTAATGGGAAATAGTACACTCATACTCAGGCTTCCTGCTCTGAATCTATATGCAGTCTCTTCAAAGGGAGTTTCACATATGATATCAATGATCTATGCCTCTCAAAGTCCTTCCTCATCTGTCACCAACCTATCTTTTCAGACTGATTCCCTATTACCCCGTCTTACGCTTTCTATAATACAGCCAAACTGACTACTTGCTCTTCCCCATACACGACACTCCATCTCCTGATTCTCTGAATTTGTACAAGCTATTCCCTCTGGAAATGCTCTTCTTTCTCACCTCTTAGGTCTTAGAAGTCCTCACTCATTTAAAGGTTTAGTTCAAGTGCTTCCTTTTACAGAAAGTCTATCCTGATACCCCTAATTGCACATATACTCACCTACCCCCCAAATACTTCACACTTACTCCGCATTTTTTCTATTTGCATATCATTGTATAC
Organism: Pseudochirops corinnae; assembly: GCA_028646515.1. Classification (NCBI taxonomy): domain Eukaryota; kingdom Metazoa; phylum Chordata; class Mammalia; order Diprotodontia; family Pseudocheiridae; genus Pseudochirops; species Pseudochirops corinnae. The sequence continues at coordinate 67,760,852 of CM053589.1, read as the reverse complement.
TATGTACTCCACCTGAGTCCCTTGGTGAGGAAAAAAGATTATCTCATTCTTTTCCTCTTTCTATCCCAGGGCACTTAGCACAATGGTGCCATGATTGAATTCAATTGGATTGGGGTATGTGTGAAGCCTAGGCTAAGAAAATGGAAAAGTGCTTAAAAGAATAAAAATGAATCTCTTACCTTTTCTACTCAGATCTCTAGAATAATATGATGATGATAGCTGATACTTATCTAGAAATTTTTGGTTTACAAAGAACTTCTAGATAAGCTTTAAGGCCCCTTCCAGTTCTAATTCTATGATTCTGTAATTCCTGACAACTTTATGAAGTAGGTGGTATTTGTTTCACTGATGAAGAAACTGAGACTCAGAGAGGTTAAAATTACTTGCTTGCAATCAAATAGAAAGAAAGTGGCAGAGTCTGAATTCAGACCCAAATCTTCTGACTTCAAGTCTAATGCTCTTTCTGCTACACAATTAAAATACTTGGGGTCATTAATGTATAACACAAACTACATCATTGATTATAGTTTGGGGAACTAGAAAGTGACTCTGGAAGGATGCTCAGCAACCTTTCTGAGAGGTCTTGGGTTATGGAGTAAGGTTTTCTCTTTTTACATAAAACACAGGTGGATGAGTTCAGACTTTCATGGGGTAATAGTGGTACTTCACTCATTCATTTGTTCAATTGTTTGCTATTACAAAATGAAGATCAAGAAGAATGACATAGTGCACTATTCTGTCAATCCATTTTGTCTCCTCTGCTTGTGATAGTGCCAGGCTATTAAAGCCACAGACATCATAATGCTTGCCGCCATAAGCTTGCACCCTCCAACATGCCACAACGCCAAATGAAAGCTTAACTTTCATATGTTTTGAGTCCCCAAGAACAACAAACACCCCTGAAAGGTGCTTCATTTGCCACAAGCAGTTTTGCTTGGTTTCACTCCACTGTCATCTTCATCATGCCCTACCTGGGATAAGCTCATCAATAGGAAATTCATCATCTTGGAGATTGTTTTAACTTTGCTACTCACCCTCATCAATACCCTCGGTTGCTGCTGCTCCTTTGGTCGGTGGTGCTGGGGACGGAGCAAAATGTTCCTCCCATAGCCTCCCTTTTTAAGAGAGCTTAAAATCTTAGTCATCTCTTCATTTGACACTAGGTGCTCTGCTTGGTTTCACCATACCATCATCTTCATCATGTCCCCAGGTTAGGATACTTTTTCAGTTTCCTTTTGTGTATTGTCTTTCACCATTAGATTGTAAGTTCTTTGAGGGCAGGGACTGTCTTTCTTTTTCTTATATGTATCCCCAGCTTTTAGCACTGCTCCTGGCTCATAGTAAGTGTTTAATGACTATAACGAGTGAAATAGGAGAGCATACTTTGCTTAAATATCCTTAATAATTCAGCACTCCTTTAGCATGTGTTCCTTTTGAAAAGAAGGCACAAATTCTCTTAGAAATGAATGCATGGTACCCAGCTCCTGAGAGAGAGGTAATGGACTCAGGATGTAGAATGAGAAGTATTTTTGGAGATCTGGCCAATGCAGGAATTTGTTTTGCTTGACTAGGTGTGTTTACTACAATGTTTTGTTTTCATTTTTCCCCCTTAATGGGAGGAGGAAGGTGGGCAAAGGATAAAATTGATTTTTGTTCACTGAAAAGTCAAGTTAAATTTAAAGAAATGAATGTATGAATCTTCCCCCTTTTACTTCCAATACACAAATGATGTGGATACAAACAGTGCCCTATGGGTTAAGCAGAATATTGAGGGTTGCTTTTCCAGTACTTTGTGAAGTTCCATAGCTTATTCTGCAACGTGAGGGCATCCTAATGTCCTTTCCCCTTTTTCTTGAAATACCATAAAATTTCTCTTCAACTTGTACAAAAGAATTGCTTTTGTCTCCTTTATCCTGTGTTCCCCTGTCTTTTAATCTTTAACCTGTGTCCACCTCCCCTGTTCTTAAATCTTTAAACCCTAAAGAATTCCTTTTGTTTCCCTCATCCTTTCCTGTCTTTACTATTTAACCTCTGTAAAAACCTCTAAAACTACAACATCATTCTGAAACATCTGTACAAGTATAACTCCCACAAATATCAGGGTCTCACTTAGCTTCCTTGCTAAGGAGGCTTGTGTTTGCTTACATGATAAATAAAGCTCCCAACGGCTACAGAGGAGGTCTAAGTGAATTATTTTACACGTGACCTGCTCTCCCAACTCTGACCTCAACACATGTACCATTTCATTGGTGTAAAAAATTCCATTGTGGAAACTCCTTCCATCAAATCAGTTCAGCAACCAGTCTATAGCTCATAGTCTATGAGCTCACAAAAGTAGTATGTGTCAAAGGCAATATTTAGAGCCTCTAAATATGCATCACATATTAGACACACTTAATAGCAAAAATAGAATTGTTCTCAACTCCACAGTGCAGAATGTTTGACTTAGAAAAGCTCAGAGGCTTGACCATTAGAAACAAAAATCACGGTATTTTGGAGTTGGAAAGAACCCTCAGCAGTCATCAGATGTATCTATTCAGCTGTTACTGAATGATCTCTAAGAGATCAGATACATGTCTATTCAAATTTTACTGAAAGATTTCTAGGAGAGGGGCTGGGGGAAGAAGGACTGTTGGGTTTTCTATCCATTCAAGAAAAGATAATGATGGAGGAAAAATTACTGTTCTTCAGATTCTAGGATGACTCTACTGACAGTACATAGTGGACCATGTAGATATAGTCTAGATGTGATTCTAGGCAATTTAAGCATCTGCTTCTTTTTGCATGAGTATCTAGTTCCCTCTCAGTTGAATAAGGTTTTGAGAAAAAAATATGGAAAAGAGGGAGAAAATGGGAAAACATGGGACAGAGACACTGCATCTGCTTAAATGATTGAGTTCCATAGCTCTTTCCACCCTTTGAATAGATTTTTTTGTCCATGTGGACATTGCCAACTGTCTGCATTGGATACTAAAAACTAAAGCAGAAGTGTACCTTCTCAGCAAAGGCCCCCAGATCAGGACATCTGCTGATTTCTGAGAAATAACAGTGACAGCAGTGTAAGAGACAACAGCTGTGACAAGAAGGCCCCAGGTTCTCTGTAAATAAACTGGAATAAACTAGACACTGTCTTTAGATTTCACTTAACACTCCTAGGGTCCCAAAACCTTGATTTAATGTTGTGGTTTTTATAGAGTGACAAGAATTGAAAAAAGAAAATGAAATCACTAAATGTTTTAAAATTAGTTTGAGGGTTCAACAGATAACTCTTGTCAGTGTCATCATCATTATTATTACTACATTCTTATTCCAAATTAATATTTACAATGTACTTTCAATGGATGACCGGATTAATTAACTTTAAAACCTTTATTATGTGCTTACTATGAGTCAATATGAGAATACAAATACAAAAGATCTACCCTGGTCTTCAAGATGAGTATAATCTAATGGATGTAAACAATATTCATAGTAAGAGTGGGAATCAGGGAGAGGCCATTTGGTCCAGAAATTTCAGGGATAATGAGTGAAGTCACAAGGTATTTTATATATAAATTTTCATTTGGGCCTCACTACTGTCTGGCAAGGTAAAGGCCATTGTTATTCCCTCTATTTATAGGTAAGGAGCCTGAGGTGCTTAGATTTAATGACTTCCCTAGGTGTAAGATCCTTGAGGACAGAGCTGTTTCATTTTTTGTTTAATATTCCTTCACAGACACAGTCCCTAACTCATTGTAGATGCTTAATTAAATATATATTGATTGAGTGTTGATTTGTTTATCAAAGAACTAGTAAGTGCTCTAAGCAGTACTATCTCTGCTATACCACCCATAAAATAGAACTTAAAGAAGTTTAGTACTTAATTATTTCACTCCAAGGGTCAAATATGTGACTTAGAAACTAATGGTTGTTCCAGGATGCAGAATGATTTATAACTCTGGAAAGGTATTTGACAAAGAGTATGTAGTGCTGAGATCTCTTTGAAAGGAGATAGTGCATTGACTGATATCCCATTATCTAATGAAGTTGACCTCATTTTTTTCTGCTGGGGGTACAAAAATTAAGGTGCACCATCTGAGGTCATAATCAAATGCCAGCTCTTATGAACAGATTCTATTATCATATCTCCTTCATTTCCCCTGGCAGTTTCAATTAGAAATGGTATTTGTGACACTTCATGGTAGCTAGAGTGGCAGATAAACGGATTGGCAAAATGTTTTAGGGCACAAAGCAAGACAGGAGAGAATGCAAGGAACGTATTGTACCTTTAACAGAGAGACACCAGTGCTTTCTCTAATACTGTGATAGGACTTGAAAGTAAATGGATTTGATACAATAGGTATCCATCTACCTAAACTGATATATTTTGAGGGATGTCATAATGATATTGTTTTACCCAAGCATCTTCCTGACTAACCTGCTATAATCCTTCCTGTTTTTTATTGACATTCATTTGACATGAGGCATTATCTAGAGAAAGTCTGGGCAGCCACCTAGCTGCCCCTGAAAATCAATGTTTAAAATGCATAAAACTTTCCAGAAGATCCCTACACTAATTTGTGTCCATTTATCAGGCTAGTCAACCAGAGTAGTAACTTGTAATTTTGGCATATGAAGCAAGTAAACAGTATTTCACACGCAGTCTTATAAACTGTGGTAGATGGAGAGTCTGTAATACCACAAGACTGGGGAGCCTGTCTCTTTGGGAGGAGTAAGGTAAGCTGGAAGCCCATCTGCTTTAATTTTTGCTCCTCTAAATTTTAGTTTCCTAGATCATATCACTCCTGCCCTAGATCACTAGGATAATAATCCTATCATTTAATGTTGATCAAGGTCATAAGAAAATGAGACAGAGAATTTTTTTTCTTTAATATAGGAATTGAAATCAAGAAAAGTCTAGGATGTGAGGAGGTGTGATGCTGGGGAAGAGTAGGTTGGGTACCTAGAAGTTGGGAGGAAGTGGCAATAAAGAACAGTGACATCAAAAGCAGTCTTTGCCTTCCTTTTTATTTTTAAATTAAATATTTCCCAATTACAGTTAAATTTTTTAAAATTTTGAATTCCAAATTCTCTCCCTCTCTCTTACTTCTCCACCCTTTGAGAAAGCAAGCAATATGATAACAATTATACACATGAAGTCACACAAAATATTTCCAAATTAGCCATATTGCAAAAGAAAACACACATACACACACACACACACACACACAAAGAAAAAGAAAATTTAAAAAGTATGCTACTGTCTACACTCAGAATTCATCAGCTTTCTCTCTGGCGGTAGTCAGAATTGTTGATCATGAGTCCTTTGAAATTGTCTTGATCAGAATAGCTGTCTTTCACAGCTAATCATTGATACATTATTGCTCTTACTGTGTACAAGCTTCTCTTGGTTCTGTTCACTTCACTTGGTATCAGTTCATTTAAGATTTTCCAGGTTTTTTCTGAAACCATCCCACTTATCATTTCTCATAGCATAATAGTATTCCATCACAATCTTATACCACAATTCATTGAGCCATACCCCAGTTAATGAGCATCCCCTAATTTCTAATTCTTTGCCACAACAAAAAGGGCTGCTATAAATATTTTCATACAAAAAAGTCCTTTTTCCCTTTTCCACACTCTGCCTTCTTAAAAATTTCCCAGGGACCCCAAACTATGGGATAGTTACTAGCCTTTTAAAATCACATATCAAATGTGTCCTTGTGGATAAGATGAAAAGATGTGTTCTGAATGATAGTGGAGTTGGACAAATTCAAAATATTTTGAATGACAAGACCAAAGGATACATTGTTAATGGCTTAATTTCTTAATGGAGGGAAGTTTCTAGAGGACTAAGCCTTTCTTTAGCCTCTCTCCTATGTCATTTGACCTTTTTATACTAATCAGTGATTTAGATGTGTGGCATGTTTGCTGCGGATGAGAGAGCTAACAAATTGTATGATAGTCAGAATTTGAAGATTTCTTAACAGACTAGAGTTATGGGCAGACTCCAATAAAATAAAATTTTATTGCTATCAAGGGAAAGCCCTATCCTTGAGTTTAAAAAAAAAAAACTTTACAAGTGAAAAAATAGGGAAGGTTTAACTGATTAAAAAAACCAAACAAACCAAAAACCTGGTATCTCACTGGACTAAATGCGCAATATGAGTCAATGGGACAACAAAAATTGAATGCAGCCTTGAATTTTTATCTTTTTTTATAAAAAGCATTTTCCTGATTAGAAAAAAATCTAAAATATCATGTTCAGTTTTTGGCACCACATTTTAGGAAGGACACAAACAAGCTGGTGAACATTCAAAGATGGGTGATTTGGATGACAAGGGTACTCATAACCATGTTATTTGAGGATCTTTTGAAGGAACTTGGGTATGTCCAGCTTAGAGAAAGGAATCATTACAGAGAAGATGATAGCTCTCTCTAAGAATTTGAAAGAAAGAGCCATTGTGAAGGAACAGGGAAGAAATAAGTGTAATGGGTAGAGTGACGAAGTAGATTTAAGTTTGATACAGGAACATAATTCCCAAGGATTAGAGAGATCTACCTCAGGAAGTAATGGAGTCCACTAGGTCTCTTCCAACAAAATTAAGGGGCCTGTGGAGAAGATTCTTATCCAAGTACAGGTTGGAGTAGAGAGAAGGAGCTTTGAAGATTCAAATCTGGAATTCTTTGATTCTGTGGTTCTGCATAGCGAGTCTTTGTGTATGTGGTGGTGGTGGTGGGAGAGATACCAATGTAAGTGAAAGGGTCAGTCTGTGAACCAGTCTTTTTTTCTCTCTAAAAATGCTTAATGAGGTAACAATTAAATGGGAGTCTTTACCCTAAAAAATTCTGCAAACAAGCAGACCTTCATGCTATTATCATCTTTCTGGCCCAGAAG
>CM053589.1:67720983-67753472 GCA_028646515.1 Pseudochirops corinnae | reverse complement strand
TATGTATAAATACATACGTTTATACACATATACATGTGTGTGTTTTTCCTTGATAATTCAAGAATCTGCTATTTGGCCAATGTAGGTACTCAATCCACTAGAGATCACAATCAAGCCCATGACTTCTCTGCTGGGTTTTGTTGTTGTTGTTGTTGTTGTTGTTTTATGTTATGACTAAAGAAAAAAACCTCATTACCCTGTGGACTTACCTGAAGATGAATATCAACAAACCTAATCTAGACTGCCCATTTTACAGATGAAAAAACTGAGGCAAACAAGGGTAAGTGATTTGCTCAGGCCATACAGCTAGGAAGCATCTGGGGCCAGATATGAACTCAGGAAGATGAGTCTTTCTCTTGTGCCTAATTAAATGAAAAGCTCACATTCTCGCAGGATAGTCTTATAAGACTATCCTTTTAAAGGCAAAGAGCAGCTAGTATAATGTAAACATTAATAACATTTCTCCACCCCAAAATATTGCCCTAGGATGTAAATTGTCAACAGCTCCAGTGACTGACAAACCTGTGCCTAATTAAATGAAACACATTTGAAAAATGTTGCTTCTGTTAACCTCAAGGAGAAGCAAGGCTTGAAAGCCTCACCCTACCAGATGTGAAGTGAGCCAGTACTGTGGTTCTGGGCACTCCCCCTTCCCTATCAGGTGAATGGAGTTAGGGATCAAATGGGTTCTTTCCACTGTTCTGTGTTGCTCTTGACAATCATACTCTTAAGAAGTGCACCTTGAATAGGTGTTTTCTTCCTGGAAATATCAAACATACTGAAATCATGTAAGAGAGCGTTTTCCACTTGAAATATGGACCCATGGTTTTTGGCTTTTAAAAGTGGTTAAATCAGCAGATGAATTAACATATTGGTTACTTCAATAGTGCATTGAAAGACTAGGGCATGGAGCTGGATTTGGGGACAAGGGCTACTCAGTGACACACAGAACAGGGCTCCTGCCAGCCACAGCAAGAGATCTTCTTGATGTGTTCTCCACGGTCCCATATATTTCTCTCATCAGGATTCTCAGCACCATAGCTCAAACAGTGGCATTTTGTAGCAGGCTGGAGGGTTGGGGAAGGGGATCCAGCTGAAAATGCCAAGGAAAAGTAGCTTTGTGTTCTCTTCAGGAACAGTCTAACCTGTGTCTAGGGACTGTCACAGAATTTCCCTATTGGTCCACCTTCCTAATTCAGCTAATTGCAGCAATTACATGAAGGAGCTGTTTCTGGAGAGAGAGGCCATTATGCTTTCCCCTAACAGACTGGGATAGACACTGTTCATTAATTATGCCAGCACACTCACTCAGACACAACACACTCATACACACACATACTCACCCACAAATAATCAGCCCTGGATGATGCCTAACTTTCATTGAAACACAGAGAAGGATTGCAAGGAGGATTTTGAAATGGATTTAACTCTCACATAGTTCATTCTTCAGAAACCATGAGCTCTGGTTGCCTTTCTGGTTCTCAGTGACTGGAATTCCCCAAATCCTTCAATGAACTCATAGCTAGTTCCTCATTTAATCTTTCTGTTTTCCTCTCCTCCCTACATTCTTCACATAGCACTCTGTGTCTCTCATAAGTGTTGTACATCTCATATTTTGTTATAGTTGTTTACTTATGTGTTACATTCCTCACTTACATACCCCAGGAGGAGGAAGAACTTGTGTTATTTCCACTCTCTACCACAATGAGCAAAAGTGTTTGATGCTAATTCAGTTAGTTAAGCAACAAATATTTTTTTAAGTACCTGTTTTGTGCTAAGTTCAGGGTAATATAAAGAAAAAATAGCTTGTTCCCTCAAGAAACTTAAATTCCATCAGTGTAGACAATACAGGTATGTACGTTCATGTATTTGTGTGTGTGTGTGTATAAAACATGTGTAAAATAAATTTTAAAGTACACTTTTTTGTTAGGGAGAGAGGAGCTAGAAAATGGGGGAATCAGGGAAGGATCCATGTAAGAGGTGATGCTTGAGCTGAGCTTTGAAGGAAACTATTGGATTCTGAGGGGTAGAAATAAGACAGGGATACATTTCAGGAATAAATTACATAAAACCTGTGCAAAAGCAAGGAGGTGGGAGATGGAGTGTTATATGAGAATGGCAGCAAGAAGACCAGTTTGGCTAGACTCTAGACTATGTGAAAGGATTTAATATAACTGGAAATGTAGGTTGCAGCTAGATCATTAATTCAATTTAATTCAACAAATATTTATCGAAGATAGGATAGAGGTCGCCATGAGAGTTATGTCCTGTCAACAGAGGGGTTGTGAGGCTCAAATGAGTTAATGAATATAAAGCAGGTTGAAAACCTTAAATCATTCTATAAATGCCAATTATTTTGGTAATCATTATCCCACCGTCATCAGGCCTCCAGTCTGGTGATGACAGTTCCCTGAGCCCTCTGCTGTACTCCTGTTAATCTCAAGCAATATATATGTATAGAGACAGAGCAATACAAGGGTATTCTGGTAAATGTTTAATAATTGGACTGGGGGTGGGGCGGGAGTATACATACACACTTTTTCAGCTTAATCTGGATTAATAACACTTTTTTAATTCTAGAATTCAGCAAAACAATATATTAATCCCCGGTTTGTAGTGATTGCTGATTTCTGAAATGTAAATGTTCACAGTGAAAATTAACAACACTCGCGAGTTAGAGTTGGCTCCATCATACCACTACCTGCCAGGATGGAGTATGGTCCCAGCCTTTATGCTTTTTTCAGGACCACCTATTAAGACACAGGATATATACTTGGTTTGCCGAAATTAAAAATCATTGACTGCTGCTAAATATTCAAAAGGGTCACTCCTGGAGCAGGCCTACTTTAGAGAGAAGGCCATCCTGCGTATTAGACCTCATATATCTTTGTTTATGATGTTTTCTTACCTCTCTTTCCTTTCTTTCCCTCTCCTTTTCTTCTTTGATTTGAATAGCCCACATCAGATGACCTTGTTTCATCTGCTGAATGTTCCAGCGACGATGAAGACTTTGTTGAATGTGAGCCTAGTACAGGTAGGTCAGGTCAGTCTTGTTTCGCTTGCTAACTTTTTTCATTTGCAAAAATATATATACACACATGTAAATTTATACATGTGCATATATATATAATATGTATATGTGTGTGTATTCAATGCATATATATATATAAGAATACATATGTAAATATAACTTTTTTTTAAAAGCATCCGATCCCATGGAATGAGTGATAATCATATATGAAAACTGAAATTAAGATCTTTGATAAGTATTGGAAATCATATCTGGTGGGAAACTCAACTTCTTGCAACCAGATCCCTCTCAGATTCACAAGTAATAAACATTATTACAATTTTAAGTAGCCATTTGCAAAAGCAGTGCTTGTGGAGAGGGAGAAGGATAAGTCTATATTAAAATTAAAATCAGAGCGAAATCATAATACATGGTAAATATTTAATCCTCAAGGATTGTTCTGAGGATTGTCAGAAAAAGTATGGGATTTAATCAGCAGTTACATAGTAGTATATTTATATGATTCTGTTCTCTATGTGCCTAGAGAACTTGTGGAGCCACAAAGCATGGTAAATGCAAAATTAGTACTGAGCCATGCCATGGTATCTTCTGGGATGCTGCAAAATGTATCACGTGGGAGCCAGTAGAACTTTGGCCATTGGAAGCCTAGGAGTTTATTTCCCATGTAGACCCTGATACATTTTGATGTTTGGATTCTTTATAATGAGCTATATATGATTATGATGTCCAGAAGACAACTGCAGTGCCTTTTATTTACTGCAGGCTTTTCCAGGTCTTCCTTTTTCAGATTTGCCATAAGTTAAGCATTTATAGATATAATAGAGAACAGATATCATCGAATTTCTGTGTACATTAAAGAAAATTTTAAAAATGGAGTTGGGTTAGAATCTTATTTTTTCAAAAGGTTCAAAAGATAATGTTTTATGTTTCGAGTTGTTTCTTTTTTGTTTAGTTATACTTATGGTTTGTTTTCTTTCCTTTAAATAAAGAAGCCACAAACCATTAAAACATTGTATTAGTAACTTCATGAGAATTTTTAGGTTCATGCAAAAAAAAGTAAGACAAATAAAAACCCGTTTAAGGCTAATGTCTTCAAACTTGCCAACTTCTCATTCTCATGATGCTTTGTTGTGATCTGACTTGATAGAAAAGAACCACTTTGGTCATTTGCAAAATGGCTTTGCAGCCAGGAAGTTCCACGACTTACTGTACTTTATCTGAGATGGGGAAGCTACTTTAGGAATATTGAAGATATAGTCTTTCTGCTTTTTTACTGCCATAATTCAAAGTTCCAGATGCTTCAGTAGAAAGTTGGTTTGTGCTATGGCTTGGCAACCCTGCTGTAATAACATACATTCAAGTGTCAGATGCAAATTGAAGGGCCTGCTATAGAGTCTAAAATATCTTCACAGGTATTCACACCTAATAAACAGTAGGAAGTATATTGAGGAAAGAGTTCTAATATTCGAACTTCCTGCTCATCATTATGGTACTATCAGTTTGTTAATTATGGTTAGTTTTGTAGCCAATAGTTTAGAATTATTTAACCAAGTAAAATATTGCCATTGAGTTTCATATAATTCTTGAGTTCTTAATAAAAAGTAATCATCATAATGAATTACATACACAAAGAAATATAAATATATCTTTGGGATGATGGAAAAGTTAAAAGTAAAGACCTTACCTTAGTCCAACAATAATTCATTTTCAATTCAGTCCTTGCATATTTTTCAGCAAAGGATCTTAATTTTGGGGGGGTGGGAGGCATGAACCCTTTCGGCAACCTGATGAAGCCCATATACCACTTCTCAGAATAATATCTTGTTGCTTACATTCATTACTGATGCTAAACTCCAATTTGAGATTTGTGAAAATTAGAGAAAAGTTTTTCCCATATAAATTCACAGATACCATTCCCAACTCCAAAATATCAGCCATATAACCCTTGTTACAGAGTACGTGACAAAGAGGATTCCTGTTCAATCCAATACCTGTGGTGATACAGGTAATAATATGCTCAGTGCTAGAAGATGAAAAGACATGAAAGTCACAGTTGCTACCCTCACAGAGCTTACATTCTAGTAGAGGATTCAACAAATAAGAAATTAAGAATAATACAAGAAGAGTTGGGGAAAGAGAGAGTGTACTTAACAACTGGGGGATCAAGAAAGGCCGCCGTACCTGAGCTGATCTTTGAAGGAAGATAAGAATTACAAGATGCAGAGATGGGACAGCTTGTATTATGTAACACCCAAACTTCTTTTTTAACTCAGAAACTCTGTGATTCTACTGTTTAAAGGCAGAGTTGTTGTTTTTTTTTGGGGGGGGGGGTGGTTTGTTTTGTTTTTAAGAAACAGAATCTGGTCTCATTTTCATTCTTGGGCAAAGGGCACAAATGCAGCATCTAGGATGCTTGAATAATTCATTCTGGGCATATCTGCTATATACCCCCTCATTGAACCTAGGAATTGTGGGTGACAAGGAGGCATGAACTGTCCCCATAAGCGTTTTGCATCAAAATGGCAAAAAAAAAAACCTGACATTAAACCAGCTCCTAATGTTACCTCCAGATGGAGATAGCAAATCAACATGAAAAATTCTTTCTTTTTTTTTCTAATATTTATTCACTTATTTTTTTTTTTTCTGTCAAAAGGTTTGTGTACACACGCAGAGCTAGATCAGAATAGAATTTAATCTGGGAAGGAAATAGTCTGCCCTGTTGTTACTAGAGTGAGTTGTGACTGCTCTTGGTAACTGATTAACACTGATGAGGTTAACATGTGCAGAGTAAGTAAGTCCTTTCCCTTGTTCGTCAGAGAACTACTCATTGGGCTTCCCCTTCTCCTAACCAACTGATGGGTCAAATTCAGATGAATTTAAATCTGTCATTTCTCAGGCCAAAGATTTTTTTTTTTACTACCTAAAAGAAAAAACTTTTATTGTTTCTAAAAATTTGTGAAAATCACATAGCTTTGGCTTAATTTATTAATTAGGAGATGAAGCATAAATGTAAAAATGACATTTTTGGCCAATTTGCATAAGTATTGTAAGTTACATTTCTTTGTCAACATAAATCTGATACTAACACAAATTCACACAAATTTTCAAACTGAGAAATCAGCAATTTGCATTGTTAGGAATGAAAACCTTCAGGGTTCCAACAAAAACCTGTATTTTCCAAAATTGGGATGCTAAAATAATTATGCACTAGAGATCCTAACTGAAGTACAATAATATCTTTTCATTTGAAAAGCACAAATTAGGAAACTGAGGTCTGGGAATAACTTAGTTTACTTGGGGAATCCCCTTCATCTACATAATGAGCATCATATTAATCACCAACTAAGTCCATGCTAGTTTGTTCTAGGTACATTGAGGTTAAGATACTTGGGTAGGGTCACACAGTTTGTTGGAGAGGCAGGATCAAGCATAAATTGAAATCTATCCATAATGCCAGGTTACCATTTATTTTTCAGCATAGAATAGCTACTTGGTGATGCTGAGACTAAAATTTAAGTTTTCTTTTTTACCCTCTAGCTGTTTACTAAGATACACACTATTTTCTATCATAAGCTCTATTTTCACATTAGGCAGGAGTGAGCTACAGCTGAATGGCTTTTTTCTTACTTGATGAGTGTACTGACTTCTCCTTCTGAAACCTTCTAAATAGCTATAGCCATGTTATATCCTCTCATCTCATATGTCACTATTGTGAGAGAGATTGGCTACATTTTGCTGGTTGGTATGATAGATCCCTTTGAAGCATTTGTCTCATGTAAAAGGTGGCATGAGATAAAGCATCACTCCATGGTTTTTCTTGTTCACAATGGAACAAAAGCCATCAGCTTATAGCATTATAGATCTATAACCAGGAAATGCTTAGAGGCAATCTAGTCCAATCCCTTCATTTAACAATTGAAGAAATCAAAGTCAAGGAAAAATAAGACTCTTACCCAAAGTAATACAGGAAATAATCATCAGAAACAAGATTTGAACTCAGATTCCATGACTACAGAGCTAGTGAGTTTTTTTTAAATGTACCTCTTATTGTTCAGTCATATCAACTCTTTGTGACCCAATGGATGACACTGTCCATAAGATCTTGGCAAAGATATTGGAATGGTTGGCCATTTTCTTCTCCAGTAGATTAAGACAAACTGAGATTAAGTGACTTATCCAGGGTCACACAGCTACTAAGTGTCTGAAGTCACATTTGAACTCAGGTCTTTTTGACTTCTGGCCCAGCATTCTATTCACTGAGCCACCTAGCTATCTCCTAAAAATGTAACTAGTACTTCAGTTTACTGGCCTTTAAATAGAAGTAGATTTTAGAGTTTCTGGGCTTGGATTGGAGGCCTCTTTTCAACCAGAAACTCACTTTTGTAACATAATTACGGTCACAGTTTTAAAACTCAGACTGGGTCATTTCAGGAACATTTTAAGATTTGGATTAGCCTAGCTAAACCTTACAAATCCTATCATTTTCTCAAATCCTCACTTTTTCTTTATGTTCTCTGGCCCTCACTGAAACAGTATAAAATATGTGCCTGAAACCTATGATTATAAGAGCATTGTTGATTCTGTTAGGAAATTGTAAAGATCTAAAGAGAGGTTCTGTCAATTTGTTTTTTAAATATTTTGATAACTCAGTAAAATTGGTTTCCTTTGTAATCCTATGTGTTTTATTTTGTGCATTTTAAAAACTTTATTTGGAAAAGGAAACTGCCAAAAGTGTCCATAACATTAAAAAATGCTAAGAACCCCTAATCTAAATTTTAAGAATTATTATCATGGGGATAGGAGACAGCTAGGTGGTGCATTGGATAGTGAATTAGGCCTGGAGTCAGAAAGACCTGAGTTCAAATCCTTCTTAGCTGTGTGACCCTGCAAAAGTCCCTTAACTGCATTTGCCTCAGTTTCCTCATCTGTAAAATGAGCTAGAGAAGAGAAATGGCAAGTCACTCTAGTAGCTTTGCCAAAGGAGATCATGAAATGTTGAATACAACTGAAAGACTAAATAATAAAAAATATTATATTATTATATTTAACTTCATTTCCCTTTCATTGAAGATGACTCAAATCTATATAAGATACCCAAAAATCTTCATGCAATTTTAAACTTTATTAACTAAAACTTGCACTAACTTTTTTGGTATATCCTGTATATCTAGCTCTATTCCCTCTTTTGATTTCCATTATCACCTATCTATTAGATATTTCTCCCCGGATTTTTCTTATGCTATCTCAAATTCTACATATCTAAAGTATGAAATAGCAGACTATACTAAATTGCTTATAAGCATTAGCAAGTTGATGAAATTTGTTTATGATGATATAAATGTTTTATATGTGGAGTAATCAATTTGATCACTACCATAGGAATCACACTCCTAAAATGGTTTACGAAAAGCATGCACAAATTTCCCTAGACACCAGTTCAAGTTTTCTGTCTATAATAATTGATCACTGTCAATTTTGTAAGAAGATTTTCAAGAGCAGGGAGTTATGTTATAAATCATAAGTTCATATATGTTTGTATTAATTAATATATGTGTATATATGTATATAAACTCACTGTTATGAATTTAGAATAGTTTCATCAGTACTTCTCACTGAAAGGTCAGGGAATAGGACTGACCATCAAATATCACATAAGAAAGTATGTAAGGACCCTCAAATAGTGACACTGACTTATTTTAGCAAAAAAAAATATACTTTCTACTATACCAATGTCATGACACTGCACTCTAGATTAAAATTAACAGTACCAATATCATGTTCAAAGTGTATGGGTTTATATGAGAGTGCCTGCATACACATGCAGAAGTATGTGATCTGAGACCAGGAGTTTTTTAGTTAATTGTAGAAGAGTTACAAGTTAAACTCATGAAAACTTCCTGATTGCAAAGGCCAGTAAAAAAAAAAAAAAGACAACAAGAAAGTTTTACTAATCTTATGGGCATGCAACTAATGCTTTGTGGTTCTCAAGAAGTTTTGTGGGTTTTCCTTTTTTCTTTCTATCCATTTATTTTTATTTTTACTTCGATAAACCGAAAATATATATATTTATATATATACTGTGTGTATGTGTATTGATATAACATCTTGCCTAATTGAGTTATGTGTGTATATATGTATATGTATATATATATATATATATATACATGCAGTATATAATAATAGAAAAATAATATAAGACAGATATCAACAATAATCCCTGCCATCAATCATATGTTTACACAGAAATTCATGCCCTCATTCTTAACCCAGCATCAGCGGATGTCAACAGATGCATGATATTTTATTACTTGATGAATAAAGCATGTTAATTTTTATTTAAGTTATTTTATTTTCCTTTTTTTTAATGGGTAATTTCATCTTCTAGTGATCCTTGGGAGGGTTGGGGAGAAAAAATTATACAGATATATCTATAAATATATAGTCACTCCTGTGTATATATATAAATAGATATATACATTGTATATATTTCAAGAACATTTTCTGTCATTTCACCTCATCTTGTGCCGCATGAATTTTTGGTGGTTCTAATATTTTGTTTTACTTTACTTTTTATCCTGAGTGTTTTAAGTCATTATGACACTAAAAATATCATTGCTCTACCTCTCTAAAAGTAATTCTTATCAAGTATTTTTTTTAATTCTAAGAGATATATAGATATGCAAATCAAACTGAGGCAACAAAATCTTTTCTTGCCATCCTATTATCAAATCCCTTTCCCTATAGCATGCCCCTATATATTTATTTTTTTTAAATCCCAAGAAAGTTGTGTATAAAAGAATGAAGTCCCCCCACCTTTCCTTGCTTTTATTTTTCCCTATATTTCCTTTATTTCCTCTTTCTCCCTGCCCCCATGTCTGCACAGACTACTTCCAATTCAACCTGAACTTTGACATTAAAGAAAAAACAAAAGCAGTGGGTCCAATCAGGAAAAACAACAATAGAAACCACCATTCCCTAAAATGCACACCCATTCCCCTGAACTACAGATGGCATAAAAAGAATTTTATTGCAGATGCAGAATATCTGTTGTATCTTTTCCTTCTGGACAAGCCAGAAATCATCTTGTGGCATGCAGTGGCAGTTTGTAGCTAACTAACTAACCATGGCCTTCATTCACCTGTGCATGGGCTGTGATTATGCCATCTTGTGTTCCATCAAAGTTACACATCCAGGCTAATTCCAGCAAGTGTATAGTTTATGAGTTTGGGGGTACCTTTTTTTAAGTTGATTATAATTTTATTTTTAAAAAAAAGTTTTATTTCAATGAATTGTGGCAGTACTATGAGCTGCTCCTGCGGCCTATTTTTTCTGTCTTTTTTTTTTTTTTTAATTTTTGTTTTGGTTTTCAAGTTTGTTTTCCTTGGCAACAGTCAAGTTTGTATTTCCTTTGTGTATCCATCTGTCTTGTCCAATGTCTTGGAGTTCACTGTTCTAGTGTTGTTCTGTGATTCTGTTCTCTGTTTGTAAAATGTTGTTTGGAATTCCTCCTCTCCTCCCTCCTAATCACTCCCTGTCTTCTCTGCTTTTTAACCTTAGCTAGAAGGGATTCCACAAAGGGACAATGGGCTTCTCACTGAAATTCTAAACCCAAATAACCCAGAGATTTCACCTAGAAATCTTTATGGCTTTTAGATCATGTCAACAGAAGGAAAGCTTTCATTTGAAAACTTTACAAAAACCCTTGTTGATCTCATTTTGGAATGGTTAAATAAGCCTAAAGGTAAAATGATTTAATCTGAAAGGTACTTTCTAAAGTGTTTCTTCTAAAGCTGATGACATTCTAGTTAGAGTTCTTCTGAAGACACAGAAGCACATCTCCAGACAACAGAGATGTTTCCAGAAAATGCAAGTAAGGGTATATGCCAACTTTGATGCTGAGAGTAGTGCCTTTTTCAGCACTGGTAAGGAAAATGTGGAACTATTGAAGAGTTATCCCATTTATCTATGTGTATATTTTAATCTAAAATTAAAATGTGTTCAACAAGACATCAATGAAAAAGTGATTATTTTAATACATTGTATTTGCCTCAAGCAAATTTGGGGGTATTACAATTGTTTGCTGAGCCAAATGATTTTTTTTACTCATGGGAACACTGCAAAGCCCATAAATCAGCTTGGACATAGATTATTTTCTTCTCTGTCATTAAAACAACCCAATTAATTTGGTTATGAGAGCAGGATCTCTAATATTGATGATGGAAATAGAAACAAAGGACCCACTTGGATCATCCTGTTCTGGACTGAACTCATGAGCATGAAGGTTGAGGAAGTCAGGTGGTTGAATGATCCAAATGGATCTTATTGGGACACTAGTGACAGAATCAATCTGAAACCTCATGATGAAACCTTCATTGTAGGATCAATATCAATATGGCAAGGTAAATGCAAATAAAGATCTTAGGTAACTAATTAGTGGACAGGACTTTGGATTCTGAAACTGAAAACAGAAATAGGGGATCCAGAAGAACATGTCAAACTGACTGAAAGTTCAGAAAGTGAGTCTCAAAAGGAAAGTCTAATAGACTCAATCTAGAGGAGAAATGGTTTTCATGTGAATAACAGCAAACAGCATTTTCCCTTTCTGCTGTTAAAAGTGTAGGGGAAAAGGGAAGACCAATAAGAAATAGAACAAGAGACCTTTTAGGCATAAGATCTTCTTAACTATGAGCATAGTACTGAGTCTTCTCCACTTATGCAGAAATAAAGCATAGATTTTAGAGGATCATGGTATTTAGAGCTAGAAGGTCACATAATCCAATGTTGTCCTTTAAATGAAAGGCTTAGGCCCAGAGAGGTTAAGTTGATTGCTGGAAGATAATGAAAAAGCAGAGTGGGTATTTAAATCTACATCTTCTGTCTCTAAATTCTTTTCACCTGGTTCACTTTGCAATACTGCCTCTCACTGTATTGGGATGGTTTAATAATCAAGAGAAATGATGGAGGGAACTGGATAAAAGAATCTCAGTATCTGAATGTATCATTTTTTATGTTTTTCATCTACGTGAACACCAAAGAAAGAACATAACCTGTAGACAAGCCTGCTTTTCTTTTGCTTCCTGTTTAGTAGTTAAATTCAGTTTTGTAACAATTGAATTGGCAAAAAAAAGAGATTCAATTCCATTGATTTGAAAAGTATTTATTAAGCATACCAGCTCTAAGTAAAGTATGATAATGTACAGTGACACATTTAAGGTCAGACACAATACTCCCGTCCTAGGGAGGAATGAATGAATGGCATTTGTTGATTACTATGTATCTTTAAGGACTGTGCTAAAATTTGGTGATATAAATATAAAATCAAGGTAATCCATGCTTTCAAGGAATTTGCATTCTAATAGGGGAATACAACACATTTAGGTGATTGAAAGGAAGGGTGTGTATAGCCATAGAGAGGGTCAAGTGGCATTCCCTTCCCTGAAGCAATGTAAGTGTTGATTTGATTGTCATTTATTTGATGGTGGCTCCCAGAACCAGAGAGCATGAAGAAGGTCTGATAGGGTAAGTTGGAGCCATATTGTAGGCATCTTGAAAATTCCAGGGCCAGGGTTTGTGCTTTATTCAGTAATCAATACGAAGTCAATGATGATCTTATAGTAGAAATTTGAATTTGGAAGAGTAGTGTGTTAGAAATTTTTTTTTTCTATAAATGGAAACATTAGGTTGAATGGCAAGATTTGGAGAATTCCAGATTTAGACATCTTAAGTGTTATATATCAGCAGGAAAGCCACACAGATATTGAGCAGGTATTAGAAATCTTGGACTGTTTTTCTGAGTAATTAATGATTGCTGATAGGATCACTTGTATAGAGGTGATTATTGAAGTCACAGATGTGGATGAGAATACTAAAGGAGAGTGTATAAAGAACATAGAAGATAAAATAGTCATAATCTTAGAGGAAATTTATATTTAAGTAGAAGAAAGTGAATGAAAACCCAGGAAAGGAAAGAAATGCAATACTGATTACCATTACCCTCACTTGCCTGGAAGGCCATGTAGATTAGATTCTTTCTCTCCCCCAGGGATCTTCAGCACCCTTGGGGGTGAGGGTAGGACATCTGTCTTTGACTCTAGTTGCTATCTATGGTGTTCCTACCCCCACACCCAATAGGGCTGGTATCCTGAACCCTAGTTCCATTTAACCAAGAGTGAGATTAGCTTTTATAAATGAATAGTTTCTGCAAAAGATATAAACTTACTCCCCCAACAAACTCCCTTTCTCTTTTTACCACCTCAGTCTCAGGAAGAGGAAGGGATTAGGGTCAGAGTTGACTTTAATTTCTGTAGAGCACAGTCCTAGTTCCAAGTCCAAAACCTTCCCAGATTCAAATCCCAAATTTCTCTAGGCTTCTCTCCTGGCTTGGTATCTTGCCTGCAAGCTTAGCTCCAAGGTTGCCCTGACTCAAACTCCTGTGTACAGTAGGGCTCACTGTTAGCATCTTAAGAAGGACAAATGACACAGAACAGAAACAAATGTCACCCCCTCTCCATTTCTCTGAGCAAGGAGGTAAAAGATGAGAGGAGCAGGGGAAGAAAGTTCCTTCCACCCTCATAAGTTTAGTAATTGACACCTGTGATCAAACTGTGATCTTCACTCTCTGGACCAGGGGTGGGATACCTGTGGCCTCGAGGCCACATGGATAACCCTCTA
The DNA here is from genome assembly GCA_028646515.1 of Pseudochirops corinnae. Classification (NCBI taxonomy): domain Eukaryota; kingdom Metazoa; phylum Chordata; class Mammalia; order Diprotodontia; family Pseudocheiridae; genus Pseudochirops; species Pseudochirops corinnae. The sequence continues at coordinate 67,739,770 of CM053589.1, read as the reverse complement.
GGTCCTCAAGTGCAGCCCTTTGACTGAATCCAAACTTCACAGAACAAAGATTTGTTGAAGTTTGGAATCAGTCAAACAGCCATTACTTGAGGACCTAGCGGGCTGCATGTTACCTCAGGGCTACAGGTTCCCCATCCCTGCTCTGGACATAGCAGGAAAGAGCAAAAGTAAGAAAGAGAGCAAGCATTTAAGTTGCCCCAACTGCCAGCTTTAAAAATGCAGCCTGTTCTAGTGACACAGTCAGTCAAAGGAGGCCCTGCCCACATGGTAGGAGACAAGATAATCTCCACTTTAGGAGAATATTGGGCATGCCCAGGGAAGTCCCTCCAGGCCCCTCCATGTTAAATAATTTTAGCATGCTCCAAAGGGCTTATTACACAAGGAAGAGAAGAAGGGGGTTAAAAAACAAAAAACAAAGCATAGGGGAGCTGGATCAAGTTATATTTGGACTGAATATTATGAAGAAGGCAATGGCCAATGGTGTCAGAAGTTGTTTTGGGGAGGTCAAGGAGAATGAAAACAGAAAAAAAAAAATCATTGGATTTTGTCATAAAGAGGTCATGGTGATACAGAGACCTATTTCAGTAGAGTAGCAGAAACAAAGGCTAGATGGCAAGGGCTTGAAGAACATGTGATTGATGAGGAATTGGAGGTATTCAATATCGATATTCTAGAAGTTTGACAGCTAAGGGGAGGTACTTCCAGGTCATATAACCAATACTATTAACCTCTCCAAAAACTGAATTATGTGCAAAACATAAAGCAAGTCCAGCCATACCAACTGTCTAAAACAAATCAAACTCAACAAGGTCAAAACCTGATGAAATAAAAGCTAATAATCCCTGACCACTAACATACTCACTCAACAACCCCTCCCCCATCTGCAATCACACTCCAATACACAAATTGCATTACCAGTTTGCAACAGAACAACCCCACACCATCCACAGCAAAAATGAAAAGGCAAAATCTTAATCTGGCTGGGACTGCAGCTAGGTACTGAAAAACAGAGGGAACTGTTGCAGGATGCCAATATGTGTGGTGTGCCACTAAGTCTGAGGGGAAAGACCCTGTATGTACCTGGAGCCATTTCTCTCCTTCCATAAATTGCTTAGGGCAGAGACCTAGACCAATTAAATGTGAATTCCTTCATTTTGGAGAAGGCTCAGAGAGTTTTGCATTTCAGTCCCCAGGGTAACTGCTATCAGAGTGGAAAGAGTCAGAAAATGAGTGATAGGAGAAAATAAGGGGTGGAAGGAGATGAAAATTACCAAAGATCTCAGGAGAAGGGTAAAGGGAGGGAGAGTTATAGGACGATACCTTGTGGGATAGCAGGATGCAAAAGCAAGGATTATCTTTTAATGGCATGGAAGTACCTGAGCATATATTGAGAGAAAGGAGACAGCAGAATAGTTGTAAATTCATGATGAAGTTTGTAGAAGAAAGAATTGAGAGTACAAATGGAGCATTTATCTCTGACAAGAAAAAAGGCCACCTTTCCTCTAACACCTAAGCACACTGAGATATTTAGAGGAAATCGAGAAGAGATTGCCTTAATCTTTGTATGTAGTTGTTGAGGTCATCTGATTAGAAGGAAGGGGAAAAAGAGGTAGAGCTGGGAATCTTATAAGGAGTAACAAAGATTTGAAATTGCTGTCCTGATAGCAAGCCAAGATGTGACCAATAAAAGTATTGCTATAGAATTCAGGTTTGGGGAGCTGGTTTGGGAGTGACTTTGAGAAATAGTGATGTTTAAGATGTAACCATGACTGCAATCTAACGCCACTGGCCTGCTTCCCATTCCTTGAACAAGATATTCTATTTCCTGATTCTGTCTTTTCACTGCCTGTCTTCCATGCCTGAAATGTACTCTCTTCATCTTTACATCCTGGCTTCACTAGTTTCCTTCAAAGCTCAGGTAAAATCCCACCTTCCACAGAAACGTTTTCTGATTCTCCTTAATTGTAGTGCCTTCCTGATGTTGATTATTTCCAGTTTGTCCTATATAGAGTTTTTTGTACATAGTTGTTTACGTGTTGTCTCCCCCATTAGTCTGGGAGCTACTTGAGAGCAGGGAATGTCTGCCTTTTTTATATCCCCAGTGTTTAGTGTAGTGCCTGGAAAATGATAGGTTTTAGAGTTCATAGGAGTTGGGGGTGTCAAGAAACCATGAGAAGGTTAATGGACATAGCTTTTGAAATCCATAAAAATGATGTCAGGGAAGGAGTTTGAAAGGGAGGACTGACCTAGCTTCCAGACTCATAGAGGAAAATGTTCAGGAGAAAAAGAAGAGGAAGGATTGATATACTATGTATGTCTGCATATATATCATATGTATACTTTGAGGAGAGGTTGTTGAGTGACGGTAACAGAACACGAGTCTAGAAGTAGTTACAGATCCACTAACTTATGAAAAATATTTTACTCTCTATTCATCTTTGCTTCATAATATAGACTGGTCATTCAGAATTGGCCAGAACAAAACTTTTGTTTCTATCATTATTTTGCATTTAAGTAAACTTAAACTTTCTTTTTGTTTTTTTGGAGAAGGAAAGCAAAGCAATTGGGGTTAAGTGACTTGCCCAAGGTCACACAGCTAGTTAAGTGTTAAGCGTCTGAGGTCAGATTTGAACTCAGGTCCTCCTGACTCCAGGGCTGGTGCTGTATTCAATTTGCCACCTAGCCACACCCAGACAGACTTTCTTAATCTAAAACTTTGTTATTGATATAGGAGTCAATCCTGAATCAACAGGATTCTACATCTGTAGACTAATTTCTACAGTCAGACCACAGACAGTTACTACAGAGAAACAAATCATTTCCTGTATGTTAAGGCAAAAATCAAGATATATACAAAACTAGGAAAGAATAAAAATAAGAAAAAATATATGGTATCCAAATGAAACAAGTCAATCTTGACATAGTCAAGTTATTCATAATGGAAAATTAGTAACAAACTAAAGAAAGGATATAAATGCAGATGTTAACCAGTTGAAATCAACTGCCACAACAAAGAACCAAAGAAGCCTAAATATGAATTTAGATTTGACCCACAGTGATCCCTACAAAAGCTGTGCCAAATAGATTGACTCATGCTAATATTGCCATTTTGACATTGAAATATTTACTCAGTGGAGCAGACGTATCGTTAACATATGTACATGTTGTGAAAATGTTTCACTGTCTTCATGGGCATCTCTACCTTAACTAATAATATATCATCAAATGCTCCATGTTCTCCATCAAGCTGAAACAGAATAGGTGAATGCTTTTTTACACTGCTTTCTAAGCTTGAAAGGATATATGCCTTAATACACATTTTAATTTTGTTATGTTTTTTAGTGACCAGTTACTTATATGGTAACTTTTTCAACATAATGAACTCCATTTAGTTATAGCACTTTACTGCATGTTAATTAACCAGTTGTTTATTAAGTCTATTCATCCCTTTTCCTTCATTATTCCCTCATGCACTAATCTAGGGTGTTGTGTAGCAAACAGAATGAGAGCAGTTGCCAAGCACAGAATGGCTGCCATTTCTTTTCTGTAATTGCTTTGCCACCGTGTATCTCCATGGTTTGTGCAGTAATTTTAGAAACTTTGAGAAGTATTAGACTAGGGGAGGCTAGGTGGTGCAGTGAATGGAGCATTGGCCTTGAAGTCAGGAGGATCTGAATTCAAACCTGGCCTCAGACACTTAACACTTACTAGCCATGGGGCAAGTCACTTAACTCCAACTGCCCTGCCTTCCCCCCTCCAAAAAGCAAAAAAAAAAAAAAAGGATTAGATAAAACCCAACCCCGTTCATTCAAGTTGGTCCATAAGCTTAGTACTCAAAGACAGGTTCTAAAAATTTAGAATCATTCTTTAGATAGATTGATAGACTGATTTCATATAAATATTGGTTGTAATTATAGGTAACTTTTTAAGTGATTAGTGATTTTTCTTCTTAGTCTGGAAAAATACTTTTCCCCTTATATATTTTATCTACAGGCAATTCCTGGTGTAAATACTCCCTACATTGACACAGACTAACAACTCATCTTCAGTTTATAGTGTTAAAAGAGTCACGGGGTAAAAAGAGATAAAATGACTTGATCTTGATCACTCAAATAGTAAGGCTTAGAGACAAGTTTTGAACCCAGATATTCCTGACCCCAAAGTAAATCCTCTATTCACTTTGCCATGTTAATTATCTTTGTAAGAAAGACAGTAGCGGTAGGCATCACTTGATAGTAATTTTCATTAGTGACCTATACCACACTTTCCACTTTACCATTCTTAGAATGTCTAAAGATCCCTCTTCCTTCATAGTCAAAAAGGAGCATTCACTGGCTTACAGATTTAGAGATGAATGAGAACTTAAGAGACTTTTTAGTTTAAATCCCTTCTTTGACAAATGAAACAAAGACACAGAGAACCGAAATTATTTTCTGCAGATCACATGGGATATAAGTAGCACAGCAAGTAGTTAAACCTAACTATAGTATAATTTTCCACTATATCAGGTTGCCCCTGTTACATACTTCCTTACTGCTCACTAAATACTGAAATGAATGATTTAGCTAATGGGTTTTCCATAAAACCATATTTAGAGCTGGAGGGAACCTCAGATGCCATCTAGTCAAATTCCCTTATTTTACAGATGAGGTTTAGGGATATTAAGTGATTTTTCTCAAGATTACACAGGTAGTAACAGAGAAGATAGCTAAAACTAGAGCCTCTACCCAAAAATCCAATGCCCTTTTCACTATATTATCCAGTCTCTGTTATGCACATAATAGATGCTCACTAAATTTAGGGGGAAAAAAAAACTATGACCTGTCTAACATGGTTTACAATGCTTTGTATTTCACTCAAAGAGTTAATAAATTTAGAATACTCTAAAACCATCATTTTCTAAAAAAACCAAACTATTGTTGCAACTAGTTAGGATGGTTTCCTTTGGAGTAACATAGTCCTGGGCTTAGGAGACATGTACGAATGCTTAGTAATGCTTAGAAGACCTCAGTGAGGTCAATGTATTATTATGTGGACGACACTAATTCATTACTCACTAGAATTTCTGCTCAACATATGCAGTTAGAGAACAACAGCCTCTTGTTGAAGCTCGGATTCTAAGAAGAGTGATTTTCCATTTCTTTGGAAAAGGAAGTTACATTTCCTTTATTTCCAAAACAATCATCTTTCTTTTAACTTGATGGCAAAAAGATTACTAGTAATTAGGCCACAAGACAACAAATGGAAATGTATCTGAAGAGAAATGTAGATTTGTTTCATGTCTCAGCCACTTTCTGACACCTGTTTGCTGATGGCATTTGTGGTAGTGACTGAAAATCAAGGATTTTTCCCTCTCTTACTGTCATGTTATATATCCAATATATGAAGCTTTTCTTAATCACTGAAGTTTGCTTTGCAGGAAACAACCCCAAAAGCTCAGTGAATTAATGACCAAGATTCACACTTGTTAAGTGCCTTTATTTAGGTCCTTTTTTTTTGTTTTAATTAGAGTTTCATGAAGAAAAGAATGTGAATTGCCCAAGCACTAAAGTGCCTCTTCACAAGGTGTGACATTATAAAACTAGAGGGGTCATGTGTTAGTCTCTTCAACTCACTTCTGGTTCAAGTCTTTTGATATCTTAATTTTGGAAAGCAGAATTCTCTTCTGAGAGGCAGTACTCAGCAGTATCCTATTACCCAGTTATGCTAACTTATCAATCACTAGCACCAATGAATTCTGATTGAATTAGGAATTGACTTACGCAGCCATTCCCATTTTTCCAAGTCATCCTCATGAAAATAAACTTTCATCTGTTTCTACATGGTATTATATGAAATGTTACTGAGAATTACAAAAGATGATGGCAAGACTCTTATTTTGGCTGCTGTCTGCAATTATTTCAAAAGACCTGGAAAAGTTGTTCAGATTAACTTGATTCTTGTTACACTATGAACAATGTCACCCTGTCCCTGCCCACAGGTATGACTTTCTCTAAGAGAATAAGGTAGTTCTATATTCTTTTCCTTTTGCAAATTCGTCTCCTGAATTTTCGGAGTTATAGGTTGCATCCTCCTTGGCTTTCCAGACCTCTTTGGCAATCACTTCCTTGAACTCCAGCCCACATGCTGTGTCACAGCCCAGTAATTCTTCCCTAAACCTTGGCTGTACATTGTTGAGCTGACAAATGTCTAAATGACTAAGATATGATATTTGCAACCTGCTGAGAGAATCTTCTTTCCCTGTAGTCTTTGATTTGTTGCTTCACAAGGTATGTGGGAGGAGAAAAAAAAATGTTCAGTGACAAAGTCAGTGAATGGGAAGAGTAAAATGAAGGAGGTACCACATTTAAAAGTGCATTTTGCATTCTAAGCAAAAGCATTTATATCTTAGTCCTTTGAATGTCTAAGGTAACTGATTATATAATGGGAAACAGGAAAGAATGATCTTATTTGCTGAGGTGAATAATGTGTTCCAGCACCTAGCTGCAGATTATAGGAGAGCATTGCTTATAAAAATTCATGTCAAGGCTATACTAGTTTTTTTTTCATTGTATAAAAATACCATTTGGTATCTAAGAGTTTTCTTTTAGGGAAGGGGTGTTATCTTGTCCTTGTGGCATCTTTGATATTAGAAACCCAAAAGGGCTATGCAGAAGGGCGCCTGCAATGCCTGGCAAACTAGCTATCAAGCCAAATCTGATATATCAGTCCCACTGGGGATTTGGGGGAAAGCAAAGACTTCCCCTATTAGCAAGGTACCCATGCTGTGAAATTCAGCCTGAATTGTAAGGTTCTGAACTATAGGTCAAAAAACAAGACAGTGAGACACCACAAGAGGAAAAGAAATATAATGTCATTAAAGAAATGCTATTGCACTGATTAACTTTTCAAATTAACCTACTTTTTAAGTTGTATAATTAATAACTCACTGAGAGTACAGAAATTATTATTTGGGGAGAGACTAATGATTCATTTAGTCTGGTTTCCTATCCCTTGCTGGGACCAAAGGTGGATATTGTAGAGAATAAAGAAACCTTTCCTGTACCTTGTAATGCATATGGCACTTTGCTAGAGGGAATAAAATCTTTTAAAATTCTTTATTAGTTATTATCTTCCCCATTTTAACTACTATACAGTGTGGTAAAATTTGCAAAGTGCTTTAGAATTTTTCATTGGAACCTTGCAATAAATCAAGGGTACTGTGGAGGGTTATAATCCCTATTTTCTAGGTGACAAAACTTAAGATCAGAAGTATTAGGGGAATTATGCAGATATACACAGTTTTAGTGGTGAGATTTCATTCCAGATATCCTTGACTTCAAACCCAGTACTCTGCCAATTGTGTCATGCTGCCTAAAGTTCGGGAAATGTCTTCCGTAAGCTTTCTGGTAAATTTATCATTTGATGACATGCATTGTAGAAAACAAAAACAATGACCTTCATTTCGTCCTCCAATAGTGTTGAAGACCCTTGCTTATTATGTGCACATCTCTTGAAGTCTTGACTTGGCCCACTTTTCATATCATTGTATTCTTTGTGACTCAGTCTTTCCCAGAGCATTAGATTTGGTAGGGTCTTTAGAAATTATTCAGTCCAAGTTCCTTTGTAAAGGCCACATAGCTAGTTGGTGGCAGAACAATGAATAAAGCAAGTCCAATGTTCTTCTCATGATACTATGAATAAAGTGATATGGAAAGCAAATTTTGCCAGAAGGAAAAGTGTGGTGACTATCACTGTAGCTGGGTCAGAACAGAATAAACCAAATGATTAAGAATGGATAAGAAAATGAAATAACCCATTTTTCCCTGCCTTAATATATTTGACTAGTGGAAGGATAAAATCATCAGTGCACATAGAGATCAAACACTTATTCTTATAATGCAATGATCAAAAGGGAAAACAGGAGAGAGAATATGATTCAATCAAGGCAAACCATGATGACTCCTGGCACAGGACAAATCCCCCCAAAAGTGCATATACTACTTCAAACTGGTTACTGATGTCATATTGCCAAACTTAGAAGGGCACAATTTTAGCCAAACTAATATATGTGTGTGTATATAATAGTAATGAAATTTGAAGTTCTTTTTGTATTGGTAAGCTGAGAGGTACTTAGCACCTAGTTCAAATTAAGTCTCTGTTAAGGAAACAGAAGGTATGAACTATATACAGGTACACACACACATACATACATACATACATACATACACACACATACATATATATATATATATATATATTTCCATTTAAGCTAGAAAGGAAAGATTAAAAGTAGGAAATATAATACATGAAAAAATTATAAAAAATGTAAAAGATACAAAGGCTATATAGAAACAGTAGATGCTATCAAAATGGTTAAATGGGTTTACAAATAAAAATGAATTAAAGTCCTAATTAACATCATTTAAAGAAAATGTGGAAGAATTATTTGAAAATAAAGAATATGCTTCCAGGCTAGGTGGCCAATGAATAGAGGAATGGCTCTGGAGTCAGGAGCACCTGAGTTCAAATCCGGCCTCAGACACTTAACACTTACTAGCTGTGTGACCTTGGGCAAATCACTTAACCCCAATTGGCCTGCCTTCCCCCTCCAAAAAGAAAAAAAAGAATATGCTTCCACACAAACTAATAATAATAATAATTTTTTTTGGCCAGTAAGGAAAAAAAGAAAAACCATTTTGAAGAACAGAATTACTATATAAATATATTAGAACAGTTTTCTTCACGTCAAGGTAAGGGTCAGCAGTATGATTCCTTAGCCAAAAATTAATATGATCTCTATATTTATAATGAAAAAAAAATCCGAATGAGTATTTATAGCCTCTCTTCTAAACCCAAGAGTTTGTTTAATACTTCTATCTGACAGTATACTTAGTCGTGTCTAAAATTATGAACAACTCTTATGTAGGCTTATTTGAAAATGACTCTCAAACCCTATTTTAACATTTTTCCCTTTAATAGAAGTAAAAAAAAAGAAAAGACTTGAAAGGAAGGAAGCTAGGAAGATGTTGTTGTTGATATTATAATGAACAAAAAGACTGAACTAGACACCAGAAGACACGAGTTTAAGGTGTTGACTGCAAATTCTCTCTTAGGCATTTTCAATCATACATTTTTCAAAGGTTAAGACTCTAATATTCACTAATACTACAAAAATATTTTTGGAGGTATAGAGAGACCTTCTGGGATAGTAACCTATGAAAAGAGTGAACCCCTTCTTTCTACTAGGCTTGGATCAAGGCCAAAACGTGAGGCAATTGAAGGAAAGGTGCCAAAAGAATACAAGACTGATGGTGGTAATAAATATGTAGGGTTCTGTATAGCTGCACACTCGACAGTTGCCTAAGGTCACTCCTGTCCACTGACTAACAAATGGTCCATGAATATACCAGGTGGCCATATGGCAACACTGGGCATGAGGTGTTCCTGTAAATGACCCATTACCAAAAGTTTTAAATTTCGACTTGGAAACCAAGAACACAGATGGAAAGTTAAGTGGCCTTCAGCAAACACATGGGAATGTGATTGATTCTGTAACCCAGCTTTTGGGTGCCATGTACATTCTCAATGCCTGACCACCCCTCGTTAGTACATCTGCTTGTTAGATATAATAAATAGAAGAAGAGATGCTTTTTGAAATGAGTAATTAAAAACTTTGCATTCCTCTCCCTCGTCTTACTCTTCTACGTTCCTCTTTCCCTTGATAGGATGTCCAGAAAATTAAGGCAGCTGTGGATTAATTGATACTCTCTTCCATGTAGGAAACATCTGTCACTGATGCTACAAAGATTGTATTAGTGAATTAAAACATTCAATTACCTTTAATGCAAAAGAATGAGGCAATCTCTTCTGTCATTTGGTCTATCTTTTTTTCACACGATGCTGATGACTACAGTCCATCCCTGAAGCTGTATGGTCTTCTTAGCAGATGTTGTTTTCCATATCTATTGCCTTTCCCATGTGGGAAAAAAAATCACATACAACAAAAGCAATTTTGGAGAATGAGAAAAAAGGTTCCTATCACTAATATATTTTTAGAAACAGCTGGTAAAGACAAATGGTGCAAATGTGATGCCTAGAGCGTATCTATCCTAACTACAAGATGGTTCAAAGATTAAAAAAAAAAGCATCAAAAAACATCTACTTCTAAATATCAGCTTTAGTTGTAAACTCCCTCTCCCCATCACATAAGAAATGAGAAAGCCCAGTGGGACATTTTGTTTTCTAGTCTGCCAAAGTTTCTGCATATTCTATAACTTTTAGTCTATTTCTTGCTGTAGCGTGAGCCCAAATCTGTTGTTTTGCCCATCAGATTGTTATATTGCAGCCATTGGCAAGCATCACATCTTTATATTTCTGAGTTTAGAACTGATTTTTCCCTCATTTTAATCTTCTAAAAATGGGCCTGTTTTACAGAGTAACCACATGTCTTTATATTTCTTCTTTAAAGAATACCCAGTGCTCATCCTTTTTGAAACATTACTCATGCCCAGCCATGTCAGCATTAGTTGTTTTTTTGTTGTTGTTTTTGGAAAGGCATTGCTACTAACAATGTCACTTTTTTTTTATGAAGGGGATCATCTTTGAGCATTACAAATCTCATTATCCTCCTCAAGGGGGAAAGGCTGGGGATCCCCTGTGATAAAAGCATATCTTGTCTTCTGAGGTTCCTTCTTTATGACTTCCCTTGTGTCCTGAGTTGTTTTATAAAATTGTAGTACTGCTATTGAACTTTTTGCCCGATACCAACTCCATAGGGACTTTCAAAAGTTTGAATGATTCCTGGCTGTAGTTTGTTCAGAAATTTCACATTTCAAATTGCTTATTAATTTTCTTTTTTGCCCAATATTATACAAGGAGAGTTGATACCTATGATTTTGTGGCTTATGAAACCAACATATGTCAGCTGATATTCAATATGACCTCCTCCCCTTAATCTTCTCTAGCTGCACTTTTAGTGATGTTTCAGGAGATCTGGTTTAACAGTGTTTTATTATTTCCATCATACAAACTAGATAACCGAGTCTCAGAATCTTCAAGGAGTATGTCTGTGCTCATACTACTAATAAATATTGGAGAGAGGATTTGAATCCAGATCTTGCTGACTCCAAGCCTGGCATTCCAAACACTACACCACAGTATCTCACTGTATAAGTAACAAGGAATGATATTCTCTTGCTAAATGAATGCTATTAATAGAAGAGACAGGAAAAAATCAATTATGCCTGAGGTAGCATCATATTTGTGAAAGAACTATCCAACAGATACTAGCTTAAAAGAACTGTAATATGTATAGTATTAGATGTGTTCTCTCATCAGGATGAATTTTGGCATAGAATTAGAAGGATCTTGAAACAGCATTTAGGTCAGTTCCCTACTTGAAGCATATATTCCTTCTATAATATCACTGACAAATTGTCATCCATGATGGATACCTTCACCTCACCAGGTAGCCTATCCCATTTTGAGACCTCTTCAATGATTAGGAAGTTCTTACATTAAGTCAAATTTTGCCTACCTGTAAATACCAATTTTTGATCCTAGTTCTGTCCTCTGGTACTTAAAACTGGTGTAATCCTCCTCACACATGATAGTTCTTTGGTTTCTTAAAGCTAGCAATCACAGCAGTCCCTCTTAAAATCTTGTTTCCTATTCAGACATCTCTTTAGGGGTATGATGGGATTTTACAACTCTCTTTGAAGGACCAGTTTTATCAATGTGAGGAAGTTGTCTGTTGATCCTTTTGTAGAGTAGCAATTTTTTTATTCTAAGAAACCAATTCCTCTTAATAAGAAAAAATATTCTGCCTCAGACTCAATTACCAAATTATTTTCAAAGTTTCTTTTTTTTTTAAGTTGCACTGACACAATTTCAGTGTTTATGTTATTCTTCTGTGCACATGTAAGTAAGAAGCTCAGAAGGAAAGGAGAATTAATACAAGTTTATTTAGGCCACGGAGGTTTGAAAGTACATGGAACCATCATTCCTTTGGTTACTTAACACATTTCCCAAGAAATAAATATGACAATTTTTTGGAGTCTCAGAAGGTTTGGTGAAGATAGAGTTGGAACCATCCAAGAGGATATCAAATATTTATGTATTCTTGTTATTTATTTAATTTCAAACCCGAGAAGAAATTTCTTTTCTCTCTTTACAAACACAATTCTTCATAGGTAAATCATTCAATGTGTGATTTACTCTCCTGTAGGATGATTCTTAGATTGACTAATAACTTTGAAGGAGGGATCCCATCCCAGAGATGATTTATTCACTTCCCATCCAACTATGAAAAATAGCATTTGCATTTGATAGACTGACTCAGAATTAAGAAAGGCACTTTGAACCAAGAATCTACAATTAATAATTACAAGGAGATGCATTTTTACAAACAAATTAAAAAGAAGGAGAAATGATAAGAAATCATTTCCAGATTGCCTATTTCCACACCACAGCAGGAGTTTTTTAATTCATGTTTTGGATAACAAGGGTGCCAGGGCCAGGGGCAGGATAGAAATTTCATTTTCATCATGCAGAATAATGAATGGCAAGGTCTCCTCTGCTACTACTTTTCTGTGACTCATCCTCTCTCATACACACACATGCTCCCCAAAAATACACACTTGGAAAAAAATTCAACCTTCCACCACTTCCCATTATATTTTATATAGTTACTACTGGTTGCCATTTAGATGTTAAGTGACATATTGTGGTTTACGGAGTTAGAGCAGCTACCACCCGAGTCATGGTAGCATTCAGAATTAGCTATAAATTATTTTATTGGCCAGATGGTAGTGTGTGTGTTTATATCTGTATCTATATCTATACATAGACACACATGTGTGTATATACATATGCATGCATAATACAAAAGCTTTCCTATAACCATTGAGTATATACATGTTATAAATATGTGTATGTGTGTGAGTGGGGGGGGTGAGTATATAAATATATTTATATCTATATGAATGTTAAAGGAAAGCAGTCTTCCCTGAAGTTTTCTCTGTTAAGAATGCTGTCAAGTTTCTTTTCAGTGCAAGGAGCAAAGTTGTGGTAATGGCATTATTTAAATACCTTAGCCTTCCTAGGCTGCTGAGTCCAATGCCATTCTTTAATTTTTTTTTTTTATTAAGGTGCCTATCATCAGTGCTGCTTACTGTATTTCATTACAATGCATTGCTTCACTCAACATGTCCTGAATGACGGAGATATTCCTGGAGGCTTCAAATTCAGGCATTTTCTTCCAAGCAGGGCTTGTTTATCTGTCCCCCACACACTTGGAGCATTTGAAAGGCTAGTGATGAGTTCCATTCATGCTGGTAGAATTTGTTGGACATCATGGCTGCTTCCTTAATAATAGGCTGGCATGGAAGGATGGAGAGGGCCATTGTTGTCACACAAATGACTGTCGATGAGGCTCACTCTGGTATGACTTGCCAAGGGAAGTGGCATCATTATAGAATGAATGAAGTACATTAGGAAATATTTCTTCTCCTGAATCTGACTTCAACTGAAAGTTTGTGAAGCTATTTATTAACTCAAAAAGAAAAAGTTTGGAATCTGAAGGAGTATAGTCTATTTCTGAAAAAAAAAATATTTGGTATATATCCTTCATTGGAAGATTTCAAAGCCCCAGTGAACTAACCTGGATAACATTTTAAGAAGTATGTTTTGGAAAAAGTAGTGTGATATAGTAGAAAGAATGGTGGATTCCTCTTCAGATGTCCTTTGTTCCTAGCTCTCTGATACTTAAACTAGATTTGTTCAAGTTGCTTAATCTCAGTTTCCTCATCTATAAAATGAAGATATTGAACTAGGTGGTCTCTTCCAGCTCCATATCAGAGCATGGGTTTAGGTTTCCTTTTCCCTTAGGAGCTAAATAATAGGGTCTTTCCTGGCGTTACAGAAAGGAAATAAAAGATCTTTCTATTGTTCATAAGGGAATTAGCATGCCGCAGTGGAAATAACAAATCTGGAATGAGAGAATCTGTACTCAAATCCTCCCTCTGTCACTTAGTACTTATATTTAGACAAATCAGTTAATATTCCTGGACCCAGTTTCTTCATCTACAAAATGGGGGGCTTGGAGTTAGTGATTTCTGGAGTACCCTCTGGGAAAGAAAAACTTAGTTATATGATTTTATCCAGGGGACTCAGGACCACAGAGCCAGGACTAGAAGGGAACAAAATATGTATGAAATGCCTATTTATGGTACTAGACTCTTTACAAACATTATCTTATTTGATTCTCATCACAATCCTGAGGGGTAAGCACTATTGTGATCCCCATTTTACAGCTTCAGAAACTGAGGCAGATAGCATGCCTTGCTGAGGATCCCATGGCTAGTGTCTAAGAGTGGAATTGGACACAGCGATTCCTGATTTCAGAGCCAGTGTTCTATCCACTGTACCACCTAGCTACATCAGCCTCAGAGTGACACAAAACTACTTTTATCTCATTTCTATACTCTCAAGAACAACATTTATTGACTCCTTGGGAAAGAGGAACTGAGTTGTCTCGATCTACATCACAATGATTATGTCTCTTTTGTAGAGCATGGAAGAGTGAGAAGAGTACTATATTTGCAGAAGAATAATCTGGTTTAAAATTCCACCTCTGATGCTTGTGATGCATATTACTGTGTGCAAAACAAATAACCTCTTTCAGCCTTGATTCCCTCATCTGTAATATAGAGATAATAATACTTTGCTCCTTACCTCAGAAGGTGGGGAGAGGGTTTTGTAAATTTGTAAGCCCTATATAAGTGCAAGCTATCATTATTATTGCCATTTTAAGGATCTGATAGGCGTTTAGGGGTAAGGAAGATGAGTGTAGGGATAGGAAGGGTATTGATTTGGATAAAACTCTGAAATGTAGCGGATGACAACTCACTTTGCCCTGTAACCCCTATCATATCCCTTAGGAGAAATGAGACACAGTAACAATAATAAATTAATCTATCCTTCCCAGTCTCAGAGGATGAGATTGTCCTCTCTGACTAGACTAACCCTCCCACCTGTGTTGTTGATCTAATCCTCCCCTGTATCTGGCAATGATGGAGTTTCTTGAGTTCATGTCACATGAAGATTGATTGAAGGAACCATGGAGTATTTAGCCTGGAGCATAGCTAGTCTTAAGTATTTGAGGGGTTTGAAAGTGGAAAAGAGATTAGATTTATTCTAATTGACTCTAGAGGGAAAAGGCAAGAGCAATGGATCAAAAGTAAATAGGCAAATTTAGGCTTTGATGTTAGGAAAATTTCCTAACAATTAGAGTTGTCCAAAAGTGGGATGGGGTCTTAGGACACAATGGGTTCCCTTTCATTTGGCAATCTTCAAGCAGAGACTGGATCATCTAGTGGGTATATTGTGGAGGAGATACTTTGCCAGGCATGAACTGGGTGAGATAATTATTGAGGTTTCTTCCAACTCTAAAATTCTGTATAGGAGTTAGGCTAGAGGACCAGTGAGATCCCTTCCAATCTACAATACTCCATCATACCTTCCTTATTTCCCTAGGTTGAAGTGATCCTTCCCTCAAATTTCTCATGCCCCTATTTGATTTCTGATAGGCACTCATTATATTTTTAATTATTTCTATCATGTAATTGCCTACCTTCTAGTTTGTAAGTTTCTTTAGAACAAGTACTATATTCTTTTTATGCTGCAGGCTCCCCACCCCTGGACTAAACCTATGATTTCATTGGTATAGAGAGCTACCTTGAGAGGGAACTCCCCCTACCAAACAGGTTGGCAATAGCCCATCAATTTACATCTAGTCTTAGAGAGTTATCTAGAACACTAGGATATTAAATGACTTCCATAATGTCATATAAATAGCATGTGTCCAGGTGGGACTTGAATCCTAGTCTTTCTGGCTTCAAGCCAACTTTTTTTTTCTACTACATCAAGCTATACTGGCACTGGAAACATAGAAATAAGTCCCTAAAGGAACTTGCTGTCAAATGGAGGAATCCCCTGAAATGTTTAAGCTACCTATATAAACTTACTCTCTTAAGTATATTTTGTTATGTAGTTTTCTAGTAACCTTCTTTTATATTTAATCCTTCCATCCTTCTCCATCTCTCATTTCTTTTTCTTTGTCAGTAGGGATATGAAATACAGAACAAGCACGATTTTTTGTGTGTTTAAATCACCCAGGGGAAATATTGAAAACCCCTTAGACATTTTTGTCAATCTGTTTGAGAAAAAAGTGTTGATATGTAATTGTGAAAATATCCAAGGTACAAGGACCCTCTCCCTAAGAAGCCTCAAACAGAGATGTTGATGTCTGTACTAGTCATACCTATGAATCTGAGACTAGATCTAGATTGCTGCTGTACCTGTGAAAAAGAAAAGGAAAGCTTGAAACTTCAATTTATTGATGTGGTAACTGATATGCCTAGGGTCTCCCAGGTCATAAGCATCAGAGGCAGGATTCAAACCCAGATCATCTGACTCCAGAGTCAGGGGTCTTTCTACTATACTACACTGGGAGTTCATTCTCTCCTTTCTCTAAGCTATATAGCCAAATTGCAGAGTCAGGATTTGAACCAAAGCCTATTAATTTTAAATCAAATGTTGTTATACCTACACCAGACTGCCCAGGGACTTGAAAAAGTAGATGGTCCTTGAAATGGGTGGAAACCATTAAGGAAGTCCAGAGAAAGGAAAAATAAGAAAATCCCCAGGTTTCATTAAGCAAACATTTATTAAGGACTTTTTTTTTTGTCAGAGACTCACTTGAAGTTTTAAGGCCAAAATTTTTCTTCTACTGAGTCAAAGGCTTTTTTTTTCATCCCAACAAAGAGTAACTACAGTAGGATACTACAGTTTCTTTAACACTTAATCAATCTTGCATCTGTGATAAAGTTTATTTGAGAAGATCATCTGTAAAAAACCTGATTGTTCTGATACCAAGTATTGAAGTATATGGTATATACTTGATGTCCTCAAGAAGCTTACTCTTTAACAGGGAGAATGATACATGTGCCTACATAGCAAAAAAAAAAAAAAAAAGTTTAAAGTATCATAGATATCAATAAAGAAGTTGGAACAATTAGAGCAAAATTTAACAATGTCAGGGTCTTCTCCCTGTGACTGTCTCCAATTTATCCTGACTCGTTTGTACAATGGGGTTTGCATATTGTTTCCCCCGTTAGACTTGGGAACTCCTTAGAGCAGTGGTTCTCAACCTGTGGGTTATGTTCAATTTGTAACAATGAAAAGACATCCTGCATATCAGATATATACATTATGATTCATAATAGTAGCAAAATTACAGTTATGAAATAGCAACGAAAATAATTTTATGGTTGGGGGTCACCACAACATGAGGAACTGTATTAAAGGGTCATGGCATTAGGAAGGTTGAGAACCACTGCCTTAGAGGAAGGGATTGTCTTTGCCTTTCTTTGAGTCTTCAGTACTTAGTACAGTGCCTGACACATAGTAAATGATTGTTGGCTTATTACAAAACTTCTCCAAAGTGAGAGTAATCATTACACTTGTTTGAAGCATGAAGCAATCAAACATTGTTTTACCTGTGTCTTACTTTTCCTTGAATAGTATCATAAACCTCAAGAGCTATTCAATTGTTTGTTGTTATTGTTGCTGTTTTCTGGTAGGATTACATAGTCTTAGCCATGATCATAAGGTATGACTTGCATGTGGAAAGTACTCTCCAAATGTCCTAGATTTGAAGTCAGAAGCATGGGTCAGAATATCCAGTGCGACCCAGGAAAACCGATTTAACCTTGCTGAGAACTTAATTCCCTTATCTGTAAGAAGAGGAGATTGTACTGGACGACCTCTAAGGTCCCTCCTGGTTACAAATTTATGAGCTTATGAATGTCCCTCCGTGCTCTTAGGGATTCTATGATCAGTTTATTTCAGCATTTTTACCATTAATATGCTTGATGTGCATATAGTGGGCAATAAATCTTTGTAGCACTTGGGGGAGAAGGCCTGTTAACAGTCCTCAATGATTTCAGTTGTTGTTCCTTAGCAATTCATGAAAAGCCAAGAGGTCTAAGTTTTCTATGATACTAAGATGTCAGCTATCTTATTTTTTTGTATTGGTTACATAAAAGATGGTTTTCCAAATTGAGCTACTGGTGTTTGGAAGATAAGGAAGTTTATGGGAGTAAATATATAGATGGGTCAGTTTTAGAAAGCTATGAAATGAGGACTTTTCCTGTGTACTTGCTACCCACGAGACTAAAAACAGATAATTTGACTACTGGCAAAATTCCATAGTAGCAGCTAACGGAAGGCCTTGGAAAGCTGCCAACAGTAGCCAGATTGCATTAAACACTTAAATGACTGCTTAAGATTAGTTTTTGGCTAAAGAACTGAGGATAAGTGGAAAACCTGCCTTCCAGTTTCCTATTCTTCTTGCTGTTCCCTAGGTCTGAGCTCTGCATATCCTTGATTACACCCCCATAGATTACACCAAGAGGGGGACTGACATCTCTAGAGGTAGCCATCTCTCTGTATTGCTGTCTTCTTTAATTAGTAGGGTTGTAACTACATCTGACCCAAAAGTCTAGCCCTGAAAAGATGTTTCTGCATGTCGTCCTGGAAAGAGCATTAAAGTATGCAGTTTTACTGTTTAGTGATATGTAAGAGGATATTGGACTTGGAATTGGGAAGGATTCCAAAATCTGAGAGGGTTTCAAGTTGTTGAGGGTTTTTTTTCCCCAGTTTAAAGTCATATGTTGTAATCAATAACATTCAGTGAATACATTTTATATTTAAAATATTTTCCTGTTTAATTTTAGGCTTAGGA
>CM053589.1:67685380-67720483 GCA_028646515.1 Pseudochirops corinnae | reverse complement strand
AGCTGACTTTAGTGGGAAGTATCTTTGTGTGTGATTTGAAGTTTTAGGTTGGTCCAGAGTCCTATTCCATGGGTATTTTGGGGTGGCTATGTGAGAGCTGCAATATATTGCTGCTGCTACGCAGCCATCTTGGCTCCGCCCCCTCCCATGGACATCTTAAATTCAATATGTCCAAAATTGAATCCATTATCTTTCCCCTGGAACTCTCCTTTCTTCCAGACTTCCCTATCATAGGTATTCTCTAGATACTCTAGATTTTAGAGTTTCACCATCCTCACAACCACATCGGCTCACAACCTAGGTATAATTCTCAACTCTTCTTTCTCATCCCCTATATCCAATCAGTTGCAAAATCTTCTTATTTCTACCTTCATCTTATGATTCTCTTCCACCATGATACAGGCCCTCATCACCTCATGCCTAGACTACTGCAATAAACAGTTGGATGTTCTCTCCAATTGGTCTTTCCCCACTCCAATCCATCCTCTAGTTAGCTGTCAGGTTGATCTACTTAAGGTACAGATCTGGCCATATCAACCCCCACCCCTATAAAGTCTAGCAACTCACCTTCTGTTTGGATTTTCAAACCCTTCCTAACCTGATCCTTTTGTATTTTTCCAGCTTTCTTTCATTTTACTCCCTTGCATTCCAGTTGCACTGTCCTCCTTCCTGTTCCCCTCAAAAGCAACTCTATTTCTGACTCAGTGAATTTTCACCAGCTGTCCCCTATGACTGGCATTCTCTCCCTTTTCATTTCCACCTCCTAGCTTCCTCATCTTCTTTCAAATTTCAGTTCAAGTTTCACATTGTGCAACAAGCTTTTCCCACTCCTCAATCTTCCCTTCCCTCTGAAATGGTTGCCCATTTTGTACCATATATATCTTGCTTGTCTATAGTTCTTTTCATGTTGATTTCCCTATTAGATTGTGAGCAATTTGAGAACAGGTATCATTTCTTAAAACTATTCTTTGTGTTTCTAGCACTTAGCACAATGTGTGACACAAAGAAGACACATGATTAATGATAGTTGACTTGATTTGATATACCCTTCTCCTTACTGAATTTTCTTTTGGAATATATACACCAAATGCCATTGTTATGTTAGATTATCCTTCTTAACACTGATGGTCTCCTTATGTTATCAGTCACTTAAAGTATTAGATGAAGAAGTTTTTTTGTTTATTTCTTCGTTTTATTCTAGGCCCACATACAGTCAAGTCCTTGGTTTTCTATCCTTGCATATTGAGCACATAAATTAGTCTGTGCAGTTTGTTGGTTACTAGAAACCTCTCTAAAATGAAGATTGCTTCCAGTCTAAAATATAGAACATTTCCTGCTGTGGGTTATTCCTGGGGGTGGCATCTTTCCACTTTGATTTGCCTATATTACCCAGTTATACAAGCCACATCCGATTATGCCCATAAGACCTCTTCCTTTCTTCTGTGCCCTGGCCTACAGCTGCCACCTCTAGCCACCTGGCTGTCACCACTATATCCAGAGACAGCAATAGAGAAAAAAATGCTGGCTAGCAGCATCCTAGGCTCTATCCCATTTTGGTATCATCAGAGACAATATTCAAAGGAATGGAACTGGGTGTCATAATACTCAGCTACTATGACATTGGTGGCAGCTAGGTGGCACAGTGAATAGAGTGCCAGGCCTGGAGTCAGAAAGACTCATCTTCCCCTAAGTTTAAATCTGGCATCAAATACTAGCTGTGTGACCCAGGCAAATCACTTAATCCTATTTTCCTCAGTTTCCTCATCTGTAAAATGAGCTGGAGAAGCAAATGGCAAAGCACTCCACTATCTCTGCCAAGGAAACCCCAAATGGGGTCACAATGGACCAGATATGACTGAAAATTGCTAAACAACAAGTGTACGCTGTACTTTTCTAGGTTCTGGGAAGAGGATATAAAAATAAAGCATAGCATCATCCCTCAAGGAACTTAAAGTACAACAGGAGGAGATTAGACATGTACCAAACAAATAAAACAAGACTATATTATGTGCAAGAGATGAGTAAAAGATGATTATAAAATGGGGTTAGAAGGGACATGGTGCTTCCAGGTGGGCAGGGGCATCTAGTGTACATGGCAGACTTAGCCTGTCCTCATGCAGGACACACTTAGGACTCAGAGAACTTGGATTTGTTTCCCAGATCCGTCTACTTATGAGGCCTTGGATAAATCATTTCCACTATCTGGGTCTCAGTTTTCTCATCTTTAAAATGAGGGGAATGGACTAGATGATCTTTAGTTCTCTCCCAACACTACCTCTGTTATCCTATATCCCTATGACTTAGTGTCTCTTTGCGGTAGCATTTTGTTCTAATGTCCTGAAGCTTGTAATTTACGTTTGCCTTAAGTATTGGGAAGAATACTTTAGACAGGTATTCATTATCTGGGTTCCATGGAACATAGATTTTAGGATATCTAGGAATTTTTGTTACTATTTTGATAATATTCCAAAGGATTCATTTCTTTTGTAATATTATGTATTTCTTTACACATTTTAAAACTTTTTTTTTTCTTTTCTGAGCAGAGGGCTATAATTTCACCATTTTACAATAGGGGTTCATGATGCAAAAAAAGATTAAGAAAGAATCTTGAACCACTCTATAGGTGGTTCTTATAGGAAGGGGGAGGCAGGGTTGCATATTTGTGTATGGGGAAAAAGGACTTTTTAAATCAATAAACTATTGTATACATACAAAAAAAGAGGGGGGAGGGCAGAATGTAAGAACTCTAAAGAGCTGGCTATAATTATTACATGTGTATAACCTATATCAAATTGCTAACTGTCTCAGGGAAGGAGAAAGGGGTGGGAGGGATGGGACAGTTTGGAAATCAAAGTTAAAAAAAAAACAAATGTCGAAAATTATTTTTACATGTAATTTTGGAAAAATAATAAAATATTATTCAAAAAATAAAATAAGAAGCTGGCTATATTTCAGCCTTGTACTTTGTTAACAAAACCTATCTTTATAACCTAATAGGATAAGGTTCTGGAGTAGAAGAATTCTAAATAAAGTTATACTACAAAGAGTATGGAGAGGAGAGACAGACATTCAGATACAGAGAGAGACAGAGAGAGACAGAGAGAGAGAGAGAGAGAGAGGGAGAAGAGAGAGAGTGATCAAAGGAATTTGAAAGAAAAAAATGATATGTACCTGTCAGGAAACTTCAACAGCCATTAAAATATAGAAACCAGTATGTTTATAAAGTAGTTTTAAAGCCCTTTTGGCTAGTTGTTGAAAAGTTTGAGTTATATAAGAAACCAAATGAACACTCTATTATCTACACTGAAACTTCCTATTTATACATTCATGCTTTCTTTTGTCTTGATTAACTGGAATCCTTAGTGAAAGAAATATTCATAGTGGGGGTAGGAATGAATAGGGATCCTGATTAATTGAATTTTCTGGAAAACTTGGAATTTAACCAGAGAACCATTTATCATTCAATTGTATTGAAAAAATGTTGAATAATAATGAGTGATAATGAACTATTAGTTATTTTATTCAATAATATTATATAGTATATTTATTATATAATTACATTTATTATTTATTATTATTATTATACTATTAGTTTATTTTCACATCTTACTACATAGAATCTCTGAACATAGCACAGCAGTGGAAAGAACATGGAATTTGGATCCAGAAGACTTGAATTTGAATCTTGGTTCTGCCAATTACTACTCATGTGACCTAGGGCAAGTTTTTAGTCTCTTTGGGTCTTGGTTCTTCTGTATGTTGAAGAGGTAGAACTAGATGGCTGATGAAACCATTTCAGCTTAAAGTTATGATAATTTGGTCATTCTTTAACAAAAGATTCAATCACCCAACTAAACACCAGTTCCTACTACACTTAACTTTGTTGTTCACTCCCTTCAGTTAGTATCTGACTCTTCATGATCCCATTTGGAATTTTTTTGGCAAAGAAAACCACTGAAGTAGTTTGCCATTTCCTTCTCCATCTCATATTACAGATGAGGAAATAGAGGCAAAAAGGGTTAAATGACTTATCTAGGGTCACACAACTAATGTCTGAGGCCAGGTTTGAATTCAAGAAGATGTTTCTTTCTGATTTCCAGCCTGGAGCTCTATCCACTGTGCCACCTAGCTCTGTAATCAAGAAGACCTGAATTTAAGTCCTAGTCTCAGATATTAACTGTGTGGCCCTGGGCAACTGACTTAAACTCTCAAAGCCCTAGTTTCCTTATTTGAAAAATGGGAACAATAGTAACACCTACCTCACCAGTGATTGTGAAGATCAATATAGATATATGCATATATAGATTTAGAGATAGATATAGATATATTGATATAGATGTATATCAACATATATATATTGAGATAGATAGATAGGGATAGATATAGATATATTGCTTTGCAAACCTTAAACCACTATGTAAGAGGTAAATGCTATTATTATTGTAATTATTATTCCTATGGTATTAAAAAAAAAAAACCTATGGTAATAGTTACTGTTGTGGTGGTTTTTTGCCATAGCAGTCATTCTTTATTCCACCATTAAACAGTTTAGAGCATAAGTTATTCTAGGACACCCATATATAAATGAGAAAACTGAGACCCAGAGAGAGGGGAATTGACTTACCCAAGGTCACACAGTAAGTGGCAGGACAAGGATTCAAAACCAGGACCTCTGACTCCAAGTCAGACTTACTCCTGCACTTAAAGTCAGAGTGACTTAGGGCTACAGTCAGGAGGACATAGGGTCACATTCCACCTTTGATACTAGTTATTTCACCCTGGCCAAATTACGTAAATCGCAGGCAATTCTCTAACACTTATCTACTAAGTTATATATAGGCTACTATCTACAATCCCACAAGGAGAGTTTTCATGCCCATGGAATCACAAATACTTGCTGCATTGACTCCACCTTTGTAGGAAAAATAATAATAATAATTTGTCATCTGTTTGAGCACATGCTTTCATCTCTAGTACTCCATTTATACTGAAGCAACAGTACACTTCGAGTGAGCCTTTTTCATGGTTGTGAAATCACTCAAATCTCACACTGAGAAGAAAGTGGCGACTTCCCCTGAAAACATCTCAGTTAAATAAAACATGGTGTTTTGTTCATACAGGTAATTGTAATTTCTTGGACAATTTTGCAATTTGGTAGCTAGTTAAGATACTATCTAATTCAAGTAATCTTTGGTTAGACCTTTCCAGGGATAAGGACAAAATGTCAGCAGATTCTCCTCATAGCCCTAATTCCCATTAAGTTAGAAAGAGGATGCTTGTGTTTGTCTTTTGAAAGCTGAGTATTCCTGGAAATGCAGCTGGCTTTTATGAATAGGGAGAGTATTCTTCAAGGTGTAATGAATTTTTTTAAAATTAAAAATGTCATCGAACTGTGTCATCCCTTCTTCGTGATTTTTTACAGCTGATAACACTTAAAACATGCAGAGAGGAGATGATAATTTTGGAATATATCCCAGAGAAAAAATCAGTTGAACTGAGTTCTAGTCACACTGACACAGCTGATCATTTTACATGTGGGAGGAAGAAAAAAAGGAAAATAAACCCTCTTCAATAATTTAAAAATTCCATAAACATGATCATAAAATCCTTTCTCACCAGATCAGGCAAAATGGTCTCTCCACTGCAGTATCCTAAGCCTTCAGTCACAAGCAATGCCAAATGATTCAGAGACAGCTGAGCACATAATTTAATCTTTCATCCACTCTCACCAGTGCTCCCTTCTGCCCTTTTCATTTCCCTGACCAGTTCTTCCTGCCTTTTTAAAGACAACGAGCAAATCTATATAAGCATGAGTGCTGAAGTCCCTAATTATTTTGTCTTTAGATTACATGGTTACAAACGAAAGAATGGGTGAAATAAGCATTACAGTCCCAGTTTGTAAGAGGGTGAACTCCTCAGATTGGATTTCATGAAGTCTTTTAAGGCAGCTGTGGATGAGAAGGTCTAATTTGCATAGAATTGCTGACTAGAACTCAGGGGAGCTTCATTCCATTTAGAGCTGAGTACTAAAAGGTGGAGAAAAAAAGAAACCAAGAACAGAAAGCTTAATACCTAGTGCATTTATTTAGCACCTACTGCATTCAAGACATAATATTTGGAACTTCAGTGAGAGGGGAGACAAATGAAATATGATATTTCCCAAGCCATTTGCAATTTCTATGAAGAGAAGGAGCCTTTGAATACTATGTGCCATTATGAACAGCTTAAGTCAACAATTATTTATGGCTGGAATCAAACCTAGGCACTATGCTATGTACTACTGATATTAATAAAGGTCACTCCCATTCTGTCTGGGGAGACAACAGTCAAACAGCTGTGTGCATTTCAGATATATGCAGAGTAGATAGAATGTAATTTTAAAGTAAAGGTATTGTTAGTTGTGGTGCAGCAAGGTGGTACAGTGGATAGAGAAAGACTGGAGTCAGAAAGATAAGTCTTCCTGAGTTCAAATTTGACCTCAGACCTTACTAGTTGTATCACCCTGGGCAAGTCACTTAACCCTGTATGCTTTAGTTTCCTCTACTGTAAAATGAGCTGGAGAAGGAAATGGCAAACCATACCAGTATCTTTGCCAAGAAAACCCCAAATGGGGTCATGAAGAGTCAGACAGGACTGAAAACAACTATATAACAACTAAGTATCAGTTGCATATGTGTGTTGGGCTTAATTGTGGATCCAGAGGATTATGATGATTCCTTCCAGCCAGAACTTAGTACTTCCATGAGTGGTAAATTTTAAATGCTTTGAGGAGAAGGAACAATCTTTTACTTTCTTTGTATTAGTTACTGTACTTGGTTTAGGTACTTGTAAATACTTGTTGGGTACTTGTAAAAACAAATAAATACTTGTTGAATGAACTGGAAAAAAAGCACCTAAGAACTATTTCTTGAGTAAGAAGAGAAGAATCTTTCAGATGTATTCCAAACCAAATCCAGTTGGCCTGATAAGGGATGTCATTGAGTGGTAGACTCTCAGTGAAAAAACTGTGCTAGACTTTGGACTGGTAAAAACCTGGGATTTAATCTACCTCAGACAGTTACTAGCCATCTAATTCTGAATAATCTCTGTAAGCCTCAGATTCCTCCTTGTTAAATGGCGGTAATTCCAGTAGGATTTACCTCAGAGGGTCATCTTGAGCAAGAAAGATAGGTGACAGATAGACAGACAGATAGATAGATAGATAGATAGATAGATAGATAGATAGATAGCACTTTCCAAACTTTAAAACAATCTATAAATGTTATTAAGAATCACCTAAGTTAAATTATGAGCAAAACTAACAATGACTCCTCTCAAAAGCAGAATATGAAAGCTTTGCTTTATTCATTTTGAAAGAGGAGACAATTTCTATTCAGGCAAAGTTGTTTATTTTGTTAAATTTTAAAAGAGTTAATAGAGAACCTAATAACTTTGAATGACCTTAAATGGCTCTTTATTTTGGCAAGGTTGGTTTAGCCATGTGCAGTTGGGTCTGGCCATCTGCAAGTGGATGAATTTTGGCTGAATAAAAGGTTCTTAGGAATTAATGAGCTCATACACACATGCATATATACAGACAGAAAGGTTATATACTAACTTCTAAGCATTAATTAAGCAGGAAATCAAAGAAATATAGAATTTAAGCACTTAGTATAATGCTGTAGAAAAGTATCCTGGATTTGAACTTGAAGGATAACCCTCTACTTAGTAGAAGACCCTTTGCCTCTGTCTCAGTTTCATTATCTTTAAAATGAGGAATTTGGTTTAGGTTTGTGGACCTTAAAATTATCTATTCTAACCACCTCCTTTTTTAGATCAGGAAAATACAGAGATACAGAGAAGTTACATGGTCAGCCCATGTTCAAATTTTTATTAATTAAATAGTGGTGTTTAAAATTTGGCACTCTTATCTCCATTACCTTTCCAATATACTGTGTATTCCATCTCTTAGTTTCTAAAAGTGATTTCCACTGAATTTGGTGAGTTATCTTGTCTTCCATGACAGGTGCAGAAAACACTGTCTTTATTATGTATCTTGGCAAAATTTCATAGACTTCTCTCAACAGTATTACCTTGCTTTCTATCATATTCAGTCAGCTTCTCTTCATTTATCTTGACATATATCTTCATTTATGTCTCTCATCTATCTATCTACCTACATCTTTGGGACAGAGACTAAACCTGTGATTTCATTACTATACGGAACTTCTAGCTGAGAAAACTCACTCTTTCAGTGTGAGCCAGCACCACTACAATTCAATAGTCTTAAAGAGTTACCAGAACACTGAGAGGTGGGGTGACTTGCCCAAGGACACACAGCCAGTGTATGTCATAGGCAGGACTTGAACCCAGCACTTTCTGTTTTTAAAGTCAGTTCTACACTGCTTCATTCTCTATGTTTTTGTATGGTCTATGAGACTAAAAACACCTAAAGCCATTAAAATCCTTTGCTTCTGACCTGAAGGAACTGAGGGAACTATCCCTTTTATTTTGTTTTTACTGAAATAATATTCTCATGAGAGATGATAAAAGTTATGAGACTTGGCTAAGCTATGACTTAAGTCCATATTAACCAATAAAGCTCTAAATTGGCTGCATTCATTGCATATAGGGTAATGTCTATTGTGAACAAGTGTTCATGAATTTAATAATTAAGCATTCATGTTAGATTAAGAAACACATAATCCTTATTGTCAGTTCGTTTATTTAACATTGAGGTTAGCAATAAACACATCAGTAGCAGTTGGCAGCACATTTATATAGTAACTTAAGGTTTCCAAATGCTTTCTATGAAATAGTACTATGAAATATGTCTTCTCTCCTCCTCTTCTGCACCTTCATTTTATAAATCAAGGCTTTTGGAACTCAAACACTTCTAGTGTAGCTTACATATTTTTTTTACTGCCTTTGAGATGATCCAAGTTTTTATCTGTCTTACACCATGAAAAAGCCCTAACAAGACACCTTAGCGGGTAAGAACAGAGCATAATATTTGAAATACCAGAATAGTGGTAGGAAAGGAAGTCTCAGTTTATGGGCTTTTTCTTTTTCCTTTCTGAAGTCTTAGTTTCCATGATGTATTATACTGCATTGGTTTTGTGGGAAACTTTGGTGACTATTTGATAATCACATTCATTTATTTATTGGCTAGTTTTATTCCAATTTCACTCCCATCATCCTATGTAGAGCTACCTACCCATGAGAAAACCATAATGGTAATGAATCATTATAAATATTCAAAGAAAAATTTCTCTCAATTCTGTTAAACTGATTCTGGGAAGTCAAGGTGGATCAATCAGATAATGACCATAAGTTAAAATTTTGGTAATCTAGGCCAGAAATCAAAAGGATCTTGTATTTATAGTTTGGCAAGCCACTAAGTTTTAAAACATATAGGCAGTAAATTTATGCTGCATCTGTGTCCAAGTACTTTAGGTTGATATTATTGGGCTCTGTTCCCCTGAGTACAAAAATCACAATCCTTTTCTTAAAGTTTCACTTAAAAGTATGGGTGTAATGATGAAAGCTGACTGATTCAAACTTTCTCTGAATGTGAATTGTGTCTTGGTTGCAAATTTCTCACTTTTAAAATAAGTACGTTACTAGATTCAACCTTCTATGACCTCAGATAGTTGGTAAATCTTCCAAGCAAGCAGATTTGTGGGTACAGCTAACATACCAAAGAGATCTGACTCATCACATTTGATACTTAGCGCACAGTTCTTCTGGATGCTTATTGCGATGTGACCATAATCAAAGAGCTTCAATTTATATATTGAAAAAAAAATTGCTATGAAATGTATTTGTAAAATCCTATGCAGAAGCATTTTTAGGGTTTTTAGGGCAATTAGTAAATATGTATCATACATTATAAAACATCCAGTGACAAAAAGTAAGCAATAACAATGTCTCTTAGCAAACAAGGGTTTTATATTTATTTTTCTTTTTACAAAAACTGTCCTTTGTGGAATTTCCAAAGTAGTGATTAGCATCGTTAAACCAGAGACTAAAATCTTGGTATGGACTGACCCATGGGGACACAATTGTTTCAAGATTTAAAGATAAATTTAATAGGAGGGGAAAATCTCAGAAGGGACTGCAGTTCTGAATTATGTACCCAATTTGTTCTTTCTGTCAGTCACCCAAAATTGTCCTGAGGAGCTAATTGAATTGGCTCTCAGAATCAGATTCTCACGAGTGTCTTGCCTTTGTGGTTTGCCTACCCAGGTTTCCCAGTCCTTGGTTAAACCAGTTGCCCTCAGTATACTCTCAGAAGAGGCATAGTATAGAGGTCCATAGTACAGATTCTTCCAGTAGAGGCATAAGCCATTCCCAACAATTCCCTCTCTCTTCAAATTTTCTCAATGTGAATTGTGCATAGAAGCAAAATATTTGCTTCCTATCCTTCCCTATTCCCTCCAACCCTCCCCTGCCCTATCAAACTTGCCCCTCCCACAAAGGGCTTTTCCAAAGTGATTCTAACAACGTAAATGGGTGAGGTTTGATGCTTTCTTTTGTTTTTCTTGGAAGATATCCTAGGTTTATAGATATTGACTTTGAATTTATAGGGCTGAAAGTACCTTAGACCCAACCATTGAAAATGAATATGCTGTGCCTTTAACGGACTTACACTCACACAGACCTCTCCTCAGCCCTTGACTTGCAAGTGTGATCAAAGACATGTAGAATAAGTTGAAACCACCATTAAATTATAACCTCCCTGTGTAACTCATTTAGTACATGGCTGTTGGGCAGAGAAGAAATGTGGGTGTGTTTCCTAATACATGCCCCTTTCTCTTTCTTAAATCTTTTACTTTCATGTCCCTGATATCCCTTCTGGTCAACACGTAACCTTTGGAACGATCTTTGCCCCTACTGGACAGGCATGAAGTGGTGTATCGACTACTGGCCCTTCCACCTCCAAACTATTCTTGTCTTTGCTAACTTCCCCTTAGCCCAAGCTTGTGGTTTTGTTTTTCTGCTTTCCCTAAATGCAACTTACTTTAAGCATGTATTACATTGATTAACATCCTACAGTTAAAGGAAACTAGACAATAACCCATCTGTCAGTCTTAGCCAATTTCTGCTCTTTCTATGTCTATTTATGACGTACATCCAGACTGCACGTCTTTTGTTTTTGTTTTTGTTTTTTTTTAAGTAAATCTGAAAACATTTTTTTAAAGAAAAGGCAATATTCATTTTTTTATTTTGGTAACACCAAAAATAACAGCAACAAAGGGGAATCAATGAGCCAGAAAAACAAAAGAGATGAAAGTGTCCCTTGACTGCTCTGTCTCTTCCTCTTCAATGTATGCATCTGGTTGTTCATCTCTGAAAGTGTGTGGAATATTTTTTTCTTTAAAAAAATCATTCTTTTCTCCCTTCTTGTTTGGGAATCAAGTGCTTTTTGTATTATGATTATTCTTATATCTATCTATATATATATATATATAAATGTATTTCTTTTCAATTGTTAGATATCTATCTTTAGATTTGGTTTTGTCCAAAATCTGAGAACAACGACAAAAAGTTATGAATTGTTTTCTGCAATTTTTCCCCATTCCCTCTTCAAATGTGGAGCAACTTCAGCTGCAGTATCCTCACATCCTTATTAGAAGGATCATTCATACTTTTGAAAATGGGGTGGTGCTGGGGAGAGGGGATATACAGAATATAAATATTCACTCAACTTAACTGGTAGCTTCTTGACTGAAGCAACCAGAGATGCAGGACTTGAGGTTTTCTAGTTTCAATTTTTCCTCATTTGGTCATTATGAAAAGTTCTCCATCCTCAAGAGATTGAGATGGAGGAGGTCTGTGTGGCTGCTGGTGAAGTTGTTCTAATAGGAATGCCTAAGACTAGTTTTCTTGTTTTTGTTTTTAACCTTTTGATCATAATTATTAGTATTATTATTTTATGTATTTTTGCTATTTTTAGTAGAAAAAAAGTTGAACTGTTTTTATCATTTGAGAATCTTTAATGAAACTGTAATGATTTTTGGGGGTAACTTGCATGTTGAAGAAGTTGCAGCTTAGGGTTTGTGAGACTGTCAATGTTAGAGTTCTGTTCTTTCTTTTTGGTGATGGGCATGTATAGGCTCATTTGTTTTTGTATATTGCCCATCCCTTCCTTACAGCCAGAAGCTCTAATGCAGCTAGATCACTTCGTACCGCCCTTACATGGACATGGCGACTCACTTACACATTTACTCCTATCATCTTCATCTCCTGTGTAGTACACTCATAGATATGACCCTCCCCTTTAGGCATCTTTTCTTCCCATAACCCCTCCTCCTTTCTTTAGCATTGTTAAAATTTATGTGCTGTCATCCATTCCTTAAACAAATGAATAAAAATCTAAAACTTATGTTACAGAAAGAAAATGTTTAAAAAATATATATCTAAGCAATTAAAAATGCAAAAATTCATTCAAAAACTTTAAAGATTTTTTTCTTCAAAACAAATGCAAATTATAAATTTAAATGTACAGAATTTTTTTTTAATCATTGCAATCGGAAATATCTTAAATGCAAAATTGACACCAAAAAAAAATCCCAAAGTAAAAATTTGTTTCAAGTGCAGATTTTTTTTTTCTTTTCATGTTATGTGGTGTGGATGTATGTGTTGTTGCCTCCCTGTATCATCCTTTGTCGTAAATAATTATTATATTTCGAAAACTAAACATTTTGCTAAAAAGTTTTTAAGAAATGACAACAAAAAAAGCAAGTTACAAGAATGTGGCAATTCTACTTGTCCAAGAACATTCTTACACAACTTTCTTTTGTAAATTTTTCTTTCATGCCAAAAAACATGCGGGCAATTTGTTGATGTAAGTTGATTATGAATTAATGTGGTATGCTACTTTTCTGATTTTTTTAATCATTTTTTTGTATACTTTGAAATGAATTTTTTTAAGTTTGTTTTTTTTCCCCCAAAGCAAAATTGATTTGAATTTTACTTTCATCCCTTTCCCACCTGGTAAAGTGAATGACTTTATCGTTGGTGTTATTTGCTTCCCTCAACCCCAAGCTCTGTTGGCCCTAAAAGCTATTTTCTATTATGTTATTTTAAAATTACATTATTTGATTTATTTGAGTCTATTTTATTTTAATGTTTGCTTGTTGTGTTTTGTGCTGAATTGCTTCTTTTAATAAATGTAAATTTTGCCCTCTGTCAGAGCGGGTGGGTTTCTTTCTCTCCACTGATGATTCAGCCTCCCAGTCTATCTCATTCTCCTACCAATTTTTGAGCCTCAGAAATAGTTAGACTTCTTAGTGGGATGTTGATGTTTATAGCCGCCTGTGGGGAAAAATGAGTAGAACTGCCTCCAACAGTTATAAGTCAATGAAACTATTTCCCTGTCTTATCTATCTTGTGCCTATTTAATTTCTTTGGAAGAACTTTCAAGGTAACCATTCCTTTAGTGCCTTTCCTAAGCAGTGGCCATAAAGGTACTCTCAAGTGACTACGGTTGAATTCAGGTTCCCGTGATTACACTACTACTATCACCACTCTGCCACTCACACCTGACTGCAAAATCAATCTGAGACATGGATGATTTTAAAGCGTGGAATCTCATATGAAGCCAAAGGATCAAGAGAATCTTTTTTTGGAGGGGGAAAGGCAAGGAAATTGGGGTTAGTGACTTGCCCGAGGTCACACAGCTAGCAAGTGTGTCAAGTGTCTGAAGCCAGATTTGAATTCAGGTTCTCCTGACTCCAGGGCCAGTGCTCTATTCACTGTGCCACCTAGCTTCTCCGAGAATCTTATTTTTTTAAATTATTTTTATCAAAAATTGAATCTGAGGATACTTGAGAAAGAAGCATCAGGAAGGCTAACATTCTTATCCAGGTATCTACATGTCAGAGGTTTCAAGTGAAAAATATTCCAAGTATCCTTTTTTGGTGGTGAGTTTAAAATGTAAACTTAGATTTACTAAGTTTACAATCTGTCCTGTCTTACTGCCCATTAACCTAAGAAAAGCAAAAGATATGTAAATAACATAGTTAACTTTCCTTGATTAAAAAAAGTTATTCATTTTGGCTTTTTTTAACATATTAATTTCATCTAAACTATCTTACCAAATATTACAATAAATTGGAATGTTGGATTCTGGTAAAATACCAGCTTTAACCCATGTACTAGATAATATGAAGTTGTTCTTTCTCCTCCTGCTTCTCTTATTTGCCACAAAGAAAAGTATTATGGATTTTACAGAAAAAGTTTCTTAAATGATACCATTTTACCTTTCTAGACCCCTTTTTAAAATTTGAATTTAAATTTGAATTCTAACTGTGGCTTTCTTTATATTTAAGGAAGATTATTTCAACATTTCCATAGGAGAAAAAAATCATTCACTTTTGTACAAAACCTGAGTTATCTACTTTAAGCTACTTGACTATGCCTCATCAATACTTTTACTGTAATTCTGTACCTTTTAGAAATGTCATAATGGAAGAGATCTGTTATTTTTTTTCACTGCCTCATATTAGTAAAGTTAAGGTGTGATGGTATAGAGGCAGGGGAAGTTTTAAGTATTATTGAATCACAAAAAGATAATAATCTCATTAAGTACTACATAATGTATCATTTTCTAAAATATTGCATGGTGTGACATAACTGTCACTTAAATAAACCATTTGTCCCAGTCTCCATTCTAGGAATTATGAGAAATCAGAACTGTTG
This sequence comes from Pseudochirops corinnae, assembly GCA_028646515.1. NCBI lineage: Eukaryota > Metazoa > Chordata > Mammalia > Diprotodontia > Pseudocheiridae > Pseudochirops > Pseudochirops corinnae. Next base: position 67,705,798 of record CM053589.1, on the reverse strand, counting down.
CTTTTAATAGTCAACCTTCGCTTTCAGAACAGAAGGCAAGCAAGTCCAACAGCTAAATCTTACTACCTCTCCTGCCCCACTCAACCTATTTTCCTGTCCAGTCATTTTAGGTACATTGAGATAAGAAATTATCAACTGTTTGGGGCACTGACCTTCTACCTTTTTTATTTTTTAATATCTAATCCTTTTTTTTAATATCTCTTCTATTCTTACTCTGATTCTCTTTGGCTACTTTTAATAAGTTTGAGCTGGGAAGATAATGGATCATAGAAGTTTCACAATAATTATGTGTAACATAGATACTCCTCTACCCCACAAAGGATGAACTTGAGGTTGAGGTTATAGGGTCATAGATTTTGAATTGGAAGGGAATGTATAGATCACTGAATTCAATACTTTCATTTTACCGATAACAGAATCTAGAGATTAAATTATTTTCCTAGTGTAACACAGCTGCTTATTGCTAGAAACACAATTTGAACACAGGTCTTCCTGAATCTAAATCTTGTGCTCAATCCACTGAATGCTCTGTACCATATTTATTTGTCTTCCTAAAAAAAAATTTTGGATAATTTTTGTACCCCCAACTCAGTGAGGGAAAGAATATTTACTTCCTTGACAAGGCAATTTCCAGAAGAAAGGTTTATTCCAATTGGGAACATATGAATGAAAGAGATCAGTTGCAAATGTTAAATGTACATGAAATGCAATGAAACAAATCTAGTATTTTAGAAAGCAATTGAGCCATACATATGGTAGAGGGAAGAGAATATACAACTCTCACCATCAGAATTTTCAAAGAAATCTTTCAAGAATCTTTCTTTTCTTTTGAGGGTTAGTAGAATAGCACAAAATAAATATGTACTGGTTGTATTTTCCTTCCAACTCTTTGGGTTTATGTAGTGACCTCTTTAATTATGATAACTCCAATGAGACAAAAAAAGCAAGGCAACAAGGAAAACATAAACCTACAATTTTTTTTTTTTGGTGGATGACCCTTTACGTTCTTGATCACTGACAAAATTCTCACAATTCTGAAGAGTTCTATTAAATTTTTAACACTCTATCCTTTCCAATGGCAGAGAGTCCTTTACTGAATATCGGCCTTAGAGACATGAATTATATATCTATAAATACACTCCTAAAGCAAAAATCAGGGCAACCTTCAAGGCTAAAATAGACCTTTTATATCCCCAGTGATCTCTCAAGTTTAAAGAAAACCACAAACCTGACCAAAAAAAAAAAGTATATATGACAGATTTTAAATGCTAACTTTAAGAAATACATATAGTTCTTGTTCAGGGCACAGGAGAAATCCTAGGAGATTAATGTTTTAATGGGTTGTAGATTTGTATCATGGTGCCTGCAATCGTTTAGTTTTTTAAGCTGTTTGTTTCATGTCTTTCGCAAGCCTATCTAGTTCATGGATCACTACTGGATCCCTATGTGAAAAAAAATTATCATCACCTGCCCCCAGGTTTAATTGGAAAGGAGAGAATGCATAAGAAGGGGGAAAATATCTTATATGGAGATACCCTTGTTGTATATCTTTAACAAGGAACTAAGAAACTTTTAGGGGGAAGGGGATAATGACAGAAAAGAAGACCCCTGATAACCTAATGGGTTAAACTACTTGGAACATTCATCATCCTTGTCAAATGGCAATTGAAAGCTATCAAACATATTGTATTTATAACCATGTCACACCTAATGCCAAATATGGCAGGGTATCTCTAAATATGCTAGAACTGAAACTTTTGCCTCAATTTACATGTCAAATAATCACCATCAACACCTTTAACTTGATTCCCTTTAAATCATTTTCCCTCTAATATTAAAATTCCAATATAAGAGAACTATGAAGGTCTTTATTTGACTTAATTCAATGGATTTATTTTAAAGCATAAACTATTAATGAAGCTTCAAAGATACAAAGACAAAAACAAAACTGTCCTCATAGTCCAGGAGCTTATATTATACTAATTAATCCATTTCCTTAATTAAAAACCAGCAGAGCTAAGTCTTAGGTCTTGTACATGGAGATATAATTTTGATCTCTATTAGGGTTACTAGAAATGAACAAAATTACAAGCAAAATTGAAGGCAACCTTCATGGTATCTGTTGTTTAAAAACTGAAATGACATATTACATTTAGTGAGATAATGATTGAGATCACTACATCTAGGGAACAAAAAGACCTTCGATTTAACATTGTTTTAAATTGACTTTCACTCTTTAACTCTGTTAATCTAAAAACTAGTGACCCTTTCTCAGAGTGAAAAAGGATCCAAAAGATAGCACTGTGGTGTTTGTGGGACATGGAAAGAAAGTAGTCAATGACAGTGTAAGTGTATACATAGGTTAAAGGTGGGGAGTGGAGCTTTTGTCAGGATTATAGATATAGACTAAAAGACACTTCAGAAGCATTGTATGGTCTGTTAGGGGAAAAAAACACCCAACAAACTCACAATTCCATTTGGGTATCATAGATGAATACTACTCTCTAATCCCAGGACACTTTATTCTTAATCTCATAGCAACCCATTGAAAACACACACACACACACACACACACACACACACACACACACACACACAAAATCTCTGGAATTTGTATTCACTACCAAACAATTATATTCAAATTATTCGTTTTTTCCTTGAATCTACAAAACTTCTCAGCAAATGCTTCTTGTATACTTTAGTTTTTAATAGCACTGAGGCCCATGGATTTTCCATAAAAATATATTATTGTAGAAGAAAACTAATGACTGAGTAAGGACTAGAAAATGTAATCCTTGGTTGTGTTAAGATGGTAGAAAACCAATATAGAGATATGTTCATTAAAAAATTAAGGGGCAGCTAGGTGGTGCAGTGAATAGAGCACTGGTCCTGGAGTCAGGAGGACCTGAGTTCAAATCTGGCTTCAGACACTTACCACTTACTAGCTATGTGACTTTGGGCAAGTCACTTAACTCCAAGTGCCCTGCCTTCCCCTCCCCAAAAAAAGCTAAAAAATATTTAAAATGATTGCTGAGAAAATCTAAAATATGGATCTATATAGATTATGCTTATTCTCTTCTTCCTCTCTCTGTCTCTCTCTTCCAAGAACAGCTCTCTCTTTACTCATCTAAGCTCCCAATCTAGCATTTCATGCCTTTGTCTATATGGAAGAAGAGAAAAGTTCATTCATAGTTTGCTTTTCAGAGTAAAGGATTAGCTTACTTTTAGGAATACAAACTCTATATTCCATTTGTACAAGTAGCAAAAGTTTTTAAATTATGCATCAAATAACTCACAAGGCAGATGAATTATATATGCCCTCAACGTAAAGAGTAACCACTACCCAAGTGAAGCTTGCCTGAAGTTTGGGCAAATCTGCAAAGATGATTTTGCTCAATAATTTCCCAAGTCTATTTTCTGGTATAGAACCCAGAGTTCAGGGTGTGGGTTAAAATGTTATCCTGTGATTCTCAAGATGGTTCCTGATTAGTGTAGCTGTAGAATAGGTCAAGATATAGAAGTGTGTCATTTTTCTCATAGCCCTGAGGATAATGGATTGAAGGGTTTTGCCTAATCTAGAAATGGAGCTTAAATGTAAACATTTTGTTCTCACGTTTGTAATTTAAAGTAGTGAAGTATATGTATATTAAAATATTGCAGCACTCTCCTTTCTTTCTTCCCCTCTCCTCCAATAACTCTTCCCCCATCTCCCTCTCCACAGAAGCATTTCATCTAAAGTACTCAGATACTGCTACAAAGGCTCTGGTAAGCTCTGGAACACAGCCCTGCCACAGGTCCAGGAAATAGAGACTAATGACAAAAGCCAATATGCACAGGGTTTTCCAAAAGTCTTTTTAAGATATTAATGCAGTGCCTCATTTAGCCCTCACAGGAGCTCTGTGAAGTAGGTAGGCACCATAAGCACAATTATCCCCATTTGTGTGATCATCCCCATTAAGAAATTCATATGGCACAAATCAAGGTCTTCAAATACTTCTCAGTACATTTGTGCAAGAGGATGCATGTTGCTAAATTTAAAAAAAAATGAGAGGATAAAGGACTGAGGAGAGAAAAATGTATATACACTAAAGATCCATTTGATAAATGAGGAGACAGAGGCTCAAAGAATTTAAATGGCTTTCTATAATGACACAATTTCTGATGCTCAGAGACTGGATTCTAATCCAGGTCTCTGCTAATTCCAAGTCTAGCATGTATTCTACTAAATCATGCTGCTTAAGCCTGTTGGGATAACCAAAAATCCATCAAATAATTCAAAGCTAAGTACAAAACCCACATTTTGGTGAGGACCTTGACACTGGGTATTAGGAGGCCCTTCTTTGATATCCCTAAAGTCTGCTGGATTCCAATCCATTGGCTTAGGGAGATGTCACAAGTAGAGAGGGAATTAAAAAGTTAGGGTTTACACTCCTACATATTCCCTAGAATTCTAGTTTGGAGATTAGACTCTCCAAGAGGATTCCTCTAAGACTGAACTGTGCCATGTCTGAGTGATCCTCAGAAATTCTGACCTGAGCTGAAGTTTTCTCTACTAAGAACATGTGAACCATGAGTTGGAGTTTGCTTCAACTAAGGCCATGCTGGGTTCATGGGCACTACTGACATAGATCTATTGAAATGCCATTTAAATCAATCAGCCTTCATATCATGACAATCAAATTTTCCCTTCTGGGAGATAGAATATTATTTCACCCCTTGACTTTATCCATATGACACATCTAAGAGCTGAGACTAGTGCATGCATACCACCAGAAAGTCCATTCAAACTGACCATGTGATAGAAGTGAATTTTTAGAATAATTTCATGGATTTAATTATTAAACTCCTACTATGCATAAAGAACCACAGTAGACAGTGGGGATAAAAAAACAAAAAAAAAAATACTTCCTGACCTCAAGAAGCTTACATTTTACCAGAATGAATGGGTTATAAAGATGTAAAAGGATTCATGGTTTCTATTTGTTAGGCTTAAAAGTACCATGGGAAGGTACATTTATGAAGAAAAAATTTGATTCATTCTTAAAAAGGCAAAAATGGTGTCTTTAACTCTGAGGTAGATGGAAAATAACAACCAATACATATTTATTATGTTCCTATTGTGTGTAAAACTCTGTTATTTAAAGTACTCTCCTTTCAAATTCAAAAATCCTCAGTTTCCAATAGACCCAAAATGAAATGTACTAGGTATTTTTTTAAATCCACTATGAAAAATGAAATAAATCACTAACCCAGCATGTAAGCAAAGAGGAATATGTATTTATCTAGCAAAAGCAGAAAGTGTTGCTATTTAACAGATGATTTCTAGAATTTCAAGGAAGAAATTCACAAGACACAAACCAGGGCCTTCAACTATCTCCCAGTATAATCAGTGCAAGAGGATGCATGCTGGTAAATAAAGTAAATTTGAAGATTCTATGCATGGTTCCAACAAGGAGGCATCATTGTACTGGGAACACAGCATCAGACAACAGTGGCGTATGGTGTACTGGACAAAGGACTAGATTGAGGCTCAAATAATTTCTGGGCTAGTGTCAATCCTGCCATTTACTAGCTGTAACTTTGTACAGGAGGAAATGTGGTGCAGTGGAAAGTGCTGAGAATATGGAGTCAGAGGACCTGAGAATGAAACCTATCTCTATTACTTACAGCCTATGTGACCTTGGAAATGTTACTTCAACTCTCTGAGCCTCAGTTTCCTCATTTGTAAGATGAATTGAACAATGTTAGAGATTCATATTTTTAATCTAACCTACAACACTAAGTTACTTATCTATGTTGAGACTTACTTTCTCCATCTGTGAAATGGAGTTAATAAAACCTACCCATCTCACAGGATCACCATGTTTTTCAAATGACTTTTTGTATGTGATCACATTTTGTAAATTTGAAACACTTTCCAGCCATAAGGTGGTATTATTGTCTTTGCAAGAGCGAGGAGAAAAGGAAAAAAGGAAGGAACAAGAATAAAGAAAAAAAGAAGCAAAAAAATTATTAGGTGATGTAGCCATTTGAGAGAACTTTTTGAAAAATCACATCTTTAAAATCTGTCACCTTTAGCATATGTTCATAAAACTGTAATTGAATAATTTCACCATCTCATCTGTACTTAAAATTGTACATGTGAATTCTAAGTAGTTGTTTGAGAGTATCTTCAAGGCTATCTTCCCTCCCCCCCCCCCCAAGGGATTTCAGGTTATGGTTGCAAGAGGCTTTTGGAGACTATAAATATGCTTGGGATGGCTTAACAGCTCCAGGGGAAGGCTCTATGTTACTTCTTTATAACATAGATGCTTGCCACCCATTTAGGCTAAATTCATTGGAAGTAAGGATGAACCATATTTGACAATATACTAATCTTTTGTTTTTGTCTTTCTTTTCATCCCAGGAGGTGAATTAGTTATCCCTCTACTTGTAGAAGACCCTTTAACCCCCCCTCCTATTGCTACTCGTGCACCTTTCATTACACTCCCCCCTACCTTTCGCCCCCTCCTCACCATTATTGAGACCACCAAAGATTCCCTGTCCATGACCTCTGAGGCGGGGTTACCTTGCTTGTCGGACCAAGGCAGCGATGGTTGTGATGATGATGGCTTGGTGATATCTGGGTATGGCTCAGGGGAAACCTTTGACTCTAACCTGCCCCCTACTGATGATGAAGATTTTTACACCACCTTCTCCTTGGTAACAGATAAGAGTCTTTCCACTTCAGTCTTCGAAGGTGGCTACAATGCACATGCGCCCAAGTGGGAATCCAAGAACTTTAGACCTAACAAAGTCTCCGAAACTGGTAGGACTACTACTACCACATCTTTGTCCCCTGAGCTGATCCGCTCCACAGCTTCCTCCTCGTCTGGGATGGTGCCCAAATTGCCAGCTGGCAAAATGAATAACCGTGAGCTCAAACCCCAGCCTGATATAGTGTTGCTTCCGTTGCCCACTGCCTATGAGCTAGACAGCACAAAGCTGAAGAGCCCACTAATTACTTCCCCCATGTTCCGTAATGTGCCCACAGCAAACCCCACAGAGCCAGGAATCAGACGGGTTCCGGGGGCCTCAGAGGTGATCCGGGAGTCGAGCAGTACAACAGGGATGGTCGTCGGCATTGTGGCTGCTGCCGCCCTCTGCATCTTGATCCTCCTGTATGCCATGTACAAGTACAGGAACAGGGACGAGGGGTCCTATCAGGTGGACGAGACGCGGAACTACATCAGCAACTCTGCCCAGAGCAACGGCATGCTCGTCAAGGAGAAGCAGCAGAGCTCCAAGAGTGGCCATAAGAAACAGAAAAACAAGGACAAAGAATATTATGTGTAAAATTAAAAAAAATAAAAATAAAAAAGAATTCAAAACAGAATTATTTATATATAAATATATAAATACTTTAAAAAAAACACAAGATTTCACAGCTATAAGAACTGTTATACCTATAATGAGATTGGGAGCTACAGTTGGTGGGAGAAAAAAAACACACAAAGATATATATGTGTGTGTATATATATATATATATACATTTATTTTCAGACATGGCTGTTCCGTATCAGTCATGACCTGGAGACAGAGAAGTCTGCCCTTCTGTATCATAAAGCATACTTAGCTCTGGAGCAGACAGATAGCTCCACCACTTTAGCTGGACATTGAAGTTTCCATCTCTTTTGTGGACCTTTGGACAAAAGGTAGAAGACTTCATGGCTTACTTGTTTCATAACTCCAAGTGAGTCCCTAATGATGTTTGTGACCCTTGACTGTATCAATGATTTTTCAGTTTTATTATTTTAAAAAAAAAAGGAGAAAAAAAGATTAAAAAAAACAACAACAGCAAACTGATCTGGCCCCAGCCAGTATGTGTGTAACTTTTCGAGATCTGAGGGGAAAAAATGTGGCTTTGGGGTTTTTGTTTATTTTTTTGAGACTAAGACTGGACATGAGTTGACAAGAAAAAATACAGAAAAAAAAAGTGAGAGACTATTGCCATATATGAACTCAAAAACTATACATGGTGTTCACTCTACATATCAGGTTGTGGTGTGTCTAGAATCAATCGTTTGTTTTCAGTGAGACGCTTTGCTGGAAATGCAGCAAATGCTTGAAATGATGATGTGAGGTTTAAAGCAGGTACCCTAGGATCTGACTCCAGTATTTGAAGACCAAACTCTTTGAACAGATGGGTTTAGGACTCCGTTCATCAGGGCTATTGGCTTTATTGACAATACTGTTCAAATGCATTAGCACAGTCAAATTGTGGTAAAGAGGAAAAAGGTCAGCTGTTGGGAGCTGAAACAACCCACAAACTAAAATGAGCCTTTCCTGGGGAAGTGGGGGGGAGGGAGCCTGGTTCCATGAATGATTGCAATGCATGCAAAAAGAAAAAGAAAAGAAATTTTTTTTAAAAAAAATCAGTTAAATAATCAAAACAGACAAATATGGGAGTTCAACTTGTGACAGAATAACAAAAGGTCACACAAGCCAAACACATCATGAAAGAGTACAAAATGCATAGTTTTTTTTCCAACATAATGTTTTTCATATGTAATTTTAATTTTGTAGCTTGACACTTACAAATAACTCTGTCCTTCCATTTGCCCATTCCCTCTCACCCTCTCTTTTATAAAAAATAAATAAATGAATGAATAAAGCTGCTGTGACACACACAAAGGAATTTAATAGTATAATATATATGAATATATATACAGATATATTTATCATGGTATGTTTGATGGGACGACTGGAACGGAAAATCTGTTAAAAGTCTTGAAGTAGAATGAGAATGTTGTTTTAAAAAGAAAATAATGAAACAACAAAAAGTAAACCTTAAAAATGTGAAGACGATGTGAGTTTTAGTTTTGTCACAGTCACCTGTGTCAAAAGAAAAAAAATCTCAGATTCTGTTTACATCTTTTGCTAATTTTTTTTTTGCTTGTGTAATTTCTTAGATAGCCACCTATGTACATACTGCTTTGAGGTTTAACCGTTCTTTTTGTTTCCATTTGTTTCTTCTTTACATTTTGTTTTGTTTGTTTTTTTTAATTTTTTGAAAGGGGTAACTTAATGTATAGAAAAATAAAAGTGGTTGTGTGGCCATGGCTATTGCATACAAAAAGTAAGAGAAAAAACACAAACATAACAACACACAATGACAAAAACAAAATGAAGACTCTGGAATATCAGAAATATAAATTTTCTTTGTGTACAGATGAAAACCAATCAGCTGTTTAGATTTAGAAATCTATTCTTGCTGGTGTTTGTAAGTTGCATGAATATTTGACTTTGAAGAAATACCCAGGGACAAAAAAAAAAAAAAAGTATTCTAAAATGAAGATAGCCTTCTCTAATGTATATGGAAAGAGGGGTTCCTGGTTATCTGATCCTTTCGATGTAAGTGTTTGGGGATTCTTTTGGATTTTTTTTGTTTAAGATTTTTAAAAGAAAGGTTAAAAATGTATGAAAGCACAGTTTTAAGCAACTTAAATGGCCCAACCTATATGAAGTTGATTATATCTCGATGTCTGTAAGATTGCTGTTCTTGGAGTCTTGGAGTCTTGTGAAATGATTTTCCTGCTTTCTTTTCCATTTGTTTTTTTTTCCTTTTTGAGTAAACACAATCTTTGTTCTGTTCTTTTTTTGTGTAAGTTTCTATTTGTACAATTTTTTGGAAACATGTGCATCCTGTATGTGGGCTTCTACCATATCCCTGTTTTATGGACAGAACCTTAAGGAATTTCTTTTATGTTGTTGTGATGTTACTGCTTTTTTCTTTTTCCTTTTCCTCTTTTCTTTTTTTCATATTTGCATTTTTGTTCAAGGATATGCTTAGCAATAAAATGTTCTTCCCAAAGCCCTGGAAGTGGATGTATTTTTATTTCAAAAAATTAGATGGGGGAAAGGGAAGAAGAACTTACAAATGGGGAATGATGAAAACTGAATGAATGTTCACAAAGCACCTCTGAACATGATGCCAAATAACCTAATCAGTCACTAGCTACTTACACAAACTTACTACAAGCAGATTAATTATGATGAAAAATAATAATTATCCATCAGTTGAAACGTTGCAGTCTCGACAGCTAGATGACAGAGTAGTACCAAGAGAAGTTAGAATTTCATTATAAATGCAGAAGGGAAAAGTTAAAATTCCAGAATAGCTTCTTGAGGAATATGAAAAAAAAAAAAAAGCATGAAAGCTTTTTAATCAAGAAAGAAGATGCCCGGCTCATGTTAACCAACAATAAATCCTTTCTGGGTATGAGGTATGATAAACTGTGTTATTGGGAAGGGGATTTTCTGGTCAATTAAGGGAACTGAAATTATTAACACACTATGATTCTATGTTATCCTAAGGAATCTTGGGAAATGATCATACCTAAACTACACATGGATGAGAAGGGTTTAAAGAATTATAATGCAGTGCCTCTAGAAAAAACATTTAATTTGAAGCCTTAGAACCTGAGTTCAAATCCAATCATTTGTCACCTGTGTTGCCTTGGGTAAAATCACGTCATTTTTCTGGACCTCATTTTCCCCAAACAAAAAATGAAGAAGTTTAAGGGGCCTTGGTGGTGCAGTGAATAGAGCACCAGCCCTGGAGTAAAGAAGAGTTTGAGTTCAAATCCAGCCTCAGACACTTAACACAAAACTAGCCATGTGACCTTGGGCAAGTCACTTAACCCCAATTGCCCTAACTTCTCCCCTCCAAAAAAAAAAAATGAAGAATTTGGATTAAATGACCTCTGTGGTCCCTTCCAGTTCTAAATCTATGATCCCATGAACAATATCACATATATCTCTTTGATAAATCGAAGGGCTTCTCAGAACACCATAGGACCTTCACTGTGGACATCTTCTAGTCCTGTACTATAATCATACAGAAACTATTTAGTTCTAGATGACTAATGAATAAAACAAGTTTTGTTGTACCAAGTTTTCCTCTTTTTGTGGGCAACTACTTCGCTTCCAGTAAGCATGCCATAGGAACTTTTTCATGGACTCTAAGTGCATCTTAGATGTTGCCTATGTGAAGAAAGGCTCTATGGCTATGCACACAAAGTAATCTGGACCCCAAACCAAAGGACATATATTTTGGACTTAGTGAGTAGCCAGTAGTACTGTTGTCATTTATACCTTTTGAAATGCCTAAATAAATCATTGTTGTCAAGGTGTGACCCCTGGCACTAAACAAATAAATAAACACAAACAAATTTCCAGCCTACTTTGGGATTACTAGGTTAATAGATTAAATTAAGCTTCTTCTGGTTAGAAGCTTCTACTGAATGGGTTAATGGAACTACTTAACGTTTTCTTTTTTAAAAAATAAATTTATTTATTTACTTCTAGCTTACAACATTTAGCTTTACAGTCCCTTGAGTTCCAAATTTTCTTCCCTCCCCTTCCCCCGTGACAGCAATGCAATTCAAAATAGGTTCTACAGATACCTTCATATTAAACGTTAGTCAAGTTGTAAAGAAGAACCAATGGAACGAACAATGAGAAAGGAACAAAACAAAGGAAAAAGAGAGAGAGAAAGAGCAAGTAGTTTGCTGCTGAACATATTCTTTTTGTTAAAAGGTTCTTGAATGAGAAATTCTCTTAGTTCCCTTTCATCTTTAACTTTCTATGATTCTAACTCAAGTGGTAGAAACACATCCATTTATAATCATATCGGTTCTAGGTTTGGTGAGTCGATGTTCTTTCAAACAAAAAGTTTGCCCTAGTCTACACCGACAACTTGAACCATCAAAATATGCCTCTTTTCTTCAGAATGAAATGTATCAACTAAAAGGTATTTGCTGAATTGCTGCTAAACGCTGTCAGAAAACATAAGAAGTTGAAGATGTAATCCCTGCCTTTAAAGATTCTGTAACCTCCCCAGAGAAGCATAACTTAATTAGAGAGCAACCCACAGCAATACAGCATCAAGGGAAAAGCTGTTAAGGTACCAATATCATGAATTAAGAGAAGGGAAATGGTTTCAGGGAGGACATAAGATTTAACCTGCCCCCATAGCCTTCCTTAGTGATTGAATTGAGTGTCCTCCTTCCTCTTCCTCTGGCCACATAGGATATTGTACCCTTACCTTTTGGAGCTTTGCCCAAAGGAATGTAAATTTTGATCGTGGAAACCTCAAAAGGAACCTTGGGGTTTACATGGTAGTTTTTTTTTCTTAAGTACCACACCTTAGACCCAATTCACTCTGGCTCTCATTGGCTGGCCAACAACAGGTCCTTGGCCAAGCTCACTTGGTCTTTGTTTGGGCCGGGATTGACTCTGAGTAAATGTAAATAGCAATTGTTTCTGTTTTGGCAGGAAGCCCTGAAGGTCTTCTCCTCCCAGATTTTTTTTTTGACTTGGTAAGAGGCCATCCACTGCCTCATTTCTTACCTAACCTTAATCATTGAATGGATGGTGTGTCAGTCAAACTGTTAAAGATCTTACTTTGAAAAGGCCAATGTCTCCCAGTGCATCCTGGACCATCTCCAGTTATTTTGATTTATATCTTATCACTGGACCAAGATGTCTCAGGAAGAGAAAGTAAGCCTAGTGATTTTGCACAACTTTCCCTCAGTTAAATCCAAATCACCTTCCTGACGCCATCATCTTCTTCAAGAACAAAGGACAAACAACAAGCTAGAGTGTGGATCATTTTGTGCTAAAGGGAGCAACATAAATCCAAGAACCAGGATTGGTATGGAACATTTGGAGAAAGAGCAAAGCACCCAATCTAGTTACATCAGAAGATTCATGAGGGGGACCAGTAAAAGTAAAGTTAAATATTTAGGGTAGGATCTAATTATGGAAGGTGTTGAAAGCAAGTAAGACACCTTAAAACTTTCTGTGCTAGGAAATAAGGAGCCATTATCAGGTCAAAACTACGAATAATAGCTTTCATTACATAGCATTTTTTAAAGCTTTGCAAAGTACTTTACATATTATGCCATTTGATTCTCACAATAACTCTGTGAAGTAGATGATATTATTAGAGGCAGTCAGGTGGCACAGTGGAGGGACCTGGACCTGAACTCAGAAAGGCCAGAGGTCATTAATTTGTCCTCTGAGTTAGTTCCAAGACTATATGACTCTGGGCAAGTTACTTAGTCTTATTATGTCTCAGGTTCCTCTTTTGTAAAATATGTACAATAATAGCATCTATTTCCCAGTATAGTTGTGAGTTTAAAACAAGAGATTTGTAAAGCACTTTTCAAACTTTAAATACTAGCAATTATTATTATCCTCATTGTATGAATGAGAAAATTGAAAAGTGATTTTTCCAAGATCAAGCCCTTAGTAAATGTCTAAAACAGCATGTGACCATAGGTCAGTCCTCACTCCAATACCAGTACTCCATACACTATAGCAGCTAGCATGGTCAAAAATTATTATTTTGTATTGGTTTAGGAAAGACAATGGTATATCAACCATTTGATTCCTTAATCCTGTTGATGATTTTCAAGCAAAATAATTTTGGTTCATTTTCCACTGAAGATCTAAAGCCATTAGTTTCTAAGTCAACACCTTTTAAAAAAGAATGCAGGGCACCCTCAAAATATTTCTTAGTTCACTGTTAAGTTCTGATAGCTTAAAACTGCACTAAGATTTTGGACCATAAGTTATAAAAGCTTTAAATATTTAAATATTTGAATATTCTTGAGTGAAGAATGTAAATCATAAAAGCAAAAAGCAGTAAAATTTTGACTAATGATAATGACTGATGTTGGTCCTATAAAACTGATGATGAACCTGTTCTTCAGAGAAGTTTAAAGGTAGCCTGAAGAGAACAGGGTCAAAAGGAGTGCGTTAGGATGGGGAAAGATAAGCCTGCTTTCAGGTTGAGGTGAGGGAGTCACTGGAAAGAGAAAGCTTGGGATTGAAAAAGAATTTGGGAATAAAGGACAAGGGAGGAGCTGGGGGCATGATTACAAATTAGCCTTGGAAAAGAGGAGGCTTATTACTTCTTCTGAGTTAGAGGGTCATGTCACGAAGGGTCTAAGAGGTCCTCTAGTCTAAGGAGAAAGATGGGAGTTATGGGTATGCAAATATGGGTATGCACTGTGGGAGGTAGTGACCATATTAGGTGACTTTGCTTAAATGTTTTTCCTTGTTGCAAAGAAGAGTTCAGAAAAGCAGAAGGGTTATCTTTAGGGGGGAAATGATTATGATGCAAAGACAAAAGGTAGCAATAAAATAATAATTCTATACATTTCCAAAAACTGCTTTTTAAGCACTTTTAATCTATTTCCATAGCCCCTATCACTAACTTCTCTCTCACACAGAATAATAGAGGGAAAGAAGTGCAAAGGATGCTACATAAGTGACAGTCTAAGGATTATGAAGATTCCCCTTCCTTTTATAGGCCCTGAGCAGTTTAATGACTTACCTATAGTCACAAAGCTAGTAAGTTGCAGAATCTAAAGAGAGTTGTTGTTTTTGAAACTTCAATTTAGTGCTCTTTCCACTATATCTCCAATGCTTTCTTAAAAAAAAAATATGCAGGCAAATTTCAACCTCTCACTCTCAAAGTGATTAGCTCACCATTGTGTGTGGTAGGAAGATTTCCTTATACACACAAGACTAAAATGCCTACTGTGCCTTTCATCACTAAGTTTATTTTTTCTTTAACTAGTATTACAAAGTATTCATTGCCTTCTTGTGATCCATTAGGCTCTTTTGTGTCTTGCCTGTTTCCCAGACTATCACTTATTTCTTATGCTTTCATTACTGTTTGCTTCTCCTTTGTAACTATTATACCTAGCTATTATAGATGTTGATCCTCATTTTCTACATCTAACTTCACTTGAGTTATATCTTTGGGTAAGCTTTGAACTCACCATTTATTAGCCTAATGATCTAAGTTCTGTTTTACACGACTAGCCAATTGAGTTTACCTCCCAACCATGAAATGTAAGACAAAAAAGGCTCTCGTGGCTATTAATGGAGGATATCTTGAAACACTGAACGGCAGACTCATTCTTTTCTGGGGACCAGCTGCACATATTTTGAACCAAAGAAGGAAAGTTAATTTTCAGTTTCCTTTTTAAAAAATAGTTCAGTGCCTTTTTCTCAAGAGTATTCATTGTTCCTTTCTTTTTGATTTTTTTTTTCTTTGTAAGAACCCGGATAACTTCTACATACCCTTCATAAGTCAAGAGAACCAAGACTATTCTTTATTCCATGATTACGGTATTAGAGAGGCTCATTTTCACTCCAAATAGTCCTACCTTGCTATTAAACACATACTCATATCAGGTTTTCTGGACTTTAAGACTTTCAATAATATAATTAACATGTACCCCATGTTTCTGCTTTGATATATCCTTTTCAAACACAGAAGACAACCATTCTAACCTGCCTTTTAGATGGTCTTGTGTGCAGCTAGGTGGTGCAGTGGATGGAGGGCCATAAATGAAGTCAGAAAGATTCATCTTACTGAGTTCAGATCTGGCTCAGATACTTACTAGCTGTGTGATCCTGGGAAAGCCACTTAACCTCCTTTCAGCTTCAGTTTCCTCATCTGTAAAATAAACCAGAGAAGGGAAATGGCAAACCACTCCAGTCTCTTTGCCAAGAAAACCCCAAATGGGGTCACAAAGAGTCATACATGACTGAAAAAACTCAACAACAACATCAACAACAGATGGCCTTTGTAAATTATTGCAGCCAAAAAATCCAGCACCTTTATCTAATAAATCTCTTTCTGTCTTAGATATGGTGATCATCATGCAGTCTATCCCTGAAACCTTTCTAGCTTGGTAACAACTGCCAGAACTGGGGGAGGCATAGGATGCAAGGTTGTCTCCACATCAAAGTGAGGCATCTGAGGATATTAGTACTACTGAAATTTTCAAGTAAAATATTAAGCCATCTAAACTTTAGAGAAGGAAGAAGCCAAAATTTTAACTGATATAGAACCTTAAATACTTTTTAATGGAGATTCTTGCATTGAGAAGCAATGTGTATAGTAAAAAAGTAAAGTACTTGATCTGAGTCAAAGAACTTGATTTTACATCCTGCTTCTGACTGCTTCTAACTGTGTAACCTTAAGCAAGTCACTTAATCTCTCTCTGGAACTTAGTTTTCCTCATCTCTAAAATGTCAATGCTGGACTAGATGGCTTCCAAAGTACTTTCCAACACAAAATCTGGGATCCTATGACCTCATTTCTCACAAAATAAAAGGAAAGAGAGTTATGTTGCTGAAGATTCAAAGAATAGTTATTGCAAGTCAACAGGCATATATTGTTTTGAGTTTCTAAATACATAGTTTCTTGTGTAAGGGTTTTGTGGGGGTTAAACTATCAAACTCTTGATCTTTGATGGGCCTTTGATAACACGATTTCAGTACTTCTCCAAACTCAAAAAAGGTTAACAATCTTTAATCAGACATTTTACATAATTCAACAGAGAGGGCTTCTAGCTATCTGACTACAACAAATTTCTAAAAAGGTCCCAGAAGGAAGAATGATTAAGAATACCAAAGATAACAAGCAATAAGATCTATGCTGTTGAGAACTGCAAAAGAATAGTGCCAGAAGCCTAGAGTGTTTTGAGCATGGATTAAGTAGAGCAGGAGAAATGCAGAGGCCAGATCTGTAGCATAAAGGAAACAGAATCTCAGCTCTGGCTTGTTGCAGTAGCAGGAGGTAACAATCTCCCATAGCTCACTGAACATGAAGACAGGGCTGGGCAATATGGCGACTGAATAGAATGCTTGGAGCTGCAGTGTACAGCCTGGGCAACAAGGAGTAGAGGACCCAAAAGACTGCTGAGCCCAAAGCTCTATAGGGACAGCACAGCAAATAGGAGATCACAGAACTGGGGACCTTATAAGAGACCTGCAAACAGCAAAACCTAATATGTCCAACTTCTGGGGCATGAGAGAAGTCCAGGAGAGTACAGCCTAGTGGGAAATAAAGAGAAATCATAGTTAAGCCCTATTAATTTAACAAAGATGACAATGATACCTAAATTAATTTAAAATTTTAATAGAATATTGTGAGAAACGTGCTCACCCTGGAAAGAACGATGCTCGCTGTGAAGCCAGGAAAGTTCTCATTACGTTTATTTTTACATTCATTGTGAATGAATGAGTAACTCCTGAATGGAGTATGATTGCTCAGACAAAAGCAAGTCTTTTTATATGTTCCCAGTTTGAATTTCCCTCTTTGCTCTCCATTGGCTAGATGCAACTTCCTGGATCTCCCACTGCATGTTCCCTTACTTAATATGTTTCCCCTCAAACATCTTGTTAAGCTTTAGGACAAACTTCTGACCTTTTACCTGATTAGAAGTTTGGTTCTGTTAGGTTGAAGGTTCTGTTAGGTTGAAGCTCTGATTAGAACTAGTCACCTCTGACTTATATTCTGTTATCATTCAAAGCTAGTTTTAATCCCGTGGAAACAGATTTCCTTCTTTTGTTTCTCACAATATCAATTAAGCTAACAAAATCATTACTCTATAGAACTAGACCAAATTACAATAAAATTCATCTGGAGGTACAAAAGGTCAAGAATCTCAAGTTGAACAATGAAAACAAATGGGAAATAACTGGATCTCAAACTATACTAAAAAGCAATAATTGTCCAAATAATATGCTACTTATTAAAGAATAGAAAAATTAATCAATGTAATTGACTAGTGAGGATGATTGTTAAAAAAAAAAACCTAGAAGGAATGATATAACCTATTACTTCAGGCACCTCCTCTTACAGTTGAGAAAACTAAGGATCAGAGTTCTTAAGTAACTTACTTAAGATTAACCAACTGGTAATCTTCAGAGGTGGAATTTGAACACAAATCCTCTAATGCCAAGGCCAAGGCTTTTTAAGTTGAATAAATGATTAGCAAATCGGTTGGTAAATTTTAGGATTAAAAACTACTCAGGTAATAATTTAATATTCGATAAAAACACTTGAAAAAATTTAAAATCAGCGTAGGTAGAATTGGGTTTAGGTCAACACAGACAAAACAATAAGCTACATATTGACATATAAGCTAGATATAATAGATCATAACATAAAAAAACTAGAGGATAGTTGAAGGAAATATCTTTCACAACTAAGGGTAAAAGAAGAGTTATTGAACAAGAAAGGGAGGAATAAAGAATTACACATAATAAAATGTACAATTTTGGCTATGTAAAATTTCAAGTTTTTGCACAAACAAAATCAATGCAAATAGAATTAGAAAGAAAAACATTATTTGGGGAGGGAGAGTACT
Organism: Pseudochirops corinnae; assembly: GCA_028646515.1. Taxonomy (NCBI): domain Eukaryota; kingdom Metazoa; phylum Chordata; class Mammalia; order Diprotodontia; family Pseudocheiridae; genus Pseudochirops; species Pseudochirops corinnae. The sequence continues at coordinate 67,687,574 of CM053589.1, read as the reverse complement.
TTGCAGCAACATTCTGTGATACAAAACTGATTTCCAGGATATCTTGATATCTGATAAATGTACATAATAAAAAGAGGCATTCTCCAATATACAAATGGTCAAGCAAAATGAAAAGCAGTCCTCAAATGAAGAAATTGAAACTTACTAACAACCATATGGGAAAAAAAAATGTTCCAAAATGTTTATAATAAGAGAAAAGCAAATCAAAACAATTCTGAAGCTCTACCTTGCAGTAGCATATTGGAAATGATAATAAAGGAAATAAGGATGGAAAGGAAGGAAATAAGCATGTATTAATCTTTTATTATATGTCAGCTATTATGCTAATCATTGAGGATACAAGTGCAGGCAAAAAGAATGTTCATCCTTGTCTTCTAGGATATTCTAATGGGGAAGGACACAAAAGGACCTCAAAAGTGGAGAAGGAAGGGAATGAAGTTACTTGGTGTGGGGTCATGATTTTGAAGTTCAAAAAGTAAGGAACAGGGCTGGGAAGGGAATGAAAGCAGGCCAGCCTAGGCCTCTTTACAAAATAGTTGTTTGCTTTCCATGAAGAATTCATAAATGCAAGAAGGAAGGCAGATATTGCTGAGACATATTCCATTATGAAAAGGTTACAGGTGTGGTAGGATGTTCTAGGCAATGAGTAAAATTCCAGGATGAGAGAGGCATGATTTTGAAGTCCAGAAAGTCAGGTGCAGGCCTGGGAGAGGAATGAAGCCAGGCTTTCATTACAGTAGTTGGAAGTATTGGCAGTAGATAGTACACTAATGCAGTTAATCAGTTTATAGAGCAATGAAAACCATTCTGGAAATCAATTTATGGGAGAAGCACCATTGACTGCTAGGAAAACCTGACAGCAGTCTGGCAGAATTTAAGTGTAGTCCAATACTTCACACCATATACCAAGATGAGTTCCAAATGGATACATAACCCAAATATAAAAGGTCACATCATACATTAGAGGAACAAAGAAGAAATTATCTTATAGGTCAATGGATAGAGGAAAAATACATGACCAAACAATCCTTATAATCACATAAGAGAAAATGAACAGTGTTGATTAGATGAATTTAAAGTTTTGCACAAACTGATATGATAAATTAGAAGGTAAAAAGGCAATGGGGAAAAAAAATATTGGCAAAAACTTTCTCTGAAAAAGGTCACATATCCAAGGAATATAAGGAACTGATTGTAGCAGCAAGCACCCTAGCATATCCAGGATGGCAGCTAGCACAGGTTCTTTGATCTGTTTTTCTAAAGGAAAGCAACTCAAATGAGGTAAACAATCTTTAATCAAACATATATATATATATACACATACATATATATGTATATGTATGTGTGTGTGTGTGTGTGTGTGTATATACTTAATGTATATATCAGTTACTTAGCGCAAGGAAAAAAATCAGCACCCTGAACTTCAGAAAATACAAACAGAAGTTACAAGCAGACAAAAAATATAGACGGAGAAAAAACAATTCAACACACAGGGCTTCTAGCTGTCTGACTATCACATACATACACAGTTAGTTACCAGAGAGAGAAGCACCAACATCTGTGAGCCCCGCAGGGGGCTCATTGGCTGCCCAGAGTCTCATCTGGCAAATCACACAACTCTTCCCAAAGTGAACCTCAAAGCAAAACCTCACCTCCAGAAGTATATGGAGCCTTCTCCAGGGTCAGAGAACATCACAAACCTCAGTGATCCACTGCCTGATTACAAAGTAACAAGGTGTGGACAGTCCTGAAAAACAAGCCTCCCCTAAGCAAGCTTCTCCTGTTGGGCTCTGCTCCACCTTTCAGCAGAGTCCTCTCACCACAGACTCCATGTGACCACATTCAGCCTATTAGAAGGCACAATATATTTTCAAATCAGGGAAGGTCCTCAAATTACCTTAGGCCTATTAAGTGGTGGGGAAGAACTTCAAATTTCCTTACCATTACATCGATTCAAATTTATAAGAATAAGATCCATTCCCCAATAGATAAATTGCCAAAGGATATTCCAGACAGAGTTCAAAAGAAGAAATCCAAGCTATCAACAATCAGACAAAAATACTTTGTCACTAATAATTAGAGAAATAAATGCACATTAAAACAATTAAAAGCGGGGGGCGGAGCCAAGATGGCGGCGTAGCAGCAGCAATATATCGCAGCTCTCACATAGCCACCCCAAAATACCCATGGAATA
>CM053589.1:67656945-67684880 GCA_028646515.1 Pseudochirops corinnae | reverse complement strand
GGCTGACGAGGGAAAAAGAGAAAGATCTAGAATTTAAAGCTCTATAATCAAATATTAAAAATATATATGTATATATATGTGTATATATATATATATATATATATATACAATTATTATTACTATTATTATTAACTACATCCAACTGGAACTTAAGATTCACAGGCACTGTGGTAGGGAGATTCATCCTGCCCTTTCAGAAAGTTAGAGGAGTGATGGGGGAGGACATAGGAGAGATTAGATTGGGGGAGGGATCATACAAGGGGATGGCTGTTTGGGGGGGGTAGGAGAAATATGGGGAGAAAATTTGTAACTCAAAAATCTCATGGAAATGAATGATGTAAACTAAAATAAATAAAAGAAAAAGAAAAAAAGAATAAAAAAGAATAAAAAATAAATAAATAAAGAGGCAGAACCCACAAAAGGATGAAGTGAAACAATTTTCCACCCCAAAACAATCTAGACCAACAGAAGAGTACCAGGGTGAAAGTAGAGCTCAGTCCAAGGCAGGCCACACCAGCTCAGACTCTGCCCTAGCAAAATAAGAACAGGCCTTGGGGGAGACTGAATTAGTGACTGCAGTGGTGGTTTCTGAACCTCTCAGCCTGCATATGGTAAAGGGATCAGGCAAATAGTCAGAAGAGAATCATAGGCATCCCTTTGTTGTCACTGGGGGCAGGACTCTGTTGTATTGCCAATATTTGGATCTGAGTTGCAGTGCTGGGCCTCAGTCCCAGGGCAAGGAGGAGAACTAGCATACCAAAGCACACCTCATGGTGGGGCAGGGGGAGACCCTGGTCTTAGTTCCAGGGTGGAAAAGAATGCTTGTGCACAGACCAGTGCACAGTACCAGAGAGTAGTAAACACAACTATCCTGAGAGCAAACCACCTTGGAAGAACTGAAAACTTGCGGGTCCCCAGAATTACCACTGAAAACTATTACCCCAAAAAGAAACCTGAAGCTTGGGACAGTGTCCTCTCCACTCTGGAAGCAGAGCCTCACTATTTAGCATAAAGCTAAAAGTCAATAAATAGGTTGGAAAATGAACAAATAGCAGAAAAACTTCCTGAAAGTTACTACAGTGACAAGGAAGATCAAAACACACACTCAGAAGAAGATAGTAAATTCAAAACTCCTGTATCCAAGTCTCAAAGAAAAATATAAATTGACCCCAAAACATGGAAAAGCTGAAAAGGGATTTTTAAAATCAAGTAAGGGGGGGGGTAGAGGAAAAATTGAGAAGAAAAATGAAAGTGACATAAGAAAATCATAAAGAAGAGAAAACAGTTTGGTAAAGGAGGCACCAAGAAATACTGAAGAAAACAGCACTTTAAAAAACATTGTAAAAGAAGCACAAAAATCCAATGAAGCAAAGAACTTAAAAAGCAGAATTGACCAGTACAAAAGCTCACTGAAGAAAAAAAATGTCTTAAAAATTGGAATTGAGTAAGTGGAAGCTGATGACTTTATGAGATGTAAAGAAACAATAAAACAAAATCAAAAGAATGAAAAAATAGGACAATGTGAAAAAAGTAGCAATGAATTTAAAAAGGAGGAATATACCTGTGACAGAACTCACAAAAGGATGGAGTGAAATGATTTTCCAGCCCAAGACAACTTAGATCAGCAGAAAAGGTGTGCTGTACACAACACTGTTCAGTGGATAATATTGTGCTGATTGCAGTAAGTCCTAATACAACATAAGATCTCTTCAATGATTACTCAAAAGAGATGAGTCTAATCATTTCTACAGGAAAAAAAAGCAAAAACAAAAACTAACATATAGATAATGTGAATTGTCATTGACCAGTCCAGTGAAGCAGTGGTACATATATTTGGCATAGACAGTACAAATAGAAAATGAGTTGTGACCAGGAATGGATAGAATAACAGGAAACAGAAAAAATTTTCAGATATGCAGATGGAGAAATTATAGCTTCATTCTTCTCACTAATATAGGTCATTTGATGAGAGAAAGGAGCTAGTGAAAGGATAAGCCTTGATAAGGGCAGAGAGTTTTGATAGTAAATGGTCAGCATGACGTAAAGGACTTTATCAAAGACAAATAGGATTCCTTCTCAGCATTGTTTAACCCTAGTGAGTTGGAATACATGAACAGTTATTCTCATGATTTCCAAAATTCTTCCTGAAGCAGTACACTACTTGGAAGATGAATCCTTTCTTTTCTCTCTTAAAGAAGAAAAAAGCAAAACAAAACATATTCATTGGAAATATCAAGTAGGGGTCCTAAAACTCCCATTCTTGAAAGTCAGATCGGTTTCCGTTTTGGGTCATCCTCAATGGTAAATAATCTCATTTAAACTGTCATTTTTTTTTTCTTTTTGGAAGGGGGAGGGCAGGGCAATTGGGGTTAAGTGACTTGCCCAAGGTCACATGGCTAGTAAGTGTTAAGTGTCTGAGGCCAAATTTGAACTCAGGTCCTCCTGACTCTGGGGCTGATGCTCTATTCACTGCACCACCTAGCCACTCTAAACTGTGTCTTGTCTGAAGCTTAAAGATTTTCTGCTTCTTATGCTCACTTCTAGGGTATCTGAGTTAGCTAATAGGCTAAAAATCCATCTTGAAACATATGATTGCAAAAGAAATAAATATATAAATATGACTCAGAAACAGTGTTAGTATTACAGAAAGCAAATCCCAACCCTGCTACTCATTAGCCGTATGACCTTGGCAAGTCACTTAGTCGAATGACTGAAGTAAGTCACCGAACACAGCTATCTCTGTGTTTACACAGCTGACCCACATTCTGCTCATCTTTAAAAGAAAGGATAGGCCTAGATAATCTATAACGTCTCTTTCAGTTCAAAACTGATGATCCTATGACCTAACGGCAGTAACAAGAAATGTACTCACAACTTCAGTAAGGAAAACCCATGAAATACACGTGGAGTTCCTCATCAAAGATCATGTTGGCATTTACCTTGTTGTAACTTCTCTTTGTATCTGTTTCTGTTAGACCCTTGCTCTTCTTCCTTGAGCCCGTTCTGCATCTATTGCAACTACTCGTGTGGCTCAGTCAGGCCATTAAGACTCCCAAGAATCTTCCTTACGAGAAGGGACCTTGGGCACTGGCCCATCAGCAAATGTCTGTTACTGTCGCACCTGTTATCACTCTCAAATACTCAAGGCACCTGTGAACCCAAAGCTTGCCTCTCCTCTCCATAGTATTTATTATTCACCAGTGAATAATCCCAAGTTCCATCAGCTCATAGAAATGTGGTAAATGTATTCTTTCCTCTCCTCCAATCAGCACTTCACTAGGTTTCCTTGATGGGTAGGATGGGAAAAAGAGGAATACAGGTTTTTATATGGGTATACTACACACACTCATTTGGTCAATAAACCCTTATTAGGTATCTACTATATGTCAGTCGCACAGTGAATAGAGCACTGGGCCTGGAGTCAGGAAGACTCATTTTCCTAAGTTCAAATCTGGCCTCAAAAACTTGCTAGCTGTGTGACCCTGGGCAATTCACTTAAACCAGTTTCTCATCTGTAAAATGAACTGGAAGAAATAGCAAACCACTACAAGAAAACCCCAAAAAGGGTTTCAGAAAGGCCTGAAACTGTTGAACAACAACAACTATGTGTCAGGCCCTGTGCTAAGTGCTAGGGATACAAAAAAAGGCAAAAGATAGTCTCTGCCCTCAAGGAGCTTACAATATAAAAGGGAATACAACATGCCAACTAATATAGACAAAGCAGGCTATCAACAGGATAAATAAATATGAAATAATCAAAAGAGGGAAAGCACTAGAATTAAGAGAGGTCAGGGAAGATTTCCTATAAAAGGTCAGATTTTAATTGGGACAAAAAGGAAGTCAGGAGGATCAGTAGCCAGAGTGGAAGAATGGAGAGCAATCTAGGACTGGGGGACAGCCAGAGAAAATATCCTGAGCTGAGAAATGGAGCATCTTGTTTGTAGAACAGCCAGGAGGCTAGTGCCACTGGATCAAGAGTACATGTTTTGAAGTAAGATATGATAAGACTGGAAAGATACTCATATATGTTTGTGAAAGGAAAAGGACATAGACCATTTCCGTGCAAAGTACTACTCCCCAAAAGGTAATTTTTCACACCATACTGTAGTAGCCTCCTGTACTTTTTTCAGGACTGAGTTAAGGGCTAGGGTACCATCTACTGAGTCACCAGACTGGAGACGCAATCAATAACTCTGATAATTGCTCTGTGTAGGCGAGTGCAGATTAATGTGATTCTTTAACTTGGGAGGAAAGCACTGTACTACATCATGTAATTTGCTTTGTAGGTTGTTAAAGTAATCAACACTGTTGGCTGCATCATGTCATTTTTGGCTTTTGTGTGTTCAAGTGCATAATTTCAGCTCCTAGGGCTCCCAGCCTACTTTTGAGGATATGACGGCCTCCTTCCATCCATCCTGTTCCCCTGTAATATCAGGCAGCTTATTCCTTACAGAAATCTCACATTTCTTTTTTTCCTTTTTGAAGAGAATGAACCAAAACACAGGAATATCAGAGTGGGGTTTACCCATCAAAAGACAAAAGCTCCTTGACTTCAGCTAAAAGAAACAAAATGCTATCTTTGTCCTCCCTCAGATGCTAACTGCTAAATTAAGTATCTCTATTTCAGTCCTTGATACCGATGACAGCTAACATTTATATAGAACTTACTCTGTACTAAATGCTTTACAATTATCTCCTTTGATCCTCACAACAACCCTGGGAGGTGGGTACTATTATTATCCCCATTTTACAGATGAGGAAACTGAGGCAAACAGAGGGTAAGTGACTTGCCCAGGGTCACACGGCAAGTAGATTTCTGAGGTTGTATTTGAACTCAGGTCTTCTTGACTCCAGACCTGGCATTCTATGCACTATTCCACCTAGCTGCTGAAAACAAGATGGCAAAGTACAAGGGATTATCTGATAGAAGGTGTTGCTGATTTGTCCATGAAGTTTCCTGTGCTCAAATACAGGTGTCCATTTTGGTTCCAAACTAGCATTTCAGAGAGAGCCAAAGTGAAGAGAGTTTTCTCAAATTGAGATAAATATTGTTCTTCAGTGATAGGTTCTGGAACTTTCTCACCTTTAGGTCAGTGGCTTCATTCTAATTTTGCTCAGCAGGAACATAAATCTGCCTGAGCTGACTGCCTCTGCAGGACACCTCTTTCTGCTACATCTACACTTTGCAAAGAGCCATGTGCAGCAAATGATACCAGAGTTACACCCACACCCACAGCAGGGAGGATTCTCAGGGACAGCATTCAGAACTACTGTCATTATCACTAAAGATTCCCACTTTGCCGGAATGTTTAACAGGGTTAAGTTCACTAAGAGTCAGGTGTTTAGGGGACAAAACTGAATCTATAAGTCACAAGTAAGCATTCATTCACCACGCAGGTTTTGAATACCTGCTATATTTGAAGCTTGATTCTAGCCATTGAAGAGACAATATTAATTATGATTATCACTAACGTTTATATGAAGCTTTACAATTTACAAAGCACTTCACATACATTGCTTCATCTTCACATCAGCTCAATGAGAATGTAGGTACAGTTAGGTCTATTTTACAGATGAGTAAACTGAGACTAAAGAAAGGTTAAATAACTTGCTTAGTTTCTCATAGCTTGTAAATATCTGAAAGAAGATTAGAAAGCAGATTTTCCTAATCCCAAGGTCAGTGCTTATTTACTATGCCATACTTATTTTCTTATGATTCAGGAATAATAAAGATAAAAATAGTTAGGCAATACTTTCATATGCCTTGCAGATTAGGAAAAAGAAATAATGCAAGGAGTTGTGTGACCTTTCAAATTTCACCATTAGGGGCCTCAGTTTCCTTTTTTGTAAGAGTTTGAACTAGATGACCTCTATGTTCCTTTTCATCACTAATTCTATCATATGGAATCTAGAAGCATACAGAAGTGTGTTGTAATTCAGATAATAAGAATGTAACAAGCTTCATGTATATAATGTTGCTATTCCTCAGTAAGCAAACCCCATTAACCTTCTACTGAGAGTTCCTGCTGCCTGGGTTTCCTATCAGTGATCCCACCAAAACATCAGGCTCCAGAATATCAGAAGGCAGAGCTTTCATATCCACTTCCTGACTTGCTGTAATCCTAGACTTGATCCAACTAAATTTTTGAAACCTCCCTTGAAACTGACATTTACACTGTAATTTTTCTTGTTGGCAGGTTTTTGTGAAGATTAGGACTCTCTTTGACCTGGATTCTGGTTTGATCCCTGTGAAATTTGGTAATTACATGAGAACTCCTGCAAACTCTGATACCCTGGGATCAGATCGCTTCCCACCTAGTGAGGATTAAATGAAACTGCATGGCGGAGATGTCAATGTACTTGGCTGGGAAGGAATCTTGTACTGGGTCAGCCATGACATCATCCCTTGTAATGGCCCACAGTGATGAATGTAAAGGGAGTTTCTTTTAGACTAAAAGGGCTTTGTTCTGTTTTTTCTTTTTTTTCCAGTTTTGGAGACACGTGCTGCAGCTTTTGCATTGAAAACAAATTGAAGTAAAACTCAGAGTAGCAAATAGGTAGCTTTTAATATAGGAGAAAATGCTCCTCAATTTAACTGAATTGAATTCAACTAGCAAGTATTTGTAGAGAAAAAAATTTTTTTAAAAACCCCACCTCTTTTAAACATTTGAAAAGAAAACCCTGAAAATCTATTATCTTCTGAGGGTTGGATGTTTTTTTTTTAATGGTTCCCTTATTTTTATTATTCACCAAGTACTTCTGCATAAAAACAGAATCTTTGTTGCATATAACAGTCATCTGGCATAAATGCTGGTTTTCTATCCTACATAAATTCTGTCTCTAATAGAGTGGTCGAGTGGGTTTAGCTGGAGGTCATCTCGAATTATCTTCAATCTATTATGTATGTATGTAAGTATGTATGTATGTATGTATGTGTGTGTATGTATATATGTACATATCTCTATCTATCTGTCTATCTATCTTGTTTGTATATAATTGTATATGTATTGACTACCTCATTAGATCTTGATCTATTTGAGGAAAGGGGCTGTCATTTGAAATTGTTTATATCCCCAGCACACAGTACAGTGCTTGGAACAAAACAATCATTTAATAGATGTTTGTTAACTGAGTCACTGCACATCACTGAGAACTATGTGTGAAAGGTATACAGAAAAGCAACTTAAAGAAGAAAAGGGGCTCATCCACAGAAAATTTGAGGAACAGCAAAGATTCAAAGCCTACAAGAAACTATTGCAACTTCGGCAAGGCAAGCACCCAAGGACAACAATCCATTTATCACTATCAAATTATCGGAAGTTACTTTCCCTAAAGTAATCTTTGCAGATTCATAAATTGCCACCTACCTTTTGAGTTCTGAAATGGTGAAAATTCTGTCATTTACCATGCTTTTTTTATACCCTCTCTGATTTTTGGATTGAAAATTATTTTCCTGTATGCCTTAGCAGGGCCAAGTGTCCAATGTTGCTTCTTTAATCACCTGTAATATCAACTTTCTTTCCTATAAACTGACTTACGTAAGCACAGAAATCTTAATTACTCTCACAGATCTTATTTTTTTACATAAAACTCCCTGCAGTCTAATTCTTTCTCCCTCTTGTCATGTGACTTACTGTTTCCACTGTCAGTTTCCACTTTTTAAAAATGAATCAATAAAAGATAAATGCTGAGAACATGAAAAGTGGCAATCTTTTGTCAGGTTTCTTTCCCCTTGTTTAGTTTGCCATCTTGGATTTTCTATCTTGAAGGGTTTTTTTAACTAGTCTTGGTAATTATATAATTTGGGTCCCAGTTTTCAATTCCTGGTATTAAGTAGCTGATTCTCAATCACTTGACTCACCACTCCTGAGTCCTTGACTCAGTTTCTTCTCTTAAAGTGACTGGAGCTTTTGGTTCCTGACATTTTTATTGGCTCATTTATTCATGCATTCATTTAACAAACATTCCTTAAGCCCTTATTATGTGTAGAGCTCTGGAGCTAAGGAAGATAGAAAATTAAATGTATTTCTGTAAAACTTGCCCATATACATCTACCAAAGAAGACATCACAGAGAATGGCAGGTACAAAATCACAAGAAGATTATCAATGGAAAGGACCAAGTAATTCACTCATCCCTATAAATGTGTTCGTGTGTATGTGTGTATGCATATGTTAATGTAAGAGGGGAAGGATGAGTAGTCCAGTTCTACCTGGATTCAGTGCCATTTTGCTATAGCAATGGGTACCTTAGTGATTCTGCACCAAAACAAATAGGTTTGCTTTCTCACCTTAAGGTGAGGAGTAACTTCCAGTCATTTTAGATTCTAAATACTGTCAGGAAGATAACCACATATTCTGGGAAGCTCTGGGATGATTGGATTTCTTTCTAAGATAGGAAGCTAAATTTCCTTTTCCTTTTTTTTTTTCTTTAGTACTGCTTTTGAGTTGGGTAAAGCTATTCAACATACCAAGAAGTGGTAAAAAGTTAAGTATTAAGCAAATTGGATAAACTTTGTGAGATTGTTAAATCTACATAACCCAGTATTGGGGAGGAATTGTGATTTTTCTGTACATGTGATATGGCACTGCATTGACTATTCTGAGTCTCTGTCCTGTACAACACTGGAGGAGCAAGTGAAAGGATGATTCACCGTAATGGAAAGTTTTTTAATTGGTTACTGAAGCAGTACTGTATACAAAAAAAGGCACAAGCAAATGAAAGCTTACTTTCTCCTTGGTGGTTTCTGAGTAGTGGGATATTCAAAATAGCTTCTGAATAGTACCATAAGGGGGTGGCTAGATGGCACAGTGAATAAGCACCAGCCCTAGAGTCAGGAGGACCTGAATTCAAATCTTACCTCAGACATTTAACACTTACTCTCCATGTGACATTGGGCAAGTCACTTAACCCCAATTGCCCTACCTTCCCCCCCTCCAAAAAGAAAAAAAAATAGTACCATAAGCTTCTGAGTGGTCAGAGAAGTAATAGGTCCTGTTGCTGACTGGATGGTTTATCTTTCCACATGGGCCACCATGTGGCTGTGAAAGCATGGAGTCTATTTCTTTTTTCTCTGTTGAGTTTCTTCTTTCCTAACTTGGATGAAGTGGTATCAGAAACAGATCAAATCAGATAATGATTGTGTTAGCTTTGCAAGGTCAGAAGAGCCATCAAAAATTCAAGCAACTAGAGTTCACAACAGAGACTGCTTTTATCACCAGCATCTGAGTCAGTCCAGATGAAAGGCCAGTTAAACATAGGAGAACAGCAAAGACACCCTGTCCTGTATGCAAGGAAGCAATTATTCTATTGGTTGTACAACACCCAAAAGGGACTGTAGTGGTATTGGGGGATGTTGGTAGTCAATCCTTTTATTTTTAAGTGTACTCTCTCCAGGGGCCAGAGTGGTAGAGGAGAGCTGATATCCAGGTTGTATGATTTTTGTACTTTGGTTCTTGCTATATTTTTTCAGTAAATATCCCTTTATAAAAAGTTAATTGATGTCAATTGGTTAACTCAGTTTTGAAAAAATGTTGCGTGATAAAAATGATTCTGGGCACTAATCACAATTTCTTTATATTGGGGAAAATATGATGGATGGCAGTTCATAAGCTATACTTATACAAAAAGAAGTCCCTTTATCCCCTCAGGGTTATCAAAAGAAGGAAGGAGAGGGGGAGATTCAGATGTGATCTGAGGATTCAGTCTCCAGAGACTATTTGTGCTACAGTTATAAATTGCTTTTCAGAATGACTAGATCAAGTCACTCCTTCACCAAATGTGCCACAGTGTGTCTCTCCTCTCACTAACATTCCAAATACTATGATTCTTTGTGTCATATTTGCTAATCTAATGAGTGAGATGGAACCTCAGAGTTCTTTTAGTTTACATTTCTATTATTATTAGTGATGTGTAGCATTTTTATATTGCTATTGGTAGCTTGAATTTCTACTTGAAAAATTTCCAGGGTGGCTAGGAGACACAATGAATAGAGCACTGGCCCTGGAGTCAGGAGAATTTTAGTTCAAATCCAGCCTCAGACACTTTACACAAAACTAGCTGTGTGACCTTGGGCAAGTCACTTAACACTAATTGGCCTGCCTTCCCCTCTCCAAAAAGAAAAAAAAAATTCCTACTAATTTCTTACTCATATCATTTTATTATCTATCAGAAAATGGCTCTGAATCTTATATAGTTACAATATTAATGGCTTTATCAAATATGTAGCTATAAACTGATTCATATATAGATTTATATATGATGACTTTTATATCTATCACTCTTTCTGATTCATAGATATCTAAATTGTGACCTACATATATATTTTTGTGTAGTCACACATACAGAGGTAATATATGTATATATGTGTATGCACACACACACACACACACACACACACAATATTCCTTATATGTCCTGGCTATCAGACTTTTTTCAGAGAAACTTGCTACATAGAATTTTCCCCCATTAAATATTTCCCTTACAATATTATCTGCATCAATTTTTTGTTTATGCCGAAACTTTTCAATCTTATATAATACAAAATATTCATTTTATTTTCTAAAATCTCAGTTTCTTGCTAGGTCATAACCTCTTCCCCTGTCCATACTTGCAAACAGTATTTCCTTCCCTGCTCCTCTAATTTGTTTATGATGTAATCCTTTATACCTCAGTTATGTATCCATTGGGAGTTTATTTTGTCAAATAGCATGAGAGGTTGGTTTCTTGATTCCTATTAGGGGAGGGAATATGCTAGCCAAAGAGGATTGGCTACTAAACCAGTTTGGTCTTCTTTGAGAACAAAGGACAACAACCAACCAACTAAGCCAGGAACAGCTTCTACTCACAGATGCCCTTTGGGAAGGGTCCAGAGCATGTTCCCCTTCTCATAAAACCAAAGCCTGTGTGCCTAACTTCATGTGGAAGTGCTCTAATCAAACTACCTTTGGTATGTACTCCTAATAGAATGAAATCTCTTTGAGAGCAGGGGGTTTGGTTCGGTTTGGTTTTTCCTTTGTATGCCCGGCATCAAGCATAATACCAAGGAAAAGTAGGAGATGAATAATGTTGATTGATTTATTGATTGATTGACTATGGTAGTGCCACACTAGAGTGAGATGGATCAGAACAAAAGACTTCAAACTCCTTCAAAAGAAGAGTTTTTCATGGAACTGAGTATGGCTTGTATACGTAAGCTGGTTCCATCTCTTCCAGGTGAGTGTTCAGAGATTAAGTGAATGTCATCATAAAATCATATATTTAGCACTAGAAGGGACTAGCCTTAGAAGCCATCTAGTTCAACCCTATCATTTTACAGATAAAGTAACTAAAGCACAGGATGACTAAATGACTTACCCAATGTCACAGAGCTAGTAATTGTCTGAGGCAGGACAAGTTTAACAAGTTTAATGCCATCTAGCCACCTACCATTTTTGCAATGATATAGGACAAGTATATAAAAAATATATAAGTATATAAAAGTAAAGCAAAGTACCATATTTGATGCTACACTGAAATATCATTAAGAACTTGGGGAATCAGGAAACACTTCAGGAAGGAGAAGACATGTGAGCTGAACTTTAAAGGAAAGGGAGGATTTTAAGAAAAAAATTTAGACAGTAAATAAATACTCTAGCCCTGAGTGAAGGCAACTAAGTGATAGCAGTCTTTAAGTACCTACTTGACTATATCGCCTCAAACAGGAATTAGACTTATTCTATTTGTCCCTAGGGAAGCTAGGGGGCCCAATGGATAAGAGTTCCGGGCCTGAAGTATGGAAGACATATCTTCCTCAGTTCAAATCAGGCCTTAGACATTTACTAGCCATGTGATCCTGGGCAAGTCAGTTAACATTGTTTGCTTCTGTTTCCTCATTTTGAAAATGAGCTGGTGAAGGAAATCCAGAATTTTTGCCAAGAAAACTCCAAATGGGGTCACAAAAAGTAGGATATGACAAAAACAACTAAATAATAAAAATTTGGTCCTAGGGAGCAGAACTATACACAGAGTGATGGCTAGACATTGCAAAAGGGCAAATTAACACTTGAAATTCCCTAACAAATAGATCTGTCCTAAAGTGGAATGGTCAGTCTTGGGAGGCAATGTTCTCCCTTGAATTTAACATCTTTCTTACCATACCACTTCCAATTAGTTGCCAATTTCTTTGAATTCTACCCTTATAACATCTCTCCTATATGGAAGCTGACCCTTATTTTCTCTAAAACTGCTACTATCTTGGTGAAGACCCTAATCATCTAATTCCTGAACTATTGCACTAACTTTCTGGTTAGTCTTCCTTACTGCAAGTCTCTTTCCACTTCAGTGCATCCTCCACTCAGCTGTCAAAATGCTCTTCCTAAAACATAAGTCTCATGTCACCCCACCCCCATATTCAATACAATCCAATGTTTTCCTGTTGCCTCCAGGATTAAAAATAAGGTACTCTATTTGGATTTTTAAGTCCTTCACAACCTACCTTTCCAATATTTTTACACTTATTACCCTCCTCATAATCTTGCTGTTCCTCACACCAGACACCCCATTTCCCAGCTGTGACCATTTTGACTGGTTATCCCTTCCCATCTCTGCTTCCTGGCTTGACTGACTTGCCTCTATTACCACCTAAAATTCCACCTTCTCCCAGAAACTTTTCCTGAGTCCTTAACTGGCAAAGCCTTCTTTTACAGATAACCTCGAATTTATTCTCTACAAATCTTGTTCCTGCGTAGATGTTTGCATGGTGTCTTCTATGTTAGCCTCTAATCCCTTTGAGGGAATGCACTGTTTATTCATTTCTTTGTATATATCCCCAGCCTTGCTTAAGTCATAGGCACGTGGTGGGTACTTAAATGTTTATTATCTTGATTTGACATCAAACAAAGGCTTGTTGTCCACTTGGGCATATTTTAGTGGCAACTCTTCAGACGTGGATCAGATTAGCATGCAATAGTAAATCTTCCAGTTCTAAACTTCCAGGAATCTGCAAAACTTACTCATCAGGTGATACTGGTTCTTTGTTTTTCTTCCCAGCCATGGCTATTCTTCCCTCATTGCAAGCTGCTGATGCCCACTTAGCTCTTTTCCCACATAACCTACCCTGGGTTATGAATGAATTACCTACCCTGGAGATCACACATCATTCTCATTCTTTTCCTGATACATCAGGTGGCCATGATACAGAATTTTATCATTTGTTTCATCGAAATCAAAATGGAACTGCAATTTTGAAGCCTAATTTTTATATAGTCATGTAGGAAAATAAATATCAGAGTGAACAATTATCTACAGGGTGTATCTAAAGTCTCAGTGCAGTTTTAAGCTACTAAAGCTTAAAACTTTTGGGATGCCCTGTATATACTTTGTGTATACACATATGCAAAGAAAAGTGTGGGTATTTACTTTTATGACTTTGCAAAAATCCGTTCAGTTCTATTAATGAGAAGAACATTTGGCTCTTCTGGAATAACTCTTATTTGCAGAGCTTCATTACTATATGTTGCAAACTAAGTGTACTAGATAACTGTTAGTGGAGTTTGCATTCTGCATTAGATGTGAACAAAATACTTGATAATGTCTAGGGGTCAATATGCATGCTTGAATCACACAGATTCAAGGATCAATAATGCTTTCAGTGCCTGAATGCACAAAGTGTCTGATCTTGATAATATACCCTATAAGGGAAGGTTGTGATTCTCCTAGCAGTGGTGATTCAGGTAGCATAAATAATTAAAATCCACAGATGACACAAAACCCTCATGGCTGTCATTCATTTGTGTCCTTCCCCAGGGACATTTTTTTTTTAACTGAAGTTGCAAATCAGTAGTGAAATTGCCTTCCTTAAGTCTTCTCTCCTTTAATTTCCCCTACTTAGCCTCTAGAGAAGATGTTAAGGACGAGTGAAATGGCAAGCATGAAGGAAGGAGAAAGAAAGAAGGGGATACAGCCTCTTGGATAATTCATAAACTAATAATCAGCCCTTGAATAATCAGGAGTTCACAGTAGGCATCTATCTATAAGTGTTTAAAAGTATGATTTGTGCCATCTATTTAAAACATAAATCGGCAGCACTCTTATTCTCTGAAAATTATACATTTTCAGGCAATGGTATCCTGTCTATGCAATATTAGGCTTGAAAACTACAACACTGACGCTGCTTGCCTCTGGTTTGACAGCTCTGTCTCTGAATATGGTTTTTAGTGAATGGCTTTAGCCACAGATAATTGGATCATCACCTGCTGTGCAAAAGCACCTGTGTATACAATATGATTTGTTCCTAATGAGAATGGCGGAACATAATGATTTGGAGGAAAGATTTAAGAAAGGAATATTTATTTCCATGATCCGGTAGCATCTAAAATCACTTTGGATGGTTTGGGGCTTGAGAGGTCTCTAAATATTTACTACACACCCTCTAGACTCTCTCTTCTTTTGATTTTCATGATATTTTTCTCTTCTGTTTGTTATGGGAATCTGAAGATCTTCCCTGCCCCTAGGCCCTTTGCTTAAGTGGCTTAAGTGGCTCTGAGAACCTTCCCTGATTTGAAAGGATACTCTGCCCCCTAATAGCCTGAATGTGATCACATGGAGCCTGTGGCAGGAGGCTTGTTCTTCAGGAATGCCCACACCTTATTATTTTGTGATTGGGCAGTGGGTCAAGAGGGTTGTGACAATCTCCCATGCAGAAGAAGGCTATATAAACTGCTGATGAGAGGTTTTGCTTTGAGGCTCACTTTGAGAAGAGTTGTATGATTTGGCCAGATGAGACTCTGGGAAGCCATTGAGCCCCCGGCTTTGAAAAACCCAGATGTTGATGCTTTCTTCTCTGATAACTGAATAGGTATGGATGTGATGGTCAGATGATTGGAAGCTCATCTGCTGATCTGTTTCTTTGTCTGCTTGTAACTTCTGCTTGTTAACGTGTGTTTGTATTTTGTTTGTATTCTCTGAAGTTCAGAGTGATGACTTTTCCCCCTGAACTAAGTAAATGATATATGTTTGATTGATTAAAGTAAGATTATTAATCCTTTTTGAGTTGCTTTCCTTTAGAAAAGCAGATCTAAGAACCTGTGCTAGCAGCCACCTTGGGTATGCTAGGGTGCTTGATGATACACTGTTATCTCTCATTACTATTTATTTTTTGCTTTCTCATTTTCCTCCACTCTTCAAGTGTAGATGAAATTCAAAGCTCTGTCCTGAACCTTCTTCTCTGTCTCCACACTGTTTTCCTTTATTTGTTCTCATGGAGTCAATGATCATTTCTATATAGCTGTCTCCCAAGTCTATGTATTCAGCTATAATCTCTTCCCTGAATCTCAGTCTTTCCAGTTGTCTACTAAAACCTTTCTCTGTGCATTTTACTCACGTAAATATGAACTCATCATTATCCACCTCTAAAATTCCACCTCTTCCATTTCTTTTTGTGATGGCATTAAAACCCTCCCAGTCATCTGGGCTTAATTTATTTTCATTTTTTTTCTTTAAATTAATTTATTTACTTTTAGTTTTTAACATTCATTTCCATAAGCTTTTGAGTTTTAAATTTTCTTCTCTTCCCTTCTCTCCATGCTCCCTAAGAGAGTGTGCAATCTGATAAAGGTTCTACATATACATTCTTATTAAACATATTTTCATATTAGTCATGTTGTAAAGAATTAGAATGAATGGGAGAAAACACAAGAAAGAAAAAACAAAACAAACAAATGAAAAGAGAGAATAAATAGTATGCTTCTATCTGCATTCAGACTCCATAATTCTTTCTTTTGATGTGGATAGCAGTTTCCATCATGAGTCTTTTGGAGTTATCTTAGATCCTTGCATTGTTGAGAAGAGCTAAGTTTATCAAAGTAGTTATTGTACAACGTGGCTGCTACTGTGTTCAATGTTCTCTTATTTCTGCTCATTTCACTCAGCATCAGCTCATATGTCTTTCCAAATATTTCTGAAGTTGACCTCCTCATCATTTCTTATAGCACAATAGTATTCCATCACATACATATACCACAACTTGTTCAGCCATTCCCCACTTGATAGGTATCCTCTCAATTTCCAATTCTTGGCCACCACAAAAAGAGCTGCTATAAATATTTTTGTTTGTGTGGGTCCTTTCCCCATTTTTTTTTAATCTCTTTGGGATATAGGCCTAGAAGTAGTATTGTTGGGTTAAAGAGGATGCACATTTTTATTGTCCTTTGGGCATAGTTCCAAATTGCTCTTCAGAATAGTTGAATCTGTTCACAACTCCACCAACAATGCATTGCTTAAAACTTTGTAATTGATCTTTTCTCCCTTTTCCTTTCACATCCAATCCAATGCCAAATACTTTCAATTCAACCACTATGTTCCTTCTGCAACTTCTGTCTCTTTAGCTCTGCTCATATTACTATTACCTTAATTCAGGCCTAGGATTTAAAGCCCTTTACAATCTTTTTTTTTTTAGCCCTTCACAATCTTGTCCCACCAACCTTTCTAGTTTTCTTTCATCATTCCTTCCTCATCACACACTCTTTATTCCTGTCATATTCAAATGCTTGCTCTTCTCCATTTACAATATTCTTTTTTCCTACCTCCACATCTTTCTACAAATGTTACCCCATTCTGTGAAAGCAACCTTTCTTCCCTTTCTTCCCTTTCCTCCCTTTCTTCTTATAAAATCCCTAGCTTTCTTCAAAGAGGCTTAAATGAGGCCTCTTCTGATTCCTCTTCCCTCACTTCAGTTAATAACACTCTTTACTAATGAAATTGCTATATTACATTGTGGACAGTTTATGTTTACTTATATGTGCACTTGTTGTATCTTCATCCATTAAAATGTGAACTCTTTGGCGGCTTGAATAATTTCTTTTCAGCCTCTGTATTCCTGGAGGTAGTGTCATGTCATATGCCACATATGCATATATAATATGTATAAATGTGTGTATATACAAGCAAGCGCAGATAATGTGGGCATATATAATATGTATTATCAATATGTATATATGCACCATTATGGCATATTGCTCTCCCATCGTGGGGTAGCAATCTTTCCTTCTCTCTATTTTATAGAATCACTAGTTTCCATATTGTACATGCTGTATGTTTGCATATGTATTGTGTGTACATATATATGCACACACATATATACACGTATTTGTATACATAGGTCTAAACACATATGTGTTATATCACATACATATTGTATATGTATGTGTACATACATCCACAGATGCACAGATATAAAACACATATAAAGCATGGTCCTACCTCTGGGCATGCATACATACATTCATACTAGCATATACAGATGGGTATATATACATATATATGCAATATGCATATCTAGTGAGAATACAAACCAATAGAGGTTTGGTCCTTTGTTTGTTGTTGTTCAGTTGTATTCCTTCATGACCAGCTCTCAATGACCCCATTTGGAGTTTTCTTGACAAAGATACTGGGTTTGCCATTTCCTTCTCCACTCATTTTACATATGAGGAAGCTGAATCAAACAAGTTTAAGTGACTTGCCCAGAGTTACACAACCAGTAAGTGTCTGAAGCCAGATTTGAATTTAGGAAGATGAATCTTTCTGACTCCAGGTCCTGAACTTTATTGACTGCACCCAGTTGCCCTATCCTTTTCTTGGTGATTTGTATGGAGCATGCAAAATATTTCCTGCCTGGCTTCAATCCAATAGGCGGAGGCAACTGTGAGCTCATTTCTTTCTTTTTCTTACATGTACAAACATTAAACATATTTCCACATTAGTTATTCTGTGAAAGAAGAATCAAAACAGAGAAAAACCACAAGAGAGAAAAATCAAAAAATAAAATAAAAGTGAAAATAGTATGGCTTGATCCACATTCTCACTCAATAGTTCTTTCTCTGAATGTGGATAGCATTTTCCATCATGAATCTTTTGGAACTGTTTTGGATAACTGTCTTGATCAGAGTGGGTAAGTCTTTCACAGTTGATCGTTGTTACAATATTGCTGTTACTATGTATAGTTTCCTAGTTCTGCTCACTTCATTTTGCATTAGTTCATGTAAATCTTTCCAGATTTTTCTGAAGTTGGCCTGTTTATCATCTCTTATAGTACAATAGTATTCAATTACATTCATATACCACAATTTGTTCAATCATCCCCCCCAATTGATGGACATCCCCTTCAATTTCCAATTCTTGTCTGCCACAAAAAAGAGATGCTATAAATATTTTTGTACATGTGGGACCTTTCTCCTTTTTTATGATCTCTTTGGGATTCAGACCTAGAAGTGGTATTGCTGCATCAAAAGGTATGCACAGTTTTATAGCCCTTTGGACATAGTTCCAAATCGCTCTCGAGAATGGTTGGATCATTTAACGAGCCTATTTCTGACCATGTATAACTTGACAAGGGAAAGAGTTGGTGTTCTATGATGACAAGTTGGCTGAGAAGTTGGAAAAGGCAATGATTCAAGAGTCAGGGAGGTGGAAATGGGGTAATATAGGATGTTCTCAAACTTTTTTTATACTTTTGTTTCCCAGTGGATGAGGGAGGCAAGAATTTCTGTGCAATGCTAAGGGACAGAGACAGAAACTGCCCTATCCCAATCTGGCTACCATCTGTTCCTGAACACATGATGCCACTATTCTTTGTGTGTTTACTCTTTCTTAATGATAGGCAAACAATTATTTCCAGGAAGACATCCTTAGCTGGTCAGTGGGACTAGGAAATCCATAAAAGCCACAAGAGTTCTGTCAATCAAAGCTAGTAGGAAGAGCAAGTTCAACAGAGAGCTAGGGCAGTAGTATGTTAACCTACTTTACCCCTTTCTAAAAGTGAATCGACTTGTCGACTGAGATACTATGCCCTATAAGGAGCCACTGAATCTCCCTGTACTTCAATTCCCCCACCTGTAAAGTGAAGGGATTGTACCATATGGTCTCTGAGATTCCTTCCAGCTCTAGCTATGTGATACTATGATTAAACCTCACTATACACGGATACAAACATTATATGTGTATGTATAGGTGCACATAAACATATATATATATGTGAAATGTGTATATATACACATTGTGTGCACATATTCTCTGTGATGTGTGTTCTTTGAATGCAAAAGAAACATTATTTTTAACTCTAGTATTAGAAGCACTTAACATAGTCCCCTTTCATACAGTGGACTCTCAATAAATTACCAATAGAAAAATCACTTATAGCAGTAAAATGCAGATTAGAAAAGAATTGTAATGGTTCAAAAGAAACATGAGACACACAAGTTTAGACATTTCCACTCCAATTGTTCATATGGATTCTTTGTGCCTGACATGTGGTAGAGCCTTCCGAGCTCATAGGGATCTGATCAGTCCAAGTGAACACAGTATCCCTTGACCCTAATGTAATGGTGTTATTTTGTTCCTCTTCAAGCACAAAGGACAACAACCAGTCAATATCATGTCACACAAGGGATGTACTGGAAGCAGCTCAAACAGAGTCTTCTGAATCAATTTTTAAATTTTTAGTGTGAACCTTTATACCTAGGAAGTCAGCATACAATAGCAATCAAGGCTTAATTTATTGTTTTTGTGATAGTCTAAACTTAAAAAGGTGATAGAAAAAATGTTGAAAAGGTAGACACAATTTAAAATGTGTTGTGCATAGAATTTTTTTCAGAGCCACTTGTTAAAACATTTACTTTCACACCACTGTGTGATACCCACAGCAAAGTCTTTTTCTTTATCTCACAGAATAAAACACCCAAGGTCTTTGCAAAACCTTTATCTGTCATTAACGTCTTACCTTCTAAAATTAACTATATGGTCACCTAGCAGGGTTATGGAAGAACTGAGATACATAACAGGAGCTAAAAGGAACAGAGCTAAAAAAGGGACAAGACATGAAGCCTGGTTTCCTAGTCGCAATTTTCCCCCCATATCCCTCTGAGGGACTACCAGTTTCTAAATCAATCTCTAATCTATTTGAGCTGTGTCATTTTTGTGTCCTTTTCCCTAAGTTTGTTAATCAGCTTGCAGTTAGAAATATAGATATTTTTCACAACTTTTCTAGGTATTTTTTTTATTCAGTAAGACACCTGGAAACCCAAATCCAAGTCTCATCTTTCTTTCCATGTTTTTTGTTTTGTTTTGTTTTGTTTTTTATTTGTTGCCTCCTGTTAATCCCCTTGTTCGTGCAGGGACTCTGTAAAAATATTATTTGTGAAGGATGCTACCATCTTTCCCATAAATGTGATCATACATAGAGAAGAAAATGTTTTTGTTTTTTTTTTCTGTTGCTCTCCCTTTCTTTGCTATACTGGAGTCATAGAGTTTTCCTGAATCATTTTGAGAGCTAAGGTGTTAAAAAAAAGCATTACATGCAGCAAGCGGAGCTGCAGATGGAAGATACCATTTCCAGTTTCAGCCTCTTCCTGGTCATTTATCTTGGGGCAAGCCAACTGCTTCCATTTCTTTATCTGTTAAAAAGAGATAAGATGATTTCCCACTCAACTTCCTCACTGGCAAGTTGGGAAGAAAGGGACTTTGAGTTCTCTAAGGGCAAGATGATCTAATTATGCAAAGTACAAATTAAAATGAAATGCAGGGCTATGGTGGGGAAGGAATCCTCTGGAACAAAAATTTCCTTTATTATAAATACATCAAAAAAGAAATTCATAGATCATATAAAAGAGTGTTGATGTAACTAGCCAAAAATTATGAAATTCTTCTATTAATGATGATTATAGTGATAACAACAATTAATAATGATGATAATGTTGTTGTTGTGTCCTTTCAGTCGTGTCTAATTCGTCGTGACCTGGCAAAGATATCGGAGTGGTTTGCCATTTCCTTCTGCAGCTTATTTTAGAGATGATGAACCAATGCAATCAGGGATAAGTGACTTGTTCAGGGTTACATAGCTAGTTTGAGGCTGGATTTGAATTCAGATCTTCCTAAGTCCAGGCTGCTCTATTCTGGTCTGCTGGACTACCCAGCTGCCCTGATAATGGCAATAGTAGTATTGACATATTATTTACATAGTCTTTTAAAGTTTAAAAAATGTTTTACATATGTCTCATTTGATCCTTATTACAACCCTATTATTATAGGGTAGTTATCTCTATTTTACAGAGCAGGAAATTGAGGCAAAAAGAGAATAAATGCTTTACCCAGGGGCGCACTGCTAGTAAAAGAGTCAGGTTTAAACACAGGTCTTCCAGACTTCAAGTTCAACTTCTTTTTGCTATTACACCTAGCTGCCTATATTTTGTCAATACACACAAGTGCACATAAATGCGAGAGTTCTGGGAAAGCCTGTAAAGTCCCTTAAGTATGCCTTTTATCATTCCTAGTCTTTCGTTTTTCTTGCCCTTCCATTCAGATGTTTAGTGAACTTCTAGTCATTAATTCCTTCCCACTTAACAACATAAATAGAAGTACCTATAAAATAATTTTACATATGTGTGTGCCTATTTGTGTCTAAAGAAGGCATAGGCGGAGGGAAGAAAAAAGTTAAAAATAAAGAAATTTACATGGCAATTTTGCTGTATATTTGAAAGAAATAGCAAGTTGTACATAGTAGATTTGCAGTTTTATGTACAATCTTTTTTTCAATTGTACTATTATGAAAATACTTGTTTTATTCCAAAAATGAAAAATAAGATGAAATTTTGAAAAATAAAGAATATTAACTTACTTATACTTACTGATTTGAATGTCAGCAAGCTAAGGGAATTCCAGGAAACAATCAATAAATAGAAGGTGGGGGTGGGGGACATACGGACAATGGGAAGATCAGACACCAAACCAAACCTGAAAATAAACCTGATTTCATTTTTTTTTTTTTTTTTGCTGTGTCTAGTTGAGGGAAGAAAATGAAAAGCAATAGCCCTTGGTTTCTCCTCCATAAGTGGCCCAGTTTTCCTAGGTGGAACAATCTGGAAAATGACTTAGAAGATGCTGCCCAAAATTTAATCCCAAGAGACACAGGAGCTCTGAAAAGCACATCTTTTCATCACCAGGCTTCTTCCAGGACTTAGAGTTTTCCCTTAAACTCTCCAACTCTCACATACAGAGTAAACCTGCTAAAACAAACCATGTTCTTTCCCCTATCTGAAGTCATCCCCAAAGGTATATTTTGTGATTCCTGGAAATTTTTATTTATTTATTTTAACATTTAAACATATATACACATACAAATATACTCACATATACACACACACTCACACTTGTGTGTGTGTAATTTATATTATATATACATATATGCATATATGTATAATTACATATAGTAATTATATATAATCTTTTCTTTTTAAATTTTAGGTTCCAAATTCTCTCCCTTCTACCCACCCCTACCCACCTCCTTCCCATCAACTGAAAAGGTAAGCAATATAATATCAATCATACATGTGAAATTGTGCAAGACATATTTCCACATTAGCCATATTTCAAAATAAGCAAGAAAAACAAAATGAGAAGATTTTTCTTGAAGAAGTACTCAGCATTCATCAATTCTCTCTCTGGAGGGGGATAGTACTGTTTTATCATGAGTCCTTTGGAATTGTCTTGGATTATTTAATTGATCAGAGTAGCCAAATCATTCAGTTGATTGTCATTACATTTGATCATCATGGTAACATTGCTGTTACTGTGCACAATGATCTCCTTGTTCCCACTTCACTTTACACGTTCCTATAGTTCATGCCATGTTTTCCTGAAAGCAGCCCTTCCAGTTTTTCCAGCAGTTTTGGTCAAATAGTGAGTTCTTATCCCAGAAGCTGGAGTCTTTTGGTTTCTCAAACAGTAGATTACCGTAGTCATTGACTACTGTGTCTTGTGTACCTAACCCATTCCATTGATCTACTATAGGCAGTACCAAATAGTTGTGACGATTGCTTCTTTATACAGTTTTAGATCTGGTATGGGTAGACCACCTTCCCTTGTGGTTCTTTTCATTAATTTTCTTGATATTCTTGACCTTTTGTTCTTCTGTATGAATTTTGTTACTATTTTTTCTAGCTCTATAAAATATATCTTTGGTAGTTTGATTGGTATAGCACTGAATGAGTAAATTAATTTAGGCAGAATTGCCATTTTTATTATATTAGCTTGGCCTACCCATGAGCAATTGGTGGGTTTTTTTTGTCAATTTATTTGGATCTGACTTTATTTGTGTGAAAAGTGTTTTGTAATTATGTTCATACAGTTCCTGTGTTTGTGAGTCTCAGATATTTTTGAAGTATTGAGGACTTTTGAATGTTTGAGTATTGAATCCCTGATGCATTTAACATATAATTTGATTTACAAAAATTTAATTTTTTCAAAACTCATCAAAAAAACTTTCATTGCAACATGCAAGAAACATACGGGCACAGTCTGAAGTTCTAAAGTTGTATATGTGTTTATAGTCAATTTTCCACTTTAACAGAGAAAAGTCTCACCATCAATTCCTTTTTTTAATTAATTAATTAATTTTTAGGTTTCCATATTCACTTCCGTAAGCTGTTGAGTTTTAAATTTTCTCCACCTCCCTCCCTTTCTACCTCCCCAAGATAGCATGCAATCTGATATAAGCTCTACATATACATTCTTCTTAAACATATATAACAACTCATTACTAAGGTCTCTACATGGTCTTAAACAAAACATTCAATGAATCACAGTCTCCTCAATCAATATAAAGTACCCATCTAAAGTCTTCTGTCATCTTGATTGGAGGCTGGTTTCTAATCATCCTTAAGTCAATCTTTCTTAAGAGGTAGTCATCCTTAAACTGATCATCCTTAAGGTATAGTGGAAATAACAAAGGCCATTCACCCCTAGGTCACAGTTAAGTCATAATCTCATCAGTCAGCACTAAGTACCCAAGTAAAGGTCCTTTTATCTTAACTTGAGGCTGATTTCCAAACTCCATGGCTCCTTTTCTAGCTCTCAGCTCTTGCCTGCGTTCATCTAACCATTATTTGGATTCACCCAACTCATGGTGACTAGTCCACTCCAAGCCCTTCACAGTTTTTGTTTCTGGGAAGAAAAAGCTTAACAGAGCCACAACAACATTTACACACATTAAACTTAGCAGAGTTAACGACAGTATTCACACACATTGCCAACACTATCATCTCAATTCACTTTCTGTCTGACAAAGTAACACAAGCCAACAGACAAAGCTTCTGTCTTAGAAATCAAACACAAATCAGCAATAAAGTCCCAGGACTTCTGTAAACAGCAGTAAAGCCCTCTTTCAGGACTTCTGTAAACAGCAGCAAAGTCCTCTTTCAGGGTTTCTGGATCATCAGTAAAGTCTTCTCTTTTTGTTTTTTTTTTTTGCCTTTTTTAGAGGGGGGAAGGAAGGGCAATTGGGTTTAAGTGACTTGCCAAAGGTCACATGACTAGTAAGTGTTAAGTGTCTGAGGTCACATTTGAACTCAGGCCCTCATGACTCCAGGGCCAGTGCTCCACTCACTGCACCACCTAGTCACCCCAGTAAAGTCTTCTTTTAGGACTTGTGAGTGCTAAGTAAGAAGAACAGAACCAGGAAAAATTGGTACACAATCACAGACACATTGTATGTGTGATGACCAAGTCACATATACGATTTGAATATAAAGTAAATCTCCTTCAGCTTCTCTTGAATTCCTTGTCTTAAGCTAACCCAGACTCATGCCTCAAAAAATATATCATTCAAAGCTCATCTCCATGTCTTTGGTTCAGGCCTTTTCCAGGTTTGCTTATTTCCCCCACTTCCAAAGTCATAGAGCATGGCCATAGCTATTCATTCCTTCATTTACGCAATCATCCTCCAATCAGTAGGCACCCATCAGTTATTTGCTGAAAAGTACTCCCATAATTATTCTTTCTACAACCTGCTAGAGGCACAAGTTTAGCTAAGAAGCCTCTAGAACACTTTTAGTTCTAGTCACTTTTTTTCATATAATTATTTTACAAGATTTTTAGATTAATTCATGACTCCGCCAAGAGTGTATTAGTATGTGCATCTTAGCATACTAGCAATGCACTTCCAACATTAACTGTTTCCATCTTTTGTCCTATTTGTTGGTTTGGTCTGATGAAAATAATGGGCTCAAACAAACTTGGTCAAACAGCCAACACAAATTTATTAAGCACTTACTATGTTCCAGATGTTTTCCTAATTGCTTAGTGCATAACAGTAGTAAAATGGATGTGTAGGAGATGTGAGGTAAAGCAACAGACAAATCTGAATACTGTGGATACTCTTCAAAGAGTCTTCATATACTTCTTCTTGGGTATAGTATCTCAGCTGAATCTCAGCTGAGTTTTTAGGGTCTGTTCCTCCCTATCACTTGACTCTTCTATTCTTTTTAAAAAAGGTTTTATTGATGCCTTTTGTTTTCTTATATTACCATAATTTCCCCTGGTTTCCATCCTCCACCCCATCCCAGACACCCAACCTATTTTTAAAAATTTTAAGATAAAAAAGGAAAAATATTAATAATCAACACATTGTAAAAACTCTAAAAATATGAGCAATGTATGTAATTGTGGACTTCAAACATTTGCAGGGGTATGATTGGAGTGTCTTTTTGTATGTCTTTTTCGGGACTCTTGTTGAACTTTGAAATTTTGCAATATTTTCCTGCAATTTGTGTATGTGCATGTGTGTATGTGCTCACTGACATGTGCTAGTTGTTTTTATTCATTCACATTGTTGTAGTCATTATGTGTATTGTCTTCTTGCTTCTACTTACTTAACTCTGCATTGGGTTATGTAGACCTTTCCATACTTCTCCATATGCATCATATTCATCATTTCTTATGACACAATAATATCCTATTATATTCAAGCACCACAATTTATTTGGCTATGCCCCAGTTGATGGACATATATTTTGTTCCTAGTTCTTGGCTATCAAAAAGAATGGTGTTATAAATGTTTTGGTGTATGTGGAGATTTTCTTCTTATCAGTGGCATCCTTAGGGTATATCTAGTAGAGGAATTCCTGAACAAAAAGATATGGACATTTTAGTAATTTTATTTGCATAACTCCAAAGCACTTTCCAAAATGATTATGCTAATTCACAGCTTCATCAACAACCCACCACTGTGCCTTTCTCTCCACAACCTCTCCAACACTGAACTCCAACACAAAACTATCTTTTGTCATCATTTCCAATGTGTAGGAGTGAAACTTCAGGTTGTTTTGATTTTGTTTTACTATTAGTGATATGAAACATTATTTCAAATGGTTATTAATATTTCACAATTTCTTTGAGTATTTTTAGTTTATATGTATTTACTATATATGTATCTATATGTGTGTATATGTGTGTATGAGAGTGGCTTTTCTATATATGTAATGTGTGTGTGTGGGTACATAAAGTATAATATATGTAACATATGTGTATAGTATGTGTATACATACATAAATATAGCATATAAACATAATGGATTTATTTTTTAATTGATTTGTTTATTTACATTTAGTTTACAAGATTCAGTTCCACGATCCCTTGAGTTTCAAATTTTCTCCCCTCCCTCTCGCCCCCCACCCACCCATGGCGGCATGCAATCAAGTATAGGATCTGCAAATACTTTCACATTGGACAGTAGTCTGGTTGTGTAGAAGGGTTGTAACCAATGGAACGAACAATGGAAAAGAAGAAACAAAACCAAACATGGAAAAGAACGATAGCATGTAGATTGCCTCAATCTCCATTTAAACTCTGTTCTTTCTAGATCTTTCTCTGAATATAGGTATCTCCTTCCATCCTGTGACTTGTAGAGTTGTCTTATAACCTTGCATTGCTGAGAAGAGTCCAGTTTATCAAAGTTGGTCGTCACACATACAATGTGTCTGTGATTGTGTACCAATTTTTCCTGGTTCCTCTCTTCTCACTTAGCATCAGTTTGTATAAGCCTCTCCAGGCAAATATGAAGTCCATCTCCTCCCCATTTCTTTTAACACAATAGTATTCCATTACATTCATATACCACAACTTGTTCAGCCATTCCCCAATTGATGAGCATCCCTTTAATTTCCAGTTTTTTGCAACCACAAAGAGAGCTGCAATAAATATTTTTGTACATATGAGTCCTCTTCCCACTTCCATGATGTCTTTGGGATACAACCCCAAAAGTGGTATTAATGGGTCAAAGGATATGCAATTATTTGTAGCCCTTTGGGCATAGTTCCAGATTGCTCTCCAGAATGGTTGAATCAGTTCACAACTCCACTAACAATGCATTAGTGTTTCAATTTTTCCAAATCCTCTCCAGCATTTGTCATACACACAGTTGATTTATGTACATGTATATCTATGTGTATATGTGTGTGTGTGTGTGTGTGTGTGTGTGTGTGTATAGTTGATATATCTCAGTTACCAATCCCTTATTGGAAATATTTGATATAAAGATTTTTTTTTTCCTATTTAACTGCTTACATTGCTTACATTGCTTACATTACATTATTCTGGGTACATTAATTTTGAATGTAAAGAAACATTTTAGTTTCATATAATCAAAGTTATCAATTTTATCTTTTGAAATTGCCTCTGTCTCGTGTTTGATCAAGCATAAAATATCTTACTCTTATCTATGAAAGGTATATGATCCACCTCTTTTTTTATATTATTTTTTACTTTAATATTGCAGTTACAAAAACATTTAGAAGATATTGTGGAATATATGTAAGGTGTTGGTCTAAGTTTAATTTCTACCAGACTGCTTTTTTGTTTTCCCATAATTTTTTTTATCAAGTAGGGATTTGTTCCCTAAATCATCTGTGTTTTCTGGTTTATTGAACACTGAAATATTAAGGTTTAATTCTCTTTTGTCTATTTCATTGATCTCTTTCTTTATTATTTTTTTTTATTTTTAAAAAATAAATTAATTTATTTTCTTGTTTACATCATTCATTTCCATGACATTTTGAGTTACAAATTTTCTCCCCATCTTTCCCCTACCCAACACCACAGAACAGCCATCCCACTGTATAACCCCCCCCCCCC
>CM053589.1:67629149-67656445 GCA_028646515.1 Pseudochirops corinnae | reverse complement strand
TAGGAGAGAATAGACTGGGGGAGGGGGGACACACTGGGATGGCTGTTTTTGGGTGGTGGGTAGGGGAAAGAAGGGGAGAAAACATGTAACTCAAAATCTTGTAGAAATGAATGATGCAAACTAAAATAAAATAAAAAAAAAAAAGTATGTAATGTTGATTATTAATGTCAACACCTAGTTACCTAGGGACTCCCTGTCCAATTTTACTAATTTGGGGGACTATATGATACGTTCTCAACTTTCTTTCCTTTTGGTCTTATGGAAAGAACAGGGCAAGGGAAAAAGAGATTAAATCCAAGTCAATCCATAGGACTATGCATTTAGAAGTAGAAAGAAACTCTGAAATCAGCCTCCTCATTTTATAGACAATGAAACAGTAGCCCAAAGGATTTAAGTGACTTGCCCAAAATCACAAAGGTAACAAGTATCATAGACAGAATTTGAATCCAGTTTTAAATTTCTATTTCTAATTTATCACTCTTCTCATCCTACTATCCTGCCTTTGACTGAGATTCCTTCCTATTCTCCACCCCTACTCCAGAGAATATAAAATAATTAGCTAAAAATCCACTTTAAGATTGGTAATACTATCTCCTTCACCTGCTATATATACATTTACATGCTACTACCACCTTACCTGTTCAGTCTTATTATTGTATTACTCTCCTTCAGCCAAACTTGAATAATTGTATTCCTTTACCTTCTCCATGAGCAGCTAGGTAGTACAGTGAATAAACTACTAGGCCTGGAGTCAGAAATCTCATCTTTCTGAGTTCAAATCTGGCTTCAGACATTTACTAGCTTTGTGACCCTGGGAAAGTCACTTGACCCTATTTGCCTCAATTTCCTTATCTCTAAAGTGAGCTGGAGAAGGAAATGGCAAACCACCCTGATATCTTTGCCAAGAAACTCAAATGGGGTCACAGAGTTAGACACAACTGAACAGCTTTCTTTATATGTACACTACTTGTTTTGCACTTCTCTACCCTTCACCACAAAAAATTCCCTCCTTCTCTTCACCACCTTGTTTCACTATTGCCAGTGCTTCCAGCCCAATGTAAAGATGCTCCCTCTTGTAAGACTTCCTTGATTCTTCTAGTTAGAAATTACTTTTCAGGCTTTGGCATTCTCAAAACACATTACATGCACACACACACACACACACACACACACTATTTATTTTTATTTATATATTTATTTTGCATTGTTTTGGGCTATAATCTTTGTTTCTTCCTGAGAGAGTGAGCGTGGTTTAGTGACTAGAGAGTTGGTGTTGGAATCACGAAAGATCTAAATTTGAGTTCTATTTGTGACTGAATATAATCTTCCCTCTGAGCCAAATGACAACAGAAAGACAAAAAGACAGGAAGGAAGGAAGGAAGGAAGGAAGAAAGGAAGGAAGGACTAACAAAAGAAAGCTTCTTTGGTTAAATCTTTCAGTTTCCTAACATACAAAGAGGAGGGAGGTAGGAATGAAGAGAGGGAATAAGGGAGGGATAAGGGATTGTAGAGGAGGAAGGGGGAGGAGAAGGGAGGTGTAATGGTAATTAATTTAAATTTGAAGACCCCTCTTTGTTATGTCAAATAAGCAGGTACTTATCCCTTACTAACTAATCAAACCTCTGTGAAAGAAACAGAAGATGTGAATTCCTGTCTCCTGTTGCTGACATAACGGGAAGGGGTTGGCTGAAACAGGAAGTAGCTAAGACTGTGTGTGCATAAGAAAAGCCCCAGAGAGGCACAGTCAGAATTTCCTGAAACTTGTAGTGTCAGAGCTTCTTTCTGAACAGGAGTCTAGGAGGCCAGGAGCCCAGGAGCCCAGGAGCCCAGGTGACAGAGGAACCCAGGAGAAGACTGAGGAAGCAGAAGACTGAAGAAGTGTGACCAGGATGCTGAGACTTTGTTTGTCTGTGGCTTCTTTGAGCCTTGAATTCTCAGGAACAGAAATGGCAAAGGATTTGAGATGGACTGGACCCTGTGAACTCCAGCGTGGAGTAGAACCTAGCCGGAGAACTGGACAAGGAACTGGGAGCTGTCTGCCATTGAACCCAGGTGAATCCAGTTTGGTGAATCCAGGTAGAATCTGGCACCATGGAAGGAGATACAGGGAATCTGAGAACCAGACCCAAGTCAAGATGAAGAAAAGACCTCTCCTTGGGTATTGAACGCTGTGATGATAATGTAGTCTAATGACCCAGTGGTGATTAACTTAGTGATTAGCAATACTTAGTAACTGAGTGTTAAATAAGCGACTGATTGAGTTAACCTAGTTGCCCCAGGAGTGGAAGACTGACTATTACACTCTGAGATGACTGAATGATTGAATAAGGGGGCAAACCTCCTTAGGGATACCAGATGATTGTTCTTTGTTCAAAACTATTGTGACCACTTTGGTGAAAACTATGTGGCCATTTTAATGATAAGCTGTTGTGAATGTTATATTGTGAATATTGTGAATGCTGTACCTTGATTTTTTGTGAATGTTTTCCTTTGATTTGTTATGGAATAAATGGAGTGTTCACTATACTATGTAATAAGAAACTTAAAAGCTGTTCACAGTAGCATTCTTCTGGAAAGCTGCTCATGCATAACATTACATTAGGTAAGACCAAGCAAAAGCAACTTCCAAGGTTCATAATACCAGCATAGTGATTGAATTTTATTCAGTGACAAATTAAGGGGAAAAAAAATCATTCACAGAATAGCAAAAATCAAAATACAGGTTTTTTGTAACTCATTCATTTAGCAAGTAAGTTCTCGATTAAATCCTAGTACTACTCCACTCCTGGACAGTACATTCATTTAGTCAGTCAAAGTCTCTCTTCTCAAATGGAGATTAGTTTGAAATTATAAACAAAGTACATTCATTTGGTTAGTCACAGAGCACAAAAAGTCAAAAGTTTCCCACTCTTGGATCACAACTGAATTACACTACCATCCATTAATGCCAAGCACTTTCTCAAAAGTGGTAAGAGAGAACAAAAAGTCATCTACCCTTAAGCAAGGTTAAGATACCATCGCAACATTTAATACCCAAGGAGAGGTCCTTTCTTCATCTTGACAGGTGGTAAGTTCTCAGAAATCTCTGTTCCTAGGGAGACAAAGCTGAACAAAGCTACAAGACACATTGCCAGTGTCCTCATCAATCCACTCTCTGCCTGCAGAACAGTCCCAGAACGCCTGAAAACATCAGCAAGACCCTTTTCCAGGATTTCTGTAAACATACAAGAATATCCTTCTTCAGGGCTTGTGAACTAACAGCAAGGTTCCAGAACCTCTGCAACAACAGCACTGTCCTTCACCAGTAGAGGAATCTGGCAAAACAACACCAAAACAGACAGATGAATATCAGTGTCACAGCCATGCCTCCTCAGTCCTCAGCAGCTCTGGGTGGCAGTTCTCAAAAGTCCTGGGCAGCTCCAACTGGCCCTCAGCAGTATCTCTCTCAGCAAGTCTGGCCCCCCGGCAATTCTCCTCTCTCTGTGCCTCCATGATACTGCTCCCCAAAAGTCCTTCTGGTGTCCTCTGCTTGCACCTTCTCTCTGCTTGGGCTTCTCTCTAAATACAACACACCAGCTCCTCCCAGTTCAGCCCTCTCTCTTCATGTCAACAAGTCCATCCCACAAGTGGGATTCACAAGGTTTTAACACTCAACCCAAAAACCAAGCCAATACAGAGGGATCTATAAATTGCATTACCATTACAGGATGAGAGAAGGAGGATGAGAAGAAAGAGAGGGAGGGAGGGAGAGAGACAAAGAGAGAGGGAAGAGAGAATGGAGGAAAGAGGGAGAAGGTAAAAATATTAGGTAAAAGTTCAAGAAAGCTCTTTTAGATAACTATAAATTAGGTCACTTGTTTGTCAATCCCATCTGCACTAACTATTCATGGACTTAGGTTCCTTCACCTTGGTGGTGTGGTGAGTGTATTCACTGACAAATAGATGCCATTTGGCTCAATCCCATAACAGAAAATGGAGATATCAAAATCAAACTCAGATCTAGCTCTATTTATGTTATATTTTTAAAGTCTATGAAGCACTTAAACATATTTTACTTGTTGCTCACAGCAATGTTATGAGACAAACACAAATGTTTTTTTCCCATTCTCCAGATGAAGAAACTGATTCTCAGAAAGGTTAAATAACTTGCCCATAGTGAATGAATGAACAAATTTTAAAAGCTTTTATTAATCACTTACTCTACAGCCAAACTAAGGATACAAAAACAAATTCAAAATTGTATCTTCACTCAAGAATCCTAAAGCAGTAAACAATGCACATTTGAAAATATTGACCAGGGAGGGGCACTTTGTCCAAGAAAGTTTTTACTGTTATAGTGAGTGGGGCCGTAGGAAAAGCTATTCAAGAACAGTTAAGGAGTTTATTTGGTTATGGTTTCTGGCTCCAGAACTGGGAAGGGGAGGAATCCGGAGTTAGATGGTCTGTTCAGGAATAAGCTTGTGGAGGAGGTGGAGTGAAAAAAAAGAACGACCTGGGCTTTCCTAAAATAGTCTTCTATTTGAAGTTATTACTAATCAGAAGATTATGGTCCTGGGGCAGAAATTCTTCCAGGATAAAGTCTCTGGTAGATTCATAGTTAAAAAGTTAACTTAGTTAATCATAATCGGAGGCAGTAATAGAGCACAAGTCTCTGTTATCCTTGCTACCACCCCAACAGAGACGTAGGTCCACAATAGCACATAGCAGGAAAAAGTATTTAATTGGAAAAAAAATGAACATATAAAGCAATGAGAATATTTTCTGGACCCATTTCTTAAATTAGCACTTTTCTACTCCTGTCTTCCTTAGAAGAGTCTACAAATGAAGCTTCTCCATTTTAGGCTTCTACAAACTGGAGAAAACGGAAATTTTGGAAGCCTTGAATAATTACTCGTAGCTCTCAGTCCTCACTCTGCCCTTTGCTGTAGCCCTCCACAGTCTCTACATTGCACTGGCAGACCCCAGCAATTTCCAGAGGTCTGTTGGCTCACCTCCTCATTGCTTGGCCAGTATCCTGCTCATCTACCCCATCTGTGGTTCTATTTGTGGTCAGCTCCATAACTCAGGACCCCTTGACATCTTTGCCACATGGCTTCATTTTTATTTCTTTTTCCTAGCCATCTGTGTCCCCTCTTGACATTGTCACCCTGTGTTGTGGACACATAGTCCTATGGAGACTACAGAATTAGAAACCTGTATCAGGAGAATTCCTGAGGAATTCCATTAGAAAACATAATCTTCTCTCTCAAATGTTCCCTGCTATGGTTATAATTTTTTTTAATGGAACTTTTGTTTAAGCAACATCTGTTTCCACTGTCTGTGATACCCTTCCATTTTTCAGACCCTAAAAATCATTTGTCTCAACTAGGAGTGAGGAACCTGTGGCCTCGAGGCTACATGTGGCTCTCTAGATCCTCAAATGTAGCCCTTTGAATCCAAACTTCACAGAACAAATCCCCTTAATAAAATGAGTTGTTCTGTAAAACTTGGACTCAGTCAAAAGGCTGAACCCAAGGACTTAGAAGGCCACATGTGG
The DNA here is from genome assembly GCA_028646515.1 of Pseudochirops corinnae. NCBI lineage: Eukaryota > Metazoa > Chordata > Mammalia > Diprotodontia > Pseudocheiridae > Pseudochirops > Pseudochirops corinnae. The sequence goes on along the minus strand of CM053589.1, from coordinate 67,650,909 downwards.
CCTCAAGGCTGCAGGTCCCCCACACCTGTCATCTGTCAACTATTTATAGTTGGTATTAGTGGCCATTTGATGTTTATAAATATGTAGCATAGTGGATAGGTCAGCCTCAAAATCAGAAAACACACATTTCAAGCCTTTTCTCTAACACATATTAGCTGTGTGACAGTGGGTATGTCATTTAATTTCTGCGTAACTTTATAAGATTTTAAATCATAGACAGTATGCCAATTTGCATTGCTAGAAGGGATTTCAACACTGAGAGCTCCCCAAGTTGATAAAATCATACTTCTGGAAAAAAAAATAGAACAAAGCCAATCAGGTTACTTGCATCAACACTTTGAAATGTCTGAGATTTTAGTAAACTAGACATTCCCTTCAGCCATGCAAACAGGAACGCGTGAATTTCTTAGTATATTTCATCATGGGTTGTTGTAACTAAACATTTCCTACATGGAGGATGACCTTCTAGTGGTGAACCTCTCCAAATTTATGCTATAGTCCTTAGAAGACATTCTTCATATGCCTGGTTTATGCTGTAGGATCTCAGCAGAGCTTGCTCTCTGCTAGCAAAGCTTTTGAGAATTGAGGGGGACCTCTGATCCACTAAGACATACCAGAAAAGGAATTTAGTGGGAATAGTAAACAGATAAAATGAAATGCTTGGTTGCATGGAGCAAACATTCTGCTGAGGTACATTCATCTGAAGAATTATATGTGAGTATATGTTTGTATAGATATACATGTAGATATATACATGGATGGATAGACAGATAGATAGAAGATAATATTGCTAACAAAAACCAAGAATCAATGTTATTTCCATACATTCAATTTACGCATTCAATAAGCATTTATTTTATTCCCATTTTGTACCCAGAATTTATGCAAGTGCTTGGTACACAAGACCAAAAATGAAATAGACCCTTAACTCAAGGAACTTGAATTCAACTTGGGGCAGAGAGAGGACTTGTGAACAGATAATTAAATAGAAAATATATACAAAGTAAATACTAAGTAAATTCAGGGTGGAGGAGCACTAAAAACTGGGAGAAATAAGGAAAAAGCATCCTTTTATAGATAATTTGGAAATAGGAACAAGCTTTTTAAATTTAAAGTGCTATGTAAATGTTAGATCATTATGAGTGTTTGAGTCTTTCCAGAAAGTGTGATGGTAAGAATATAATATATATTTTTAGTATGCTATATAGCTTATAAAGCATTTTCCCACGTACCAAGGGATTAAAGTCTTCTCCTTTATAATATACACTACATATAGTGAATACTCTTTTGCCTCCTAACTGATTCATTACTATAGTATTATCATCACTCTAAGTTCTAAGGTAATTCCGGAATATTATAATAATAACTTTTACATAGGACTTACTATGTGCCAAGTACTGTACTAAGCTCTTTAAAATTATTATCAGACGTGATCCTCATAATAACCTTAAAAAGTAGTGGCTATTATTATGCCCATTTTACAAATAAGGAAACAAAAGCAAACAGGGCTTAAGTGATTTGACCGGAGTCATATAGCTAGGATGTGTCTGAGATTAGATTGAAACTCCACTCTTCCTAACTCCAGACCCAGTGCTCTATCCATTGCACCACCTAATTACACTAAATACATTTGGGTATTTCTTTATTAGTTGCTAAAATTGTAAACTTTCTTAATAATTAATCACCTCTGAGTTATTAAACCAGAGAAATCTCTTTTCCCATAAGTAGTTATTTGTTTCTCTGTGTATATGAAAACCTCTTATCTTCTAAACTCAAATAAACATCGAAGTTAGTAGTTGTAAACCTCATTAAAAGGGCAGTAATAACAAAAAGATATAAATTATTATTTACATTTTATCTGAGGCAGATTACAGTCACTTCTACTCTTGACTTCTCACTTCTAAAACACAGTCCCACTATTCATCTGTCCTCTATAGCAGAGGGGCTAAAGGTCTCTCTGAGGAACCTGAGTGCCAAATTGGATAGAACACTGGTCCTGTGGTCAGAAAGACATCAGTTCAAATCCAGTCTCAGACACTTACTGTCTGTGTGACCCTCAGCATGTCACTTAACCTCTGTCTAACTCAGTTTTCTCAACTGTAAAATGGGGGTAATAATAGCACCTAATTTCTCTGATTGTTGTGAGCATAAAATAAAACAACATGTGTAAAATGCCTTGTAAATCCTTAAAGTGCCATGTATTAATGCCAGCTATCATTACAGAATGCAAAGTCTTTCAAGAATCCTTTGTTCAATTATTGGCAAAACAAAGGTTGAACTCAGTCCTCTCACTGAGTAAGTTCTTTCTCTTTGTCCTCTTATAGTCTCTCTCAAGTCATGACAGGAAATTTCTCCAATGACTATTACAATTCAATCCCTTTACAAATAATTAAAACTCATTCTCTTTACAAATAGTAGATAAAACTCAGATCAAAGTTAAAATTCACATGTTCCCTACTGATTTTGAAAGCAATGACAATCAAACTGTCACTGCTCAAGATTCCTAAACGACTTGGAGCTAGAGTAACAGTATCCATAGTCTATGAGAGAGAGAGGCTATTGAAGCTGGTTTTAAACACATGTTCTCTCTGTCAATCCTTGTTATGGCTCTGGGAAACAGGCAGCTCTTGTAGTAACCTGTGAATAACCACAGAGTATGGTAGAGAAAGTGCTAGATTTGTAACCACATCCTAGTTATGTAACCTTGGACAAATTATTTCCCGTTGTGGGGCTTCTCTTTCATAATCTGTAAAATAAGAGAAGCAGGTTTAAAATCTCTAGTCTTTTCTAGTTGTAAATCCAATGATGGTAAATATTTTAACGATTAAGAAATGGAATCTCAGAAGTGTAAAGAGACTTATTCATGATTTGTCCATGACAGAAATGAAGTCTTTCCACTCCTTCCTTAATGTTCTTTTATCCCATCATTGCTATATCTCCACAAGGAAATCAGAAGCTTGTAAAGGGCAAGTCTTGTGTCAGTTGAATCTTTACAATGACTTATTCACTGCTCAAGAAATCCTAAAAGATTCAAACTGAATGTTTCTTTTGAATTCCTCATAATATCTAGCATAGTGATAAGCATTTGGTAAAATGCTTATTAAATTGAATCAATAACAAAAGGTACACTGTGTGATAAATTGACAAGCAATTATTAAGCCTCTACCATATTCGAAGGCATTGTTGTAAGTGCTAGACACAGCAATAATGCCACTTTCATAAAAAGCTGTTTTGTTAGAAATTGGAGCCACCTAATAAAAAAAGTACTATGCACAAAATGCTCAAAGGAGAGGCTAAAGAATGTCTAGTTACATTCTCAAAGAATTTGCATACTAATAACAGAGTTACAACAAATTTACAATGATGCAATATAAACATATATACATCTAATAATATCCATTTAATTGACAATAAGTGATGGGGTGATAAGGATAAGAGAAATTAACTTGTGATCATTTTAGAATGAGTGCACAAGAATTCTAGAAAGTAGAGAATGTGCATGAGTTTGTCAAGGAAATAGAAAAGGTTTAATACTAGAAGTAGGTGAATTACAAAAAGGAGGCATTTATGGAGCTGAGAGGGGACCTTGAAAGATAAGACAATTAAATATCTGAAAAAGCTATTTTTTTCCTTTGCTTTTTGGGGGTAGGGCAATTAGGGTTAAGTGACTTGCCCGCAGTCACATTGCTAGTTTTGTGTTAAGTGTCTGAGGTTGGATTTGAACTCAGGTCCTCCTGAGTCCAAGGCTAGTACTCTATTCACTGCACCACTCAGCCACGCCTTGAGGAATTTATTTTAAAAGGGAGAAATTGCCTATTGTTTCTTTCCTGAGTCTTTTCTGACCTTCAATTCTACCAGATACCTGAGACTTCTCCTAGAATATTCCATCGTCCTGACTACTTTAGTTAGGGGTGAAGTGGAATGTCATATAGTCTTATCAGTGCCATTCATTGAATCAACATCTGGTGGTGTTCAAGGAAAACATCACTAGGGCAAAGGTAGGTTTCTAAAGAAAGAAGAAAATGGGGGGGAAAAATAAGCAGCTCCTATAATGTTTTCCCAGCCCACTAAAAATGGATATACTATCTTCCATTTAGTGAAGGAACTTTCTTCCTAAACATGGTATATTTACTGTAAATGCAGGAATATAACATGCGTAGTCATCAAAAGGCAGATTATGGATTTCCCCTCTTATTTGCCTCTATCATACTAGGATGTGTTTATGTTCCCCCTTTTTAAAGCAAAATGGACTTCTTTTTATTATCACAGAATTCAACATTCTCTAGATCCACGTTTTGTTAATCTGTTTCTCTTTTGCTTCTAACTGTCCTACTGCATACTTGCTCCTTAACTTTCTGTCCACACCATATCATTCTCAACATTCTACTTCCCTCCTTCCCCCTCTTATATTCAACAAGCAATGAAATCCAAAAAGCCTCAATCAGAATCTTATCACCGATAAACCTAATCAAAGTAATCTTTAGATGCACAGATCATTAATTAATGAGATGTTTCATAGCAGAAAACAAAAGCATAGACTTGAACTTAATAGTTTAGTGCAGAAGAAAAAGTGCAACTCTGGGATCTATTCCAACTTTGCCACTGTGACCAGCCTCTTGTCCATGAGCAAATCACTTCCCATCTCACTGCTTCAGTTATAGGGCTCAAACTAGATGGTTTCTAAAATTAAATCTAAATAGAAATCCCATGATCCTATCCCTTCTCATTTACTCTAGGACAGTGGTTCTCAACCTTCCTAATGCTGTGACCCTTTAATACAGTTCCTCATGTTGTGGTGACCCCCAACCATAAAATTATTTTCGTTGCTACTTCATAACTGTAATTTTGCTACTGTTATGAATCGTAATATAAATATCCGATATGCAGGATGTATTTTCATTGTTACAAATTGAACATAACCCACAGGCTGAGAACTGCTGCTCTAGGACCTCATTTCCTTAGTGATTAATACTCCTTTTGTCTCAAAATAATCTTTGCTTTTCTATTGTCTCCTTATCCAATGCCTATGTTCAGGACATACGTACGTACATATGTATATGTAACATTATATATGTATATGTCTATATATCTATCTCTGTCTCTATCTGTCTATCTCTATCTATATCACACACTGGCTCACACAGGCATGTGCATTGACCCTGCTCTCTAATTCTACCTATTTCCTCTCAGTTAAAGGGTATGATAGGATTACTATTTTCTTGATACAATTTTCTTCCATCCCACCTTCCTGATGTTTTTCTCCTTTCTTCTTTATTTTTTTCCAAACAGTTTATATAATATTAGAATTGCTCTTTAAGTTTTTGGTAGAATTTGCTTGTAAATCCATCTGGTCCTGGGTTTTTTCCTAGGGAGGTCATTTATGGCTTGCTCAGTTGCTTTTTTTTTTTTCTTTTTCTAAGATAGGGTTACTTAAGTATTCTGTTTATCTGGGCAATTTATATTTTAGTAACTATTAATCCACTTCATTTTTATTGTCAATAATAATGGCATATATTTGGGCAAAATAGCTCCTAAAAATTCCTTCAGCTTTATCTTCATTTGGTTGTGTATTCACCCTTTTTCATCTTTAATACTGGAAATTTAATTTTCTTTCTTTTTTAAAAATTCAAATTATTCAATGGTTTGTCTATTTTATTGTTTTCTTTTCCATAAAAACAGCACATACTTTTATCTTTATTTTTTACTTTCAATTTGATTATTCTCTCCTTTGATTTTCTGGATTAATATTTTAGCATTTAATTATGGGTTTTTTATTTGTTTGTTTTAAGTTGTTTTTTTTTAATTGTGTGCCCAATTCATTGATCTGTTATTTCTCTCTTTGACTGAGGCCAGCAATTAGAAATATAAATTTTTACCCAAGTACTGCTTTGGCTGCATGACACAAATTTTGGTATATTGTCTCATGATTATCTTCGATGAAATTATTGTTTCTGTGATGTGTTCTTTGACCCACTCATTCTTTAGCATCGGGTTGTTTTCTATCCAATCAATTTTAATCCATGCCTCAAAGGCCCTTTATCAAATGTAAAATTCATTGCCTTATGGGCCAAAAGGGATGCATCTAATATTTCTGCCTTTCTGCATTGTTTGTGAGGTTTTTGTGCTCCACAAATTAATTTTTGTGAAGGTGTCGTACACAATTTAGAATAGGTATATTCCTTATTTTTATCATTCAACATTCTCCGGAGGTTTTTTATATCTAATTTTTTGAAACTTCTATTCAAACTTTAATTTCTATGCTGATTATTTTATGATTAAATTTATCTAAGTCTGAAACACAGCTCTGAATGGTTTAGAGGGGTAAATTGAAATACCCCCTGACACCCACCCCACTAGTATAGTTTTACATCTATTTCCTCCTGTAAATCATTTAATATTTTCTTCAAGAATTTGGCTAGGTGGCACAGTGAATAGAGCACTGGTCCTGGAGTCAGGAAGACCTGAGTTCAAATCCAGCCTCAGCCATTTAACACAAAAACTAGCCATGTGACCTTGGGCAAGTCATTTAACCCCAACTGCCCTACCTTCCCCCCTCCAAAAGGCAAAAAAAAAAAAAAGAATTTGGATACTATGCCATTGAGTGTGTATATGTTCAGTATTGATATTATATTGCTTCTCCTACAGTGCTTCTTACACTATGGGTACATACCCACAGTTTAAGAAGTGCTGATAAGAGTCATGAGTAGAAAAAGTTTAAGAAGCCCTAATCTATAGTACTTTTTGGTACAACATAGTTTCTCTGATTATCTTCTAATTAGGCCAATTTTTGTTTTTCCTTTGTCTAAAGATGCTAATTGCTACCCCTGCCTTTTTTTACTTCACCTGAAGCATAGTAGATTCTGCCTCCATACCTTATTATAACTATCTTTCTTTTTCAATTGTGTTTCTTGCAAACAACATAATGTTGGATTCTGACTTCTAACTCATTCTTCTATGCTCCTCCATTTATGAGTGAGTATATCCCATTCACATTGACAGTTGTTTCTTAACTTTGTATTTCCATCCATCCTATTTTCTTATTCCTCTTTTTTTATTCTGTCCCATTCTCAAGAATCTGTTTCTTCTGAGCACTTCCTCACTTAATCTACCTTCCCCTCCTCTGCCACCCACCTGCCCTTCTCTGAGCCCTTTTCCCTCCTACTTCTCTGTTCGGTGAAATGAACATCTATTCCAAAATGAATATCTATTTCAGATCAGTACCTTGGGAAGTCAAGTCTTTCCTAACAACTTCTCAAACTGTATTCAACTTGACAGTTGCTTTACCCTGACTTTTAATTATTGCTGCACTCTATTTTAATTATTTTAATTTATTTGTTGGAAAATTTAAGAGAACCAGGTAATTCCCTGCATTATTCAACCATCTTCCCAAAGTCCTCTCCTGGGGACAATCTATTAGCATTTCCTTATGGGAAGATGATACTTGTAACCCTTAACTTTATCAACAGTAGGGAGGTTATAAATTAATTTCTGTGCCTTATTGTATGTGTATATATAGACCTTCCTTAAGCCAGTTCAGATGATAGGTTCAGGCACTGCCAATTCCCCATTCTATTCTCTCTTTAGTTGTACAAACTCTTCCTTGTGTGCCTTATTCACGTAAGATAATTTTCCCTATTCTTCCACTACCGTGCCCCAGTGCATTCCTCCTTCTCACACTTTTGTTCTTCTTTTGAAATCATCCTAACATAACAGATTGACACCCATGCCCACTATCTCTGAACTGGTTCAAGGAATAAAGACTATACATATACATATACAATTCAGTATAGCTACCCACGGGGTCTGTTGTTTACTGATATCTGCCCTAGTGTTCATAAAGCTCTTGGGATTGCATGTATCCTTTTTAAGCTCTTCCAAGAACTGGTTTAGGGCTTTTGATCATTTTACATTTTTCTTTGAAGTAGAAGTAGCTATTTTGACTTCACTATCTCCTTATGAATTTGAAACCAGATCTTCCCTATCCCCTAGTAGCTATGTGTGGTTGGTTTTTTTTTCTCTTTTGCTTACTCATTTTTAATGGTTTATTCTTAGTTGTTAAAGACCAGAACTGAATAGAAAATTTGAACTACAAGAATCAGAAGAAACATAAGAAGGAAAACATTAAAGACCAATTATAAGGGATTTAATTAAGGTCAAACTGCTTACTCTTATGTGGGAAAACATCTGTAACCTTTAAGAATGTTATCAGTCCTGCAGTAGTTCGAGTATATACATAGATGGAAAGCTTGAGGTTGAGTGGAGTATGAGGGAATGATCATTTAACATAAAAGTGGGTATAGAGACATAAAATGGAGCATTTATCTCATTCAAACATGGTGTGAATGGAGGAACTATTATTACAGGGGAGAGCAAAAAGGGGGTGGAGGACTGGTAATTCTATAACTTCATTCTCATCATAACTGGTGATTCTGGTTATTCTAAAGAATAACATCCCTGGAGTGGCTAGGTGGCACAGTGAATAGGGCACCGGCCCTGGAGTTAGGAGGACCTGAGTTCAAATCCAGCCTCAGATACTTGACACTTGACACATTTACTACTTGTGTGACTTTGGGCAAATCACTTAACCCCAATTGCCCTCCAAAAAATCCCAAAAGAATAACATCCCATCCTCATTGCCAAATGTAGCAACAATGCAACATTCACAGCACCAAGAAAGATAGTAAATATACTGACATAGTAATCAGTCACAAAATGGACAGACTCTCCATATGGAAGACAGAAGCAAAACATTTATTCAGACACCAGAAAACCAAATCCCAACAGCAGGAAACCAAATCCATCATAGCCACATAGAAGTTAATATACCACAACATAGCAGAGAGCCACACCATCCTTTAGCATTCTCACAAACCAACACAAGCCTAGCTCTCACGGCAAGTGGCAAACAACAAACATTTACTCACAAGCCTAATTGTCTCCCTCCAGTGTATCTTTTCCTCCCTCTGGTCTCAAACTGCTCTGACTCCCTGCTTCCTGTGGGCTCGGCTCTACCTTTCAGCAAACTCCTCCCACCACAGGCTCCATGTGATTACATTCAGCCTATTAGGGAGCAGGGAAGATCTTCAAAGCAGGGAACATCTTCAAATTACCTTAGGTTTATTAAGGGGCAGGGAAGATCTTCAAATCTGACTATAATATTCCTAGAAGTTTTCATTTGGGGATTTTTGTCAGGACTTGACCAGTGGATTCTTTCAATTTCTATTTTGCCCTCTGGTTCTAAGGTATCCAAGGAGTTTTCCTTTATAATTTCTTTAAATGTGATGACTATGCTTTTTTATTTTTAATGACTTTACCATAGTCTAATAATTCCTAAATTATCTCTCCTCAATCTATTTTCTAGGTCAGTTTTTTCTTATGAAATATTTCGCATTTTCTTCCATATTTCATTCTTTTGACTTTTTTTATTGTTACTTTAAAAAAATATTTATATTCACTTTATTAAATATTTCCCAATTGTAACAAACGTAACAATTATTTTTAAAAATATATTTTAAGATCCAAATTCTCTCCTCTCCTCCCTACTTGAGAAGACAAACAATTTGATTTTGATTATACATATTAGGTCATACAAAACTTATTTCCATATTAATCATATTGCAAAAGGAAACACAAACAAAATAAAACAAGAAAAATGAAGTTCAGAAAATATGCTTCAGTCTACATTCAGAGTTCATCAGTTCTTTCTCTGGAGATGAATAGTATTTTTCCTCATGAGTCCTTTGGAATTACCTTGGATCATTATCTTCATCAGAATAACTGTCTTTCACAGTTGACCATCCTTAAAATATTGTGGTTATTGTGTACAATCTTCTCCTGGTTCTGCCCACTTCACTTGGCATCAATTCATATAAGTCTTTCCAAGTTTTTCTGAAACCATGCAGCTCCTCATTTCTTATAGTGCAATAGTATTCCATCACAATCCTATAACACAGTGGTTCTCAACCTTCCTAATGCCGCAACCCTTTAATAGTCATATGTGGGCATAGCTGCATGTGGGTGGACCCGCCTGGAGATAGATACAGGAGCAGTGTCTCAGTTCCTAAGACCATCAGAAATATGTGTTTTCCAGTGGTCTTAGGTGATCTCATTCAACCAAGGGGGTCACGACCCACAGGTTGAGAACCACTGCTATAACACAATGTATTCAGCCATCCCCCAATTAATGAACATCCTCTCAATTTCCAATTCTTTGCCTCTTTTTAATAATTTTTGCTATGATTAGGAGGATAACAATAGAGGATATCAGCAACTGGGAGGAATTGGTATTTGAAATGTGTTTTATGAGATGGGTTGAAATTAAACAGACTAAGAAACAGGAGGGCCTTCTTGGCATAGAGAACAGTGCAAAGGAAAAGGGAGTATGTGTGAAGTAAATAAGCATTTATGAAGCACTTACTATGGGCCAAGCACTATGCTAAGTGCTTTTTCCAATATTATTTAGTTTGAGAAAATACAAATTATGTGTGAGGAGAAGAATGTCCTCTAGTCTGGAATGTGCAGAGAGGAGCAATATGAAATTAGTTTTGTACTAGGTTGTGGAAGGCCCCAAATGCAAGACAAAAGAGTGTGAATATTATATAGTGGGTAATAAGAAACCATGGAAGACTGTGGTTAGCTTACCAGATCTATGCATAGAATTTATTCTGTTAGTGGTGAGAAGGATGGGTTGGAAGGAAGAAAAAGAAGACTGAGGAAGACTTATAGGGAGATTTTGGGGAAAATAATCATATTAATAGTTTAGAGTATGACTATAGTCTTAGAAGTAGGAATAGAGATAAACAGAAACATAAAGGAAGTTTCTGAGATAGAATTAACAAGAGTTGATAACTGACCTATTGAGGATAGGGGTTCTCCAATATAAAACCAAAGTTTTGAAAGTGGGAATTTCCAAGGGAGAGGGAAAGATAAAAGACACATGGAGTAGAGGGAATAGACCAGTGCCATAACTTGAATAAGGAATTTGAGGCTTTGCCTCAAGACATTAACATCTAAGGGGAGTAATCTACTGGGGCTGGGGGGTAATTTCTTCCCTGGATAGATCACTTATTCTCATGCCTCACTCCATGATCCTTCCCTAGTCTAAACCACAATGTAATACACTAGAATGCCTTTCTCAGAACCTCAATACTATGATATCTCCTTTTAGGTCTATTCTTTTTCCACAAATTCAAGGAGGAAGAATGGAAATATCACAAGATAGCACTGTGGCATTGGAATCAGAAAGACCTGAGTTGTCTCCTGACTCTGATCTTTATTCAATTTGTGACCCTAAGTAAATTCTTGAGAATCTTAGAGGGTACTGAGTTCTCAGGTTCTAGAGAAGTCTATATTTGGGAGTTCTCCACACTAATGAAATCACAGGTCTATATACCCCCCAAAATTATCTACATACATTTCTCCTCCTCTTGCTATACTGAACATACAGGACAGGAGTTATATTACTTTTTATCTTTCTATCTGCAGCATCTTGCAGGCTGCCTTGTACATAATAGATGCCAATAAATATAGAATTCTAAAATTACTCTCTAAAATGTAACCTAAATTCTCATAATAATTTAATCTTGGGAAAAAAATAAACTCACATTTGGGAGCAAGGAAAAGTCGAGATCAAGTACCCTGTCATTCGAAATTCCATGTATCTGTTTATTGGAAAAGAATATCAGTTAAGTTGGGAGAAAAGGGTTTGGAACAATAAAGAATTTAGTACATATGCTGAGGTGTGTGTGTGTGTGTGTGTGTGTAAATATGTATCACTTGTTACAGCTCTATTGTGAAATCAATTTACTAACTAAAGATGAAAATCAAAGTACATGGTAGAATCAGCTATAAAGTCTTCCTGCTTAATGTAGAGGGATATTTTCTCTCACTCAAAATATTTCCTCTGGGGGATACCGCACATGTTCCTGAGGCTATCCTTTTGTGTCAGTAGTCATGATTTAAAAAATTCTGGGGTAAAACAGTTTTCCTGAGCACGTAACCTGGTCTTACTCCTGTTATGGTTGAAGTAATTAGTTTTGGAGGTCTTTAGGTGTGTTTCATGCAGTACTTATAGACATTGATCTATATCCAACCTCCTTTCCACCTCCTCCTTCATGGAAGCTGCATTTCCTCATCACTTCATTTATGTGTTTTGGGTGAAAATTAATGAATTAATGGTTCTTAGGAAATTGACATGTTTATTAGTTAGCATTAATATTTGCAAAATGCCTTAGGCTCATCTGTTAATTATTCACTCTCATTCTACAGGTGAAAAAACATTAACTGCTTTACCCAAGGTCATCCGTCAGGGTGAGATGAGAAATTAGAGTGGCTAGTTCTGTGCTTAGTTTTGAAAAGGAAGATTGTTTTCCATTTAGTATCTAAAAGTTTATTACGATAGGTAATAAGAAATGTTGTTTGATTAGTAAGGATATAAGAAGGAATGACTATCATAAGATCATAGATGAGAATAGAAAGGGAAATTAGAGGTCATATAATTGAACCTCCTCATCTTGCAGATAAGGAAACTGAGTCCCAGGGAAGTTAAGTGACTTGCCCAAAGTTAGAGTGACAGATTAAAAAATATTGCTGAATGAGTCAGCATGTAGAAAATCAGAAATAAAGTTCATATTCATCTATGGTAGCCCCAGCTCTGTTATTCATGAAATTTAATACTTTTAAAGGAATTTACACTGCAGTTCAGGTCTCTTCTAATTTCCTTCTTCCTGCATTTACAACCCACGTCATACCATTTATGGATAAAATAATGAACAGCTTCACAGAGGATTAATTTAATGTTCCTAATGGAATTCTTCGTATCTGTTTTTCTTTAATGAGCCAGTTGGGCTGCAAGAAGAGACTGGGAAAGGAAAGTCCTGGGAAACTAGTTTCTGTGCCATTGCTAAGTCCAGGACAGTTAAAGAAGTAATTGGAACCCTATCACTACCACCAACTCCTTCTCCTCGTTTTCCTCCTCTTCCTCTTCTTTTTACTCCTCCTCCTCCTCCTTTGGTGCTTCAAATAGACAGTTTTTCATCAGATATTCTATTGCTCATTTTTTAAGATGGGGAAAATTCTGTAGCTTGTTGTTTTGGCCATTCTGAAAGAGATGAAATGTGTTGATGAAAAGAGATAGATGGAGCACTGTTTGTTCTAGAGCCAAAATTACCTCCAAGTAGAAAAGATCTTTTTTTTTTTTTATGAACTATTAGCTCAGCATTAATAATTGTCAATGCATTGTGCCCTCCTGTCACTAGTCATGGTTGGATTGTTTGTGCCAATTCCTTGTATAATTATAAAGATAGGGAAAGAGTCAGAGACATAACTAGGACAATATGACCAAGGATCTGCACCACAGCAATGATTCTAATGGGTATTTTCTGATAACACCTGAAGATTTGCAAATGTACACACAATAGAATAGCGACATGTAACAAGAATAATTATGCAGGATAGTAATCAACCATGTGTGAGACTGTCTTGACTTTCTTCTCTTCTCCTATTCCTATCGTCCATAACACAGTGACCTCCTCCAAATCAGCTTTGCACCAGTGTACCAGGATATCTGTCTTTCTTGCCCCCCTGCTGAAAGCCACAGAATGAAATCCCATATCCTCCTCTCCAAAGAGATGTGGTCCTTTACCTAGATGTTTTTGTACCATTGTTAAAGCTCTGGACAAAAAACACTTCAGGGTTCTGTTTTTGCTTGTCCTGATTCCATAAAGATAGGGTGTTCTAACTTTCTTTCCAGATGACACTATTCTCTCCCAATCCCTAAACCCTCTTCTACTACCCTGTCACCATATCTGACTTCTGAAATGAGCAGGGGAAATGGTTACTTGAACAGGTAGTGAACAGGTAGCAACTGGTTATGTTTGTCAGCTCAAAACTCATCATAGGCAAATTCCCACATACTGGTTCTCTGTTAACAACCTCATCTATGATCTTATGATAGTCATTCCTTCTTATATCCTTACTAATCAAACAACATTTCTTATTACCTATCATAATAAACTTTTAGATACTAAATGGAAAACAATCTTCCTTTTCAAAACTAACAGAGTTGTGAACTCTGAGCTACTCACTTACACTGACAAGAGTTATACAAGATTCGGCACAAGAAACACACATAAGAACAGCCCTTAGACACCTTGAGGTGCCACCACAGGGTGTAAGAACAGCCAGAGAAGGGAAAGCCCCAGGGAGAACCAGGACCATTGTGACTTCATTGGCTTGTCACTTCAAAGGTAATTTTCCTTTATTAATTATGCATTATCCCTAGCATCATGGATACAAAGAACACTGAATCTAGAATCAGAAATCCTTTATTTGAGTCACAATTCTAGTATTTTCTCTCTGTCTGACCTCGAACAAACCTCTCCTCTCTTAAGTTAACTTCCTTTATCTGTAAAAATAATATGGATCGATTAGTGGATTCCTAAGGTCCCTTGAAACTTGAAATCTAGGATCCTAGGATTGAATAATTCCCAGGCTCAAACAACTTCTGGATCTCCTTTTCTCTCTGAATAGACAAACACAGAGATATAGCAGAGCTTCCTGGAGAATAGCCCCCTCCTCTTTCCTTATCATCTACTCTGTCTGCTATTGCTGGCATATGCAACCTCCATGAGACTAGGTGGGTGCACCAAGGCAGAGGCTCTGGCCTTCTGTTGTCAGTTTAACTATATTATGCATTCAATAGCATACAACTGGAAGCATTGGTCTATGGTGAATAAAAGATCCTTCTTTCCCTGTCCTGCTCTAATTCCTTAGAGCCCTAATTCCTAAGAGGAATATCCAAGGGGAAGTTATTAGGTAATTAACATAAAAGTGCATAGTTATTATAATGGAATTTCCAAAGTGTTTGTATTTTCCCTTTTTCTTCTGTATGCACCACCACAAGCTGTCTTGTACCCAACCAATGACACTTCACTGTGAGCTATGATGTGTAACCAGTTCTCCTGATGATGCTGTCCATTCGTGCAGGAAATAAGCAGATGTAATTCTTGGAGATAATTAGTTTGCTCTTCATAGTTCCATCACAGCTCTAGCCAAAGTTTTCAGTTTTGTTTTGTTTTTAAGAATGCCATTTCAGGCCATTCTTCTCTGTGTGCACTGACTCCTAATAGGGAGAAAACCCTTTCTAACATTTTTGCTATGTGTTTCAGAAGTGGGGTAGATCTGTTTTCTTAACATTTCAGGGCATACTAAAGATACGTAATGAATGGGACAGATCATCAGTCAATGGCTATATAACAGTTAAGCAGTACTACTTAAAATTTAAAAAGCAACAATAATTTAGATAGCTTTTTATTTCATTCAACGTCATTACCATAGTCAAGTTCCTGAGTGGGAAGAATGTTTAGGTTTTTTTTGTTTGTTTTGTTTTAAGTTGTAATGCATCTCAACTCCTAAGCTCCCTCTGATAAATACCATTAGGTAGTTAGATGTCAGTAGAGTACTGGTTGTGGTTCAGTTGTATGTGATTCTTCATGACCCTATTTGGGATTTTCTTGCCAAAGATACTGAGTGGTTTGCTATTCCTTCTCCAGTTCATTCTTACAGATGTGGAACCAAAGCAAACAGGGTTAAGTGCCTTGACTAGAGTCACATAGCTAATAAGTGTCTCAGGCTAGATTTGAATTCAGGAAGATAAGCCTTTTTTAACTTCAGACACAGCACTCTATCTGCTATTCCGCCTAGTTGGGTCTGAGTTCAAATCCAGCTTCACACTTTTTCTAGCTGTGTGACCCTGGACAGATTGCTTAACCTCTTCCAACTTCAGTTTCCTCAACTGTGAAATGGAGATAATAAGAGCACCAATCTCACAGTGTTTTTGTGAAGATCAAATGACATATTAAAGTATTTACTTAGCACAATGTATGGTATTTATTAGAGACTTAATAAAAGCTTGGGCAGTTACATAGATCAGAGGTTAGAGTAGTGGAACTGGAGTCAGGAAGACCTGAGTTCAAATGCAACCTCAGATACTAACTGTGTGACTGTAGGAAAATCTCTTAACCTTTGTTTGCTTTAATGCACTGGAGAAGGAAATGGCAACCCACAATAGTATCTTTGCCAAGAAAACCCCATGGACAGTATAACTGCTTTAGGGCAGCGAGGTGGCATAGTGGTTAGGGCACAGACCAGGAGCCAGGAAGATTCATCTTCCAGAATTCAAATCTGGCTTCAGACACTTATACTTGTATGAGTAAGTTACTTAGCCCAGTTTGCCTCAGTTTTCTCATCTGTATAATGAGCTGAAGAAGGAAATGGCAAACCACTCCAGTGTCTTTGCCAAGAAAACTCCAAATGGGGTCACGAAGAGTTGGTCATGACTGGAAAATGACTGAACGACAAATGCTTATTTCCTTCCTTTAATTAGGGGACAAGAAAAATTGTTTCACCTAAAACTTTTCTCCTAACTGAAAAATAATAATAATTTATGGTTAACATGAGTTGCCATTGAGTGTTAAGTCATACCTCTTGGCTTCTATCCTTTCTAAATGCAGTTTTATTTGTCTTTTTCACATTCACTGACACATTTTTGCCAAGTCACTTAGCTAACATAGACCAAATGAATGGTGTTATGAAGTGCTCAAAGGAAGTCTTAAATCCCAGTTACACAAAGGCAACATGGATATGTACCACTCAGAGATTTAATGCATCCTCTGGCAGAAGTAAATTCATTTTGGAAGATCTGCTAGTAGCATTGCTAGACCTGTGGTCTGGCAGGATTATGAAGGGTCTTTGAACTATTCTCTTGGCAGATCTATAGAAAAAAAAAAACTAGCCTTTATGTGTCCACAAGAAATCCCTAACCCTTGAACTTGGCAAGTGTTTTACTTGTACTATGCCTTGGAAAGGTGAGCTGGACCCAGACATTCAGTGGAGCATGTTACCAAACACCTCAACCTTTGCTTCTAGGATTCCCAAATGATCATCTTATTCCAGTAAAAATATTATATTGCGCTTAGGTTATTTTTTTTCCCTTAAGACTTCAAGATGTAGCAATCACTAATTCTGAGTATCATTCTCCTCCAGAATGTGTATAGAAATTATAAGGTGGCCACTAAGGTTAGAACCCATGTGAAGAGAAGAGTAGCTGCCCTTTTTTGGAGATTAGGATAACTACTTGAATTCTGCATGTGCATTCTACGCTAGAGGTTTGAAAACAGTTACAATGGTTTATCTCCATTTCAAGGGAAGTTTATACAGACAAATGTGATCTCAGAAGTAATAAGAATTTTTAAAGTAAAATAGTCACTGGGAGACAAACTGGAAACAAATGTGCCTTCAAGGCAGACTACAAGAACATATTAATGAACAAACTCTGAACAGCTGAAACTTTATAGAATGTCAGTGGTATTATATTAAAGTATCCAAATTGAAATTAGATTCAGAAAAGCCCTATGAAACTAAGGACTCAGCTAGTATACAAAGTGTAGACAGATGCAGGACAGTTTGCTATAAAAAGCTTATTTGCAAATATGATTCAGTCTGATTTAAAATGTCTCAAGAGATAATGTTCTTACCATTTCCCATGCAGAACCTATTCACAGTTTATTAGAGGTCTTTAAGTTAGACAAAATATTTCCTTTTTTTTCCAGTTCTATCCCTCTATTCCTTGTTAACCCTTAGCTTCCTGATATATACACTTTCTGATCACATTATTATTATTATTATTATTATTTTGCTTTGTGGAGGGGGGAAGGTAAGGCAATTGGGGTTAAGTGACTTGACCAAGGTAACAGAACTAGTTTTTGTGTTGTCTGAGGCTGGATTTGAACGCAGGTCCTCCTGACTCCTGGACTGGTGCTCTACTCACTGTGCCAACTAGCCACCCCTACATTATTTTACCAGATAATCATTAAGACCATATGATGCTTGGTCTGGAGCTCAAAGGGAACTTAGATGTTCATCTAATTGAATATCATCATATTCATAAAGATGGAGAGATTTTTGACCTAGAGAAGTTTAGTGAACTGTCTGATGTCACAGAGGCAGTAAATATTGAAAATAGACTTAGAATTCTTGACCCATAAATAAGTGCAGTATTCCAAATTCTGTACTCTCCTCTATATTCTCCTCAGTCCCTACAGAAGAGCTGACATTCAAGAGTCTCAACGGGTTTGCTCATTAACTTTTCCCAAACCTGGTTACTGAAATCAATCAGAAAGATCTCCAGTGGTCTCCAGATTTAAATTCATGAAGGGAAGAGGCACATAAAATTTTACTTCTTTTCTTGGATTCATAAAAGGGGTGGGGGGAAGTAAAAGAGACTAGTTTGTTTTCTATTACTTCTCTCTATTATTAGACAAACTTTCACAATTAGTCTAGAGACTTGGGAGGGAGGGTAGCAGTGTGTGTGAAAATGAAGCTGTAAGTGTGCATTTGGAAATGAGTTTCTCCTGCCATAGTTTGGTTTTCTTTTTTCCCTATTCCATGTATTTCCTCTTCCAAGTTTTCATTCTACTTATTCTGTCAGCATTGATGTAAACAAAATCATTAGGGGTATCTCTGCTGCTTGGATCATCTATCATTAGCTTTCTTTCCACATATAATGAGGGACGGCATTTCCCATTAATTTTTTTTCGTGTCCATGTACTTAAAGGATGCTTTTCTATTTTCCTTTATATATTTTTCAAGTGCCATCTCATATCCTGCTTTGGCTTTTGTGATCAACAGAGCCTTCATTTTCTAGCATCAGGCAGAGAGCAGGGCCCATCTACTTAGTGATGCATTATATGGGATGATCAACAAATGTGACCTTGGGTAATGAACATTGAAATGTATTGTTCTTGTATATGCCCTTCAAGACATGGCTACAGGTTAACTTTGGAATTGAATAATTAGTTCATGAGCTCTTTGAGGATAGGGAACACACCTACAATCCCTTTGTTTTTCCCCACAGCATAAGCAAAATAGGTAATCCTGTGAAGATTGCTGATTGACTTGGTGATTGAATACTATTAATGGTAAAACATTTTGTTCTTGTTTCCAGTCTCCCAAGCTGAACCCTGTATCTTTCTAGCAATCATTCTTATTATTCCTCTTAACTCCCTTCATTTCCAGGACATTCTTTCAGTTAGAAAATTCACAATTTATGCCAGATTCCAGGTAGAAATATCATACCTTTCAAGGTCTTTTGCCACCATGTACCCCACACTTTTCTTATCGTTCTTTGCAGCATCCTGATTTATCACTACTGGATTATTTCCTGTTGACAGATTTATCAAAGAATTCATGTTTCAGAGGGAATTTAACAATTGCTATATTGAAGATTATTCAAACATCCAGTCAGTCTAAGAGATCACACATGAAAAACCTCTTGCCATGCATTCAGTATTTCAGAAAGAGGAAGGGAAGTTAGGGATAAGAGAAGAAGGAAGGAAGATATGGAGAGAGATATGGAGACAGAGATAGAAAGAGGCGAGGGAGAGAAGGGATATGGAAACGTGAAGGGCCTAGAGAGACAGAGACTGCAGGAAATAAAGGAGAGACTGAGAGAGAATGAGCAAGGGAGACTGAAAAAAGGAGAGAGGAAAAAAGAGACAGAAAAAGAGAAAGAGGATGAAGAGGGAGAGAGAGAAAAGAGATAGTAGAAAGCACTCTTTGAACATGATTGTTCAATATCTATTCCCTAAGGTGCTATACCAGTTGCTATACAGACAAAAAAAGAAAAAAAACCAAAAAAGACAATCCTTGCCCTCAAGAAACTTACATTCTACACAGGACATAAAGTATATACACATTTAAGTAAATACAAGGTATATGCAATATAAATAATATAGAGAATATGGATCAGAGAATTCCCTAATTAAACTGAAAAATTATTCTAAAAAAATATAACGGAGTGTAAACGAGCTACCAAAAACAACAACAAAGCCCAAACCTGATAATTCGACATAAAGCAAGTTCCCTAAACAATCAGATAACAAAATACAGAACTGGCCCTATAAAGCCATTGAACAGAAACCAACTGATGAGTAAACTTCTAGTGTTTGACTGGCTAAGCATTAGCCACATCTCTTTTGATCAAAGCATCCAGTAGCAAAAACCCAAGAAGAATGGTGTTTATATGCAACCTGAAAGAAGAATTCAAGAATCTGCTTCCTAAACACCAACTTTCTCGTTAAAGGAGGGAGGAATTCTGAATTACCTAAGGGCTTGAGACTTCGAGTGACCCTTGCATAGGCAAGGGTCCAAAAAAGATGGTTGTATGAGTAAGCAGAGACCTTGAACTTACTCTTGCTCAAGGAGATCCTCAGTGAAAGATTAAGAACTGGAGAGGAGAATGAATCAAATGGGGGTGGGGGAAGGGGAGGAATGAAATAGAGTTCAATGGAGAAAGGCAAAATTATTTCTTTTGCTAAATAGTATTGCTTATGAATCAAAATCAAAATCAATTTCCCTTTCTGCTTTGGAAATGTTCAAGTCTAGAAAGCTATCATATGAAATGTTGACCCCAAAAGTTTCATTATTATTAGTTCTTATGAATTATTTTAATAAAGGCATAAAGAACATACCATGGTGCATTGGAAAGAATACTGGATTCAATGTTAAGATGGGTTTGAAAGCAAATTCTGCTAACAGTTTCTACCTGTGTGATAGTAAGCAAATCATTTCATCTTTCTATGTTTCATTCATGCCTCTATAAAATGAGGAAGTTGGACCATGTAACCTATGAGATCCCTTTCAATATGAAAACTATGATCTTATAGTTCTATGAAATGTTTATTAAAATTTCCAATGAAATGAAGCTGAGAAGGATAGTTAAAACATTGAATAAGAAAATCAGCTAAATGATAAACCACATATATAGTATTGTATTTAATTTTGGGTAAAATAGTTTAGCAAGAATATTGATAAGCCAGACAAAATCAACCAAGATGATGGCCATTATACATAGTTAGATGGCTTTTGTAAGTTGATTCCCACCCACTCAAAATAAAAATCAGTCAGTGGTCAATCTTCTTATGAAGAACCTATCAAATGTTAGTAAGGCTGGTTGGTAGGAGCGATATTCTAAGGCCACAATTCAGCCATATTTGGTTAGTTTTCCTTTTATAGATAAAATATCCCTGAGATTTGTCAGTTCAGGAGTCTAAGAGTTGGACCATTGACTTCCTTGTCTCCTCTACAAAAACAGTCAGGACAAGAAAGACTAGAGCTCTCCCTGAAAGCTTTAAACTGATGTGGTTAGGGTTAGGGTTGCTCGAGACCCCAAAATACCACCAGGCCGGGTCCTGACAAATGAATTCAACTCAAGTCTTCTCTCAGCCAGAAAAAGGTAAAATTTATTAAAAGTTTGCCTGTATTGGACACAGAGCAAGTCTGTACTAGAAAATTCTATGGCGCTCTCATACACATGGGGGCAAGAAAGGGTCTTATATACAGAAAGGTTGTGGGAGGAATCTAGGGGTAGTCTGGAGAAGGAGTTTAGGGAGGGTCTTCAGGAGGAGTTAATGAGGTCAATGAGTGATTATGGGTGGGAAGTTGCTGGAGGCTACCTGGAGCCAACAGACAATGGTGGTCTAGGCCAGTTCAAGGGTGGATTGGTGTTGGGGGCCAGTAGACAACACCTGGTCAATGTTTTACAATATCTTATCAGAACATTTTATGGCTGGTCAACTTCCTTGCATACCATTCTCTGGAATGCTTTATCTCCCTGAAGCATCCTGTGGCTTATTTACCTACTTCCATATATACTCATGCCCTTGCATTCAATAAACGAGACTTGATCAGAAAGCCTGTCTTG
>CM053589.1:67597530-67629049 GCA_028646515.1 Pseudochirops corinnae | reverse complement strand
TTGGTATTTTGATAGGCTCAAGGGTGGGAAGTAGATGGACAACAGAGGGCTAAGCTAGTAACAGAGTAACTTTGGACCCAGCCACAATGAAAGGGTTATGGCCTCATGCAAATGCCCCATCAAGTGGTAAGATTCAATCAGAGTTCAAGGGGTCTCCCAGAGCCTGTACCTCAAAGATTCAAGGAGAGCTCAAGGAGGTTCCCAGAGCCAGCACCTCATAATTTCCCCCTCAAACAAATGGGACCCAAATTCCTTTGGGGTAAAAGGTGAAGGTCTCAGCTTCTGAAAGTGCTATATGCTGGCAAGGAGTATAGAGCTGTCTGTGCCTCTCTGGGTCCTGTTCAAGGTGGTCAGACTTCACATCCAAGGGATCAGACTCCGGAACATGCCTGATGCCAGGTCCAGTGGAATGGAGAACTTGGATTTGGTCAGGATTTGCATAGCCTTAGTGGTCATCCAAAGGTTGATGGCTTGAACCCTGGAAGAGACAAACCTGGCAAGAAGGTTAAGCAAATGGAGACCAAACAGACACCAAAAAAAAAAATGTAGAAAGGACAATTTTTCCCAGTACAAAATTTTCCTGGTTGAAATTACAGATGACTATGGCAAGACCAAAAGGAAAAGGGCAGGTATAATTTCACCTCTTTTTATCCTTTTTGCTGGAGGGGCCTGAGGCCTTTCTAAACAGTAGCTCGAGGTCCTCCAATGGCTCACAAGTATATTCTGGAGTGGGGGGGGGGGGAAGTAAGAGGTGGTACTGGTTTAATCCTAGAATTATGAGTCCAGCTGGGGAGACCTTTGAGTTTTACTGCCGTTGTAGTGGTGAGTATGACTCAGTAGGGTTCCTTCCATTTGACATCTAACTCTTCTCCCTTTGGGGTTTTCCATGACTTTAAGTAGACCCATTCTCCAGATTGTACTGCAGGACACTCCTTTTCATTGCCAAGAGGTTTGGGGAGATACTTATTGGCATATTCAGTCAGAGCATTCCTGACAGTTCCTAACTGAGTTGCAAATTGGGTAATTAAATGCTGTTCTGGGTCCACCAGAATGTCAGAGGTTAGGAAGGGCCTCCCATACAGGAGTTCAAAGGGACTAAGTTTGATATCTTCCCAAGGTGTGATTCAGACTCTGAGCAGTGCAATGGGTAGATTCTTAACCCAATCTTCTGGGGTTTCTATGAATACCTTAGTAAGGACCCATTTAAGGGTATGATTAATTTTTTCTACTTTACCAGAAGATTTTGGATTCCAAGCTGAGTGGAGGTGGTAAGTGATTTTAAGTGTCTTTGCCACTGCCTAGGTTATCTGTGAAATAAAAGCTGGGTCACTGTCACTCTATAAGGAGCCAAGTAAGCCAAAACAAGGTATAATTTCCTTTAATAGGAACTTTGATACCTCCTGAGCCTTTTCAGTTCTGCAAGGGGTAGCTTCTACCCAATTAGTAAAGGTGTCAACAAAAACCAAAAGAAACTTGAAACCCCTACATGGGGGCATATGTGTAAAATCTATCTGCCAATCTGCACCTGGGTAGGTCCCCCTCCTCTGAACAGGAGGAGGTTTGACTGCCCCTTCGGGATTCACCTGAGCACAGGTTGGGCAGGCCCGACAGACTTGTCCGATGGTTTTTCCTAGCTTACTGCCAGTAAAAATGGGCTTTATCAGAGACTGTAGGGCATTCTTCCCTAGGTGTGTGGCCTGGTGTAAGCCAAAAAGAAGCTTCCATTGACTCTCCTCTGGGATAAGAAGTTGTCCTGAGGGTGTTTGAAACCATCCAGAGGAGGAAAGAGAGTATCCCCTTTCCTTAGCAAGGGCCTGTTCCTGAGGGCTGTAGAAAGGTATGAAGGAATAGGGGAGCTGTGGGAGTAAAGGGGAAGTATAGTCAACTGGCGGGCAGCATTCTTTGCTGTGGTGTCTACCAGGCAACTTCCCACAGCCTGATCAGTTTCCCCTTTCTGGTGGCCTTTGCAAAAGATAATAGCTACCTCAGAGGGCTTTTGAACAGCTTGAGGAGATGTGGAATTTCTTGTGCATGTTTAATGGGGAAATTTTTTCTATCAGATATCGCCTTTCTTTCCAAATTGCTCCATGGGCATGTAGAACATCGAAAGCATATTTTCAGGCAGTGAAAATGTTTACTTGTTTATTTTCCCCTGGCTCTAGGGCTCTGGTGAGTGCTATCAATTCTGCCTTCTGGGCAGAGGTCCCATTGGGCAGGGATTTGTCCTCTATGGTTTGGTACAGGCTGACCACTGAATATCCACTTTTCCTGATCCCTTGTTCAATAAAGCTTGAACCCTGTGTACCAGACTGCTTTGGGGTTCGGGAGAGGAGAATCTTTCATATCAGCTCTACTGGCATAAACATAGTCCAAGGTCTCCTCACAATCACAAGGGACATCCTAGTGGGCACTGTCTGGAAGGAGGGTTGCCAGGCTAGGTGTGCGGCACACCCGAGGGATTAGGTCAGGTGTATTTAAGAGCAAGGCTTGATATTTGGTGAGCCTGCTACTAGCCAGCCATTGGTGGTCCTTCTCTTCCAGGATGCTCTGAACTTCGAGGGGAGTTAGAACTTCCAGGGGCTAACCAAGCACAAGTTAAGAGGCTTCCTCAATTAGAAAGGCTGTAGCAGCTACTGCCCGGAGGCATGCAGGCCATCCTGCAGCCACGAAGTCTAATTGTTTGGAAAATTTGCAACAGGCCTGGGGTCAGGTCCTAAGAATTGTGTTAGGACTGCCAGAGCCTGTCCCCTCATTTCATCTACATACAGAGTGAAAGGTTTTCCTAGATCAGGTAGGGCTAATGCTGACATGATGGTCAATTTAGCTTTCAGAGCCTCAAAAGCTTTAGTATAATCAGAACCCCACTCTAGAGGGAGTGAGTCAGGGCTCTGAGTAGAGGCATAGAGAGGCTTAGCAATAAGGCCAAAATTTGGGATCCAGAACCTACAAAACCCAGCCATAACCAGAAAAGTTCGAGGTTGTTTTTAGTGGCTGGAAGAGGTATAGGCAAGATTGTCCATTTCCTCTCAGAGGTTAAGGAGTGAGAGGTAGGAGTTAGTTCACGGCCCAGATACTTTACAGACTGGAATGCTATCTGGACTTTATCCAAAAAGACCCCATAGCCTCGACTACCCAAGAAAATAAAGGCGTCTGCAGCAGCAGCCAAAGACGCCTCCCAGGTGGGGCTACAAATAAGGATATCATCCACATATTGGATTAAGCTGCTATCAGTTAATTTCAGAACCCTTTTAAATCCCTCCCCAAAGCTTGGCCAAATAAATGTGGACTATCCTGAAACCCTTGAGGCAAAACTGTCCATGTTAGCTGACATGGACTTGTTTCCCCAGGAAGTATCCATTCAAATGCAAAAATAAATTGCAAATCTGTGTCCAGAGATATACAGAAAAAGGTATCTTTGAGATCTAAGGTTGAAAACCATTGGGTGCCCCAGGGATCTGAGTAAGTATTGTATATGGATTGGGGACTATGGGGTGTATAGGGATAAAAGCTTTGTTAATAGCCTTAAGACTTTGAACCATCCGATATTCTCCATTAGGCTTTTTCACAAGAAGAATTAGGGTTTTACATGGAGATTTGGCAAGAGTCAAGGATTTTATATTTTAGGAATTTTTCAATAATGGTTGTAGTCCTTCCCAGGTCTTGGGCTTATTTGGTTATGGACGGTGATGGGGGAAAACATTAGTATCTTGGAGGCGAACAGTAACTGGGGTGGCATGAGTAGCTCTCCCAGGAATTCCCTGATTCCAGACAATTGGTTCAATTGGCTCCCACACTTCTGGGGGAACATGGGGAGGGGGGTCTGGTGAACAGAGGGCAAAGGGAGATGGGGAGTTTAACTAGAGAAAATTGACCCCCCAATTTCACCATCAGGTCCCTTCACAACAAGGGCAAGAGGAAATAAGGAAGGAGTGTTCAAACAACTTCAAATAGGCAAGGGAGGGGGTATGTCTCTCAACATCCCTTAGTTTTCCCTTCAATGTCCATGACCTGATGGGTCAAGGGCCAAGTAGGGCCAGTAACTAATTAAAATAGAGAACTGTAGCTCCTGTATCAATCAGAAATCAGGTAACCTTAACTTCAACCTTGATGCTTGCCCAGCGCTCAGCAAGGGAAATGGAGATGGGAGCACTGCCAACCCCCAGACTTCCCCATCATTCCAAGTCTCTAGAAGACTGGAGGACAGGGTACTGGGAGGTGCCTCTACCACTTTTACCTTGGTGATCATCCTTCCTATAATGTCCCTCCTGGTCAGATGGGCACAATTCTAGAGGCGTTGGTTCCTGGGACTCCCTCCGGGGGATGCCCTGGAGGGGCACTCCTTGGACCAGTGACCCTCCTTGTGGCATCAAAAGCAGGTTTTTCCCCTGTCCAAGTGACTGGGCTTCCCCCAAGGGGGTCCCCTGGAGGGGCTTTTCCGGGCCATAGCAGCAGCCAAGAATTGAGCATGTTCTGGGACTCTGGAACATTCCCTGCATTCTTTCTCCTCTGCTGCAATCAAGTCTAATAAGACTCCAAAGGCCGTCTCTAGTAATTAGGCCTGAGGTATTTGGGGTGCATTGCCAATTTCTGCAGTTTCCTCCTGATATCTGGAGTAGACTGATTAATGAAATACATGTTAAGGATTGCTGGCCCTTCTACAGTCAGGATCTAAATTTGTATACCTTTTTATAGCTTCAACAAGTATATCTAGGAAAAGGACAGGGTTTTCTTCATCAGTCTGAGTAATTTCCCTAACTTTCTGATAATTTACTTGCTTTTGAAATGCAGTTCTTAGGCCTTCTAACAGGCAAAGTACCATATGGTCTTTTTTCTCCCTATCCTCCTGGATTTGATAATCCCATCCTGGGTCACTAATGGGAATAGTAGCTGCTCCTGGGGGGTATTTTCTGGGGTCATTGCTAGCCAAACAATCCCCAAATTTTGGGGCTTGTTCCCAGATTCTCTTCTCCTCTTCTCCTCATCCCAAGAAATCTCAAATTGCAGGGATAAGTCCCAAAAACCTTCAGTAAACTTTATTGGATTTTCTGAGAAGTTCCCCAATTTTTTTTAATTTGATTAAGGTCCAAAATGGAAAATTGGACATATATTCCAGTTGTCCCACCAAACAGAGCCACTTCCCTTGAGGGAAAAAGTCCTAGGTACTGTGGGGACAAAGGCTTGTGAAGGGAGATTGGAAGTCCCACTTCCTGTGAGAGAGTGACTGGGAGGTTCTGCCTGAGCTGGATCAGACTGCAAGACTCAGGGAACCAGCTGGCAAGGGAGAGGGTCAGCCAGCACCTGAGGAGGGGAAGGGGTCAGAAGAGGAGATACTTCTATGACTGCCTGGGGATAGGGCCTGAGGCCTGAGTGAGTGTTGCCTGGGGGGGAGGGGCCACAGAGGGAGGCACCTCAGGAAGACCAGTGGCTGGGACCTGAGCAGGAGTCCCTGAGTGGGGAGGGGCCATGCTGGGAGATGCAGGGTAGGAGATATGGATGGTGTAGGAGGCAGGAAATGAGGGGTGTTTTTCTAGAGGAAAAGGGAAGGGGAACCAAGGGGAAAAGGATTGGGGCATAGAAGGTCTTGGGGGAGCTGCCTCAGTGAGACTGGTGACTGAGACCTGAACAGGAGTTGCTGAGGGGGTTGAAGTTGCAGAGGGAGGCACTTCAGCAAGACCAGTGACCAGGACCTGAGCAGAAGTTGCTGAGGGGGTTGGGGCTGGGGCCAAAGCCATAGGAAGGGGGGTCATTTAATTGGTCCCCATTGCCCCTTTGTGGAGAGGTTCTAGCTTCAAACATCTCACAATCTTTCCTGAGAACCCTGTTCAGAGAAAGTTCAAAGAAGGCCATTAAGTAGGCAGCTTCTATCCATCTTCTTTGTCTGTGACAGTATAATTCTAACTGAAAGAGAGTATTATCTTTTAAAGTCCCAAAAATAGGCCATGATTCATGGTCCTCTAGGTGACACCTAGGCCAAAGTGTTGCAAAAAAAAAAAACAAAACAACACCAACTTTTCCTTTTTAAGTTCTCCAGATAAACTAAATTTTCCCAAATATTGTAAAAGACAACCCAAAGGAAGGTCTGAGAGTAAGCCTCGCAAAACAAACAAAAAATAACAAACAAAGAAGTACCTGAAGTTTTCCCAGTTCCCTAGCACCAAGAGAATTGAAAGAATCTGGCTTACACTTCCCGATGGGGCGTCTGTCCTTGTCTTCCATTCTTCAGAAGCTGTATCCAGGTCCATGTTCTCCAACATAACCAAACAGGACTGAAAACCTCAGATGTCAGGCTAATGTGACATGAGAGGTCAGCCTGAGATTGCAGCGGTTTTGGTATCAGGGAACCATAAAAATGATGTGGTTAGGGTTAGGGTTGCTCAAGACCCCAAAATACCACCAGGCCGGGTCCTGAGAAATGAATTCAACTCAAGTCTTCTCTCAGCCAAAAAAAAGGTAAAGTTTATTAAAAGTTCACCTGTATTGGACACAGAGCAAGTCTGTGCTAGGAAATTCTATGGCACTCTCACACACATGGGGACAAGAAGGGGTCTTATATACAGAAAGGTTGTGGGAAGCACCTAGGGGTGATCTGGAGAAGTTTGGGGAGGATCTTCAGGAGGAGTAAATGAGATTGATGAGTGATTAAGGGTGTGAAGTTGCTGGAGGCTACCGGGAGCCAACAGACAATGGTGGGCTCAGCCAGTTCAAGGGTGGAATGATATTTTGATAGGCTCAAGGGTGGGAAGTAGATGGACAATAGAGAGCTAGGCTAGTAACAGAGGTTTGGGCCCCACCACAATAAAAGGCTTATGCAAATGCCTCATCAAGTGGGAAGATTCAATCAGAGTTCAAGGGGTTTCTCAGAGCCTATACCTCAAAGATTCAAGGAGAGCTCAAGGGGGTTCCCAGAGCCTGTACTTCATCAAGACCACAGAGAAGCATTGTGACCAACAGTGGCACTAGAAAACTGCATTCCAGATATTGAGGTCAGGTTCCATAAAACTTGAGGTTTTATGAGATATAGGGTTTAGGGGTGCTCAAGACCCCAAAATACCAACACGCTGGATCCTGCCAAATAAATTGGATTCCAGCCTTCTCTCAGCCAAAGAAAAGCAAAGTTTGTTAAAGATTTGCCATAATGGGTAGACTCTTAAGGAACCTTGATATCTGTGATGCTTGCATTGGACAAGCAGGCCAGAATCATCTGACACAGAGTGAGTTTGTGCTAGATCATTCTCCAGCATTCTCTCTTTCATGGAGGCAAGATGGGGTGTTATATATAAAAAGGTTGTGGGAGGATTTTAGGGATTGTGTAGAGGAGGACTTTGGGGAGGATCTTCAGGAGCAGTCAAATGAGGAAGTAGCTGGAGGCTACCTGAAGATGAGAAAATGGAGGGATAGGCTGGTTCAAGGGTGTGTAGATATTTTGGGAGGATCAAGGGTGGGAAGCAGATGGACAAAGGAGGGTTAGGCTAGTAACAGAGATTTGGGGAAGCCACTGTGAAAGGCTTATGGCCTCAGGCAAATTCCTCATCAAGTGGGAAGATGAAAAGTCTGTACCTCATCACAGTGACATCAATTGTATCATCAGCTTCCCTTTTCCTGCTCAAAAGGTCCTTCCCCTGCCAATTGAACCTTCTATTGTTAATTGTTAGATTCTGAGTGTCTCATTTTGTTCCAACTAAAAACCTGATTTATACAACCATCTTGGTCATCCCTGACCTATGCTAGTTGGTTCTTAGAAATGCAGGCAAATTTTTGTAAAGGACATTAATTAACTAGAGTATATGCATAAGAACCGAACTAGGAGGGAAATAGCACTAGGAACCATGTAGACTGATGTAGACTATTAAAAAAATTGAGGACATTTAGTTTGGAGGAGAGAAAAGATAAGAGAGATAGGATTGTTGTCTTTCAGTATTTGGAAAGAGCTTGCCCTTCTTGACTCCAGTTTTAGATTTAATGTAAGGAAATAACTTCCTAAAAATTAGAGTTGTTTGCACACGGAAACATCTGCCACAGTGATAACGATGGGGTACAGACTCTGGAAAATTGCCATCTTGAACTCTCCTTGAATTTTCCCACTTGATGAAGTCTCTGGAGTTTTTCTGAGGCTATAATACTCTCAATTGGTCTTTCATTGTCCATGACCAGTTTCCCAATTCTAGCCCAGTTGTCTGTCACCTCCTCACTACTTCCTTGATCCTATCTAGACCCCATTTTCTTTGTTTAGGAGGTGGAGCTCCAGTCACCCCAGCCTACTGGTGACTCCCATCAAGATCTTCCCTAGACACCTCCTCCAGTCACACCAGACTACTTTGTAACTCCTAGATCCCTCCCGCAGTCTTTCTGTTTCCAATTAAAGCACTCAGATTTAATCTCACCCACTTGCATTAGTACTATAAATGTTCAGATTCCTTGAGTCTGGCCAATATGGTGGATCTTTAATAAACCTTGTTTTTCTTTGCTTCAAAGAAGACTTGGGTCAAATGTCACTATTTCAAGGTCCCAGCACCTCTAAACCTCAACAATTTCCCAATTACTGGAAAGGACCGAAAGAAGGCAAAAACCAGGACCTGGACCATGTAGCCAAGGGAGAATGGGGTCTAGATGGGATCAAGGGTGGGCCATCTGAAGGTAACAGGCAATGAAAAGGGCTGGGCTAGGTTAGAGGTAACCTAGAATTGGGAGTTTGGGCATAGGCCACAATGAAGACCAGTTGAGAGTACTACTGGGAAGGGTCAATGCCTCAGGCTAACTAACACCAGAGCCTTGACCTTCTGGGAAAATTCAAAGAAAATTCAGGGGAAAGTTTGAAGGGGAGGGGAGTGTTCCCAAGGCCCCATACCCCATCATTCTGATTCTGAGAACAGCATGCTTCCCACTAGAGTACACTTTTAAAGTTTCTTCTATCTACATGATTTTATGATTTGCCTAGGCACTGATGCTCTCCTGATTTCTTCTCCCCAAAGGCCAGAATTTTCATTATTTATGCATGAACTTGAAAGATAAGTAAATTTTTATGGTCAAAAGGATTTCTAGAAGGCATTTCTGTTTCAGTAGTAGGCATATACACCATCTTGTTAAGATATTTCTGGCTCAACAGTTACTTGACTACATGGACACAAAGTAGAGGAAATACAGACCAGTTAAAACTTGTAAAACTAAACAATAAATCAAGAAAGCACTGTAATATACTATCTAAAGGGCTAGATGGGTTTGAGATCAGTAATTATAACATATGGAGTATGCCTAAAGGTCTTTTTAAATTCTGATGATACAGCAGCTCCAGACTCCACTCTTTTTATAGTGATGTCTAAACTGTCAAACTTTAGCCGGAAATCATTGTCCATAATAGAGGTGACCAGAAATGTCATTACAAGATGAATCTTGTGAACATGCTTTAAAACCAAATAAAACCCTGTCTCATCCATTTGGCTTGGCTAGCCCCATAAATTTATATTCAAATGATGTTAGTGTGACTGCTCCCTTTTAAGTTCACTCACTGGATACAAGATCAGATGATTCTTTTTTCTGTCCTGGTGCAAACCATTCTGTTTATATTCAAGCCCCATCTCACTGGATACTGGACTTTGCCCCTGGGGCTCTAGGCTCTGAGGGGTGAGCTTTCACCTTATCTTGCCTGGAAGCAGGCTTCCAAGTCACTTTCCAGTCATGCCTAAACCCGTGCTCCTAAGTGCATCCTCTGCATTTGTTGTTGTATTCCCTTTCCCCCAAATCAAATCAACAAGCGTTCAGCAAACAATGACTATGAGCTACGCGTTTGTGCTTAGTTCTGGGAATGTAAATACAAGCAGAAATACAGTTCCTATCCTCAAGGAGCTTACATTCTAATAGGGGAATATAATTCAGAGATGAAAGCTGAAAAGAGGTGGTAGAAAAGAGGAAAAGTACCCAAGTGGGGACCTAGTAGAAAAGTTCTAGAATGAAGCCTGGGAATATTCCTTAAAATGGAGACTTGAGAGGAACCAGCCAATCAGAGGTAAGAGCTTCAGGGGCAGCGTTACTTCCAGAGTAAGAAGGACAGGAGTGGAGTGAACTTCCAGGGTGATAATGATGGTATTTAGACTCTGGGAACCTCTTTGAATCTTCCCACTTGATGAGGCATTTGCATGAGGCCATAAACCTTTCATTATAACTAAACCCAAATCTCTTACCCTTAAACTAGCCTAGTCTTCCATTGTCTGTTATCTCCAGGTAACCTTCAGCTATTTCCTACCCTTACTCTCATTCCAGAAGTCTGATCTCATTTCCATCAAAGATCCTCCTTAGAGTCCTCCTCAAAATCCTCCCCAAACTTCTCCTCTAGACCACCCCTAAATCCTCCCACAATCTTTCTGTACATAAAATCCATCTTGCCTCTCTGAAGGGGCTGAGATTAATCTAGTGCAAACTCAATCTGTGTCAGATTATTCTGGCCCACTTGCCAACACAAGCCTCACAAATACTTAGATTCCTTAAGAGTCTACCCATTATTGGGGCAGCTAGGTGGCACAGTGAATAGAGCACTGGCCCTAGATTCCAGAGGACCTGAGTTCAAATTTGGCCTCAGACACTTAACACATACTAGCCATGTGACCTTGGGTAAATTACTTAACCCCAATTGTCCTGCTTTGCCCCCTCGAAAAAAAAAACCAACAAAATATTACCCATTATGGGAAATCTTTAATAAATTTTGTTTTACTTTGGCTGAGAGAAGACTTGAGTTAAATTAATTGGACAGGGCCCATTTTATTGGTATTTTGGGGTCTTGTGTACCCCTAAACCCTAAACCTCAACTAGAAATTGTAACACCAAGAAAAAGCAACTTCCAGGTTCAGATTATGAGCATGGCAAACTCCATTTATTCAGTGACAGATTAAGGCAAAACATTCACAGAAAATCAAAATATAGCATAACTCTACAATTTAGTAAGTCCTCAATTCAATTGCAAAGTACCAAAATCCAAGTACCCCACATCTGGACAGTACATTGGTCAAAGTAGCTCACCCCTGGGCAGTACATTCATTTAGTCAGTCAACAAAGTCTCTCTTCTCAAATGTAGATGTTTCCAATCATAAACAAAATACGTTCATTTGGTCAGTCACAGAGCACAAGAAGTCAAAAGTTTCCCACCCCTGGATCACAACTGAATTACAATACCATCCATTAACACCAAGTACTTTTCTCAAAGGGGCAGTGGAGAGCACAAAAGGCCATCCACCCTTAAGCCACAACAAAGTAAAGATATCATCACAGCCTTTAATACCCAAGGAGAGGTCCTTTCTTCATGTTGACAGGAGGCAAGTTCTCAGCAATCTCTGTTCCTAGGGAGATAAAGCTTAACAAAACTACAAATGCCAGGGTCCTCATCAATCCACTCTCTGCCTGAAGAACAGTCCCAGAACCCCTGAAAACATCAGCAAGACTCTCTTCTAGGATTTCTGTACATGTATAACAAGAAAACCCAAGGAAAGGCCCTTCCTTCATCTCGACAGTCAAAGGCCCTATGCATGTTCTTAGCAATCTCTGTTCCTGGGTAGACAAAGCTTAACAAAGCCACGATATACATTGCCAGTGTCTTCATTAATTCACTCTCTGACTGCAGAACAGTCCCAGAAGCCCTGAAAACATTAGCAAGACCCTCTTCTAGGATTTCTGTAAACATACAATAAGAAAATCCTCCTTCAGGGCTTCTGAACCAACAGCAAGTTCCAGGATCTCTGCAACAACAGCACTGTCCTTCACCAGCAGACAAATCAGGCAAAACAACATCAAAACAGACAAACATGTCTCCTCAGTTTTCAGCAGCTCCAAGTGGCAGTTCTCAAAAGTCCTGGGCAGCTCAGCTGGCAAGTCTCTCATCAAGTCTGGCCTCCGGCAATTTTCCTTTCTCTCAGCCTTCATGATACTGCTCCCCAAAAGTCCTTCTGGTCTTCTCTGCTTGGGCCTTCTCTCTGCTTGGGCTTCTCTCTGCTTGTGCCTCTCTCTAAATCCAGGGCACCAGCTCCTCCCAGTTCAGCCTTCTCTCTTCACATCAAGTCCATCCCACAAGTGGGATTCACAAGCTTTGGGTTTCAACATTCAACTGGAAAACCAAGCCAATACAGGGGGATCTTTAAATTCCATTACCATTACAGACATTCAAGTCCTCTAGCCCCAATCACATTTTGTAACCTAAGTTACTGTTTTTCTCTACTTTATCTGCCCTTTGCCTGAAACAGCCTCCTTCTCCTTGAATATCCAGTGTTGTAAATGTAAACCGTCCTTTATAATCTAAAACAAACACTACCATTTTCTTGAAGACTTCCCTGGACCTTGCAACCATATCTTCTCTATTCCTCCTTTGAAATCCCATTGGAAGAAAAGAAAGAGACATATTAAATACCTACTATGTGCCAGACACTAATTCAGTGCTTTACAAATATTATCCCATTAATAGCAATGTGTTTATATTTGAAGGAATGAGTGAATTAAGCATTTATGTGCAAAGCACAGTTCTCAGTGCTGGATATACAAATAGAAAAGTAAGACAATCTGTCTGCTCAAAGAACTCATCTTCTAATCTGGGAGACAACACATATGAAGGGTTACAGCTATAAGTCACATGAAAAGGTCCCATGATCTTTAGTATGAAGAAGTAAGCAAATGGTAATGTCTCTTCTTTAATGCCATTTTTAGAAATTAATAATAATGTCATTTTTAAAATAAATGATAATGTCATTTTTATTTTAAAAAATTAAACAGTTTATAATGTAGAAACGTTTGACAATGCCAAGGACTTTGTAAAAGAATTCTCTTTTCTGGGTCTTCAATAGATGTGGTTTTACCCCCTGCTGAAGCAGTTGCAAGGTTGCATCTTCTCAAGGGTTGCTTTCTAGAATGATGTGCTGCAGGGAGTGGGTTGGTTGGTGGCTTTGTATTCATCAGTTCATCTTTATTCTCCAACTCAATAAGTTTGTCCAGGTTTCTATGAATCCAACCTTTTTATCATTGCTTGTATTACAATAATATTCATTATATTCATATATAGTACATTTATACCATATTATGTTCTTTCATTCCCCAGTTTCTGGGTATATTCCCTTCCTTTGTTTCCAGTTTTACAATACAACAAAAAGAGTCAAACTGCTATGTATATTTTGGTACATATGAGCCCTTTCTATCTGTTTTTGACTTCACTGAGTTATTTTCCTAGTCATAGTACTGCTAGACCAAGGGACATATGCAGTTTAGTGAGTATGGTTTGTTTTGTTTTTTGAGTATAGGTTCAAATTGCTTTCTGTAATGCTTAGATCAATTCACAACTCCAGCTAAAGTACATTAGCGTGTCTGTCCACCCACAGTACTCCAACAACTGTTATTTTCACCTTCCTTTGTCATTGTTACTTGTCTTATAAGTATGAAGTAGAACCTTGGAGTCATTTTCATTTCTTTTATTATTTGTTATTTGAACCTTTTTTTTCCCATATTTGTTTTCCTTCCCTTAAGTACTTCCTCTGCATATCTGTTGTGTACCTGTTCTTGCATATCTGTATTTAAATTTGTCCCCAAATATCTTTCATCAAAGATTAATCACAGAAATTTCTTGCAAAGAATTTTTCCCCCCAGGTCACTATTGCACTTCTGATTCTAGTTACACATAAAACCTTTTCAATTTTATGTAATCAAAATTACCATTTAAATTTTTATGATATCTATCCCTTGCTTGGTTAAAAAAAGAATTAAAAAAAAACTTCCTATATTCATACTTGTAAAAGCTATCATCATCCCTTTATTCTCTAATTTGTTTTTTATGACCTTTTATATCTAGGTCATATATCTATTTGGCACTTATTGTGGTATATGTTGTGAATTGTTGGCCTAAATTTAATTTCTGCCAGATTGTTTTCCAGTTTTCACAGCAGCTTTAGTAGGTCTTTACACTGGTAGTTATGTTTGATTGCTTCTAGGCTTGATGTAGAAAATTTGTTCCTCTGATAAACTTTTAATATTTTTAACCAGTACCAAAGAATACAGATGGTTACTATTTTGTAATATAATTAGAGATCTCATACTTCTAGGCTTCCTTTCTTCCTTGAGATTCCTGATTTTGGTACCTATGATGGGGTATGGACCGAAGCCGAGATCTTTGCCCCTTACCTCAAAAGAATTTGAGTCCCATTTGTCTACAGACCCTGGAAAAATGCACCTTAAACTCTCCTTAAATTTCCACACTTGATCTGATGTTTGCCTGAGGTTATAACCTGTCATTATTTTTCTTTTTGTTTTTTGCCTTTTTTTTTTTTGAGGGGGGAAGCCAGGGCAATTGGGGTTAAGTGACTTGCCCAAGGTCACACAGCTAGTAAGTGTTAAGTGTCTGAGGATGCATTTGAACTCAGGTCCTCCTGACTCCATGGCTGGTACTCTATTTACTGTGCCACCTAGCTGCCCCTATAACCTTTCATTATTGCTATGCCAGTTACCCTTAACCTAGCCTAGCCCTCCATTGTCTGTTATCTTCCACTACTACCCACCTTGATCCTTTCTAAAGTATTCTCTTGGTTTCTGGCTTCCAACCTCTAGTCTCCCTAGCCTACTGGCCACTCCCATTACGATCCTCCCTTCACCCCTCTTCCAATCATCCCAGACTACTTTGCCAACCCTAGATCCCTCCCACAGTTTTCTGTATACAAAATCAATCTCAACCTCCATTAAAATGTTCAGATTAAATGTGACCCACTTAAATTGGTGTAATAAATGTTCAGATTCCTTAAGAGTCTAGTCAATGCTGAGATTCCTTATGAGTCTGTCCAATGTGGCAGATTTTTACTAAACTTTGTTTTTGTTTGGGGTTTTTTTTGGCTGAAAGAAGGCTTGGGTCAAATTCATTCAGTCAGGTGGATTGCTATTTTGGTGTCCCAGCACACCTGAACCTCAACACTTATAGGTGACATTATGTGGTATTTTGTCTAGTTCTACAATATGAGACTTTGTTAATTTGATTGATATGACACTGCAACTACATAAAATATCTCCTTATAATAATATTAACATTAGCTTAACATAATATTAATTTATTACATTAATATAATATTAGTCTGATATTATTTATAATAATAAATTAATTTAGGTAATATTATAACTGTTATAGTATTGCTACAGCCCCAAAAGGAGTAACATAATATAATCTTTATGTGAAGATTTTATATAATTCTTACATGTGTCTTGTTATGTGGTCTTCTGGATATTTTATACATTTTGATGTTATTTTGAATTGAAATTATTTTTCTATCTCATTTATTGTTCACTATGTTGGTAATATTCTGAAAGCCTGAAAAATTCTGGATTTTTTGGTACTATGCTACTTTGCTGAAGTTATTATTTCAAATAATTTTAGTTGAAATTCTAAGGCTTACTAAATAAACTAT
Source organism: Pseudochirops corinnae (assembly GCA_028646515.1). Taxonomy (NCBI): domain Eukaryota; kingdom Metazoa; phylum Chordata; class Mammalia; order Diprotodontia; family Pseudocheiridae; genus Pseudochirops; species Pseudochirops corinnae. The sequence goes on along the minus strand of CM053589.1, from coordinate 67,613,642 downwards.
TACCTTGTCTGTAAAAGCAAAAAAAATGTGCTATATCTTTTTCTATGAGTATTCTTTCCATTTTTTTCTTGTGTCATTACTATAGCTACCATTTCTAAAATTTTATCAAATAGTAGTGACAATAGACATCCTTAGCTTAACTCTAATCTTATCGGAAATATCTGTAATATTTTTCCATTACAGATAATGTCTTCTTTTAGTTTTATGTAGATCTTATTTATTATATTAAGAAAAGTTCTCCATTCCTATGATTTTTTTTAACATACAGGGATATTAAAGTAGGAAGCAACTAGGAATTCTTGTCTTCCTTCCTCCATATTCGTTCATTCCTTCTAGAGATTGTTGTTATAACATGTGTTGTTGCTGTCTTTCTCTTTTAGTTTTTCTTACATATGCCAGTGCTGCTTATACAAAAATTCACATTTATGAGGGTAAATTTTGTATTTCCTTTCATCATTTCCTCTTATACTTTTCTTCTCTCTTTGTTCCCACCCCATGCTGTATGAAGGAGTAGTGTTGAGGTTTAGGGTTTAGGGTGCCCCAAAATACCAACACTCCAGGTCCTGCTGCATGAATTCGACTCAGATCTTCTGTCAGCTAAAGTAAAGCAAAGTTCATTAAAGATTCTCCATAATGGGTAGACCCTTAAGGAGCCTAAGTATTTGTGAAACATATATTAACATGTAGGTCAGAATAATCTGACAGAGTGAGTCTGTGCTAGATTACTCTCAGCCCCTTCATGGAGGCAAGATGGATCTTATATACCGAAAGACTGTGGGAGGTGGGATGGTCTAGAGGAAGTTTGGGGAGGGTCTTGAGGAAAAGTCTAAAGAGGATCTTTCATGGAACTGAGGTAAGATTCTAGGAATGGGATTAAAGGTGGGAAATAGCTGAAGGTTACCAGGAGATGACAGAAAACAGAGGGCCAAGTTAGTTTAAGGGTAAGAGATTTGGGTATAAATATTTTAATAGGATCAAGGGTGAGAAGTAGCTGGACAATGGGGGGCTAGGCTAGGATAAGAGTAACAGAGATTTGGGCTTAGTGATAAAGAGGGACTTATGGCCTCATGCATCAAGTGGGAAGATTTAATGAGAGTTCCAGGGGTTTCCCAGAACCTGTACTCCATCAGTAGTATCTGTTGTTGAATAAGGTAATGAAAGGGAAGGAATATTATTATAACAAGGAATCTGTAATCTTAGTCTGCTCTCATTCATCTTCCTCTCCTGTCTTCATCTAGCCTGGACAATGATGACAGGTTTTTGACACCTTAATTTCTTTCCTTTTATGTCTTCCATGATAAGCCACCCTCAAAAGTTGAAGTTTATTTTACATCTAACTATTTCATTCTCAATTGTAACTTCCGTCTTATTCCCACCTCTCTCCTTATACAAAACCTGCCCATTTCCTAATTGAATTTAATGTATTTCTACAATAAATTCAGTGTTTGTGTGCATATAATTCACCTTTATCTGATTTTAATAAATTGGGGTTCATGAGATGCCTGTTTTCCCACATTTTTGTTATTTCTGTGCACTCTTCTTGAATATCACAGTTATGAAATATAGTAAGTTCTCCCATTTTTTCCTCATTTATTCCATAGCATATTTCCTTTAGCTCTCTTTTCTTTCCCCTTTAAAAACAAAAGGACCCCCCCAAAAAAACTCATACATACCCTATGACTTTATTTTTGTATCTTTTGACTCTTAAGAAGTTAAGATTCTGAAGAGACAGTTGTCTCTTCTTCCCCTTTGTGAATGTAAATACCTCATTCATCACCTTTTAAATGTTCAATCATATCTATCTTTCTAAGCTTCTCTTATCTCCTGTGTTTACATTTTAAAGACTCTACCAAGCTCTCATCTATTCATCAGTAATACTTAAAGTCCTTCATTCAATTAAAGGTAAATCCTTCCCCCTTGCCACTCGATTATATCCAGTTTTGCTTGGTAAGTTATTTTTGGTTGTAAGCCTTTATGGAATACTGCATTTCATGACTTTCTATCCTTTATAGTAATCTTATAAAATCCTAACTGTGGTTCCCTGATACTTAAATTCTTTCTTTATAGCTACTTGCAGTGTTTTGCTCTTTGACCTGGAAGTTTTGGATTTTGGCCTTGACAATTCTGGATGTTTTCAATTTGGGATGTTTTTCAAGAAATGACCTATAGATTACTTCTGCTTTAATATTGTCCTTTAGTGCCGGGAAACTTTCTTTTACATGTTATTCAAGAGGGTTTTTTTTATCATGTTTTCCCGAAACTCTCATGTTTCTTAAATTATCTCTCCATAATCTATTTTCAGATCAGATGTTTTTGATAGTAAATACCTCCCATACACTACATTTTCACTCATTTGACTGTTTTAATATGTCTTGTTGTTTCATGGAATGCTTGATTTCTTTTCCCCCCTTGTTTTTTCGGTCTTCTTTAATGAGGTTTCCTACCTTCTCTTCTAAACTTCTTTCTTCTATTTTTTCTCAAGAGCTCCAAGTTTATTTTTTAAATATCCTTTTATTGCTTCCAACCACCTTAGAATCTTTTTAACCAATTCATTCTGATTTCTGAGGGCATCCTTAAAATTGTTGTAGAGTTACTTAGTTCTTCTGGGTTTACTTCTTGGCTTCTTCATAAATCAAAGCATTTCTTCATTGTGTTCAATGTTTTGTCTGCTCATGTCTCTAGCCTCAGTTTCTAGATTAGGGCTTTGTACTGTGGCCAAGCTCTACCAGTTCCTTCATTCTTAGATTCAGTGGGCAGGTTCTGTTTAGTCTTGTTTCCTCTGTAGTGTGGATGTCAGTGCCAATGCCATTTTTAATGGGGTGAATGATACTAGCACTACGGCTCCTTATCGTCTGCCTTAGTCTCCTTCTTGCCTAATGCAGGTGCTGGCCTTGGCTCAATTCGGTTTTCTTCCCCTTTTCCAAACCACAAATGGTAGTTGATTCTATCCCCTGTCATGTCCCTGAAAAATTCAGTTAGATGTTGGGAGACTATGGTGGTTTCAGGCTCCTTGTAAGGCCTTCTGCTATCTGCACCTAGTGATTGACATCACCCTGTCTCTTGCTATGGATCATAGGATTCCAAGGTGAGGAATGTCCTACCCTGTCTCCTTGCATGGAGGAGTATATTTGTCCACTTTTGTTGTCTTGATTGGCCAGAGCTGAGATCCTGTTGCCCTTTAAAAAACAGGCATTTATTAAGTGATTCCTGAGTCTGATCATGCCTTTCTTATTTTCCATGACAGTAGAGAAATTTTAAATCGATCGGTAGCTTTTATTTTATTTAATGCACTGAAGGTTTTGGAGGAATTAAAGACTATTTAAGCCATAGTTTGAAGGATTGATGAGGTATAGCGTTAGGGATGTGCGAGACCCCAAAGTAACAACATGCTGGGTCCTGCCAAATGAATTGGACTCAAGTCTTCTCTCAGCCAGAGAAAAGCAAAGTTTATTAAAGATTAGCCGTAATGGATATAGACTCTTAAGGAGCCTTGGTATCTGTGACGCTTGAATTGGACAAGCAGGCCAGAATCATCTGACACAGAGTGAGTCTGTGCTAGATAATTCTCTGGCTTTTTTTTTAATCATGGAGGTAAGATATGGTCTTATATACAGAAAGGTTGTGGGAGGAATCTAGGGGTGGTCTAGAGGAGGAGTTTGGAGAAGGTATTCAGGAGGAGTCAAATTAGGTCAGACTCCAGTAATGAGATTAAGGTTGGGAAATAGCTGGAGGCTACCAGGAGAGACAGACAATGGAAGGCTAGGCTAGTTTAAGGGTGTATAGATATTTTGGGAGGATCAAGGGTGGGGGCTAGCTGGACAATAGAAGGCTTGGCTAGTAACAGAGATTTGGATCCAGCCAAAATGAATGGCTTATGGCCTCAGGAAAATGCCTCATCAAATGGAAAGATTCAAGGAGAGTTCAAGGGGGTTCCCAGAGCCTGTATCTCATCAAGATGAACTAAAGAGAGGATAGAATGGGGGCAGCTAGGTGGTGCAATGAATAGAGCATTGGCCCTGGAGTCAGGAGCACCTGAGTTCAAATTTGGCCTCAAATACTTAACACTAGCTGAATGACTTTGGGCAAGTCACTTAACCCCAATTGCCTTGTTCCCTCCTCCAAAAAAACAAAAACAAAAAAAGAAAAAGGAGAGAATGGAAAGTTAGGAAGCTAGTCTAGGCAAGATGAGTCAATAATTTGCAGTGTACTTTTGCACTGGAGTGGAAAGGAGGCAAAAATGTCTTGGAAGATTTTTTATTTCTAGGAGGATAGAAATGGGGAAAATTGGGGGAAAGGATAGTTAGGCTCCTGCTTTAGACATGTTGAGCTTGAGGTCGCCTAAGTGAATATAAAATATTCATCAAGTAGCTGAAAATATTAGTCCTAGAGAGTGACCAGGACTTGGGAGATGTATGCCTAGGTATGATAAATGACATTACTTGTGAGGTGTCAGAACCTTGAGGGGTAATCAGCTTTTAAAAGGTAAGAGAAGAATGAAGGATCAGAAAAGAAGACATAGAATGATCAGAAAGTGGGGAGCTGTTAACAAAAGAAGAGAATAAAATTGGGCAATAAGACCATGTATCAATAAGTGGAAGATCTGTGTCTCACGGACTCTTGTACATATCCTAGCACAGTTTTGCCATGAGGGTAAAGGAGATCCATCCAGAGTGCTAGAGGTCTTCCCTACTTTCTCTGGACATTTTGAGGTACCAGTTGAGCACTCTGGTTGCCTTCCTAACATATCTCATCCTGATTGCATCATCAGTTCATCTTCTCTCCTTGAAACATCTTTTATTCCTGTTCTTTGGAGTTCCTCATTGTTTTGGGTTTTTTCAGAGGGTGTGGGGGAAGTTCCTCATTGTTTACAAGTAGCAGCCTCCTTACTTCCAACACAAACTTTTACCTTGACCTTAGTGTAGGCAGGACATGTTAAATTCTTCTTATGCTGTTGTATTCGTTGTCTCACTCACATGAGCTAATTGTAAATATTAGTAAGATTGATTGTTGTTTCAGTGAGATATTGGAGAGAAAAGGGATGTAATTTAAAAAGCACCATCATTCTTGGAGAGTCATTCTACTCGTCTCCTGTTCAACTCTGGGCTCTTAGGTTATTGTTATCATGAACAGTTCAAGATCATATTTGATGAAAAATCCAGATTTTAAGCTAAAGCCTAATTAGGAATTACTTGAATTAGGAATTACTAATTATTCAAAGTCACCCAATAGCTTTTGGTGTAAGTAGATCATCCATGTGCTCATTCTATTTTTGTTGTTCAGTTGTTTTTGATGGAATCCTAGTAAAACTGCCGAAGCTCCAATATTCTAACTTCATTATAGGCCCCAGTGAACAGCAGCCCCACTATACCTACCTAATCCCCCTGCCAAAGTCCTAACTTCTTTATGTATGCCTCACTGTTCACTAGAACAACAGGTATGTCCATGAACTCATAGTTCTCATAGAAGAGTAGGTATGTTCATGTTACCTAGTTACCAACCCAGATCCATTCCCGCAGAAGCAGGTGTGTCCATGTGTTTAGATTTGGGGTTTAGGGAGCTTGAGACCCCAACATACCAAGACACCAGGTCCTGCCATATGAAATTGACTCAAGCCTTCTCTCAGCCAAAGTAAAACAAAGTTTATTAAAGATGGCAGACTCTTAAGGAGCCTAAGTATTTATGATGCTTGTATTGGACAAGTGGGCCAGAACAATCTGACACTGACTGAATCTGAGCTACATTGAATCTCAGCCCCTTCATGGAGGCAAGATTAATCTTATATATATATACAGAAAGATTGTGGAAGGGATCTAGCAGTGGTCTAGAGGAGAAATTTGGGGAGAGTCTTGAGGAGGAGTCTAAGGAGGATCTTGAGGGAGCTAAGGAAAGACTGCAATAATGAAATCAAAGGTGGGAAATGACTAAAGGCTGCCTGGAGATGACAAAAAATGATGGGCTAGGCTAGTTTAAGGCCAGAGATTTGAGTATAGATATTTTCATAGGATCAATGGTGAGAAGTAGCTGGGTGATGGAAGATTTGGGCCTAGTGATAATAAAAGGCTGATGGGCAAATGCCTCATCAAGGGGGAAGGAGAGTTCAAGGGGGTTTCCAGAGCCTGTACTCTATCACATGCACGCAACCACAACCACATCCATCTAGTCTCATATAGGCCCACAATAGTTAGCCCATCAGAAAGCAGTACTGAAGAGGTTTACCCAAAGAGAGTTAGAGGTACCTGAGACCCCAAAATACTAACATGCCGGGTCCTGTGGAAAGAATTCCACTCAAGTCTTCTTAGCCAAAGAAAAGTAAAGTTTATTATAAGTTCGCCTATATTGGACACAGAACAAGTCTGTGCTAGAAAAGTCTATGGCGCTCTCACAAAGCAAGTCTGTACTAGGGCCTTCTGTGGCACTCTCACAGAGAAAGTCTGTGCTAAGCTATTCTATGGCGCTCACACACATGGAAGGGAGATGGGATTCTTATATACAGAGAAATCTAGGAGTGCTCTACAGGAGGAGTTTGGGGAGGGTCTTCAGGAGGAGTTAACAAGATCAGCGCAAGAGTGGATTGGTATTTTGATAGGCTCAAGGGTGGGCAGCAGATGGACAATGAAGGGCCAGGCTAGTAACAGAGGTTTGGGCCCAGCCACAGTGAAATACTTATGGCCTCTGCAAATGCCTCATCAAGTGGGAAGATTCAATCAGACTTCAAGGGGTTTCCCAGAGCTTGTACCTCAAAGATTCAAGGAGAACTCAAAGGGGGTCCCAGAGCCAACACCTCATCAGTACTACCAGCATGCCTGAGCAGGATGTGGACCCCAAAAAATAAAAGGAACTTTCCCTAAGTAGGAACCTGCACAGTAATAGTAAAGAACTGACCTAGAGTAATCTTATGACATAGAAGCTTATAATATCATTATCACACATAGGTACCCTCCCCAAACGGGTTTTCTGCACACGTTGTGGGTAATTGGGTACACAGTTCCACTATGAGTGGGACCTCTCCTCTATTATCTAATCCCTTAACAAACTCCTCCTGTCCGTTTAACATTAATCACATTCCTTTATTCTATGTAAATTTTGATTGTGCGATCAGCATTTTTACCCTATAAAAATCCATCTTGCTTTCTCTGAAGTTGCTGGTTCCTCTGGGAACTTAGCCTGCTCCATGAGAGGTGTCAATCTCAATAAATGCCTATACTTGGATTAGAGGTGGTCTGACTCTGAATTTTTTGAGACGGTTCCACAACAACACATGAAACATCAAAGGTTTTTGGTGTCCCAGAGTTTAAACTGCAATAGTTTCAGTCATGTCTGAATCTCCGTGACCCCATTTGGAATTTTCTTGGCAGAGATACTGGAATGGTTTGCCATTTCCTTCTCCAGTTCATTTTATGGAGGAAGAAATTGAGACAAAGAGGGTTAAGTGACTTGCCCAGAGTCACATAACTAGCAAGTATCTCAGAATGAAGGCAGGTGGTGTCATGGAAAGAGTGCCAAACCTACAGTCAGGAAAAGTCATCTTCCTGAGTTCAAATCTTGCCTCAGATACTTACTAGCTATGTGACCCTGAGCAAGTCACTTGATTCTGTTTGCCTGTTTACAGATTTCATCTGTAAAATGAGCTGGAGAAGGAAATGGCAAATCACTCCAGTATCTCTGCCAAGAAAACCCCAAATGGGATCATGAAGAGTAAGACTCAACTGAAAAACTATTGAACAATAACAAATTTCCTAACTTTAGGCCAGGCACTCTTATCACTGTGCCACCTAAATGCCACCTAAATGCTACCAAGCAACTTATGAAGGGAAGAGTGCTATGATATGCTAATACCATTCATATCCAAGTCACATACCCCAGGATCAAGAAAGTAATTTGGGAGATCCAAGACTGAGTTAACTAGACATATCTCTAGTAGAATGAGGGAAAATGTATATTACAATTGATAATCCTTTAGCTTAAATGCTGAAGTTGTTGAGTTGGTAACTGGAATCCTTGATTCAAACCTCTAAAAATCTATTTATATATCTATTCTCTGGGGGAAAAATATAGAGAGGACTTCTCTATGACCTACCCTTAACTTAGTTAAGCTTGGAATGCATCTCAAAAATATTGATAAATTTTCCTTCATCTGGAAAGATGGGGGAAAAAGATGCCACCCTGTATTTTACTAATCAGTAAGAATAAAGAGACTGTGAAACTATATCCAATGCACAAATGTTGTAATTATGATAAATATTTGTTCTTTCTGTTTTCACTACAAACTCAAAAATCCTAGGGCTTGTGTTTGGCACATGCAGGAGATTGCAGCCATCTGCTGGGAGACAAAACTGTCAATTACAGAAGCAATCTGGCTTTCCACTCTCAGCGTCCTACCCCTCATCAACTCCATGCAATAAAATGGATCACAAAGGAGTAAGGGTGGTTGCATTAGTGAAGCTGAAAGATCTTGGAAACGTTTACCCACAATAGCCCAAGGGAAACACATGAAGGTCACAAAAGCTCCAACAGAAGGAGGCTCTGAGGTCTTCCCTGACTGACTTGTGCCCTGGGGAGTGAGTAGTGGTGAAAGAAACTGGATTTGGAATCAAGAGACTTTGATTATCGTTCAGGCTACACCACTCAAATTGGGTGACTTTGAACAAACCTAAAATTTCTGGGTCTCATCTCCTTAGGCAGGTATATGATATAATAAATAGAATATTGAGCCTAGAATGAGTCAGTCCTGTGTTCAAATTTGACCTCAAACACTTCCTATGTGACCTGAGCTAGTCATTTAACCTGTCTTCCTCAGTTTCTTCAACTGTAAAATGAGAGTAATAGAAGCACCTACTTCCCACCACTGTTGTAAGATCAAATGTTTGTAAAGCACTTTAACACAGTGCTTGGCATATAATCAGAGCTTAATAAATGCTTGTTCGCTTTCCCTTCTTTCTTAAGGCAATAGGTTAAGATCAATATTTCTCAACTATTGCTTTGCAGAATTCAGTTAAATTCAACAAACATTCGTTAAGTAGCTACTAGGTGTAAGGTATATAAGTAAATATGAGTACAAGGGGAAAAAAAGAAACATCGTCTCTTGAGAAGTTATATTCTTTTAAGACCCTGAGATTCTACAAAATAGTTATTCACAGAACTTGGCACAGAAGAAAAGACAGTTACATGAAAAAAGGACATGCACACTAAATCTATCCACTTGGCTTACTGGGTTGGCCACATACAATGTACGCATTCATCTGGGGTGGAGAGCTGGCAAAATAAGCAATGCAATTATGTGACCAAAATGATGACTTTTTAGGGTTCTAAAATTAATCACTGACCATACACAACAATTTATGATGCATGCTCAGTTGATTGTGAGTCTGTCTTGGCAGAGTGCATAGGAAATAATTGATGACTCCAGTCTTGTTATTCTTGTTGTTGTTGAATCATTTCAGTTATGTCTGACTCTTCATGACCCCATTTGGGGTGCTCTTGGTAAACACACTGGAGTGGATTTCCATTTTCTTCTCCAGTTCATTTTACAGATGAGGAGACTGAGGCCAACAGGGTTAAGTGATTTGCCAGAGTCACATACCTAGTAAGCCTCAGAGGCCAGGTTTGAACTCAAGAAGATGAGTCTTCTTGACTCTAAGCCCAGAACTCTCTCTATCCATAGTCCCATCTATGGCTATTATGGATAATTTAGTATAATGAAGAAATATGAAGAGACAAGAAAACAAAAAAAATGTTAATAATTAAAACTTTGTTGATGAAATCATAGGCATATATCTAATTTAAATGGCAAATCCTCAATATAGGTAAAATGCATGAAATATAATAATAATTTCAAGGTAGCTATAACCATATTTTGTGTATGTATTTCTTCTTTTATATGGAATTCAATATTCAAACTAGATACAAATTTACTGGTTATTGTTTATCTGTAAATGTTCTAGTCATCCCAAGAAACAGTATATGAAATGCTTTTTTTTTTATTTTAAAGAGCAGTTCAGTAGTTCTTACAAACACTTAAAAGTATTAAGAAAATACAAAGCATTTATAAATAAAATTCCAAATTTTACCAAAAAATTATAAACTATAAATATTCCCTCAAATGAGTTGCTTATTATAAGTCACCAGGAAAATGAAAACCATTGTGAAAGATCAGAACCATGAAAACCAATCTTCTTACCAATTATGAGATATTTATTGATAACAATACTCTATTCACTAGTAAGGTTAAGGTAACATTGTTAGCTATAGAATTAAACACTGTGATGTTTTTTTAATCACCTCTATATTATGTAATATAAGAGGAAACATGTCATTCATTACAGAATGTTGGAATTAAGAGCAGCATTATATTCAAATCCACCCTTGACACTCATTTGCCATGTGACCATATAAAGCTTACTTCACCTCAATTTCCTCTTCTTTAGGATGGAGATAATAATATCTGGAGTACCTACCTCTCCGAAATGTTGTTGGGCTGAAATGGAACAATGTATTAAAACACTTTGCAAATTTTAAAGCACAGTATAAATTCCAAGAATTATTATGGAAACCATTAGTAGTACACATTTTTTTTTTTTAAGCCTTGATCTTTCTGTCTCTCCTAGGTTGGAAATAGAGAGGTTACTCATGGGCCAGATCCCACTTAACTGGCATGGGAGCTTTGACTCATTTTGTTCCTATTCTGGGCCTTTTAAACCTTCCTTGGACAGTTTGTCCACACCACTACTCCCAGGGGCTCACCATATTAACATCAGACTTAGTGAGGACATTCTTAGCCCACTGCAGCTTAGAATGCTTGAGGTCAAAGTATTCACCATCCTCTGCTTCCTGGTATCAGAGGTATGTTCCACCACCCTATTTATATTTTTTTTAAGTTATTTTGAAAGATTTTGTCATGGTTTCTGCCAAATTTGTTTGAAAATAAAGTTTTCACCATTTCAAAATGCTCCATGCAATAAAATTTGAGACCTTAACACTCTAATTCTGTATTCAGAATTCTTTATTCTAGAACAACTTAAATTCAAGTCTAAGACCTAGGATTTCTAATTATACTCAACAGGAACAAGTGTTCAAACAAGAAAATGACCCTAAGGAAATCACACAAAAGAAAAAGTAACCAAATCCTGTGAAGTGGTCCTTCAATATATATAGCTTGGACATGCTTTACTGATGCACAGCATGCTGGTTGACCAGAAGATGATTTATTGTAATATGTTATATATTTCTTGGATATCCCAATTCTTCATCCAGTTCTTTTCCCAGTATAGCATGCTGAAATTATGTGTCCTTAAGAACTAGGAATGATCTTAGATAACATTGGGATATAGGGTGAGCTTTTCTTCATGTCTATCTCTTCTCTCCCTGCCAAACTTTTCAGCATCCCATTCCCCGAACCCTTCTTCCTTTTGCTTTCCATCTCATACGTCTTGCTTCCCGTTTTGTCCCCTGCCCCTTTCCCTCTCAATATGAACTTACTTATCTCCTCCTTATCTGTGCTAGGGAATAGTTAAATAATCTGATATCTGTCTGAAGTACTTCTTATGCCAGGTTAATATATTACTCCTAGGTACATGGAACCAATTTATGTTTTAATTAGAACCTTCTGAAGATATAATGCCTTATCCCAAAGAAGAAATGAATAGTTGCAATTTCAAGCACCATGGCAATCTGGTGGTAAATCATTTGAAATGGAATTTTCCAGACTTTTTAGCTCATATTACATACATGACAGCTATGCCTATGACCTTTGGCCTAATACTCATGTAATTTGGGGACTAAATGGAACATTAAACAGTTAAAGAAGCTATGAGGAAAGAGGTAACTACATTTAATTTCATATTCCTCATGAACACCACCCCCAACACACACACACACACACACACACACACACACACACACACACACACACACTCACACACACTTTAAACACCATTTCCACAATAATGTTTGCCAGGATCCTTTCATGAGGCAGTCATATTCCATTTGGCCTGTAGAACTTCCCCAAACATGCCCACCCTGTTAGTGTTAAGGTCACATCATTTTTACTGGCTTTGTAACCAAAGACAGAGAAAAATTAAATGGTTCTTTGCTTTATAACACTGCCAACAAAATGTCGTTCTAGAATAACTTTCTTTCTGGTGACTCCCCAAAGATCTTCTTCCTACAAACATAATACTTCCCAAACATGTGCCTGTATATTCACATACATACACAACATCCTCAACTGTTGAAAAGCAACTCAGTGCTGTTGGGAACACACTAACATGGGGTAGAGCTATGGGCCTCGAGTCAGGAAGACCTGAGTTCAAATCTAATCTCACACACTTACTACCTGTGTGATTCTAAACAAGTCACTTATTCCGTTTTCTTCAGTCTCCTCATCTGTATAATGGGGATAATAACATCCTCTACCTCCCAAGGTTGTTGTGAGGATCGAATGAGATGATACTTATAAAATGTTTAGCACAGTGTCTGACATATAGTAATTGGTATATAAATGTTAGCTATCATCATCATCTTATCAGCTACATGATACAGAATGAGTAAATGAAGGAGAATAATCTGTGTGAAATCAGGAAAATGGGTTTGGTGGAATTTAAAGTGGAATTATAAGAGTTAGTATCATACTGAGATTTAAAAAAAATAGATCCTTGCTCTCTTTTAAAAAGATGTCATAGGATCTTTACCACCCCTAAAGGGTTACATATCCAGAATAACAGTGTCTTAGATGGCGCCAGGGCTCCCTCCACTACTGACTCACTGGTAAGCAGACTCCATGCACTGAAGCCTGTTTTGTAACTGGCAGCACCTGTGTGTGTCCTTGGCCTTCTCCCAGTGAGGCATCAATCCAGCCAAGTTGAGATTAGCTTGTGAGATGGAGCTGAAACACAGCAGAAGGTAGAGAGTTGGGGAAGTGGTGAGCAGCTTCCTGGCCCCTCATTAAGGCCATCTGTACTAGCAAACACACCTGTTTGGGGGGATTTCAATGGCTGGGTTTACAAATGTAAATGTAGCAGGAAACATTCAAGCCTGATACCTGCCATTTTTCCTCCACTGTTCCTTTTGGGTTAATTACGCAACATGATAGTTTTTGTGCAGGTTTTCACTTTATGGTTACAAACTTTATATAGTCTAAAATGTGTTCCCCAGCATATTTTTAATAGGATGAACAGATGTAAAAGTACTTTCAATTTGCTAATAAAGGTGACATTAGACCAGGTTTGATATTATACCAAGTCCCACATAACATTTAAAAATGAGCTTTTTCAACCATAAAATTACTAATTGATCTGTCTTGCAAAAAGATAAAGGAAATGAATGCCTATTCGAGACTCATTTCTGTCAAGTTCTTGATTTCTTATTTAATGGGAAGCAAAATGAACTAATTCTATTGTTACAACCACCAAAATTCGAAACATGCCATTAGCATTGCTGCAAGCCATTGCTGTATTTAACTGTTGTTGTTGAGGTTTTGTTTAAACTTTCTGGAAGTCAGTTGAACTTTCTATTCCTAAAAAAAAAAAAATGGACTGATCTACTCAATTTTTCTTTCCTTTCTCATCCATTGGAGTTAGGTGGACATATTACTGCGCTGAGAATAACAAAAACCTGGGTTGAAATATTCCTTTAAAAATAATAATAATTAACATATATACAGATATGTGTATACACACATCTTTGTATATATAGACACATATATATGGCAATAACTTTTGCAAAATGTTTTATGTATATTATCTCATTCGATCCTAACCACCATAGGTGATATTATTACCTCCATCTGTAAATGAAGAAATTGAGGATGAGAGAGGTTAAGGGTCTTCTAGATCGTCAAACTGCTAGTGTCTGAGATAGGATCATATGATCCTGGGCAAGCTATTTAGCCTTTATGTATCTCATGCAACTCTCTAGGAATTATCTACTATGTCAAATGCATTTTAGGATGTCTATTCTAGTAGTATTTGTAAAGAAAACAAATAAGGGAGATTATCTCAGCCTCAATTTTCTTAGTAAACAAAGAAGTTAAGAAGGTTAGATTATCTACTGTAGGTGTGAAGATTTAATTAGTGATGGGAGTTTGAAGAAAGCTATGAGTTTGGAACAGTTGCTACAAGGAATGAGACAGGAGTTAATAAGAGTAAAGGAGAAGTGTTGAACAACATTAAGGACCCAGATGAGGTTATGCATCATAAATTTATATGGGGAGAAGTAGTTAAATTATATTATTTACTAGCATGCCCTACAGAGAAACTGAGTTGTGGAGTTTATCCAGGGATGGAAGCTTTGTGTATTAAGAAAGACAGAAGAAGTAGTAGATCATGGGGCCAAGGCTAGGTAAAGAACTAATTGAAGCTAATACAGGGAAGAAGAACAAGTAGAAAAATGGGCCAAGTGATCAGAAAAGGAAAAACAGTAAATTTAGCATGAGGCAGTGGTTCTCAACCTTCCTAATCCCACGACCTTTAATACTTGTATGTGGGTGTATCTGCATGTGGGCGGACGGCCTGGAGACAGATAGAGGAGTGGTGTCTCAGTTCCTAAGATAATCGGAAATATGTGTTTTCTGATGGTCTTAGTTGGCCCCTGTGAAACGGTCATCTGACCCCCAAAGGGGTCGTGACCCACAGGTTGAGAACTGCTGAAAGGGATAATGGGAAGAATGGGCACAAGTTCATGAGATTTAAAACTTAAAGGTCACTTAAATGTCATTCAATCCAATCCCCTCATTTGATAAAGACTCATATGTTAAAAAACTTAGCAAGTTCCTGCCAAAAAGAAGGACAAGAACCAGAATTTGAATATAAACATTTTAATTCTAAATCCAGTCTTCTTTCTAGTCCTTTGAGGCTACAGGTTGTGATGGGAAAATTTCAAAGTTTGAATCTTGGAGATAGAGCAATTACCAGAAATAATGATGTAAAAGGTATGATCATGCTAATTAGGGGGCTCTTATAGGGTATCAAAAGTTGTTTAATTGTTGAATCAGGTCATTAGCAGCATTAAAATTAATTACTTAATTAATTAGATATTAAAATGCTTATAGTTTATATATAATGTGCAGAACACTTGCCAGGCTGCTATGTAGTAGGAGGTAGAAGAGTGATCTTGCCATGTTTGTTTTTGTCATATTCAGTCAACAAATATGTGCACTATCTGGAAATTAGTGGCCCTTTGATAAAAGGTACTGGCAGGAAAAGCTGGTGGATTTGATGACAGATGCTATCAATAATCTTTGAAAAATCATGAAACTTCTGAGTTATATGACCAGCAAGATGGCATCTTAGTCTTTCCAGAGATCCATTTAACTCTTTCAGCATCTGATAAAAGAAATTATGCATCAGAAGTGGAGCAATTAAAGTTCAATGATGAGTCAAAACAAAACAAAACAAAAACACCACAGAACAAACCCTAAAAATGTGAATAAATGGAGGAAACTTCTAATCCTCCAACTGCTCTAACACCAAAAATGCTCGTGTCAATCCTCAGGCTGGTTCTTAGGACCCATCTTTGTATCCCCTTTTGCTCCAGGGATTGTTCTGGTAAAACCAGTACCTGGCTATGTCCAACCCTACAATAAAGAGCAGGCACAGATTCTGCACAATCAGATAAGAAAGGAAGAAAAATACTTTAAAAAAAATGGGCTGCCCTCTGATTGAGACAAGAATGAAGTTTAGGCCTTCATGACTACAAAGACTCGGCCTTAAATACTATCTCTGCCCTCCCTCAAAACTAAAAATTGGATGATGCTGATTCAACTTAATTTCAAGGAGGACTAGAGAGTCAAGGGAAAAATGGAGTGTGATATTAAATTGAGTAGTTCTGTTGAGATTGAAGGAAGGGGAGCTAAAATGCAGATATGATTATTTCTGTACCCCTCCTCCAGGGCCTATTCATGGCAGGGATTTAGGTTGGTTTTCTAGGAAGTATAGAATCACAAATGGCAAGGAGCCAGAAAGAAAGTGTTGTGGAATATAATAAAAAGGCTGAAACAGTAAAGATTTCAGGAGTAAAACCCCTCAATAAAGGTCCTGAGAACAAGCAAATAAATCAACAAAGAGTGTCCTAAAACTAGAAGGATGCAAATCTTTAAAGAGATTGCAAAGCATTATTAC
>CM053589.1:67576254-67597030 GCA_028646515.1 Pseudochirops corinnae | reverse complement strand
TGATTAAAGTAAGATTGTTAACCCATTTCGAGTTGCTTTCCTTTAGAAAAGCAGATCTAAGAACCTGTGCTAGTAGCCGCCCTAGGTATGCTAGGGTGCTTGCTGTTATAAGCACTTGGCCTCTGAACAATCGCTTAGTCCCCCTGCTGTCTACAGGCCACGGGCATGGAAGCTGCAATGCAGAGGTGGGTGCAAAACCTCTGCCTTTTGTTTTCCCACCTTGGAGGCGTTTCGGCCAGATGCTTTCCTTCCCCAATTTTGCAAGTCCCAATGACCTAGTTCTGAATGCTGCTCGCAGCTGCCACTAATCCACTCACCAGAGAGGCTCCTCTGCTCCTCCCATCCAGCCGCCCCAGGGCACAGCCGCGGGTTCAGGCCAGGCTGGTTTCGGTTCGCAGTGCTGATATGGTTCCTCGTAGCCAAGCTGACTTTAGTGGAAGGTATATTTGTGTGCGTTCTGGAGTTGTAGGATTAGTTTAGAGTCATATTTTATGGGTATTTTGGGGTGGCTATGTGAGAGCTGCGATATGTTGCTGCTTCTACGCCACCATCTTGGCTCCGCCCCGACAATTAACTCTTTTGTCCCATATGGCATCATTTATGATATCTTGAAATAGAGCACTGGAAAACCAGGCTTTAATAAAGCCCACTGCAATTCAAATGGATCTATTTGACCTTGTCTTAAATCCAAATCACTCTGACTCTCATTGGCCAGTAATAGATCCCTGCCAAAACCCCACTGGGTTTTGAGGGCTTGGAATGAATGTAAATAGCAATTGTTTCTGTTCTGGCCAGAAACCCTGGGGGTCTTCCACTCTCAGTTTGATTTTTTTTTTTTGAGTAGGCAAACTAGGGCATCTTTAGCCTCATTTATTACCTAATCTTCAATCACTGAATGGGTATTGCCTCAGACAAACTGAAATCCAGGAAAGACCTTAGCTTAGAAAGGCTGAAGTCTTCCACTGAGTCTGGGGTCATCTCTAGTCATCTGGAACCATGTCTTGCTACCAAACTCAGATGACTCTGGAGGAGAGAGTGAGGTTGGACTTTGCAAGGCTCTGCCTCACTTAAATCCAATTTACTTTCAAGTCAAGATATCACCTACCTTATGTCATTGATCCTCTTTGAGAATGAAAGACAAACAATAACACTAAATAACAACAGTTCATCTATAACATTGACAGTCTAGTGACTGTCAAAAAAAATAAGGTTAGTCTGAGTTCTTAATAAATGCATGCTGAATTACAGTGATCACCACTTCTTTTCTCAGTCCTCATAATTCACCCTTCAATAATGTATTCTAGAATATTTCCAGAAATCATAATATTGTTGTTGTGTTTGTCCTTTGTTTTTTGAAGAGAACCATGACATCAGGGAAATGATGACATGACTTGCAGTTGACTTTGATTTGAGTGAGAGAGGGCTGTGCAAGGTTACTAGCTTCACTTTCTCCTCCAGAGCCATCTGGATCCAGTGACTGAGTATTCATCAGGATAACTGGAGATGACCCAGGATGCAATGGGAGAACCTGACCCTTTTAGACTAAGGCCTTTTCAGATACTCACTTGGAGTGAGGTAGCGCCCAGGACTATTCACTTAGTCCTCTTTAAGAAGTGAGTCAAATTAGACTCTAAATTTAATTAGAAAAAAGAAATCTCAGCTGGGAGGGGAAGACCTTCAGGGTTGCTGTTCCAAAGAGAAACAGCTACCATTGACATTCACTCTAAGTCAGGAGGGCCCAAAATACCGACATTAAGTGGAGCTTGGGAGACCAATTATGGTCCAATCTATGAGCTTCAGAGTGAACTGGGTTTAAGATTTTGAAAAAGAAGGAAAGGAAGGATGGAAGGAAGGTAGGAAGGAAAGAAGGAAGATAGGAAAGAAGGAAGGTAGGAAGGAAGGAAGATAGGAAGGAATGGAGGAAGGGAGGAAAAGGAAGGAAGGAAGGAAAAGGAAGGAAGGAAGGAAAGAAAGGAGGAAGGAAGGAAGGGAGGAAAGAAGGAAGGAAGGAAGGAAGGAAAGAAGAAGGAAGGAAGGAAGGAAGGAAAGAAAGGAGGAAGGAAGGAAGGGAGGAAAGAAGGAAGGAAGGAAGGAAGGAAAGAAGAAGGAAGGAAGGAAGGAAGGAAAGGAGAAGGAAGGAAAGAAAAACATAATATTGTAGACCTCAAATCATAGAATTCTCTTCCTTCTCTTCAAGAAAGCTAGTGGTACAGATAGACCAAAATGTAGTTATTGGATGTAGGAGTGAGGTTGAGCTACAGAACTTTTTAAAAATCTGAATAATTTTAAGCCTTTTTATATGGTGATATGGCATAAATTTAATGACTTTCCTATTGGTAGCAAAATTTATCTTTTGGCAAAAATGATTATCTCCTAAAAATTCCAGTGTTGTACCTTTTATTTGTAATGGAATAAGAAGATTATGTGATAAAGTCATCCTCATAAGGTAATAATAGCTGACATTTATATCATACCTACTATACGTCAGGCACTGTTCTAAGCACTTTACAAATATTATATTATTTGATCCTCCTTATATCTTTTCCATTTTGTGGATGAAGAAACTAAGGCAAACTGAGATTAAGTGATTTTCTCAGTGTCACACAGTTATTAAGTATCTTAGATTTGAACTCAGGTCTTCCTGACTGCAGCCTCCTTCATCAGAAGGAGAAGCAGGCATAGATTTGGACAAATTCCATTCAACAAACATTCTAAGTTCCTTCTATTACTAGGTTCCCTGGAAATTCAAAAATAAAGATGGAATACTCCCTCTTCTCAAAGAACCTTTTGGGACAAAGAGAAGGAAAGGTCTGTAATATATTACATATAGAGATAAGTAAATATAAGTTAATTTAAAGAGAGGAATCATTATAATTTGATGAAACTGGGGAAGATTTCAAGTACAAAATAAAAACTGAATTGGTCTTGGAATGAAGATAAAGATTTTAAGAGATAGAAATGAGAACATGTCCTAAACTTGAAGGATAAAACTGTCTGGTATGGAGTCAAAAGACAGAGTGATGAATTTGGGGTACATTTAGTCATTTAGTTTGAATGAATGAATGAGTGAATGGATGTGAAAAAGCATTTAAGTGATGAATATGTGCAAAACAGTGGGAATTAAAAATAAAATATACATAAATATATATATACTCACATACATCTGTGCGTGTGTGTGTGTGTGTGTGCACGCGTGCATGTATGGACAGTCCTTGCTCTCAAGGAGCTCACATTGTAATAGGGGAGATTAGATATTTGAAAGAATTCAGTTACAAATCAGATGGAAAAGTCCCAAGGTCCTTAGGATATAGCTGCAAAGTAAATAGTAATATTTTTTTAATACCTTTCCCTTGGATAAAATGATAACAGGTACTGATGTTCACCCATTTGACAGTTACCAAAGACTTTCCTTGGTGGCAAGAACTTTTTTTTTTTCTGAGTCTTCCATAGCTGTGGCTTAAGTATGACTTTATAGAATATAGAATGTGTGAAAGGGAGTAATATGAAATAAGTTTGGAATTTTAGTAATTAAGGTTTATTGAACTGAATCTGTTGAATTGCTCAAAGGAAAGAGGAAGGGAACAAGAATTTATGAACACCTACTTTGAGGCAGGCACCATATTCCACATTATCTCATTCAGTCCAAGGTCCAAGATCTTCTGACTCTAAATCTCGGGGTTGTTCATCTTTATGCACACTTATAATATTATTTTTTCCTAGCTATATTGGTGTCTGAAAAGAAATTCTTAAGAAGAGGGTAAGCACAATAGAACAGAATAGATCGCCAATGGTGAGAATTTCAGATATCAACAGAGGAACTATTTTTGCATAACTCCCATCACTCCTCAAATCATACTCTGTAGGCAGCCACTTATTTTAGTTACATGTAAGTCCAGTACTGATTATGATTAAATTTCATGTGACATGACCTACTTAGGAACACATACACTTGCCTTAGGATTTCAAGCCCCTTTTAGCCCATAAATATTCCCCATATACTCTTGTATATTCCATGTATATTTTCATGCAGGTTTTTAAGGAATTAACTAGCAACCCAACTTTATTTAAAGTAGAAAATAGTAGAACCTAACACATAAAAATATATGCATGTATAAACACACAGAAACATACTGAAAAAGAACATTTTGGATGGTGAGGGATGGGTGATTTCATCCAGGTAGCAACAGTTCTGATTAGTTCAAGAGAGTTCATGGGGAGTCTTAGAGGAATGTAGCAGATTATTGAGAAATGTGGATCTACTTTGGGAAAGGATCTTCAAGTGGAATATGAAGGGGTGCTTAAGGATGGAAGGAAGCTGGGAGATGGGGGCTTATTTGTAGCTATAGAGTGGAAGCTGAGGGGCACTGTGTCCATGTATCCTAAGCATTCAATTTCTTCAATCAATCTTCATATGACTTGAACTCTCTTGCTTTCTCTCATCTAGACATTCTCCAGGTTATCACGATCCTTCTTGACCTTTTTGTGGTACCTCATAACTAACACAATAATCCAGAGGAGTTCTGACAAAGGCAGAGTACAGTGGAACTATCTCTGCCCTGTTCCTGGAAGCTATTATGTTCTTAATGCATCCTAAAATTACACTACCATTCTTGCCTTCTACATGATGCTGTTGACTCTTATTGAACTTGCAATCCATTCAAATCCCCTAGATGTTTCTCAAAACAACTAACCATTCTTCTTTTATCTTGTGAAGTGGATACTTTTGTACCCAAATACAAGACTTTACATTTATCCCCAATGAATTTCATCCTATTATATTTAGTCCAATGTTCTAGTTCATCTAGTTCAACAACTCCATTTTAGAAGTAGAAATAAGGAAAATGAGGGATAAGAAGCTTAAGTGACTCATTTAAGATGGTAAGTATCAGAGATGAAACTTTAGAGCAAATTGTTTTGATCATACCACACAGGCATTACCTAATCATGTCTTTCCTTGCTGCATCTGAGGTTTCTAGTGACAGACTAATAAAGGTATAATCCTTAGAGTTTCATGGTTCATGGTTATAAATAGTCATTGGCATCTGTTAGGCAATCATAAATGGGTTGAAAGTATCATGGAAAAATTTCGTTTCAATTACAATGTCTAGGCTCTCTTTGAAAATATCAGCCACCATATCCAGGTTCATATTGGGAAAGGATGCTTTATTCACCAGTATTGGCAGCCAAGTGGCAAAATGACTAGAACACTGGACCTAGAGTTAGGAAGACCCAATTTGAAATCTGACTTTAGACACTTACTAGTTGTGTAACCCTTGGGCAAGTCACTTAATCCCTATCTCATTTACTTCATTTTAAAAATTGAGATATTAAAAGTACCAACCTCCCAAGATTGTTTTGAGGATAATGATAACAGTAGGGGTAGTAGAAATAGCAGTAGCAGCAGCGGTAGCCACAGTAGTGGTGATGGTGGTGGTGATGGTGGTAGTAGTAGTAGTGGTAGTGGTAGTGGTGGTAGTGGCAGTGGTAATGATAGTGGTAGTGGTAGTAGTAGTAAGAGAAGGGGAGGAAGGGGGAGGAGTAACATCTAGCATATATAATACTTTAAGGTTTGTAAAACATTTTACAAATATTATCTAATTGGAGAAAATTATCATTAGACTGGGAGTTCCTTGAGAGTGAGGACATTCTTCTGGCCTTTTTTGCATCTCCTTTGCTTGATACATAATAGATGCTTAATAAATGCTTGTTGACTTGCTGTGTTGACTGTAGCCCTTCCTTAGACATTTGATCATTCCTATGATCTCAACGATATAGTCAGCCTCCTCCAAATTCACTGGTTGCCCTGAGTCATACATGTTTATGTAATTGAATCTATTTTTTAGCATATTCATAGCCTTGGTGCCCACCTTGAAAATGTCTTTGGTTATGTGAAGATTGACCACAAGCACCCTCTGTTTCCATTATCCCAGCTTGCAGACCTTCTGATCCAGGTTTCCCATGTGCACAGTGGTATCCTGATCACTTTGGGAAATGAGCCCAGTAGTGTTCCCATGATCTCCAAACAGTTCCTTATCCATATTTGAAGTGGTATTATCTTAGGTGATGTCCTAAATAGCCAGAGACATGGTGAAACTGCTGTCACAAGTTACCACACAAAATGTCAGGCTGCTTAAGTCTTAAGTTCAACAGGGATGTTCTTACATAGGGAACAGTATTGAATTGCCAGGCCTCGAATGAGAGCTTTCAACTCTGTTATCTCCTTCCCCTTGGCAGTTCATTGGAACCTACTTTTGCTGGCCGTAAGGTCAAGAAGCAAGTCATATTTATTTAATTTAGCTTTTGGCTTCTTGGGGCACATGTGTGTGTGTGTGTGTGTGTGTGTGTGTTTCAATCCCAATAGCTCAGCACGTCAATATATCCTAAGTGGTGGCGGAAGCAGTTTGTTTAATGCTGCCCGTTGTGAATAACCCATGTAATTTATGTTTAATTTTAAGATTCACTAAAAAGTTGCCACAATGAATAGGTGCTTTATAAATCACTAAAATAAATAATTAAGTCCTATTCTTGTGCTCCTTTCTGTTTTAAGAGAATAGTCCCAAGAAGAATGGAGAGGGAAGAAAGAAAAGACATTCCAAGTGGTGTTCAATGAGAATTCACAAAATTGTAAATGTAAAGATACATTGACATGCATCCTCAGGGTCCTAAACCTTCAGACCATCCATCTTTTCCTCTTCAGCAGTTTAAGGCTTTGCCAGTCTTTCCAGCATGCACATGCTGATGCAATGATTTCAAAGCTGGTTTGGTAGAGGACATAAAAACAAGGATGAAATATTGGCTGGAAGATGCCTAAGCAACAGCCAGTGATAAATGGAAACCTATGGAGCTGGGGGAAAGAGGGAAGCAATGCTTTAGAGGGGCTCTACTGGGGTCAGTTCAATTAGTGGCAGGCTGATTCCACTGAAGTTGTTATTAATGATGTGGAAGGAGAAGTACAAGAGCCCATTAATGAGATCTGTTCAGCTTGAGAAGATATGGATATCAAAGAGGAATTTTTTCCCCAAAGTAAACCCTGGAAAGCAGTAGCAATGAAGAGACCCAGAGGTGACAGTGAGCAGCAAATCAGAAATGTCTGTAAAACACTAGAAAATAGAAAAGTTTTCTTTTGACACAGTACTTTCATCTCCAATGACATAGTGAAGTTTGTGTGTGTATGTGTGTATTTGTATTGTATTGTGTGTTTGTGTGTGTGTGTGTGTGCAGATACTGTCTTCCTATACATACACAAAGATTACATATAAACCATAGCACTTTAACATGTAGTCACTGTATTTAAGAGGTGTAAGAGTTTCTTCATTTACATGGCTGCCAAAATAATCTTCCTAAGATATGCATCTAAGCATGTTACTGCTCTCCTTAAAACCTTCAGTGGCTCCCCATGATAAAATCATCTTGGCATCTCAGGACCCCAAAGGTCTGATTCCAGCCAATATTTCCCATCTACTATTCCTTTTCACAAACTATGTCTTTGTTCAGTTGGACGGCTAACTGTTCTCTATATTCAACATCACATTTCTAATCCTTGTGAATTGGCACAGGCTTTTCCCCAAGATTGGAATGTACTCCTCTTTCATCTTTTTCTCAGAATCTTTGTGTTTCTTCTTAGCTCCACTCAAGTTCTAGCTTCTTCATCTAATTGATTGTTGATCTCTCCCTCTTCAAATTAGTTTTTGCTTACGTATCTGAGTACATGTTTTATTCCTCCAAAAGAACATAAGCTTCCTGAGGGCAGGGATTGCTTTATTTTTGTCTATGTATTCCCAGAACTCAGCACAATGCCTTATACAGAGTTGACACCTAATAAATGTCAGAGAATGTTGTTGAAACTTTACATCATCATTATTGGTCTGCCATCAGGCTATGTCTTTACAAAGATTTTCATATCATTCCAGCCTCAAAGGATTGAAATGGTCTTTTTTATCTTCCATGTTCATCCTAATTTCATCAAGTATGTTAGTGTTGTTGGGGAGTAAACTACAATTCACAAAGTTTGCTCCAGAGAGGAAGCTAATCCAGTTTAAAGGAATTTTCTCCACTGAAAAACCATAGTTTATGACCTCCTACAAATATGTTTACCTTTAATAAGCAGCCAGATGACACAATTAGTTAAAAGTAAAGACAGTTAATGAATAACATCGTATGATACATATCTATAAAATATCCAACTCCCACAAACTTGTGATATACCCTATCACAAAGGTACCACCAGTGGGAAAAGTAGAAATATGTGGGAAATAGATAAGAAGGAACACACATATAAAGAGAATGTTGCTGTTTCAGAATAGCAGTGATTAAACTTAGCAATAAATCAGCAGAAGTCTGTAAGAAATATACAAAATGAAATAAAATAAACAAAGAAACTTTCCAACTTTTTCTTCAAAGAGTAATCTGTCTGTCTCTTTTTAGAGTTTTGGTTAGAATAGGCTTTTTCAACAGGGGATTATTTTCCCTAAGCTGTGAGCATTTGGGGACATAAGTAAAGTCACTCTCACCTAAATTGTTCCCTTAAGTCTACCTTTTGCAATTGATTTCCTGGTCACCATGGATTAGGTCTTTCAGTCTCATAATCACATCTTTAGTTTAGGCCCTCACTGCATCTCTCATGAGTTATTATAATAGCCTTCTAATTAGTCTCCCTGTATTAAATTTATCTCCCACTCAATCATCCTGTAAATCTGATCATGTTGGTCCCCCACCCCCACCCCATTTCCTGATATATACTCATAGACGCACTCAATACATTTCAGTGTCTCCCTGGTACCTTGAAGATCAAACATTAAGTTCTTTGCTTGGCATTTAAAGCCCTTTAAAACCTGGTGCCTTCCTACCTTTCTAGTCTTCTTATTTTTTACTTCTCTGCATATACTCTGCAGTAGAGCTGTTTACAGTTCCTCAAATGATATTCTATCTCCCCAGTTCTTGCCCCTTCACTGGTTATCCCCTTAGCCTGAAATATTCCTTCTCCTCACCTCCGACTTTTAGTATTCCAGTCATCTAACATCACCTTCTGAAGAAGTTTCTCCCTACTCTTCCTCCTCTCCCATACTGCTTCCCAGCTGTTAGAGAAAGAGTTCTTAACTTGGAATTCATGGGAATTTGGGAGATCCATGGATAGATTTCAGGGGGTCAATGGACTGGAATGGAAAAAAATACTTCTTTAACATCATGTAGCTCTAACATAAATTGAGCATTTCTGTCAATTATTTAAAATTATTATTCTGAAAAATGATTAATAGGCTTCACCAAGAGGCCAAAAAGCATCCATGATGCTTTTAATCTCACACCCACACATACATACACACACACACACACACACACACACACACGCACATCATTAAGAAGATCTATACTATAATTTTCTTCTGTAAGGTTAGCTTCTATCTACTATATACATACCTGGTATGTACCTTATACCACTAGAATGTAAACTTCTTAACATCTTGGCCTGTTTTGGAATTTTCTTTGTATATCTAACACTTAGCAGAGTACTTGGACCATAGTAAGTGCACTTAATAAATGTCCGTGGCTTAAGTGATTGATGACATGTATAGTAATCAGCAAAGAGAAACACCCTTGTGGACTTTCAGTTATCTTATATTTTAATTCTTAACCCTGCTGAAGTTCTAACTCTTCTATGAAGCCTAGTATAGCTCATATCAGTCCCTCAGTTTCCTAAACTCTTATCATCCTTTTGGTCTATCTTACAATTTAGATTTCAGTTGTATTTTGTCTTTGTGTCTTGAATCTATCAGTGCACTAGCTTACCATGACTTGCTTTTTCTTCTTTCCTATTAACCCAAATATATGGCACTTAGTATCACTGCCAGTGTTAGAACTAAGAATCAAACCGTATTTGACCTTCCAGTCTTTGGCAGTTTTCCTGATAACAAAACCAGCACTCTAACACAGGGGATAGATTTATATTGAGACATCATTCCAAGGTTAATCTAAGGATCTCAGAAATGAATTAACTTCCATAGACTGATTGGTTTAGTACTTGATTGTGATGTTGTTCAGTGTTCTCCCCCATTCTAAAGAATAAATCACACTGACATAATAGGGGATAAAGAGACTAGCAATGCTATTTTTCCAGGTGCAAAAGACTTGGATATGGAAAGATTCTTAGAGATCTTGTACAATTTTCTCGCCTTGCAATAAAACAACCGAGGGCCAGAGTGGTTAGCTTAAAGTCAAGCACTGAGTAAAGAGGCAGAATTGGCAAGTAATCTGGCTGTAAATTCAGTGATTTTTTTCCCCCCATTATGCCATACAGCCTTTAATTGTTGTATTAGTTAAGCACTTAATTTGGTTCAAGAAACTATTCACTAATCAATTGCCAATGAACAATTCAAAGGTTGACCCTGAAAAACAATCTGCTTTGATGGACTCTACTTAGGTAGCCCCCTTCTTCTTGGTACTCTCATTGTTTCTACTTAGCTAATTCTCATATTAGTATTCATTCTGGATATCTCATTGTCTTATATCCCATTGTCTGTGACCCAGACATTTAAGTCAAATATTACCCACTAAGGGACTACCTGAAGAAGACTTTGTCTTAAATTAAGACTTTGGCAGTGGTGGCAGGAAATGCTAGATGAGAGTGGCAATGGAGGACAAACACTGGGACGCTCTGAAAGGGATGGAAGGCTCACAGAGCACACAAAATGGCAGGCATTCCTAAGAAGGAAATGTTTTGAATAAGGCCTGACAATGGACCATATTTCTGTCATCACAAATTTAGCCTAGCTATTTTGTAGAAAGTTATCACCTAAGGATTGTCTACCAAGTGATGTCTTTTTTTTCCACCTTCAGTACAACTAATGAAATCATCTTAGAAAGGTATGTATTTGTGGGGAGAAGGCTGAAATTCATTGGTGTGGAGACTTTCAGTACGATACTGAATTATGTCAGGCTCACCCTGATTATTCACTATGACAGTAAAGACAATGGAGCCATATAAAAAAGAACAGGGTTAGTGATAAGGATGAATACTGAGAGTAAATTATTAGACTTGACCTGCATCTCCCATAAAATCTCTATTAAAAATTATATAATGCTACTTACAATCCTAATCCCAAAGGGCTGTTGGGAGACTTAATTAATGTATTTTTCAATCACCTTGAATGCCTTAGATGAAAGGTAGTATATTGAAGTAATAGTAAAAGATGTTTTCCATCTCTGCAGATTTCCCCTGGGATGCTCTGTTCATGAGATACTTAAAATCTTTCTGCCTCTCTGCTCTTTTATACACAGCTTCTGATGAAGTTGACTACAGACCCAGTAAGCTCATTATGCTTGCCTACCAATTGGAAGGAAAACATTTTCTGGGTATTTTGCTGGGACTCATTGCTAAAAATGTGCTGTTTTTGAGCTTTGAATGAAGACTGTGTATTTGGGTACGTGTGCACTCACAGGCTTATGTGCACATGACTGGGCAATTTCTGGCTGACAACAGTTGAGTAGGAAAGGGTTTTCATGGTTGAGTAGCTTTTAATTTTTTTAAACAGAATGCTTTCTTATGTTAGTGGCTCTATTGCTTATCATGGTTGACTGTATTATGTTACATGCTAGCTAGCAATTCTCCTCTGTTGCCTTCTGGAGTCTACTATTAGAAAAGTGGTATGTGGGAGAGAAGAGACTGGTATCCAGTTGGTGTAGCATACACACTCTGGTGCCATGATGTCTTAGTGAAAGGGAGAAATGGCAAACATTTGATAGCATTGAGTCAGATGTTGAATATCTACAGGGTTTCCAAACTTGTTTTCTGTTCTAATAGAGTAAGGGTTAGGAGTGAAAATAGATCTCATGTTGATCATTCTATGGCAGCTAGGTGGAGTACTAGATGAAGCATCAGGCTTAGAATCAAGAAACACCTGAACTACAGTACTGCCTCAGTCAGTTGTGTGACTCTACACTAGTCACTTTAGTTGCGTGATTGTGTTGGAAAGGTGACAAAGCAAGGCAGTATCTTTCAACTTCTGAAGCCTGGTTGGTTCTAGAAAAAGGTTTGTGTGGGGATGTGTGAAGAAAAAGCACTGGCTTCTGTGCCATAGCCTATGCTATGGAAAGGGGAAAGACAGACCTGGCCCCAGAAAGAGTTATTTTACCTCTGCTGATCTCTGTTTCCTCTTATGGAAAATGAAGAGTTCCTGCCTGATGACCTTTGTGAGTCATTCCAGTTTTAAGTTGATGATTTCAGTCCCTAACTTCTGAAGACTAAGACTGGGTGAGCCTATGGCCAGGTATGGGGAAAGATATTCTTTCATACTGATCAAGGATTCATCCTGATTGGGAGACAAATTTCTTCACCTTTAACCCTACTTTAACCCTTTGATTAAGACCTCACTATCAGAGAAACTTTCTTTTCTTTCTGAAATTCCTTCTGTGGTATTCCTTCTTTTTTTTTAAACTTCTGAAAGTATTCAGTATGAATGAGAGTACTTTATTTCCACTGTTTCTCTCTCTCTCTCTCTCTCTCTCTCTCTCTCTCTCTCTCTCTCTCTCTCTGTCTTTCTCTGTCTCTCTCTGTCTCCCTCTGTCTCCCTCTCCCTCTCTTTCTCCCTCTCTGCCTCTTTGCTCTTCTTATGGGTACAACTCCATTCTTTTAGACTCTACAATTCTTACTAGGTACAAAGAGGAATGCAAATGGTCCATTTCCTCGTGCAGTTCAAATCATATGTAGTCAAGTCATATGATAATACAGAAATTAAGATAGTTATAGTATATATTAATATGTGATAAGTATATTAGAGAGGCATAAATTCTTCTGTTCAGTCTAGGAGAAAAAGTCATTATCATTAGAGGAGGATAGAGAAAGATTAATAAATGATATTTTGGTTAGCCTATAAAGGATCAGTAGGAATTTAAATTCAATAAAGATCTGCTCTGGTCTCACAGCACCTCACCATGGCAAGTAGATGGCTCTGAATTCTTCAAGTCATGTCAAAATAATATTCATTATGGAGGGTTCTATCAGTCTAGAGGGAAGAGAGTACAGAACAAACCTACTCAAGTGTGAGAGATTGGTGACTAGGTAATGAATTCCTTGGCAAGGCTATCTCTGAAATAAAAATTTAAATGACCTTCTCTCCTATATGTTCCCTTTTTGCTTCTGAAATGATGGTGCTAAAATAGCTGAAAAGGGGGAATGGATGGCTAAGAATAATGCTTTTTAGGTCATCAATAAACATTAACTTAACTGCAGGTATTGTATATGTGAAAAATTTTTCCAGTGAAAGGACATATTATTGGAAGAATTAAACCATATCAATATGGATATTCTTATCATAAACGAAACTAGAATCTGCAAAGGGAGCAGCTCCTGGATTGGAGTGATGACTCCTATATGCTGTTTTAAAGAAGCAAATAAATTGGCAGTTGGTTTCACCACATGTCCAAAGGTAACAAGAGACATCATTTTACAGAACCCTTGGCCACCATGTCCTGTAGTATTTATGAGTATCAACAAAAAGGTCATCATGAAAACACACATGTCCTTAGTGTATATCAGTTACTTAATAATTTGTATGTAAAGATAGGTGAAAGAAATAATTATGAAAAGAATATTGGAAACTATAGATGATAAGTAGGTAGATAGATAATAGAAAGAAACAAAGAAAGAAAGAAAGAAAAAAGGAAGGAAGGAAAGAAGGAAGGAAGAAAGGAAGGAAGGAAGGAAGGAAGGAAGGAAGGAAGAAAGAAAGAAAGAAACAAAGATAGATAGATAGATAGATAGATAGATAGATAGATAGATAGATATTATTTCCTAAGCACTTCTTATGTGTCAGGCACTGTGCTAAGTGCTGGGTATTAAAATTTAAGTCATATAAATATGAATCTTTTTTTGAGCAATTGAAGAAGCCAAGCTAAGAAACCTCATGTCCATAAATAATTAATACTTTCTGCTCGAAAGCTCTAGAAGCCACTGAACAAAGCAAGTACCATGTAATAGCACAAAAAGAAAATTAAATTGACTATTTCTGAACAAACAGAAAATGGCTAGTTGTTGATGTGGGAAGCATATCAGATTTAGCTGTAACAAGAACAAAGATCTTCCTAAAAGACCTGGAAGGATGGGGCACTTTTCCTGTGCCATCTATTCCTGGGGAAAGTGCACTCAAAATTAGTGCTCTTTCTATATTGCCCCTTACCCCCTCCCTATTCACTTTTAAATCCAGTATGGTCAATGGTAGACAAGTCTGCATCTCTGTTATTGCTGGAGAGGTCCAGGCAGGTCACTCAGGATTTTGTTTTTCACCATCTGACTTCAGGAAAATCCAGCTATGGACTCTGGCTCCCAGACTTCTGGTGGCTCCATCCCATGACCAACACAACTTACAAGACTGTAACCTTCTCCCTTTATTTAAAAGCTGTAAGAACAGGCACAATGTTAGTTTAGGGATTATAGTTTACAGATTTAGAAGGGTCCTTAGAACTTATCTAGGTCCATCTTCATCATTTAAATATGAAGAAACCAAGGCCTAAAGAGGCCCATTAACTTTGCCCTGACACACACAGGTATTAATTTTAACAGCATTACTGAGTGGTTGGTCTGTCACTTTTTATCACTCATCCTAGGGTTTCTTGGGAGAAGGGTGTTGAGAGGTATCTCTATTCTCCTGTGTAGAGCTCAAGCTCTCGTTGATTTTATTTTCCTAATTCAAGGACCCAAACACTCCAGTTACATCTGACTTTTTTTTTTTTTTTGGCTTTTTTTTTGGAGTGGGGAAGGCAGGGCAATTCGGGTTAAGTGACTTGCCCAAGGTCACATGGCTAGCAAGTATTAAAAGTCTGAGGCTGGATTTGAACTCAGGTCCTCCGACTCCAGGGCTGGTGCTTTATTCACTGTGCCACCTAGCCACCCCTACATCTGACCTTTTAACAGTCAGATTGACCTTTACAAAGGAATATATTCTTCCAATACATAGCTAAGAACAAAAGCACAAACATTTCACCCCAACAGTTTGGGAAAACAATCTCTATTTCACCAACTCAGTCTTTGGGAAAGAGGGAGATTAGGTTCGTAGCTTAGCTCAGTTTCTGCATAGCTTTTGTTGTTCAGTCATTCAGTCATGTTTGACAATTTGAGACCCCATGGACCATAACATGTCAGGCCCTTTTATTCTCCACTATTTCTGTCCAAATCTATTCGAGTTCACGTTCATTGTTTCAATGGCACAACCCCCTCTCCATTACCTTTAATCTTTCTCAACATGAAAACAGGATGTAGTTTGGATTTGACTCAACAGTCATAATTTGCTGACTTCTGCTTTAGTCAGAACTTTTCTGGGTTTTAAAAATTATTACTTTATTATTAATATTATCATCACTTTATTCTTATTACTTAATTATTATTGTTTCAAAATAATTATTTTTCCCTTGTAATGTTATGCATTTTATTTTTTGAATTTAACTATTATTATGAGAAGAGATCCATAGGCTTCATCATGCCACAAAAAAGGGTCCATGGCATTAAAAAAGTTAAGAAACCAATCCTTCTTACATTTTGTAACATTCTCCTGTATATGAGTAGCGGGCAATAACCTCATATGAAAAGAATCTAAGTCAAGAAATATTTGGGCTCATGTTGATGAAAATAGTTACCTTTTCTGTAGTAAGAGAAACAAGCTTGCATACTGTTCAGGGACTTGAGTGTGGAGGATGTGTGCTTTATAAAGTTATTTTGCAGTGTGAATCCCCATCTTACAAAGAAAACAAAGTGTCAGATTTGTGAAGAATTGTGTCAGGTACAAGAAAGAAGCAAAAGTATTATGTGTATTTATTGTGTACTGTTTCCATCCTATGACTTTTTTCTGTAAGCTTGCCTGTAGGTTGGAGATGCTCTGAAGTGGTAAGAGCACCGTCTCAGGCCTTGTGCCAAGGCAGTCTTTGACCTACTGTGGGAGATGAAGTAGAACTAGCTGCATCTTTACAGCCTCCCCATCCCTTCTCATATCACCAATGATAATTTAGTCATTAGCTGGAGCCAAACCAACTGGGGAAACTTCTCTTAAAACAATTTTAAGCAGCTATTAACTCAGTGAAATATCAGCTAGAAGCAAAAATTGATGTGTATGGCCCTAGGATAGTTACTCTAGAGACTGCATTGGAAGCAGCCCAGGTGAACCTCAACAATGTGAGTGCCTCTCAGGAGGGATTTAAAACTGAAATTGATTCTATGAAGGCTGTCTCAGCTACACCAATAAAACAAAATACCTCCCTATCAGGAAAAGAAGGAACATGAGAGAATGAAGACAAAACAGAAAAATACTCATGACACCTAGGGGGAAAAAAACCTGAGAAAAATGAGACCAGTGTAGGACCTTCAACTAATTACTTGTCCTAGGTATCTCCCATGATTTTAACATAGCAGATGCTTAAAATATATTTTATTTAGGAAAATTTTTATTAAATCCTTTTGCCCATTTTACAGATGGAGAAACTGAAAGAAGGATAAATCTGCAGAATTATCCTTAATTGCCTAGTTTTCAAGTAGAAGAATTGGGAATACATTTTAAACATTCTAACTTAGGATCTCATTTTAACATTAGACCATACTCCCTGCTGTACTTGGATTAATTGGGTCACTACTGGAAATTCACTTTGATTTTCCTCTGCTAATTGAAAAAGAATTTTGAATCCCAAGTTACCCTGAAGGCTTGGCAATGACATTATTTTAGAAACCAACATGGAGGGGAGAGAATCATTTGCATTTTTTGTGGCTTTGGCCTCAGGATAAAGGAATATTCACCTGTCAAACTGTGAGTTAGGATAGGGTTTGAGATTCTGGCGAGGCTTATGTACATAGTTTATTTTTTATTGATTTATGCAAAATGGTACAATTCTTTCAATGTCTATGGAAAGGAAAACATAAAAGGTCATGATCCTTTAGTGTTTCTAATAAAAATCTTTCTACCCAAAGAAGAGTTCTAGCAGCAGTTTTTTAGATCTTCAGTATAATATATTGGTCAAAAGCAAACATTTACTTATGAACACTGACTTATAAAAGGTCTAAATCCATGATTTTGTTGGATAAGTTTCACCTGAGATTTCAGGAAATCTTGCCAATTGAAAATGTTGCCTGGCCCTTCCACATTTTGAGAAATATCATATATATTAATAATTTTTTCTTTTTCTTTTTCTTTTTTTTTTACTTTGAGAATAGTAATTCTTTTTTTGGAGAAAGAAATCTAAAAAGCGATGGTTTTGCTTTTTAAAAAAATGAAATTGACACTTTATTTCTACTATTATTCATTCACAGAATCTTTGAGTTGGATCAAGTAAAGTAACTTATGGAAAGCACTTTAGGAACCTTAAATTACTAAATAAATTCTATTTTGTTGTTGTTGTTGTCATAGGAAGGTACATTAAAGAACATCTCCACAATTCCATCAGTGGCTCTGCCTGGTTTCAACTCCATGGAACATTATGTACCCTCTGATTACCACCTGGTGCATGCTCTGGCCTGCTTTTCAGCTTCTTTTCTGTGTCATCTTCCCCCACCTCGGTTACATTATAAGCTCCTTAAGGGCAGGGGTTGTCTTGGTATCCCCAGCACTTAGCACAGTTCCTGGCACACATCAGATGATTAATAAATGTTTATTAAATTGAATTGAGGATCCAGAGTCTTTGAAAGGAGTAGTGACTTACTCAGACCCACACAGATAACAGCAAAGCAGAGATCTGAACACAGATCTTTGGATTCCACACTGCGTTTCTCCTTACATTATGCAATGCTTACCTCCAAGTTTTAAATATATCATTGCTAAGCTTATTCATATATTTGATGTTTAAAATCTATTGCTCATATGAATTATACATTTTCAGTTATGTCAAGATGATTTTTCTGCAAGTTCTCCAAGTACAAAAACAATGCTTCTTCAACTGTGAGTTCTTCAAGAGATAGGGATTATCTTTTGGGACTAACCTGGCTAATAGGCAGAGTAGGCTGCTTCTCAAACACTCATATTTGAAAAGTGACAAAACAGCTCCCCCATGTTGGTGGGAATAATATGACATAGAAAGAGAGCTGGACTTAGAATCTAAGCACTCAGGTTGAGATCATAACAATATTTCTTACCTTCCATCTGCAAAATGCAGAAGATGAGCTAAATATTCTCAAAAGTACCTTGGGGAGCTAGGTGGCACACTGGTTAGAGTGCTGGGCCTAGAGTCAGGAAGACTCATTTTCCTGAGTTCAAATGTGTCCTCAGATACTTACTAGCTGTGTGACTCTGGGCAAGTCACTTAATCCTATTTGCCTCAGTTTCCTCATCTATAAAATGAGCTGGAGGAGGTAATGACAAACCAATCCAGTATCTCTGCTAAGAAAACCCAAATGGGTCATGAAGAGTTAGACGTGACTGAACAGCACTAACAATAAAAATAAAAGTACCTTCTGCCTTTAGATACCCTGATCCACTATGTTGCAGTGGGGGCTCTGCCCACCCAAAATCTGTTGGGGTTTCATGTTGTGTTGTGGTGGAACAATCTCAAAGAATTCAGAGTCA
The DNA here is from genome assembly GCA_028646515.1 of Pseudochirops corinnae. NCBI lineage: Eukaryota > Metazoa > Chordata > Mammalia > Diprotodontia > Pseudocheiridae > Pseudochirops > Pseudochirops corinnae. Next base: position 67,578,503 of record CM053589.1, on the reverse strand, counting down.
GATCACCTCTAATCCAAGTACAGGCATTTATTGAGATTGATGCCTCTCATGAAGCGGACTAAATTCCAACAGGAAACAGCAACTTGAGAAAAAGCAAGATGGATATTTATAGGGTAAATATGAAATTATATAACAGAAATCATGAACAGTAAAAAGGCAGGAGTGGTTTTTAAGGGATTAGGTAATGGAGGAGGGGTCTCATCTATGGTTCAGTGGTTAAACATTCTGGTCATGCTGCCTTCAAGTTGGCTAGCTATTATAGTCCTGTCTGGTTAAGACAGATAGTTAGGTATTGTGGTTCTGTCTTGGGCTAGATGGATGATGTGATTGTGACTGAATACCAGAATATACCTGTTTCTGTGGAAATGGGTCTGGGGGCTGTGACTAAGTAGAGATAGTAACTGGGATCCCATTACATGGACACACCTGCTGTTCTGTGAGAACTGTGAGTTCACAGACACACCTGTTGTTCTAGTGAGCAGTGACACATATATGAAAAAGTTAGGACATTGGAGGGGGAGAGGCAAGGAAGATACGGTGGGGCTGTTGTTCAGTGGGGTCAGGCCTATAATGAAGTTAGAATATTGGGGCTGGGGGCACCTTTATTAGAATTTGATCACACTAAGTTGATGTGTTCCCTAAATTTTCTACCATTAGTGCCATTCCCCTAGATATTCAAAACTGGTGGAATGGCCAGATTCAATCCTACAATATTGGAAGGATGAAAGCACAATAAGGTCATGGATTAAAGTTGAAAGGTCCTTAGGAGCCATCTATTCCAACCAGGTAATAAATTCAGGTAATGAAACTGAGGTCCAAAAAGGATAAATGATTTACCTAATGTAATACAGATACTAAATGTCAGACCTAGGATTCAAATTCCAGTCTTCTTATTCCTATACTCTGTCCATTGCACCATATTTCCACCAATATGGTGGCATGTCTCACAAGTTTGTTTTCATCCTGTGTTATTTAACAGTTTTATGAATAATTTGAAAAAAGGGATGAGAGCACACTTATCATGTTTGGAAGTAACTCAAAGCTAGGAGAGATAACCTAATATGTAGAATGATAAATTCAGTATCCAAATTTTCCTATAGGCTATAATTTGAATTAATCAAATACTTGTGTTCAAAATATTAGTTTTAGGGGGTGAAGTGAATATGGCAGCATAGAAGCAGGAGAATTCCGTGAGCTGCCCCCATAACCACCTCAAATATCTATAAAATATTACTCTAAACAAATTTTAGAGTGCCAGAACCCACAAAGTGACAGAGAAACAAATCTCCTGCTGAACGCAGCACAGCAGGGAGACTGGAAGAGTTCATTAAAGCATGCTGGGAGCCAAGACCAGCTGCAATTTTAGCCCCAGGGTGGCCAGGACAAGATGCAGCTGGAACATTCCAGAGAGTGGATCACCGGAAGCTGTGGCAGTTTCCATTATTATGAACCCATAAATGTCAAAGACAAAGTGAAAGGTGAGTGGAACTCGGCTGAATTGGGGGGGGGGGGGAGAGGATGGAGGAGTGCATCCAGCCCTGGCACCTAAAGCCAGAAGCAGCAGAAGGGTGGCCTTGCAACCACCTCCATGTGGCTGCTTCAGAGCTCCCAGCCTGCAGATTGCAGGGGGACCAAGCGACCATTCAGAGGCAAAGTGCTGTTGCCTTAACATACTTGGATCGGGATCTTGGTCTTGGGTGGTGGTCCTGAGATGCGTGACAAGTGAGCCAAAGCTGGTGGGGGCTGTAGAGATGGCAGCCTCCTAATAGCTCTGGCAGCTGCAAAAACTCCAGCAATTTGGGACTAAGCTCTCCCTTCTGGAAGTAGAGTTCCATTGTGGCACAGAGCTAAAAAGTCAAGTTATTGATTGGCAACATGAGCAGGCAAAGGAAGCAAAGCAAGCACAGCAATCCAACTTTAGATTCCTTTTTTGGGGACAAAAAGGATCAAAGAATGGAACAGGAGGAAGAAAACACAGTCAGAACTCCTGCACCAGAAGCTTCCAAGAAAAATATAAACTGTTTACAGGCCATAGGGTAGCTTAAGAAGGATTTTGAAAACCAAATAACAGAAGTGGAGGAAAAATTGGGGAGAGAAATGAGAATGATGCAAGAAAATCATGAAAAAAAGAGTCAACAACCTGACTGAAGAAAATAACACCTTAAAAAATAGACTAACTCAAATGGCAAAAGAGGCCCAAAAAGCCAATGAGGAGAAGAATGCCTTAAAAAGTCAAATTTGCCAGATGG
>CM053589.1:67552733-67575754 GCA_028646515.1 Pseudochirops corinnae | reverse complement strand
AAAGAGGGGGAGAAAATATGTAACTCAAAATCTTGTGGAAATGAATGATGCAAACTATAATAAAATTTAAAAATATTAAAAAAAAAAAAGAAATTATCCCAGATTCTCTCTCACTTCACCCTTATTAGAGACCTCACTCCAAAGCACCGTGTGTTTATTTTGTTTATAACATGTATTTAGTCATCTGTAAGCACACTGCCTCACTCTAATAAAATATAAGCTCCCTGAGGACATGGTCTGTTTTATTTTTGTATTAGTATCTCTATCACCTAATAAAATACCTGGCCCATAGCAGGCTTTTCATACTTGCTTACGGATTAGGCACTGACAATATGAAAATAAAGATACAATCCTTGCCTTCATGGAGCTTACAGATTATGATATATATACAAATAACTACAATGCAGGGTAGGTTAAGATGAGAGCAAGCCTGATACATGAAGATTTTTTTTTTTTTTTGCTTTTTGGAGGGCAGCTGGGGTTAAGTGACTTGCCCAAGGATCACACAGCTAGTTTTTATGTTAAGTGTCTGATGCTGGATTTGAACTCAGGTCCTCCTGTCTCCAGGGCCGATGCTCTATTCACTGCACCACCTAGCTACCCCTTAACATGAAGATTTTTTAAGAAAAATCTAGATGGGGAGATAACTTCTAGGTACAATGATGAGGGTAGCTGACATTTGAGGGAAAATAAGGCATCTTAAAAGCTGGAGATGAAGAGAAAGTGCATTCTAGGCTTGGAGGATAGACTATACAAATGCCCAGGAGAAGGAGAGAGCAGATAGTATTTGGAGAATGAGAATGAAAGAGTTATGTTGCAAATTCCAATTTACTGCTTCAGAGGTTTCAAAGAAAGTGAGATTTCTAGCCAAGGTGATACAGAGAATGCTGGACTTGGGAGTCTAGTCCTTTCTGGCTAAAATATCGTTTCATAAAACTAATTATGAAAACATTGTAGTAGTCAAAATACACAATTTCAAGTACACTATGGAATGAAATAGCTCCAAGATAGAAACTATATAAAAACAGCAAAATGTATAGGAGGTGTTTTGGTGTAGTAAATAGATACTTGTCTTTGGAATCAGGAAGACCTGTGTTTCAAGTCCTGACTCTGACATGTACAGGCTATGTGACCCCTGAGCAAAGCTAAATCTCTCAGGCAACTGTCTGAGTCTATGAATTGTGGAGAATGTATAGACCTTCATTGAAAGAATCCCCTCACCTTAGAGCTCCATCACACCGATGAACTCACAGGTTCTTCCCCGTCCTAAAAGTGATACTCTCATTAATATAAAAATGTTCACTGACTTATAACATTATTGATAGTTGTCAAATTATTATAAATAAATTTTTTACAAAAACAATATTTACATGTCTGCCCTAATTGCAGGACATACAGAGATCCTTAAAAATAATAATAAAGCATATTTAATTACACTGTTCTTGCTTAAAAAACATTACAATGAGAATGAAAATGTTTTTGTACTATTAATAAATTTTTAAAATTCTAAAATGTTTTATCCTTATCTCCTTTTGATGTCTATATCTGTATATGTTTCAAACTTTGATTTGTATGCATCTAATTATAATTTCATTTATTTACTTTTACTGATAAGGTCTCACTGTCAAAATAGAATACTGGCCTGGGGCCCTGAACATTTAAGTGACTTGCCCACAGTCACACACTGAGCATGTGTCAGGGTTCAGTCTCCTCTAAAGCGAGCTTTCGCTGAACAGCTTCTTATATTGAGCTGAAATCCACCAGTTGGCAGATTATACTCATTATTTCTAGTCTTCCCCTCTCGCAAACAGCAGAGAATGAAAGAATTATGTTCCAAATTCCAATTTACTACTTCAGAGGTTTCAAAGAAAGTGATTGCGATTTCTAGCCAAGGTGATACAGACAGAGAATGCTGGACTTGAGAGTCAAGACCCAGATTTGAATATTGTCTCAGACACTTAATTGCTGTATGACCCTGGGGGAAAAACACTTAATTGTTGCCTGCCTCAGTTTCCTCACCTGTAAAATGGAGATAATAATAGCCCTTACCTTCTAGGGTTGTTGTGAGGATTAAATAAGACAACGTGCCAAGTGCTTCACAAACTTTAAAGTGCTATGTAAACACTAGCTGTCTTTATTATCACGTCTCCACTATATATTTCTTTCCATCCCAACTCATTTGGGGACAGGTAGAAAAAAAGTGGAACTCGGAGTAAGAGCAGGACATTGACTGCACAGTCCTGTACTTACCCAATTCAGGCTGTTGTTGGAGAGATCTGCTTTGTTTTCTCTGTAGCACAGAGGGCTTTACAAATCCACAGAAAACCTTTCTGCAATGTCCTAGGACAGGGAGTCGATTTACAGTTTCTGTGTATCAGGGAGGGCTCCCTGGAAAGCCGTCAGAATCATGCCAAGGCATTGGCCTACCCCCAGACTCCCTCTCTTGTCAACCTCCGGCACCCCCATGGCCACACCAAGGGGTAGGAAGATGGGGAGGGGCTAAATCTGGTCCAGCTCAGCCGGAGGAATCTTGGCTGAAGCACCAGAGTTTCTTTCTTACCCCTCACCACCACCTCAAACTCCAGCTGAGGCTGTGGAGGACAATTTAAACTCTCCAGGCTAAACCTTAATCTCTCATCCCAAAGCAGCTGTGAGTTGAGAATGGCTGCTGGGAAGCTGAGCTTGATCCATCTACAAACTGGCAACCAGCCGCCTCAGCTCGGAATCTGAAGCTTTTCCACACCAGCTATATTCCATACCTGGGCTGTTGTATTGCAGTGCGGCTGTCTTCCCAGCACCTAATCTGAGACAATTGGCTGGTTCATGTGTATTCAGACATATCCGTATTCTATACAACATATCTTTTACTAATAAAGTAACATTTGCTCGATTGTGCAGGTCTTTCAAAATCTTGTTTTAATCTGTTTATTTCATTTTTATCTTGATGTTTTGTGTGTGGGTCTATAATGAGCAGAGTCCTCCAAAGCCCAGTGGCCCCCTGAGATTGACTGAATCTATAGGTAGTACTCTAAATCCCAGGCAATAAATCATAATGTATTAGAAAAAAAAGTTATTGAATGCAGGGTCAGGGATCCATAAGAGCAATAAAGAAAAGTAAGTGCAAGGGCATGTAAAATATGTAACTTTAAACACCATGGTAGATGCATGTGTTTGCCTATGCATGATTCTAACCAATTAAAACAAGTTATTTTATGGGCCACATGACTATTTAGAAAAGTGAAGTTGAAGCGTGTTATATTAAAAAATTTTATTTCTCTTGAACTCCCCAAAGAGATAAGTTAAATTCTCACAGCTTGCAAAGTATCATATTAGAGGAGACACAAAAATATATATCATAGATTTAGAGTTAGATGGGACCTTAGCCACCAACTAGTCCATCCTTCATTCCACTTTTTTTGTAAATGTGGGAGCTGAGGCCCCAAATGAGTGATTTGTCCCAGATCATAAATAACAGAGACAGTATTTGAATTCAAGACTTCTGACTCCAGAGTGAGAGCTCTTTGCCTGTACTGTACTGATCCTGTGCATTATTGACACAAAAAGGCAATAGAGAGAAGGAGGGACCACACAAAAGCTTCTCACCAACCAGTGGCTAAAATCAGTCCTGAGCTTAAGGAAACCAGAGGTTGCCTTCCCTCTCTTTTGTAAATGGTAATAGTAATAAGCCACACTTTGAAATAGCTGTAGTTCTGGCTTCTTAGAAATTCCTGCCCTGTCCTGTTCCCCCCCCCCCCCTTTTTCTGTGTGAATGATGCAGTAAAAAATTAAATCTACAAATCTAATGTCAGGTTGTTTTTAAGTAATTTGTAGGAAAACACGATGTGGAACAACATAGAACTGGGCACACAGAAATCAAGACAGACATCTTTGAAAAAACAACACCTCAAAACCTAAAGCCTGGAATATCACCCACCAGAGGACATAAGCAAAGGGACTGACAAATACTGTACAGACAGCCTGTTCTCTTCTCCAAGGGAGTTTATTGTTCTTTGGAATGTTTACTGAAGATGGTGTTCTATCAGAGGATGGTCAAGAGCTCATTTCAGTCACAGAAAACTCAATGACTTCCCTTTCCATTTTAGTCTAACATTTGGGATTTCAAAGCACGTGTCCATTTGGGTCTGTCTCCTTCCCTCATTTGGCTAATGGGAACATTTAGTATATGTTGCCACTGGCAAGACAAGGGGGAAAATATCCATTGTTGCCTATTCTCCTTCTTCCAAAATATTGGGCTGAAGTGTTTGTCTTAAGTACATCTCCGGAAGAACATTCGTCAATTTCTCTTTGCTCTATGTTCTAAAAAATAAAATGAAGTAAAAAAGGAGAAATTACTTCTGACGTGAAAATATCAGAGAAGTAATTGTTCTTACCTTGGGCAAAAGGTGCTCCAGGTCCAAATGTGAGAAAAAAAAACAGGGCTCCTTTCTGACATCTTTGAGATCCTCGTCATCACTTTGCCCAAACATGCAGAAACAAAAAGGGAACCTTCACCATCGCAACGGCTGGCCTGAGTGTGACGCACAGCTCCGTGAATGAAGACAAGTGGACAAAAAACTTCTTTGTTGTGAAAGTGGCTAGAAGAGGTTTCAAGTGTTCAAGTGCAAAAGAAGGATTTAGATGATCCAGTAACTGTTGAGAGTTCCTTTAAGCAGAGATTTTTCTTTCCTTAACAGTCTTTCCCATCCATAGCTGTCAAAAATTTCTTGAAGAAAAAAAAATAAAGAATATTGGCATTAATATTGTTGGCTTCATATCAATTTGAACTGCTTTCTCTTTCGTTTTTCTTAAATATAGCTTTAATTGAATATAAACTCTTTCTCTATGAACCAAATGTGTTTATATAACATGGTTCTTTGTTATACTGGGAAATAAGTGTTTTGCTGATGATGTCAACATTCCTACAAAGCAATTGGTATAGAACATTTCTACGGACTTCAATCATTCAACAAACTCCCAATTAAGCTCCCACTTTGTGCTGGACATCATGCTAGGTGCTGGAGATACAAAGAACAAATGAAACAGTCCTTGCTCTCAGGAAGTTCACATTTGATTTAGAGGAAGAAAAAATGCTTACATAACTATGTATACAAAATAAGCAATGGTAATTTTGAGAGGGAAGCATGAGCAGCTCAGGAGTCAGGAGGGGAATTAGGAATTGAATTTAAACTGAGCTTTGAATGAAATTAGGGATTTCAAGAGAGGAAGGTGAGAAGGGACTACATTCTAGACATGGGGGACAGCTAGTGCAAAAGCTTGGTTCAGAATGCATGTAAATAACAATTCTTTCTGTTTTGGTCAGAAACCTTGACCATCTTCTCTTCCCGGATATGTTTTTTTTAAGAAGCCATTCTTTGCCTCATTTTTTATTAAGCCTTAATCACCAAATGGGTGCTGTTAAAGTCACTGAGACCTGTTAAAGACCTTAGCTTGAAAAGGCCAAGCTTCCTCACTAACATCCTGGGCCATCTCCAGTTGTTCTGATCCATATCTTACCTCTGGACCCAGATGGTTCTGGAGGAGAAAGTGAGGTTGGTGACTTTGCACAGCCCTGCTTCGCTTAAATACAATTCATTTGCATGTCATGACATCACCAAAGTTCAAACAGCAGCAACAGAGAGAAGAGATGGAAGGCTATGTGTGAGGAGAAAGGGAAGCAAATAAGCATTTAAATAGGGCCTACTACATTCCAAGCACTATGCTAAGGGCTTTGCAAGTATTATCTCATGGGGGGCCAGGGCAGCTATGTGGTGCAGTGAATTGAGCAAGTCAATTAACCCCAATTGCCCTACCTTCCCCCTCCAAAAAGCAAAAAAGAACAAAAAAATACCCCAAAATAAAAGTATTCTCTCACGGGATCTGCACAACTACGCAGGAAGGTACATGTCATTTGAGTTGAAGAAACTGGGGTAAACAGAGGTTAAATGATTTGCCCAGGGTCCCATAGTTAGCAAATATCTGAGGCTACATTTGAACTCCAGTCTTCCTGATCCAGGCCTCAGACTTTCTACTGTATCACCTACCTGCTGTGAAAAATGACAAAAAGGGTAGTTTTGTGGTTAAAGAATGAGAATCCAGTCAATATGGAAGCCCTTCTTTTCTTCCCTCTTTGACACTTCCATTTCTTTATCTTATCATAATAGTGTTTTCTTTAGCTGGTTTTGCCCTCAGAAAAAAGTCAGTCCAAGGAGCCTTGTACTTGATTTTTTTTTCCCTTTCTGTTTTTTGAAGAAACTTATAATTCCTATACCTCCTCTCAGTTGGGTGGAGGCAATATATGGGAACGATAAATAAGTATGAAGCAATCTGCTCTGGAGCACCTGTGGTTCTGTTTGTACATACCCTTGTTCTCAATTCAATAAAATATTTTTGCATGAAAAAGACTGGGTTAAGCTCTGAGGAGACAGAAATGAATAGCATTTCCCCAAACCCTAGAAAGTGTACCATTTAGAAAGGAATTTACATTTACACCTGTGGGTGTATATGTCTACACACACATATGCACATAAATGTAGATAAATATAGATATACATGTAGATAGATATAGATATAAGCTGTAAGCTAATCTTCCTGGTTTGAGTACTTGTAGAAATTTTGGCTTTTATAACTCTCCTCCTTAATGGGAAGATAGATCATCTATTAAATCTATTGAACAGAACCTTTCACTTGTTGAAGAGAACATACAAAACTCTGGAGAAATGAATCGAAGGGGGAAAATTCAGAAGTCAGCTTGCACAGCTTCATTTCTCCCCCCTTTCAGGGCTCTTCTTTCACCACTGGAATTGTTTTGCTTTTATGAAGTTTACAGAGCTATAACTAGGGTAGGACAAGTGAGATTTATCCCAAGGCTTCATAATTTAGAGGGTGCTAACATCCTTTATATTCCTTCAACATGTAGAAACAACTGAACTTAGCACCTAGTGTGTGTGAATAATTTAATATCAGGCAACTATAAAGCAAGCTTTCTACCGCCTCCTCCCTCTATTACACATGCCTCTAGTTCTGATTATTAGTTTCTGTTGAAACAGCCTCCTGGTTTCCTGGCAGGTCTTCCCTTCAACAAGACCTTGTATCCTGAGGGTCTTCCTTTAACTAAATAAATATATCATTGATTTGAGCTGATTTTCCCTGAGATGTTTTGCAAAGCTTATTCCCAAGAACAGAATTTTAGATGCAAGACTTGAAGAAGTCCAAAGGAGCAGTAGTAGTAGTGATATTTTGAGAAAGAAAGAAAAAAAGTCACTGAATTTAAAAAGAACCTACCACTACCACCCCCACAAACAACCAAACCACAGTAGAGCAGAAGAAAGTCCCAAAGGGAACAAGGATAAGTGGGGGAGGTGGGGTAAGGAGGATGTTGGAATTACAAAATGATATTCAAAATACACAAAAAAATAAATGTATCTATAATGGAGATTTATGAGTTCATATGGCAATCCTTTTATTAATTTTCTTTGCTTAGGGAAATGTTCATGTTTGCCAAGTTGATGATAAAGAACATTTTTAATGGACAATTTAATTTAAAAGATTGAAAAAAAGGAACTTGGAGTAGAAATTAAAAATGAAGGATAAAATACTATAGAAATGATCAGCAATACTGAAAACAATTTCTTTGACATATAATTAGTAGACCTTTAGCTATCGTAATTTTAAGAGAGTGAAATCAAATGAACAAATTAAAAAGGAGCAAAATGAATTCAGAACAGAGAAAATGTTTTTTAAAAATTTCAAGATGTATCCTACACAATGATATGTGAGTGAGCAAAGCTGAGAACTTTTTTTTTAAATAGTCATATTGTAAAGAAGAACTAGAACCAATGGGAGTAACCATGAGAAAGAAGAAACAACAAAGAGAGCAAGTAGCATGCTTCCATCGGCATTTAGACAACATAGTTCTTTTTCTAGATGTAATTTTTTTAAACAAAGCATTATCTACAAAATATAACAGAAACAAAGTTATAGAATATAGCACTGATGTCCACAACTACCCAATGAGAAAAAAATGACAAGGAACATACCCTAAGAGATCTCCAAGGAAAAAGAAACCCTTGGTCCAGAAACATTACACATGAGTTCCATTAGAGCACTTGCTACTTCTATGCAAATTATGCTAAGAAATTGAAAAAAAAAAAACTCTACCAAATTCCTCTTATAAGACAAATATGTTCCTAATAGATAAACTTGGGAAGACTAAAGCAAAAGAAAGACCAGTATCACTAATGAAAGTTAATACCAAAGTTTGCAATAAAATCCTTGTAAGAAGAATACAACCACATATAGAAAAAGCTCCCCCCCCCCCTCTTTCTTTATCCTTCCCTCCCTCCATCCCTCTCTTTCCAATATGGTTAATAAGCAACTGTATTTTGCATGATTTCACATATATAATTAATATCATTTTGATTGTAATAGGAAAGAAGGAGAGAATTTGGAATTCAAAATTGAGAAAGAAAAAGTTGTTAAAAATAAGTAAATAGTGGGGCAGTCAGGTGGTGCAGTGAATAGAGCATGGGCTCTAGAATCAGGAGGACCTGAGTTCAAATCCAGCCTCAGACACTTGACACACTAACTATATGACCTTGGGCAAGTCACAACCCCAATTGCCTTGCCTGCCCCCCTTCAAAAACAAATCATAAACATTTTAAACCCCTCCTCCCAATACCCATCCCCCCAAACTCTAGAGAAACAACTATAAATGTAGTTGAAATAATTAACTACTTTATGGAATAGGGACACTAGGAAATAGGAAGGTGAAGAAAGAATTAATGTAGAAAGTGGTGCTTGAGCTGAGTCTCAAAGGAAAGCAGGACTTCAAAGAAATAAAGTTAAGAAAGAGTATTCCAGGCTTGGATGGTGACTGGAATAAAGACAATGCAGATAAGGGATCACTGTTATATTTGATGCATAAGAAGAAGACCAATTGAACTGAGCTGTAATGTATAGGAAAGGGAATAATATATAATAAGGATATAAGAGCATTTTGGGGTCAGCTGGGAAAGGGCTTTAAATGACAGAAAAGTTTTTATTTTATCCTGGAAGTAATAGGGAACAATTGGATTTTGTAGAATAAGGAAGTGCCACTCTCTAATCAGAATTTAAGGAAACTCCCTTTGGCAGTTGTATGGAGAAGGTATTACAAGGAAGTGCAACTTGGGGCAGGAAAACTAACTAGGCAACTATTTCAATTGTTCAGGCAAAAAATGATGAGAGCCTGCACTCAGTGAGTAGTAAGAAGGCATGAGATATGAGATGTGTTGTGGAGGAAGAAGAGGCAAGATTTTGCAATGGAATAGATATATGGGATGAGGGGAAATGAATGATATGACGGTAACACCAATCTTTTAACCTGGGTAACTGGTAGTAGCCTTGACAGAAATAGAAATGTTTGGTAAAGGGATAGATTTTTGGGAAAAGATAATGAGTACTGTATTCGAATGTACTGGGTTTGATATGTCTATTGGACACTCAATTTGAAATTACCAATAGACAGTTGATGATACAGGACTGGAACTGAGGAGAGAAAGTCTAGAAGACAGAGCTGTCTGAGTTCAAGTCTTGTTCTCTTGCTTCTGACACATGCTGGCTATTTGATCTCAGGCAAAATTTAGTTTCTAAGTATTTCCAAGCAACTCTCTAAGGGAATAAAGTTTCAGCAAAGGTGCCAGTAGGTACCGGTAGAAAAAATTTCCACATTGGGATTTCTATTATAACACCGAAGTCACAAGTCTTATTGAGAAAAAAAGTAGTCATTTTGCCTAATCCATAAACTCCTATTCTTATTTTGATTTGTATTACATTACATGACATTGTATTACATTACAATAATTTAGGGACTGACCTAGCTTTTTGGTAGCACTTTAAAGTTTCTTACATCTTTCTAATGATAAAAAAAAAATGGGTTAGAGAGACTCCTAAATGGGTCTTTACCAGAATGAGCTTGAGAACGTGTATATATACATATACTATATATATATATTGTACATTTCTATCAGCTACCAGGTTGCCCTTCTTTCTTTGGCTGCCAAAAAGCAAAACAGTGATGGCATAAAAAGTGACAAAAGCACAAACATAAGCTGTTTGTAGTCAAACATGTTCAGTTGGCAAATGCAGCCCATTTCATGTGGGATGATTGAGTATGTCTGATTCCATATCTAGGATTAATGTGGAAGCAGAAATAGAAAACATAAAGGGGGCACTGATGAGGATGTCCTGGAAGGAACAGTTAAAGATCTTTTGTCATGCTCTGAAGGGTTGTGGCTTCATTTTCATGAATTAGAGATAATTCAAAATAAGATCCTATTGGTTTTGCAAAGGATCTTTAACAAATCATTTTGGCACCCTCTCCCTCCCACCCTTTAAGGGATGTTGATTTTAACAGAGGAATTTCTTTATTTGCTTTTTCAGCTTTAGCCTAAGTTTTAAAATGGCCCAGGGTTTCATGTTCAAAACTCTTCATAAGAATGTCTTATATACCATTATTTTTGTGTAAATTAAATGCACACATTAGTGGTGTTTGTATTTTTCTTTTGAAGAGACACAGAGAGAGAGAGAGAGAGAGAGAGAGAGAGAGAGAGATCATAAATATGTGAGGAGCACAAAGAGGGAAAAGTATAAGAGAAAAGGGTTGAGGAAAGTATTCAATTGCCATAGCCTCTCTACTAAACCTCTTCCCTCTTTTCAGTCAAAAACTCCTTGATGGGGACGGCTACGTGGTGCAGTGAATAGAGCACTGGCCCTGGAGTCAGGAGGACCTGAGTTCAAATCCAGCCTCAGACACTTAACCTCAGCCATATGACCTTGGGCAAGTCACTTAACCCCAATTGCCTTTCCCTTCCCCCTCCAAAAAGCGTAAGGAAAAAAATCTAAAAATAAAAAAAAAAACAACACTCCTTGACCTCTCACAATTAAAAAACAAATTTGTTTAGCAAAACCAACCAACACAAATATATCTGATAGTATATGCAACATTCCACTCTCCTCATGCCCCTTCTCTCATCTCATCTCAAGGTCATTAATCACACAACTGATCCCTCCATTATGACAAAGAAAAGTTAGGCAAGGACACCTAATATAATGATCTTTTCTGAAAATATACAATATTCTGCTTTAGTAGTTGATGACCCTTCTGCTGAGAGGAAAGAGGTCTGTTTGATTATGTGTTCTCAAGGACACTTGCTGATGTTTCATCTACTCAGTTAGGCTTCCCTTTAGCATTCTTTTCATTTACATGGTTATGATCCTGGTTGTAGATTAAGCCATTGCTATAGCTTTGCTCATTCATTCTATCAGTTAAAATAACTGTTGATTCAGCTGTTGCCCATGCCTGGAATGCCATTCCTCCTCATCTCTGGCTCCTGGCTTCTTTAGCTTCCTTCAAGTCCCAACTAAAATCCAATCTTCTACAGGAAGCCTTTGCCAACTCTTCTTGATTCTAGCACTTTCCCTTTGTTAATTATTTCCTATTTATGCTGTTTATAGCTACTTTGTATGTAATTGGTTGCTTGTTTTCTCCCCCATTAGATGGTAAGCTTCTTTTGGGCAGGAACTGTCTTTTATTTCTTTTTATAGCTCTAGTGATTAGCATAATGCGTAGGGCATAGTAGGTACTTAAATGCTTATTGAATGACTGAGCTCATATTTTTCATTTTAATGACCCAATAATATCACATTATATTCGTATACCACAACCTTTCCCCCAATGTATGGACTACCATTAATTGGGCATCCGTAATTATTTTTATTTGGGGGCAGCTGGGTGATGAAGAGTGCTAGGCCTCAACTCAGGAAGATGTCTTCATGAGTTCAAATTTGGCCTCAGATACTAGCTGGACCTTTGTTTTTGTTTTTGATCTCTTTGCTATATATTCCCAATACAGGAATTGTTATGGTAAAGTATTGGATAAAGCCTGGCCAGAAGTGGGGACTATGAGCGTAGAATATAACATATATCATGAGACTCGACTGATGTCTTAGTAAGTTTCGATTCTTTGTTACAAGAGACAGAGAGTACTGATATTTTAGTCAATAAGCCTTTATTAAATATTAATATATTTTGTTAAGTCAAATTAACAAGTATTTATTAACCACTTACTTTATGCTAGGCATCGTACTAAACACTCAGAACAAAAACACAACCACAAAGACCTGCTACCCTCAAGGAGCTTACTTTCTAAAGGGAAAAGACAACACAAAAAGGAACTCAAAACAGAAGGGTGGGGAAAGGGAAGACATGAAATCACCCTCACTGGGGTATTATGGATAAATTCTAAAAGAGTTTGGATGCAGCATCAGAATAATGAATAATTGACCTTGGTTTCCTCTATAAAACAGACATTCTTTGAGGAACCAACCAATCAAAAGAAGATGCTACACGGACAGAGTACTTCCAATGTGTGAAGTACAGGTATGATCTGAGCTTTCAGGATTTCTGGTTTCTCCAGGTTTCTGGAACATTGTGGAAAAAATCCAGGAAAGTCAGGAGTGCAGCCTCAAGAGGAATGAAGAATATATTTATTAATTATAAATGATGACATGAAAATAAAATATATCAATTGAATGTTTTAAAGTTTGGTCAGGTGTATCATAATTGCATAATTCTAAATTGGAATCCAGAGCAACTGGACCAATTCACAGCTCTATCAACTGTGTTTTAGCGTTCTTGTCTTCCCACAGAACCTTGAATATTAACTAATTTTTGTCATCTTTGATGATTTTTCTGTAAAACTTTATGGAAAAGTTGTCTACTCTAAGTTTTTCCACTACACACTCTTGACAACCTTTTGTAAGGTAGTTTCATGCACTGATTACTAAAATTGATGCTTTTAAGTTCTCCAATGAAATATTTTCCAATTTCAGTCACCCTTTCCCCCATTCTCCTTGCCACTCTTTTCTACCTTCTCTGACTGTGTATTCTCTCTTCCCTTAGATTCTGAGGCTACAACACCCTCCTGCTTCTCCTCCTATGTCTCTAAATTGCTCCTTCACTTTCCTTTTCCATTTCCTGATCCCCTTCCTGATCTAGTATTGTGGATACTCTCAAAAGTTTTCACTTGGCCTTCTTTATTCTGTCTACAATTTCTGTTCTCACAACTTCAACTTTAATATCTATGTAAATAGCTCCAAAATCTATATTTCCAGTCTTGTGATCACAAGATTTAAATCTTGACTTTTAGTCTAATTCTTTTTGCAGATGAGGAAACTGAGAGCCAGAGCAATTAATTAGTCAATTTTTTATTATGCCCAATAATAAAAGGAGAACACAATGCAAGCAATTTAACATGCTTAGAATATCTCAATATTTATATTTGAGAATGAAATTGAATAATAATGAAATTAATATATTTTAAATAAAATAATGACATCAGACTTCTGCAGACCTGATTTACCAAATCAGAGCTTTAGAGCATGGGTTCTTAATTTAAAGTGTGTGAAATATTTAAAATATTTTGATAACTATATTTTAATCTAATAATTTCATTTGTAACATTATGTATTTTATGTCATACACTCAAAAGCACAATTCTGAGAATGGGTTCTTAGGTTTTACCAGAATGCCAAAGGTACCCATGACACACAAAAAAAGATAAAAAAAACCTTTGTGTTGGATCTAGAAAAGTCATTTAACATAATTTACTCCAATCCCCTAATTTTATGAAGTCCCAAAGAGGTTTTATAACTTGCAAAAAATAAAAGAAAAACAAGTGTGAGATTGGAGCTCCATGGTTCAGGAGAGAGTGTACCAGGCCACCCACCTTTCATCCTCCTCATCCTTCTTCCAGTGGAAACCTGGACTCAGACTTGAGTTGCTGGGCTTTGATAAAAGAGCTTTCACCTTATCTTACCTTCCACCATCTCTACCACCATGTTGTCTTTCTAGATTGCCCTTATTTGTTGTCTTTTATTAGAATATAAAGTTTTTTGAGTTAAATGGAAAGATATCATCAGCTACATTCTGTTTCTTTGGGTCTTTCAAGAAAATATTACCCCAATCCCTTAGATGTGAAGAAATTCTTAAAATCAAGCATTTAAAAACATGTAGACTTGTTAAGGGCAAGGATTGACTTTCTTGCTTATAATTCCTTTCCTAAATTTCCTTTAATACAAGGTCTGTCACATATTAAGTGCTCAGAGTCTGTTTCAAAAGTTTAGGCAAGAGGTGATTTGAACTATGATGGTGACTAAGTGGAGAGATGAGTCCCTATTTGAGAAGTATTATGAAAGTAAACTCCATAGGACTTGGCAATTCATTGAGGTGCTGAGGAAGAATAAAGAGTCAAGAATGATTCTGAAGTTTCAAACCCATGTGAATGGAAAGAGAAAATTAGTACAGGAATGAATCAAATAACCACCTAGAAAGATCTGGACAGTAGTTATCTTTAACAATGGGGTCTGTGAGCATAGTTTTTGGAGACCTGGCAAAGTGTTCCCACCTTATCCTTTTGGGTGATGCTTTCCTGGGGTTTCATGAGAGGTTTTCTTTTTTAAAAAAATACTGCTAGGTCTGTATCCCGAAGTGATCATAAAAAATGGAAAAGGACCTACATGTACAAAAGTATTTATAACAGCTCTTCTTGAGGTGGCCAAGAATTGGAAAATGAGCAGATGCTCATCAATTGGGAAATGACTGAACAAGTTGTGGAATATGAATGTAATGCAATACTATTGTGCTATAAGAAGTGATGAGCAGGCTGACTTCAGAAAAAACCTGGAAAGACATATATGAACTGATGCTGAGTGAAGTGAGCCAAAACCAGGAAAACATTGTACACAGTGACAGCAACATTATATGATGACTAACTTTGGTAGACTTAGCTCTTCTCAGTAAGGCAAGGATCTAAGACAACTCCAAAAGACTCATGGTATAAAATGCTATCCACATCCAGAAAAAGAACTGTGCAGTCTGAATGTAGATTGAAGCGTAGTATTTGTGCTCTCTCTCTCTCTCTGTCTGTCTCTCTTTCTCTCTTTCTCTCTCTCTCTCTCTCTCATTTTTTCTTTCTCGTTCTTCCTCTCATTGGTTCTAATTCTTCTTTACGACATGACTAATGTGAAAACATATTTAATAGATTGTATATGTAGAGCCTATATCACATTGCACGCCATCTTGGGGAGGGAGGAGAGGAGGGGGAGAAAATTTAGAACTCAAAAATCTTATGGGAGTGAATGTTGAAAACTAAAAATAAATAAGTTAATTTATAAAATAATGTTAAATTTGTTTATTTTTTGTTACATTTTAAGTTCCAAATTGTCTCCTTTCCTCCCTTCCCAACATGCATTAGAGAAGCCTTCCATTTCATACACACACATAGACACACGTATATATATTACACATTTATATATATGTGTATTTGACACACAGACATAAATATAATCGTACTATGGATATGTCTGTTTATCAGTTCTTTCCCTGGAGGGGGACAGCATCTTCTTTCATAGGTCCTTTGTAGTTTATTTGAATATTTATGATACTCAGAATAGTTTAATTGATCACAGTTATTCTTCAGACACTGTTGCTGTTACTATATCCAATGTTCTCTTGGTTCTACTCATTTCACTCTTCATTATTTCGTGCCAGTCTTTCCATGTTTTTTTCCCCCCAAATCAACCTGCTCATCATTTCTTACAACACAGTAGTATTCCATCCCAATCATGTACCACTCATAAGGGTTTTGAGAGATATCTGAACACAGCCTAGAGAGTATATTAGACTTGGGCAATTACCCCAGTAAAATTTCCACTAAGCAATGAAACCAGAATTAGATGTTTGCTATATGTCAGGCACTGGGCTGGAGCTGGAGACAAAAAAACTCCGCCACAAACGAAATAGTCCTAGTTCTTAAGGAACTGTCATTTTGTAGGGGAAAGTAATATGCACATATAAGCATTTTCAAAATAAATACAGAAGACAAGGTAACTTAGAGTGAGCAGCCCTAATAATTCAGGGCATCAGAAATGGCCTTATGTGCTAGGTAGTACTTAACTTGAACTCCAGAAGATAGAATTTCCAAGAGGCAGAGGTGCATAACAAATATGGAAAACTGCCTGTGCAAAGTCTCAGAGATGGGAAATAGAATGTCTTATGTGAGGAACAAAGAAACAGAATATTAAGTTGGATACAGCTAGAATTGTAGTCATAAGATATGGAGGCAAAGCTCTGCTCTGAAACTTAACCCTCTGTACTTGATGCTTTGACTCAAAGTTGCCTCACTTAAATATTTAGAGAGTCAAATGTTACTGGGTTTGTTTTCCAGCCAATGGAGTATAATTGGTTCTGAGCATGAGGGCTAAGATAGACAACAGGTCCATGCTCTATATTATGTATAAGACCAGACTTTTTCAATCACTTTCTAGTAAGGGATAATTAGGTTATTATTAGGCATTTACTCTGAGGTACTATGCTAGTCTTTGAAAACACAAAGACACAAACAAAAGGGTTCCTGTCCTAAGACTGGGCTGGATCTAGTTCATTCTGAGAGCCAATTGTTAAATTTTTAGTGTAAGCTTTTAAGACCTTGGAAATCAGTCCAAATCAGCTTTTGAATTATTGTTTTATTGATTATCTAGCCTTAAGAAAGGCATGGGAAAATGTTAATAATGCAGATTAAACTTAAAAGTATATAAAAAGTTACCACTCCCCTCACCCCTCGTTGGTAAGAATTTATCAACATAGTCCTATCATAAATAGCTCACATTCTATACGGAAGATAATATATAAATGTATTAAAAATAAACAACAGGTAATTTGAGGTGGGAGGAAGGTAGTAACACATGGAAGTGTGTGTGTGGGGGGAATCAGAAAAGATCTCATGAACTTTGAAGGAAATTAGGCCACCTTTGGCATGAAGCCTTTTTCTGATTCTCATTTCCCCAAGTTTCTAGTGTTTCCAAACCCAAGTATTTATTCTGTATTTATATTTATATAAGTTCATTCTGTTATAGAATATTAGCTCCTTGAGAGTAGGGACTGCTTAGGTTGTGTTTTTGTGTCTCCAAAGCCTAGCACAAAATTGTCACCTAACAGATTGTAGTATCTCTGGTAGCCACTAGAGGGAAGTCAAACACACAAAGGCTTAGATGGCTTTCTCCAACCAAGGGCGACTAGGCCGTTTTAACCCACCTGGTTCAGGAATAACTTTAGTCTAACCTCCTGCTGATTGGGTTCCAATTTAGTCTAAGACAGGAGTTCTTGACCTTTTTTTGTGTTGTGAATTTTGCAGTATTGTGAATCCTCTGGATCTTTCTTAGAAAATGTTTTTCAATGTATAAAACAAAATTCATTGGATTACAAAGGCAATCCAGTTATCAAAGGTTTTTTTTTTTAAGTTCACAGAAAAAAGGTTAAGAACCCATGAGATAAAATGGAGTATTAATCAAAATATTAAAAGATAAGCTCTTTAATCTAAATCTGATTCAATCCCTCTTCCTTAAAGGATTCCCACTATCTCTGTTCAAGTATTATAGCACTCATTTATTCAGATACTTAGTATCACATACATACTTGTGATCATATAGATTTCTCCCCCTTAATAAAAGGAAATAAGATGTGAAAGAAATATATCAATTCTCTCTCTTTGTCATGCCTGCAATGTTCTACGTCCCCCTAGATCTTCAGTGTTTATGAGAGAACCCAGAGCATAGGTACACACTCTAGGTTTGTGGAAAAGGAGGGAGGAAAAGCTTTCCTTTCTTTCCCTTTTGTCTCAGGTTATGGGATTAAAAGTGCAGCAGGGAATCCACCATTTCCACAGGTCACCAGCCTGTAGGTGAACAAGAGCTCAGTAAATAATGTGGGATGCTGATCATGATTCATTCCTCACTAACCACTGGCTGAGTCATCTTGACTCTTGCTACATACCACTCACGAAGTTTATACTGCCCCTTCTGTTTTAGCCTCTGATATTGCCATCTCCAAGGACAAGGGAAGGGTAAGAGAGAGATTACAAATTTCAGATCTTATTCTTTTTTGTCTCATTGCACTACTTCTGCTCCTATATTAAAATGGAGGGAAATGGTCAATTGTTTTCTCCAGTCAGGACCGTCAGAAATCACTTTCTCTGTCTTTCTCTGTACGTTTGGCCTTAAGCCCAAAGCATCTCCAAAAGATGACAGGGCTTTGAAGATTCTCCCAGGCTACATTTAAAATGAGGGGGCTGTATAAGATAATTTTGCAGGATCCCTTCCAACTCTGAATTCTATTGTCAACAAGGTATAGTATATGTGTTTCAAGAACTCCATTCCCATCCAGAGGAACTTAGGTCAGGACTTCTCTCGCCACATCAATTTTTAAGAACACCTTACTTTCATGGAATCAATTTAAGTCCTGATTGGATTGTAACTAAAACTTCTCTTGGCTTATATGCCCTACAGTTCACAAATGGCAGAAAAACTGCCATTTTTGACATTATAAATGAAAGCTTTATTAAAAGACAAAGGGAAATAAGTGATCAATTAGCATTTATAAAGTTCCTATTACGTGTTAAATATTGTGCTAAACACTAGACATACAAAAGCAAGGCAGTGTCTGCTCTCAAGGAGCTTACATCTTGCTGAAGGGGTGGGGAGAAATACAACTAATTTATCAGTAAGTAAATTGTATGTATGTATGCATGTATGTATGTATGTATGTATGTACGTATGAGTGAATGAAATAAGTACAAAATTCTTTATATACCAGGTGCAGCTTGGTGGCACAGTGAATAGAGCACTGGCCCTGGAGTCAGGAGGACCTGAGTTCAAATCTGGCTTCAAACACTTGACACACTTACTAGCCATGTGACCTTGGGCAAGTCACTTAACCCCAATTGCCCTCCAAAAAAGCAAAAAAAAAAAAAAATTGAATTAAAATTCTTTATCTACCACAATTGCTTCCCTTTAACACCATCTTCCCTTCTTGAACCCTCCCCAAAGCCAGCTAACACAGCAATCACATCTAACAATGTATAAAAATATTACACTCATAAAAACTCCCTGTCTTGGGAGGGATCCAGTATGTTTCCTAATCAATTCTTAAGAAACAAGATTGTTTCTAACAATTGATAAGATAGACTGGTTTTTTCAAAGTTTTATCATTTATGTTATTGTATCCATTGTGTATATTCGCCTCTTGGTTCTGCTTTCTTCTGTCTACTTCACTATTTAACTGTGGTTGACACTAGGTGTACATTTGGTCATTGTCCCAGTTGACTCTTGATGTGCTGCTATAGCAATACTTGCCCACAGTCGGTTTATTCAACTGTTTTCCAAAACCTATGAATTAACAAACTGTCACTTAATTAAACAAATAATTAACCTACTAGGAAGTGCAGGATGTAATTTTACCACCAGATGGCAAACCTTAAGTCACCAACCAAGAGTTTTCACCTGAGTATGCCTAGTACTATGTGTGGATGGGTTTTCTCAATTGCTATAGTATGCTTTTTGTTCACTGGAGTGTGTTTACCAAGAAAAATTATCACATCCCACATCTTTGAATTCTGGCTTTGCTGGCCTCAATTCAGGACTGATCTAGAGACTGGGTCAGGAGTGGGGGAGGAGGAGGATAAAAACAAAACAAAACAGAAATGGAGTATAAGCTCGAAATTTGAAAATTCTGGAAATCTCAATTTGGCTTTTCCCAAACCCAAGTGTGGAGGATCCCCTACTTTTGATGAAATGAATAATCATTTGTCCCAAAGATCCATAATGTCAATTTTCAGGCCAAATACGAGGCTTCCTTTGTATAAAGCTCTCTGTGAACACTGTAAAGGAAATTTTTGGTCAATGAATTCTCATTAATTTATTCTTGATTTGTTCTGGGGAATGCCTTCCTCTGAAGGTCTTTGCTACCTTCTTTGGTATCTCTAGGTATTGTTTTCTATTGCTCCCAACTATTCAGCCCTTGGCATGGCTCTCTGACTGCAAAGTATGCTTGTCTTTCAACAAAGCTGGAAAAATGTTAAGAACTTTCTATTGGTGAGCAGAGTCCTTGCCAAGATTACAAAGAGCAAAACTGTCCAACACTCCTTTCTTGGCAGGAGTGCATCATAATGCTAATGTCATAGCACTATACCAGGGAAAAACATTCTTTAAAGATAATCCCTTTGCCACTTGGGCTATCTTCATCTGCCATTGGGTTCTACACTCATTACAGCTTTCAGGTGGTGGCATGATGACTCCAAACCTGACAGTCTTATATGGGGAAAGCTATAAAATTAATTAACAGAATTGACAAAATTGACCAAAATCATATGATGGTATCAATAAATACAGAAAAAGCTTCCGATAAAACACAAAGCATAGGAATAATGAACCTTTCCTTAAAATGAGAAATTTAAGATCAAGTGTAACTACTATTTGTGATGGAGATAAACTAGAATCTTTTCAAATAGAAACAAGGATGTCCATTGTAATAGTATTAAAAATGCTGGCTATAGCAATAAGAAAAACAATAAAAAGAAATTGAGTGAATAAGCATAGGCAAAAAGAAAGCAAAATTTATTGCTTTTTTTTTTTTTTGCAGCTATACTGGCATAAAGGACCCTAAAAAGACAACTAAAGTTTATTGAAATAATTAATAACTTCAGCAACCTTGCAGGATATAAAATAAATTCACATACATCATCAGTAATTTTATATAATACCAATAAATCCCAGCATGAAGAGATATAAGTATAAAATTGCTTTTAAAATGACTACAAAATTTATAAAATCCTTGGAAACCTACCAACCAAGATACATGTAAGAACTACATAAATAGAACTACAATTCACTACTGACAGAAATAAAGACAGAATTAAATAATTGGGGAACATTAATTACTTATTGATAGCATGAGTCTATATAATAAAAATGACAGTAAAACCTATGTAACATTATTCAGTGCTATATCAAACTACCAAAAGGTTACTTTATGGAACTAGAAAAAATAATTTTGAAATTCACAAAGAGAAAAAAATTATAATCTCAAGGAAAATAATGAAAAGATTAGGAACAGAGGAGGGCTAGATGTACCACATCTCAAACTATCTGCGGAACAATTTGGTGCCGGTTAAAAATAAGGATATTAGTCAGTGCGACTGTTGGTGTACATAACTTACAGAAACAAATATATCTAGCACACAATACTAAAGTATTTGATAAAAAGATCCCAGCTACAGGGATAAAGAGGCAATATTTGACAAAAATTGCTGAGAATATTGTATGGGAAAAAATAGAGATAGATCAATATCATATACCTTAAACTATGATAAGTTCCAAACTGATAAGTGATATAGATGTAAAAGATCATATTATTAGCAATTTAGGGGGAAAAGCAATAAATATCAAAGCTTGAGGAAAAAAAGAAACTTTCATATCCAATCAAAATATAGAGGACAAAATGGATAATTTTGATTATATAAAATTAAAATTTTTTGCACAAATGAATCCATTAAAGCTAAAACTGAAAGGAAAATAATTGGGAATATGTTTATAGTAAATTTGTCTAATGAGGGTCTCATTCCCAAAACATAGAAGGAGCTGATTTAGGTTTATAATGATAAAACCCATTCCCCAGTTCATAAATGGTCTGAGGATATAAACAGACATTTATCAAGGGAATAAATCTAAACTATCTGTAATTATATTTTTAAAATGTTCCAAATCACTACTAAAGACATTTTATTTTTTTTTTAATTTTTTAAAATTTTATTTTGGATTTAAACACCAGAACACAAATATAGAACAGAGAAAAGAATATGCGTGTGTGTGTGTGTATGTGTGTGTGTGTGTGTAGTAAGAAAAGGAGGCAGGGGGAAGCTTGTCATGTGCATATCAAAGCATAGGAGGGGATTCAAAATATGTAACAACAAATTTTCTCAAGAAATCCTGTATGATAAATACTACACATTGCGTAGAGAACTATCCTTCTTTTCTTTGTTTCCTCATAAGTTTTCTTTTGTTCTCTGCTGTGCACTTTTTACTTTATTCTTTTTTTGCCCTTTCTCCTACCCCCACCTCCCAGAAGACTGCAATTAAGTGTGGATATATTACTAAATATAGATATATACATACAAATACATACATACACACACATATATGTGCACACAGACATATACATACATACATATACAGGCATGTACCTTCCCTAACAAATTCTACTTCCAATCTCTGTTTTTATGTTTGTGCATTTCTCGTTTCCTATCCCCCTTCACTCCTCTACTTTACTTCTACTCACTATCTTGCCCTCCTATTACTTAACCAAGGATTTTTCCCTATCCTCTCAATTCCATAAATTTCAACATCCTTCTATAGTCCTCTATAATCTATTCCTTCCCCTTCCCCTCCAGAGAACCCTCCCTTAGCCTCCCATTCCCATTGATCTAAGTACCCTTCTATAACTCCTTTTAACAAATTCCTTCCCCTACCCCTTCCCCTCTAGAGATCTCTCCCTTGTCCTCTTCCCCCTCCCTATCACTTTACCATTTCATTTCTTCTGAATTTTGAAGACTTTAATACTCTTCTAGATGTATATATATATATATATATATATATATATATTTTTTTTTTTTTTTCCCTTTTAAACCCCTTCCCAGTGAAAATAGGTTACCAGAACTACCAACCTTCCTGCTCTAATTCCTCTGTATCAATTCTTCCTCTTTCAAGTCATGTATATGAAATAATTGCTCTTTTTAACTGTTCCTAAATCTTTTTAGTTTTTATTTTTTATAATGTCAATTTATTTATTTACTTTTAATTTGCAACATTCAGTTCCACAATCCCTTAAGTTCCATATTTTCTCCTTCTCCCTTTCCTCCTTCCCCCCACCCCATGGCAGGATGTAATCAGATATAGATTCTACAAATACCTTCACATTAAACATTAGTCAAGTTGTAAAGAAGAATTATAACAATGGAGTAAACAATGAGGAAGAAGGAATGAAACAAAACAAAACACAAAAGAGAGAGAGGAAGTATTTTCCTTCAATCTGCATTCATATTCTGTAGTTCTTTCTCTGGATGTGGATATCCCTTTCCATCATGAGTCTTTTG
>CM053589.1:67533702-67551202 GCA_028646515.1 Pseudochirops corinnae | reverse complement strand
CAATGGCAGAGTAGATCAGAAAACTCCAAGGTCTCCAGATTTCTCCTAGAAACAAGATAAAATAGTACCTGAAGGTGAGAATAAGGTGGTAAAAATAAACAAGAATTGGGGTAGTACAGTGATCCTTCTGATCTTGAGAAGATCTGAAGAAAAATCCCGTGACTGAGGTGAAATCTAAATACCGAGTGAAAATCCTGTGAAATCTAAATACAGAGTCTAGGCTATTTCCTCTGAAAGAGCAAGCCTTGAGCCAGCCTCAAGAATTTTTGCCTCCCAGGCAGTGTAGGGAGTCAGGGATCTGAGCAGGGGAAGATTGAGGTACCCTGTTGACAAGGGATACCAATTCCAGTTCTGTTGTCGAGACAGACCCTAGGTCAGAGGGAAACAGCAAATATCCAAAGAATGCAGAACCAGTGTGGCAGGGATGCCACTGGCTGTGGGCACTTATGGGGGATGGGGGAGGGAAGAGTTCTTGGTTTCCACTTCAGGCCAGAGGGGAGAACTGAAGGAGAATCAGGCCAGAGATGTCATTCCCCCATACACCAGGACTAGAGAGAATTACAATAATAATCTGCTACAATAAAAAAAAAAGCATGCAAAGGAGAAAGGACCCAACTACAGAAAATTACTATGGGAATAGAGATGACTAGAGTTCATCTTCTTTTTTTTTATTTTATTTTTTTTATTTACCCATTTACTTTTAATTTACAAGATTCAGTTCCACAATCACTTGAGTTTCAGATTTTTTCCCCTCCCTTCCCCCCACCCATGGTGGCGTGCAATCATGTAT
Organism: Pseudochirops corinnae; assembly: GCA_028646515.1. Taxonomy (NCBI): domain Eukaryota; kingdom Metazoa; phylum Chordata; class Mammalia; order Diprotodontia; family Pseudocheiridae; genus Pseudochirops; species Pseudochirops corinnae. Next base: position 67,550,412 of record CM053589.1, on the reverse strand, counting down.
AGGATCTGTAAATACTTTCACATTGTACAATAGTTTGGTTATATAGAAGGGTTATAACCAATGAGTGATCACTGGGAAAAGGAAAAAAAAAAAAGAAGCAAAACCAGACATGAAAGAGAATGATAACGAGTTTTGCTTCAGTCTCCATTTAAACTATAGTCTTTCTATATCTTTCTCTGAGTTTAGGTATTGGAGTTCATCTTCAGAGGAGAATACTGAAGCAAAAAAACAAAGCCTCTTGCACCCCAAAGAGAAGTGTCAAATGGTTACCTGCCCTCAAAGAATTCATAGAAGAACTTTTAAAAAGACCTTAACAAATTAAAGATTGAGGAAAAAAATTTAAAGTAAGAACAACATAAGAAAAATTAAAAGGTTATGAAAAGTTAACCAACTGGAAAAGGAGATCCAAAATCTTCAGGAAGAAAATTACCCAATTAGAATTAGGCAAAGGGAAGCCAGTAAAGTTATAATAGACTAAGAAATAATTAAAAAAATATAAAGAAGGAAAAAATAGAAGAGAATGTGAAACATCTTATAAGAAAAATAATTGATTTAGAGAACAGATCAAGAAAAAATATGTAAGAATAATCAAATGACCTGAAAGCTATGATCAAAAAAGAATCTCAATACAATAATACAAGAAATAATTAAACTGTCCTGAAGCATTAGAATAAGAGGGGAAAGTAGAAATAGGGAAAAAAAAGTCTACCAATCACTACCTGAAAGAGATCCTAAGAGGAAAACCTATAGGAATATCATAGTCAAATTCCAAAATCCCCAGCTTAAGGAGAAAATATTATAAGCAACAAGAAAAAAAATATGGTAGAGCCACATTTAGAATCACTCAAGACCTAGCTGTGCCAACACTAAATGAACTGACAGACTTTCAGGATATTTTGCAAAAAATCCTGACCTTAAGATAAGTTTTGGCATATAAGATCCAAGGGAAATATAAGGAATATATTAAATACTAATTACAAGGGACTCAATAAGGACTGACTGTCTACTTTATATATGAAGAAACATAAAACATATGTCTAAGATTGTTATTAGTAATTGGGTAGTGTGAAAGATTGGGGTAAACCTGAGTATAATGTGATTCTAAAAGGTAAAACCATTTAGGAAAAACTAAAAAGAGTAATTAGCTTATAAAAATGAAATGTGAGAAGAAGAACTGACACAGAGGAATTAGATGGGGGAAGAGGGCTGGTAGTTCTGGAACCCTACTCTTATTGGGAATAGGTTAAAGAGGGAACAATATCTAGAAGGGTACAAAAATCTTCTAAATTCAAAAAGAAAAAGTTAAGGGGAGAGGGAGGGGGAAGAAGATAAAAAGGGAATTTTTAGAAGGAACCCTATTCTTGTTAGATATGGGTTAAAGAGAGAACTATATATACATTTAGAAGAGAATAAAAGACTTCTAAAATTATAAAGAAATAAGGGTTTGAAGGAATTCGAGGGAATTGGATAAAGGGGGGACTAAAGAAGGTTGTCTAGATTAATGGGAATGGGACAAAGAAAGAATAACATATATATCTGGATTGCTATAATAATCTTCTGAATTCAGATAGAAAGAAGAGAGTAAGGCAAAAAGTTGGGGCAAGAGAATAAGAGGAGGATCTTTGGAGGAGAGATAGGTTAAGTAATAGGATGGCAAGGTATCGGGTAGAAGTAAAGTAGAGGAATCAAGATGGATAGGAAATAAGAGATATATACACAAACATAAAATAAAGATCAGGAGTAGAATTTATCAGCCAAAAAAAGCATGGGTAGTAATCATGATCTCAGACAAAGTTAAAGCTAAAGTAGATTTAATCAAAGGAGAAAAATAAGGAAACCATACTATATGTCAGCCATATTAACCCATATTGTTTTATACTATTTAAAATAACTAGATAGTATAAGGTTGGAATATTACTGTGGTGCAGGAAATAATGTGTTGGTGGTTGGATTTAGAAAAATATGGAAAGACTTGTACTTAAGAAGGAAGAGGTTATCCACTTTCAGAGAAACAGAGGACAAACAAGTATAGTACACTCTTACATAGATGCATATTAATGTATAAGTCTACATATGAGTATGATTATAGATATTTAAGTATATGCATATAAGTCCATGTGTGTATATGTATGTACATGTATATATAGATGTGCTGTATATGCATGCATATAGACACATATACATACATATCTGTATATATCCACACTTAATTGTAGCCTTCTTGGAAGGAAAGGGGAAAAAGAACAAAGTAAAAAGTACACAACAGAGAAGAAAACTTACAAGGAATCAAAGAAAAGATGGATAGCTCTGAACATAACATGAAGTATTTATTATATAGGCTTTCTGGAAATGGAATTTTATTGCTGTATATTTTGAATACTTTCTTAAGTTCTGCTATGCACATGACAATGCTTCCCCCCTTTTTATTTTGTATTTCAGTTTATAATGTTTCTTTTTCTTTTCTTAATGTATAGTTAAGTTTAAAATAAATTAATAAAAAAAGAACATGGACATGAGGAATATTCCAAGGTGAAATGTCACATCTGCTCATAAAAAGTAAAATTACATATATTTGGAGCCAAGAGAATTGGGTAACAGGGAAACATATTAAGGAATGAAAAAAAAAAGTTCCCTATGCAGTGAATAATTTAAGAGTTCCTAGCAAAATGTAATTGGGGAATAGTTAACGAAATAAATAAAAATATATTTTTAAAAAAGAGTCCCTAGCCAGATGAACAGCTGTTCACACTGAGAGGAATACTGAAAATAGAATGATGATAGGCAAAGACCTATGTTGGTGACCAGAAGGCACTTCCTTCCAGCAGAGTAGGTAATGGGATCCCTGCCTTCAACAGTGTAAGAGTATTGGATGCCAAGAAAAAAAAATCCAGAAGAATGGCAGAATCTAGGGAATTTGGGCTGTCTCTCTAAATGAAAAAAAAAAACAAAACCATACAGAATCAGAGCAATTATCTGACTAAATCAAGCAGAAAAATATACTGCAACTATTTCAATATTTCAGATAAAAGTAGATCTGGGGTCCTAAATATCATGGTATTTGCTATAATCCTCCATTTTACTTTTAACATATGACAGTGGACATGGCATACAGAGAGGAAGTTAAAAATCTCACGACTATATGACATGGCAAAGCAATTCTGCCCCCCAAAAAAATACCAATGAGGATAGCAAGAAACATGCACTTTGGCACCACAGGGGATAGATTTAAAGGAAATTGTGTCTTTAGCATACGAAAGAGGGAAAAGGCAAAACAGGAATGATATTCCAAGTTAGCAAAAATGAGGAAAACAGATCAGGGTGAGAGGAAGCCTGAAAAGTAGAATAGCATTAAAAAGAGTTGAAGAGTACCAAAAAAAAAAATGTTTTTTTTTTCCAAATATGTCAGGGGAAATGAAGAGACCAGGGGAAATTAAGATTGCTAATCAGTGAAGAGGCATATGAATTGATGAGGATTCTAAAATGGCTGATTGAACTCATTCTTTGGATCAAGCTTTAACAGGAAAAATGAAGAAAACAAATTTGGACTATTAGGACATAATGAAAATCTTGTCAAAATAACTATTGGTGGAAATCAGGTAGGGAATTCTGTGCTTGAAAAATGTGCACATTTTTAAATCAGTAAGAAAGGCAACTGAGACATGTAAGTGAATTGACAGACGTGGAGTATTTACTAATCTGTTCATGCTTGCTTTTTGAAAAAAAATAGATGCTAGAAAGATAGAAGATCTGAGGAAGAAAAAAAGGGGAAAACAAATCACTATCATTTGAATGAACTAGGTTCATAGTCAACCTCAACTGTTCAATTTCTTTAATCCCGTATCTCCATCAATTGTTAAAATTTGTTGATTCTTAATCCATATTTTTTTCTCTCATCTGTCTCCTTCTCTCTATTCATATGGTCACCCTCCTCCTCATCCCCTGGAGTATACTTATTGCTCACCTCTATCTTTTAGAATTCCTAGTTTTCCTTAAAGCTTATCTTAGGTGTCACCTTCTTCATGAGACCTTTCTTGATTCCCTGAGGTGGCAGTTTCTCCATTCTCAAATAGTTTGCATTTTTATATACTTTATGTGTAATTTATATACAATGTGTACATATTTCCCACTCCTACCCACAAAATTTAAGTTCCTTAAGGGAAGAGATTGTTACATTTATGTCATTGTATTCTAACGACTCAATACAAGCTATTTTTTGTAAATGTTCATTGATTTCAGAAAAAGAAAGTGATATTTCCTGAAATTACAGTCCCACGTGTGAGGTTAAATAAGTAAAACAATGGAAAATATGTTTGTTAGGTTTTTTTTCAAAGCTTAGGACACATGATCAAGTCATATTAAGCTAAAAATATATAGGGATGACAATAGACAATTATTGACAATATTAGTTTCTCTGGCAGTTGAAGTTTTACAAAGCACACAACACAGGTGAATCTAGTCAGTCACAGAACATGGAGGTCTCATTCACGGAGCTCATATAAATCCCTTTATATTAAATATAAATGAATGCAAAGTCCTGACTGACTATAAATTTCTTGAGGGCAAAGACTGTTTCACTTATGTATTTGTATATCCAGTGCCTTGTACACATAGAGAGGGACTGAACCTTTAATTTCATTGGTATCAGAAACTTTGAGATAAGGAAAACTCCTTCCACCAATGCAGGTCAGCACCTTTTTTGCAACCTAGAGCACTGAGAAGTTAGTGAGGGCCAGAGAGTCAGTGTTGGAAAAGGAAGAACTTGAACCCAGATCTTTCTGGCTCCAGAGCTAGTTTTCTAAGAACTACAGGATGTCCCTAAAGTCTGGACACATAGGGAATCTCATTAACTATGTATATTTTCAAGAAATGAAATGAATGAAATTTTCAACATTTTATTTAATTAGCATACATTTTAGCCATGACAATCTCATATGGAATAAAAGCTTTCATTAGGTATTGGGGACCATTTTCCATATTAACGAGATTAATTTAATTAATGAGATTTCCTGTGTCTCCTTTGTCTTCCTATTAAATCTCATTTATGCTAATTAAATAAAATATTGTTGAAAATTTCATTCATTTCATTTCTTGAAAATATGCATAGTTAATAAGATTTCCCATGTGTCCAGACTTTAGGGACAGCCTGTGTACTGTGCTGTACCTTGCCCCGAACATCCTGGATGGTAATTAAGTATGTGTTGATTGACTGATTGGAAGAGAAAACTGGAGTATAGAGAGGAAAAAATTGCTTAAAGTCATACAGCTAGATATGGCAGAGTGAGGATAAGAAACCTGGTCTCTTTACTTTTCATCTAGTGCTTATCAAACTCTACCACACAATCTAATCTTAACAATATTGCCCTTTTCTCTGCAAAACTGTTGAAAGAAATTCCCTTAAGGGAATTAGGAGTTTCCAGAGGATAGCCAGTGGCAATTTTGACTTGAACTTAGAAAGTAGAAAGATGTATAAGGTCATTTACAAGCATAAATATCTCTGGAAACCCCAGAAGCTACTCTGGTCAAGAAAGAACAAAGAGTTACAGGGTTTGTGAAATCAACACCAAACCAGGTGAAGTTCTTTAGCAAAACCAACTCCCAAGAGCAATTTCAGGCCTCTTAGTCCTTATTATTCACCAGCCTTTCTTTTACCTATCCTTAATGACATCCAGGAAAAAAAACAAAACAAAAAACCAAACCTGATCATTTCTGAACTAAGTTACATGAAAATTCTATTACACTGGCTTATTTTGGGCTTTTCTTGTTGATTTTTCCTTTTTTTGGCGTAAGCAATGCCCGTAACTTGGCAGGTTGGCTCCTGAGATGTGCTGCACCTTAATGTTCACTCTCAGAGTAAGCAAGCCCCCTACAGATATTTCTTCCTACCTACCAACATAACTACAACATGATGCTTTCAAGAATCTCTCAGTTTTATTTTTATCTCTGAAAAGAAGAACACCACAAAACACAAACTATTTCACAGGACTATCATCTATATGGAAATTGAAGCCCAGGGGTCATCGACACTCCAGGTAGCATAAATAGTAAGGTAGTTGGAAAGGTTAAGGTGCTGTAGGGTTGTCTCTGACTTTTTCTGACTCCTCTGAAGTACATACATGATGTGGATATTCAAAATACTCTAATTCATGAGTTCAAATAGCCTAAGTCAGCAGTGGAATGAGATGCAAACAACAAAACTGTAACCTATCCCAGTCTTATTTCATGCTGTACTGAATATCAATTTGCAGAAAGTCTAGGTAGAATTGGTCCAGATACATCCTTAAGCCAGGCTTCGGTGCAATAATTCCACCTCCCCTTACCCCTTATCTGGAGGTCAAACTTCTCTCAATACCAACATTGAAAACTGAGAAGTTCAAAAGAAAGGCCTTTATCCTTGAAAATATGCTTCTGCCTCCCTCACAAAGTGACAGGGCTTAAGGTCAACCCCATAGGCTCTCAATCAGAATCTTACTGACTTTTATTTAACATATAATTCTAACAAACTAGGTCATCTGGTCTTTTATCCTAATCTACCATATGGCAGATTAGAATCAGAAAATCAGAAGAAGGGTGAGAATTATTACAAACAAGACCCCTGGCAGTCATATAAAGTGATAACTATTAGCCTTAGCATGAAGGAAAACATAATATAAAAGTAGGACTATGTACTAATACAAGTTATGAAAAATCATTTTCAAAAAATGCTATGTAACAGTTTATGCACACACATTTATACATACATACATACATGTTATTTCTATAACAATACATTAGCTTGTCTTCAAGGTAATGAAACTATCAAGCACAGGAACTCAAAGAACATCTACTAAGTTGTGAAGTTGATATCTGCTATGGATGGGGGAGTACACACAGGGAAAACATTACAAATCCTAGCATTACAGAAAAACAACAATAACACATTATGGAGAATAGATATTCATGACTGAGATATTGAGAAAAGTTTTATTAGGTTCAGTTTCTTCTGATGAAGAAGACAGGGATGTCTAGGATATTTTTAAGAAGCTCTCCATATAATCAGATAAAAAAAATAATGTTTTGGCATTTAGAACAATAAACTTCAGTTACTTGGAAAATTTCTTTATAGAGAATCACTCATTTCTTAACTTCACCATAAAGCTAGCTTCTGTGCAAAGGGTGGCTAATCCCTCAAATTTTGGAAAACATACCCCCAGTAATATTTAAATTAGCACAGCTGTCTTTCAGACATGTGACCCTAGATTAGCCCTAGAACTGGGCAGGTGGGCAGCTGTGGGAATTAATAATGAGTTGCCAAGAAGGAAAGCAAGACAAGTTCAACAGAGGTGGTCAGGTTCACTTAGATTTGACAGCTACAGCACTGAGAACGAGAAAATAAACAAGATATGGAAACTAAAATGTAGCAGGGAAAGCTGGGAGAAAATGTGGTATAATGAAAGGAGTGTGTAATGGGATGTAATTTGAATCCCAGCTGGGAAATTTACTACCTGTGTCACTTATCCTCTCTGAGCCTCTGTTTCCTCAACTGTAAAATGGAGTAGGACTGGACTTACAAGTTCCTCTTGGCTCTAGTTCTGTGATCATTGTGGCCAATATAAAATTAGTGAGATGAAACCTGCTTGCACATACTATGATGCATTTACATCTTATTAGTTTCCCCACAAAACCCTGTCAGGTAGGTTGTGGAGGTATTATTCTCATTTTATAACTGAGGGAAAGCTGGCACAGAGAAGTGACATGCCCAGGGTTATATAACGGGGATTTGAACCAATTTCTCTTGCAATTTTCAAATCTATCAGTAAAAAACAAAACAATACATTTATTAAGTACTACTACCTTATAGGCACTATGTACAACATTCAGGGAAACAAGTACAAATAATCCCATGCCTTTTGCGATATATCATGCTGCCTCTGTGAAATCATTGAGAATGCAAGAATAATTAGTAAGAACTGAGAATTCTAAAAGTATTCATCTAGTGCTTACATTGTATATTTGTGCCCAATTACAATGTTATCTTTACAGTAACTGTGAAAAAAAATAAGAGGCAAGGACAACTCCCATTCCTGTTCTGTCTGGGTCTCTCTAACCAGAGCTTAAGTTGATGGGGGTAGTATTTCAGATATGTGGTGTATTAAAAGTCAAGTCAAGGTTTTCTCAGCAAGGTCTTATCCCAAATTAATCTAATACTGGAAGGATGACTCCCACTTAGTAGGGAGGTACCAAGATTTTTCTAGCTTACAAGAGAGTGTCCTGGGGAACACACACACACAGTCAAATAAGGATCCTGGAAATCCCAGTAATGTTCCATACCCTTCCCAAACCACAGACTCATCTAGACTTCAATTGCTCTCGAAAACAATTGAATCTGCTCAGTCTCCACAATATCAGCCAGTTTACTACTAGCACAGCAAACTCTGCTCTTCCTCTGCAATTTCTGCATCACTCACCATTCCCCTGAGGCCCCAGATAATAACTCAATGCAGTTCAGCTGTGAGCAGCTTGGTGCTGTCCCTTGCCTTGGTGCTGACTCAGCTTGAAACTCCCATTTTTATCACTTCTCTTGTCCAGGGTGTTGACAACTCTCCAAGTGGATACATGAGCAATAAATATTAAGTCCCTTGTCTCTAAATGTTGGAGATGTTCCCACAGTATATCTGTGTTGCTGAAGTAGCTACTGAGGTGGGAAAATGTTTTCATCCTTTTAGTCTTACCTGATTAACTATCACACTAGGGACAGCAGGTGTTTCAAACATTCTTTATCCTCAATCATGCTCATCTACTTTCAAAGATGACCTCACCTTTTTGACTGAGAAAAAAGTCTGCCCACTGTAAGCTCCCTCATCTCCACTACTCCACACTTCAGGTGGTCTTTCTCTTTTCCAAGTTCAGCCCCTTCCACTTGGGTCCTTGAGTCCATCCTTTCCCTTCTTCTTTTGGATATTGTCCCATCATTCCCCCCTCTTTTTGAGTCTCAATCTATTAACTCTTCCACCTGATGCCTGCTAATGTGCTCATGTGTACCCAATATTTCAGTCTATATCACATATCCCTTTCACAGTCAAATTCTGAAGAGACAGACAGGTAGACAGACAATCTTTTAAAGATCTATGACAGTGCTCTCTCTTGATTCTTCTCCTACTGGACCTACCTTCCTGAGATTATAGGTCATATACAGAGAACTGAAAGGAACTGTCTCACACCAGTCACCCATTGCTTATGGATGCTCCATAAGATTTCATCCAGGACAATAGTTTATACTCTTTTGCTTGATGATTTCACCTGCTTCATTGAGTTCATTTGTTATTTTTATGTAGATGACTACAAATCTATAGGTCAAATCCTAATCTGTTCCATGAAACCCAGTCTACTTTGCAGCCAAACTGAATTTACTGCCTACTTTAACTCACTCTCAATATGACCTCCCTTCATGCAATATCAGAAACTATCCTTTGTGTCTTTTTCTTATAGTCGGTCTGATTTCTTCTTTATTCCCATCACCATCTTGTATTTATGTGCTCATGTTCTGCCATGAGAGAAGGAAGGTCCTGATGGCATGGATAATTTCATTATGTTTATGTATTCCCAGTATCTAGTGCAGTGCCTTGCACATAGTGGATACTTAATAAATGCTTGTTTAATTTAATTTAAAAACTACTGACATTAAGTCTATACCTTCGCCTAAGTATCTGCCATAATATGGTCTGAAGAAAGCTGTGAATTCCTACTTTAGCAAACTCCCTGAGGAATCCTTAGAGGGCAGAATAGCTGTCAATTTTCAGGCTACCACTTATAATGAATCCTTGTGCCTTTTTGCCAACCCAGGAATTCTACAGAATTTCCACATTAGAAAGCAAGAGATAGCTACTACCATAGTGTAACTCACTCAGAGGTCTAGACTTTTAGAAGATATGGGTCCTCACAGAACATCTACCATATTCATTCACCCCAGGAAGGAGAATTGAAGACCATATGCTGGGGCTCCCTACTGTCCCAGCATCTAATGATATTCTTCTCTAGTTTCATATGGGAAAATCTTATAACCTCTTGCTATGTAGATCATATAGCTTCAGCTTATTTCGTATTTCCTATATAATAGTAAGTATTAATAAACAGTAAACACCTAACTAAATGCAACTAAATCCAATGCAGCAATATTATACGTACACATATGAGTAAACCCAAAATAAATGCAAGGTAATTTTGGGTGGCAGGCAGAAGGAAGGCACTAGAAGTTGAGAAGCATGAGAAATAAGGAAAGGTTTAAAAGGAAGGAAGAAAGATCAGGTGCAGATCCTGAGAAGTTTTGAGGGTTAAAGGAAGGGCAGTGAAGGAGGTCTTTTTGTATGGGTGCCAGGTGGTGCAGTGGATAAAGCATTGCACCTGAAGTCAGAAAGGTGTAAGTTTAAATCCAGTCAGACATTTATTAGCTGTGTGACCCTATCGAGTCATTTAACCTTAGTTTCCACAGCTGTAAAATTGTAATAACAACAGCACGGACCTTCAGGTTTGTTGTGAAGATCAAAGGAGGCTATTTGTAAAGCACTTAGTCAGTTCTGGCAGTAGGAGGGGCTTATACATAATAACAACTTATTCTTTTCTCCCACCACTTTCTTTTTATAGCTTGTTGATATGGACTCTGAAGTTTAGGGTATTATAGCATAAAAAGATTGAATAGGTGACAAGGAGAAGCAAAAGGAGACCCTCTTCCAAAACAATTGAAACAACAATCTTGTTCCCAAAGCACAACCCAGTTCCTGATCTCACAGTCCAGAGATATGGATCAGTTTTGGCAGTGCCAAACAGTGCAGTCATTATGCAGTCTGTAGGTTTTGGGGCACAATGGATAGAGTGCTTGCCCTGGAGTCAGAAAGACTCACCTTCCTGAGACAAAATCTGGCCTCAGGTACTTACTAGCTGTGTGACCCTGGACAAGTCACTTAACCATGTTTGCCTCAATTTCCTCACCTGTCAAATTAACTAGGCAAGGAAATGGTAAACTGATATATTAGATTTGCCAAGAAAGTAAAAAATGAGATCAAAGAGAGTCAGACATGACTGAAAACAACTGAACAAGTTCTGTGGGCCTTCTCAAATAGCCCCCTGTTATCTCTATCCTCTTGAAGGACCGATTTTTTGACAACCTCAAGGGTTGGGAGTGGGCAGTTCTGCTGATTGCTTCTCCTGTATCACAGTAGAGCCATTTAGTCTGTCTAAAGCAGGTAGGTGGCACATTAGAACACTAGACCTTGAGTTAGGAAGACCCAAATTCTGATATGAATAGGCACTTTCTAGTTGTGTGATCCTGAGTAAGTCAATGAACCTGTCTGCCTCAGTTTCCCTACTTGTAAAGTAGAGCTAATAATAACATCTACATCCCAGGGTTGTGGTGAGGATAAAATGAAATATTTGTAAAATGCTTAGCAAACCTTAACATGCTACATAAATGCTGATTGTTATTATTATTGTTATCATTATTATTCAATAGAAGGATGACAAGTAGTAGAAGAATTAGCCAAATACGTTTCAAAATGAGAATCAGAAAAGTAAGTAGTAAACAAAGTTTCAGACCATGTTTACCAGTACCAAGTCAGATAGAAATTTGGCTGTTGAATGATTTACTTTTAGTCCTCCCCTTTTCCTTCTCCAAGAAAGAAATCCCCTTAGAGTTCTTAATTATTCAGTTAGATTGCTTACATTTATCAAATTAAATTGCATCACTTCCAAATGTCCACTTTAACTATATTGTGTAGACCCTAGCCCAAACATTGCCAATATAAACAATTAACTTAGATGCCTTAGGACAGAATAAACTATTTCAAGTTGCTCAGAATATTTAATACCATTAATACATTTTTTTTCTTAACCGAATCCCATTACCTGCTGAATAAACATAAAATCCTTTGCTCTAATATTCAAGGCTCTCCACAATCTGATTTCAATCAACTTTTCCAGCCTTTGCTTACATTGTATTCTTTCTTGTTTGTGGCACTCTGGTGTGGATTATTTTTTTGTCCTTCAAATAAAGTTCGCATTTTCCTATCTCTGTACCTTCACTCACATTGTTCCCCTAAACTTTCCATTCCAAATGTCCCATCTTTACTGTTTGATATCTTAAAGCATAGAAATAGATAATAATCTGCACAGGATCCCTGAGGCTGTGAATTAACTTAGTTTTAAAATATAACATTATCTATGTCTTATCACATTTTATTTGTTTTATTAAATATTTCCCATATATATTTTAATCTGAGTTGGGTCACACTCGGGAATGTTGCCAGTATATGGGAGTGAATGTGTGATACCTCTACCCTACAAATTCTTCAAGAACTCCTCTATTAAGACTTCCCTGATGTGGGATCAAAAATAGTTCAATATGAAAGAAAAACCAATGAAGCACAGCTCCAAGCAAATAGTATTTTATTAAAGGGTTCATTTTCCCCTCTAATCAAGTGGATTTCAGATCTTCCTCACAGTCTGAGATGTCCTTTTCCCCAGGGCTTCAGTTTCATAGGGCTTGATATCCAAACAAACAGAAGAGATAAAGTAACACAGTCTCTTTAGTTGGTAGATCTTAATTTTGACTTCCAGAAGTGCCAGAAATGATGCATCAGTATGGGTGGTCATAAGATGGACAAGGCAAGAGTCATCTCTAGTGACATAGTGGTCATAAGATGATCCCCTCCTCATATTGGGCAAGTGACGGTGATCTGGAGGTACAAAAATAAGTAGGGGGACTTTCCATATTGTCCCAAGACATTCCATCCATACTGTGTTTGGTTATCACCATTCTTGTGTTTAGGCAAGTGAATTTATAATTTTCAGTTCACAACTCTGGGGCCTAATATAATAGAACTACCCTTACGGAATCATATCAAACTGATTAATACTAATTAGAAATAAGTTTAGAATAAACATGGGTCTAATTAATCATCTATTGCACTGATTCTCCCAGAAACTTAACCTTTTTTCAGATTTCTTCTAGCACATTCCCATTATATGGAAAGGGAGTATTAAAACCTCTGTGAAATGTGAGCTTCCTTGAAGATTACAACCTGCTTATGACTTAGCATATAAATCCTAAGGAGGTACGAAAAAAGTTAAATGACTTAGCCAGAGTCACATTGCTAATAAGTAACAAAGGTAGGATTTGAATAAAGGATTCCTGATTTCAATCATAGCAATTTATAAAGTTATACTCTATATATCCTGATAATATACACAGTGTATGTCCTGTATCTTGTTTATCTGTATATATGTCTTATCTTCCCTGGCTATGCAATAAGCTCCTTAAGGTCAATAACCATGTCTTATTAATCTTGTTGTACTTGCCACTGTGCATTACAAATTATAGGAGTATAAAAAATATTTCTGAATGCATATAAGAATAAACCTGGTTATGGTGCAAAGACTTTTATTATGGGGGCTTTTGGGACTGATGATCAAGACCAGCAACAGAAATAATTCTACCATTGCTACCTTGTTTGTAGATACAACCAATCTTCCTTTCTAAAATGGACTTTTAGGATGAAATGCTAATGGGAATCAAAGCTGGCTGGAAAACAATAAAAATAGAAGAGAGGTAAGTGGCAATTTGCCCAGAAACATGTGGTGGATTTGTAATCAGGATCACAATGGACCATGAATTGATTTAATATATTTATTAATTATATGGGAGGTGAACTAAAAAGCAATTTAATGAGTCAATGTGGATGGTTCTGGATTGAGAGATCTTGCTAACATGGAAAAAGAACAATAAATGACACTGACAGCAATAAAGAAGATAAGGGTATTTCTGAATACTTGAAAGTGCCTTGGGAGTTGGGGGAGCCAAGACGGCAAAATAAAGGCAGGATCTTGCCTGAGCCCTCTCAACTTCTCAAAACATAAAACAATGCTTGAAAATGAATTCTGAGATGGCATAATCAACAAAAGGATAGAGTGAAACAATCTTCCATCCCAAGACAATTTAGAAGGTTGGCAGGAAAAATTTATCTCACTATGGTGAGAATAAAGTACACTCCAGGACAGTCCATATACTAGGTAAGCTTGGCCAGGGAAGTCAGCAGAAGGCATTAGAGGTGAGTGAATCAGCAATGCCTTCTGGAGTTTTTAGCCCACAGAGAATAGAAGGGTTGGACAACTGGTCAGAAGGAGATTACAAGGAACTTTCTGCTGGCACTGGGAGCAGGATTCTGCTTCATTGTCCATATGACATTCTGGGTCACAGTTCCATGATGAAGAGTGACACTAGCAGAAACAGAGACCTTGGACAAACTTCCAAGGTGGAACAAAGGATTTGTGGTTACAGACCCTGGGAGCTAGCTCTGAAAACAGCAGCACAAAAAAAAAACAACACAACAACCCTGAAGCTTGGGGCATTGTTCCCTCCATCACAGGAGCAGAACTCAACTTTAACATAAAGTTAAAAATATAAAAAGGGCTGGAAAAATGAACAAACAACAAAAAAGAACCTAACCACAGAGACTTACTATGGTGACGGAAGATCAAAATACAAACTCAGAAGACCACAGTGTCAAAACAGCTACATCCAGAGCTTCAAAGAAAAATGTGAATTGGATTTGTCTCAGATCCCAAAAAGAATTCCTAGAAGAGCTCAAAATTGATCTAAAATATCTAATAAGAGAAACTTCAGACAATTAAGGAAAGAAATTAGAATGATGCAATAAAATCATGAAAACAGTCAACATCTTGGTAAAGGAGGCACAAAAAACAACAAACAAAATAACACCCTTAAAAAACATAATAGGCCAAATGGTAAAAGAGGAACAAAATCCACTGAAGAAAAGAATTCTTTAAAAGACACAACGTCAAAAGAATGAAAAAAAAATAGAATACGTGAAATATCTCATTGCTAAAACAGCTGACCTGGAAAATAGATTGAGGAATAATAATTTATGAATTATTAGGCTACCTGAAAGTCATGAACAAAAAAAAAAAGAGTTCAGACATAATATTTCAAGGAATTATCAAGGAAAATTGCCCTGGTAGCCTAGAACCAGAAGGTAAAAAAGAAATTGAAAGAATCCACTGATCGCCTCCTGAAAGAGCTCCTAAAATGAAAATTGCCAGCAATATTATAACCAAATTAGAATCTTTCAAAGTGAAAGAGAAAATTCTGCAAGCAGCCAGAAATAAGCATTTCAAACATTGTGGAGCTACAGGCAAATAACATCAGATTCGCCAGCTTCTACATTAAAGGATTTCAGGGCTTATAAAAAATATTCTGGAGGACAAAGGAACTGGGATTAAAACCAAGAATCACTTACCAAAAAACTGAATATAATCTTTCTGGGGGGGGGGGGGGGATGATCATTTGATAAAATAGAGAACTTTCAAGCATTTATGATGAAAAGACTAGAACTGAATAAAAATTTGGCTTTCAAATGCAAGACTCAAGAGAAGCATAAAAAGGTAAGCAGAAATGAGAAATCTTAAGGGACTGGATAATGTTGAAGTGTTTACATTCCTAGATGGTAAGATGATACTTGTAACTTGTAAAAGCTTTATCATTATTGGGGCAGTTAAGAGTGTACATAGACAGAGGTCATACATGTACGTTTACTAAGATATGATGATATTCAAAAATATAAAATTAAGGAGTGAAAAAAAGTCCTGAGAGATGTACTGGGAGAATGAAGGAGAGATATAGAATAAGGAAAATTATCTTACATGAAAAAAAGAAAAAAAAGAGCTTTTACAGTGGAGGATGTAAAGCCAAGCACAAGCAGCTCTCCTGAGGACTGCTGCTGGAAATAGCTTTAAGGTTCTGATCACATAGTATAGTGAACTCTCTATTTATTCAACAGTAAACTAAAACAAAATATCCACAGAAACAAAAGTACAACATTCACAATGACAGAACATTAACAATTTATTACTAAAGTGGCTCCATGTTCTTAAACAATAGATATCATTGGGGGGCAGAGCCAAGATGGCGGCATAGCAGCAGCAACATATCGCAGCTCTCACATGGCCACCCCAAAATACCCATAAAATAGGACTCTAAACCAAACCTAGAACTCCAAAACACACACAAAGATACTTCCCATTAAAGTCAGCTCGGCTACGAGGAACCATATCAGCACTGCGAACTGAAGCCAGCCTGGCCTGAAGCCACAGCTGTGCCCTGGGGGTGGCTGGATGGGAGGAGCAGAGGAGCGGATTAGTGGCAGCTGTGAGCAGCGTTCAGAACTAGGTCAGTGGTAACTGTGGGGAGAAAAGCATTCGGCCGAAAGGCCTCCAGAGCAGAAAAGTGAAAGGCAGAAGTTTTGCACCCACCTCCGCGTTGCAGCTTCCCGCTCGCGGCCTGCAGACAGCAGGGGGACTAAGCAATTGTTCTGAGGCCAAGAGCTCTCGTGTTGAGCGGCCTGGATCTGGATCGCAGTCTTGGGCCTTGGTCCTGGAATCTTCCTTATCCAGTCAGCCAGAAGTAAATAGGAAGAGTCCCAGCATCTTCCTGAGAGCTACGGCAGCCGGGAGAACCCCAGCGATTTGGGACGGAGCTTTCCCTTCTGGAAGTAGAGCCCCACAGAGATTTAAAAAAATTTTTTTTAAAAATCATGGACTGAACAACCATGAGTAAGAATAAGCATAAGAAGCAAAGTAAGAACAGCTCCCAAACCTTAGATTCCTTCTTTGGGGAAAAGAAAGATCATGGGAGAGAGAGGGAGGAGGAGAGAGCAGCCAGAGCGC
>CM053589.1:67515262-67533202 GCA_028646515.1 Pseudochirops corinnae | reverse complement strand
GAGAACAGACTGGGGGAGGGGGGACACACTGGGATGGCTGTTTTGGGGCGGTGGGTGGGGCAAAGAGGGGGAGAAAATATGTAACTCAAAATCTTGTGGAAATGAATGATGCAAACTATAATAAAATTAAAAAAAAAAATAAAGTCCCTGGACCTCTGAAAACACCAGTAAAACCCTCCTTCAGTTCTTCTGTAAATAGACAGCAGGAAAGTTGTCTTTCAGGGCTTCTGAATGAGCAGTAAGATTCAAGAACTTCTTGCAACAACAGCAACATCCTCAATCAGCAGACAGGTTTGACAAAGTAACATCAACACAGGCAGAACAGACAGACACCACGGTAATCCTTCCTTCCAGTTCTGCTCAATTCCATCTGCGCTTGAGCTTTTATATCATCAGCTTCTTCCTGTTCTGCCCTCCTCTTATGTCCTTCCTAATCTGGTCTTTGGCAAGTTTCTCCCACTGTGGACTTCACAGATTCTGTTTCTAATAAAGACTTGATATAATCACAGGTGAGGCTCAAAGACACTTAAATAGCTGAAACAAAGAGTTAAATACCATATTGCTTGCCATTACAAGGGGGACATAGATACTTGAGGAACAATACTTGAAGCTTACTCTCACTGAAATTGTCTCAAAGAGGGAATAATATACACACTAAGTTGGGTATAGAAATTTATCTTACCCAACAGGGAAGTAGGGGGAAAGGGGAATAAAAGAAGAAGAAGCAGAAAGACACATATGGAGTGTAAGGGGGAGAAACAGAATCTATTGTGCTTCAGCTAAAGTAACAAAATGGAGGGGTAGCAATCATGATCTCAGATAAAGTAAAAGCAAAAATAGATCTAATTAAAAGAGAGGAAATGTAACAGCATCTTACTAAAAGGTCCAATAGACCATGAAATAAAATCAATACTAAACATATGCAACAAATGATAAAGCATCAAAACTCCTATTTAATCTTATTTTTCCTTAGATGAATACTAAAACTTAAGTACATAATAAGAAAAGAAAAAGAAACATTTTATAAACTTAAATATTAAAACAAATATAAAATAAGAAAAGAAAAAAATGTCATGTGTGCAGAAGAATGTAAGAGAGGATTCAAAATATACAGCAATAAATTTCCATTTCGAGAAAGTCTATATATTAAATAATTCATGTTGTATTGAGATCTGTTCATCTTTTCTTTGTTTTCTTGTAGGTTTTCTTTTGTTCTCTGTTTTATACTTTTTACATTGTTCTTTTATTCCCCTGTCCTACCCATCCCCCTCCCCTCAGGCTACAATTAAGAGTGGATATATTTATACATAGATATTGATAGATATATACACATACATACATGTATACATACATGCATACATATAAACATATATTTTCCCTAAGAGGTGTTACTCCTGATCTTTATATTTGTGCATATCTTTTATTTCCTATCCCTCCTGACTCCTTTACATTACTTCTACCCACTACCTTGCCCTATTACTTAACTTACCTTCCAATGATCCCTCCCTTTTCCCATTCCCATAAATCCAAACACTCTTTTATGTGCCCCTTTGACTTATTGCCTTACCCTCCCCTCTAAAGATCCCTCCCCTTATCTTATCTCCCCTCCATATATCCTTAGCATTTTATTTCTAAATTTAGAAGACTTTTATACTCTTATAGATGTATATATATTGTTTCCTCTTGAACCCATTTTGGATGAAAGTAGGTTTCCAGAACTAACAGCCCTCCTCCCCCATCTAATTCCTCTGTATCAGTTCTTCCTTTTGCACCTAATTTGTATAAGATAGTTACTCTTTTTAGCTGCTCCTGAGTAGTTTTACTTTTTGAAGACATATCATGCTCAGTTCTACCCAATCTTTCTTACAAACTACCCAATTACTCATAACAATCTTAGGCATATGTTTTACATTTTATATGCATAAAAGATAAACTACCTGTCCTCATTGAGTCCCTTCTATTCAGTCTTTGGTAAGTACCTTATATTTCTCTTGGCTCTTATATATCAAATCTATTAAGTTCAGGTTTTTTTTTAACAAAGTTCCGAAAGTCTGACAATTTATTAGGTGTCCACTTTTTCACCCATTCAGAACTATGCTTAACTTGCTGGATATGCTTTTTTCAGTCACAACCCCAGTCCTTTTACTCTTCAATATATAGTGTTCCAAGACCTACTGTCTTTTAGTGTTGTGACTGCTAGGTTTTCTGTGATTCTAATTGTGGCACCAGCATATGTAAATTGTTTTTTTCCTGTTGCTCATAATATTTTCTCCTTAAGCTGGGGGTTTTGGAATTTGATTGTGATACTTCTATAGGTTTTCCTCATAGAATCTCTTTCAGGTGGTGATCATTGGATTTTTTTCTATTTCTATTTTCCCCTCTTGTTCCAATGCTTCAGGACATTTTTCTTTAAATATTTCTTGTATTATTGTATCAAGATTTTTTTAAATTGTAACTTTCAGGTAGTCCAATTATTGTTCTCTCTTCTTGATATTCTCTAGATCAGTTGTTTCTTTATGAGGTGTTTCATATTCTCTTCTATTTTTTTCATTCTTTATATTTTGTTGTATTATGTCTTGATCTATTATAATTTCACTGATTTCCCCTTGACCAATTCTGATTTTCAAGGAGTCATTTTCTTCTTCAAGATTCTGAAACTCCTTTTCTAATTGGTTAACTTTCTTTTCATAATCTTGTTTTTGAAGATTTTTTAAAAATATTTTTCCTCAGTCTCTATCGTTTGATTTTAAAGTCTTTTTAAAGTTCTTTTGTTAATTCTTTTTGGGGCGCAGGTGACCATTTGACATTACTTTTTAAGGGTAGAAGATGGTTTCTTTGCTTCATTATCTTCCTCTGAAGATGAACCCTGGTCTTCTCTATTCCCAAAGTAGCTCTCTATGGTTGGATTCTTTCTCCTTTGCCTGTGCATTTTTTT
This sequence comes from Pseudochirops corinnae, assembly GCA_028646515.1. Classification (NCBI taxonomy): domain Eukaryota; kingdom Metazoa; phylum Chordata; class Mammalia; order Diprotodontia; family Pseudocheiridae; genus Pseudochirops; species Pseudochirops corinnae. Next base: position 67,530,267 of record CM053589.1, on the reverse strand, counting down.
TTTTGTAATAGTTTAGTTTAGTTTTTATAATCACCTCTAGTCCTGGGGTATGGGAGTATGGTGTCTCTGGCCTCAGATCCTTTTTAGTTCTCCCTTCTGATCTTGAACTCAAACCAAGACCTACAGCCTCCAGTAAGTACCCACAGTCAGCTGCATCCTGCTGCACTGCTTCTGCACTCACCAAGCATAAGTTGGTTCCCTCTCTTCCCCACCGTATCTCTGTAGCACGTTTGGGTCTGGTGTTCCTTGTCAGTAGAGTTTCCCTCTATCTTTCCAGGCTCAGATGCCCAACTCCCCTCACTGTTCTGGGGGTAAGAGTTCCTATTACTGATGCCATGGCAGCCTCCCGATACAGTTAATCCCAGAGTTATTGTTTGTTGTTAAAGTGGGCCCCAGCCTAGAGGTGCTTACTCTACACACCTCTTCCTGGGATTTTTCTTCAGATCTTCTCAATTTATCCTGGGAGGATTCCTGTTTTGCCCCTTCTGTTATTTATTTTTATTGATCTATGTTTGCCTCAATGTGGTGTTTTATCTGTTTTGTAAAGGAAAATCTTGAGAAGTTGGAATTTTTCTGACCTACTCCATCATCTTCCCAGAATCCTCCCCATCCACATTCTTAAAGGAAAAGTTATAGTAAGAAAATAGAAAAACTCTATTAGTGGCGGATCTCCACTTTCTCCTCTCAGAACTAGATTTTGATTAGAATAAATCTAATCAAAAGAAAGAAATTAAAGAGATGAATAAAATTTTAGAAAATTTAGATATGATGGATATCTGGAGAAAATAGAATGGGAATAGAAAGAAATATACCTTTTTTTCAGTGGTATATAGTACCTACACAAAAATTGACCATGTATTAGGGCATAAAAAACCTCCCAAGTAAATGCAGAATAGAATGAATATTAAATGCATACTTTTAGATCATAATGCAATAAAAATTAGGTTCAATAAAATGCTATGGAAATACAGATAAAAAGATTAATTGGAAATTAATTTAACCCTAAAGAATGAGTGGGTCAAAGATCATACACTATGATTATGTGGGATTTATACCATTAATGCTGGGCTTATTCAATATTAGGGAAACTATCAGCATTACTGACTATATCAATAACAAAGAAAACAAAAAATTGTGTAATTATTCCAATAGACGCAGAAAAAGGTTGTGAAGTGATATGATACTCATTACTATTTTTAAATAAACACATTAGAAAAGAGGAATAAATGAAGCTTTTCTCAAAAATGATAATATTTCTTTAAAATGATAATCTATATTTAAAACTATTGGCAAGCAGTATCTGTAATAGGGATAAATTAGGAGACTCCCCAAGAAGAAAAGGGGTGAAGTAAAGATGCCCATAATCAGTATTATCATTCATGCTAGCTATAGCAATGAGAAGAAAAAGAAATTTAAGGAATTATAATAGACAATGAGGAAACAAAAGCAGCACTCTTTGCAGATAATATCATGGAATACTTGGAGAACCCTAAAGAATCAATGGGAAAAAAAAAACTAGTTGAAATAATCAACAATTTCAACAAAGTTGCAGGATAGAAAATCAGAATTTTTATATATAGCCAACAAATTCCAGCAACAAAGGCAGAAAGAGAAATTCCATTTAAAATAACTGTAGACAGTATAAAATATGTGAGAGTCTACCTTCTAAGGGAGACCCAGAACCATATACACACAATTACACAATCCTTTTCACACAAGTAAAGTAAGATATAAATGAATGGAACAATATTAGTTGTTCATAAATTGACAATTCTACCTAAATTAATTTTCTTCTTCAGTGCCATACCAATCAAACTACCAAAACATTTTACAGAGCTAGAAAAAAAGAATATCAAAATTCATCTTGAAGAACAAAAGAATATCAAGGTGATCAACGAAAAAAATGTGAGGAAAGGTGACCATACCATATCTCAAACTGTGATTTTTTTCATCACAACATACATCGCAACATAACACAAGATACTACCTAAGAAACAGAGTAGGGCAGCTAGGTGATACAGTGGATAGTGTATTGCCATGCATGAGCAGCTTTCCAGAAGAATAGCTACTGTGAACAGCTCTTAAGATTCTGATTACACAGTACAGTGAACACTGTATTTATTCCATAACAAATCAAAGCAAAACATTCATAGAAAATCAAGGTATAGCATTCACAATATTACAACTTACCACAGAAAATCACAATATAGTATTCACAGCACCTTATCATTAAAATGGCCACATAGTTTTCCCCAAAGTGATCACAATAGTCTTCAACAAAGTACAATCATTTAGTACATTTAATCATCCCTAAGGAGGTTTGTCTCCTTACTCAGTCATTCAGCCTTCTCAGAGTACAATAGTCAGTCTTCCACTCATGGGGCACACTAAGTTAACTCAATCAGTCACTTATTCAGCAATCAATTACTAAGTATCATTAATCACTAAGTAAAATCATTAGAAAATCCACAGACCCACCGTACCTAGGTCACTAGTAAATTTCCGATTCCTCAGTCAGTATACAGTATCCAAGTAAAGTTTTATTTCAGCTTGACTCAGGGTGGTCTCTCAGATTAATTAATATTGTATATTGTATGGATATTGGAGAAATGTATGGATATCTGGAGAAAATAGAATGGGAATAGAAAGAAATATACCTTTTTTTCAGTGGTATATAGTACCTACACAAAAACTGACCATGTATTAGGGCATAAAAAACCTCCCAAGTAAGTGCAGAATAGAATGAATATTAGTTGTTCATAACTAATGAACCAGGTTCAACATAGTTGTTCTAGTTGACCTACTCCATCATCTTCCCAGAATCCTCCCCATCCACATTCTTAAAGGAAAAGTTATAGTAAGAAAATAGAAAAACTCTATTAGTGGCGGATCTCCACTTTCTCCTCTCAGAACTAGATTTTGATTAGAATAAATCTAATCAAAAGAAAGAAATTAAAGAGATGAATAAAATTTTAGAAAAGTACTGGATCCCCTTCCACGGTCCTAGCTCCTACCTGAATCCACCAAACAGTCACCTGGATTCAGAGGCAGACAGCTCCCAGGTCCTTGTCCAGTTCTCCAAGCAGTTCCTGCTTCATATTGGAGTTCACAGTGTCCATTCCATCTCAAATCCTTCACATTTTCTGTTCCCGGGAATTCAAGGTGCAACCAAGCCACAAACAGACAAAGTCTTAGCATCCTGGTGTATCAGCAAGCACCCTCACATACCTAGGGCGGCTGTTAGCACAGGTTCTTAGATCTGCTTTTCTAAAGGAAAGCAACTCAAAGTGGGTTAACAATCTTACTTTAATCAATCAAACATATATCATTTACCTAGTTCAGGGGAAAAAAGTCAGCACCCTGAACTTCAGAGAATGCAAACACAAGTTATAAGCAGACAGAGAAACAGACCAGCAGACGGGCTTCTAACGTCTGACCATTACATCCATACCTATTCAGTTACCAGAGATGGAAGCACTAACATCTGGGTTTTTCAAAGCCAGGGGGCTCAACGGCTTCCCAGAATCTTGTCTGGCCAAATCACACAACTCTTCTTAAAGTGAGCCCCAAAGCAAAACCTCACATCAGGGCATATATATAGCCTTCTCCTGGCTCAGAGAATGTCACAGCCCTCTTGACCCACTGCCTAATCACAAAGCTACAAGACATGGGCATTCCCGAAAAACCAGCCTCTTGCCACAGGCTCCACATGACCACATTCAGCCTTTTAGGGGACAGAGTATACTTTCAAATCAGGGAAGGTTCTCAGAGTCAGGCAGCCACTTTAGCAAAGAGCCTAGGGGCAGGGAAGATCTTCAGATTCCCATAACACCTGGTCATGCTTCCTCAGTCTTCTGCAGCTCACTCAAAAAATCAGAATCAACTTATCCATCAGGGGTGGGGGTGGGGTAGGGACACCTCCTGGGCTTCTGGGCTCCTGGGCTCCTCTTCAACCTCCTGGGCTCCTATTTAGAAGAAGCTCCACCACCACAAGTTCTCAGGAAATTCTGACTCTCTTCTCATTTCTCTTCTGTTCTGCCACCAGATTCTTGTCCCAAGAAATTCTGACCATGCCTCTCTGGGGCTTTTCTTATATACACACAGCATTAGCTTTCTGTTTCAGCCAACACCTTCCTGTTATGTTAGCAACAGGAGACAGGAGTTCATACCTTCTGTTTCTTTCACAGAGTTTGATTAATTACTAAGTGCTAAGTACTTGCTTACTTGCCAACATGAAAAGGGGTTTGCAAATTCAAATTACATTATCATTACAGATAGTGTGCCTGGCTTTCCATCAGGAAGACCTGAGTTCAAATACAGCTTCAAACCCTGACCAGCTATGACCCTAGGAAAGTTACTTAATACTATTTTCCTCATTTTCCTCATTTGTAAAATGAACTGGAGAAGAAATGGCAAATCACTCCAGCATCTTTGCTGAGAAAACTGCAAATGGGGTCACAAAGAGTTGGACACAACTTAAATGACTGATCAAAATGAAATAAAGTGGGAGATCAATTAACTAGATTAAGCATACAATATACAATATTAAGTGACCATAATGTTTTATCTGGTGATATAGAGTGTGATAAACCTGAAGATCCAAGCTTTTCAAAAAAACTACTGGGAACACTGGAAAGCAGTTTGGCAAGAAACTAGATTCAGACCAACATATAATATTGCATATCAAGATAAGGTCAAAATGGGTACATGATTTATACATAAAGAATATGAGCCAATTGGGGGAGCATGGATTAATTTACCTGCTATATCTATGAATAAGTGAAGGAATTATGGCAAAACAAGAGACAGAGAGGATTATGGAATGTAAAACATAATTTTGATTACATGAAATTAACATTTTTGCACAAACAAAATAAGTACAGAGAAGATTAGAAGAAAAGCAGAAAATTGGTAAAAAAAAAAAACCACATTACATTAAGTTTCTCTCACAAAGACCTCATTTCTCAAATATATAGAAGACTAAGTCAAATTTATAAGAATACAAGTAATTCTCCAATTGATAGGTGGTCAAAGGATATGAACGAGCACTTGTCAGACAAAGAAATAAAAGCTATCTATTGTCATATGAAAAATGCTATAAGTCACTATTGATTAGGGCAATGCAAATTGAAATAACTTTGAGGTACCACCTACCAGATTGGCTAAATGGACAGAAAAGGAAAACAAAAAATATTGGAGGAGAATGTGGGATAAGTGGAGACTAATACACAATTGATGGAGTTTGAACTGATCTGACCATTATGGAGAACAATTTGGAACTATGTCCAAAGGGCTGTGGGGTGGCTAGGTGGCGCAGTGAATAGAGCACTGGCCCTAGAGTCAGGAGGACCTGAGTTCAAATCCAGCCTCAGACACTTAACAGTTACTAGCTATGTGACCTTGGGCAAGTCACTTAACCTCAATTGCCCTCCAAAAAACAAAACAAACAAAAAAAACCCAAAAAAACCAAAGAGCTGTAAAACCATGTATATCCTTTGACCCAGGAATGTCATGACTGGGGTCTATATTCCAAAGAGAGTAAAAAGAAGGGGGAGGAGGGGACTTATTTGCCCAAAAATATTAATGGCAATTCTTTTTGTGGTGGCAAAAAAACTGGAAATTGAGGGAATGTCCCTTAATTGAGGAAATGTTTGAATAAGATATAGTATATGATTCACTAGAATACTATTGTGCTATAAGAAATGATAAGCCAGCTGATTTCATAAAAAACCTGCAAAGACTTACATGAACTGATGTAGAGTGGAGTGAGCAGAACCAGGAAAATTGTACAGAATAACAGCAATAATGTAACAATAATCAATTATGAATAACTTAGATATTTTCAGTAATACAATGATCTAAGACAATTCTGTACTTATGATGAAAAATGCCATCCACTCCCAGAGAAAGAACTAATGGAACCTAAAAGCAGATGAAAACATACTTTTTAAAAACTTTCTTTTCCTTAGGTTTTTTTTTTTTTTGTCCATGTTTTTTTTTCACAACATGACTAGTATCAAAATATGTTTTGCATGACTGTATATGAAATTGCTTGTCTTCTTAATGAGAGGCCAAGGGAAAGATGTAGAGAATTTGGAATCCAAAATTGTAATAATGAATGTTAAAAAATTTTACGTGTATATGTAATTGGAAAAAATAAAAATTTAAAGTGGTAAAAAAAAAAAACAGTCATCATCCTAGAAAAAAAAAGAGTCCTATACTAAGTGTTAGAACCTCGGTTATTAATTGGTTTTTTCCGCAAATCAACTGTAAGACTTTGGGCAAAATTTCAATCTCTCTAATGTCATTTTCTTCACTTGTAAAAATGAGAGGTTTGGGCTAGATGCTCTCCAGGGTTCCTCCATCTCTAAAACGAGGTGAAAATTTACTTTGGGAAAATATACATGAACCTACCTGAGGAAAAATTTAAAAGTTTATCACAACTATAATGATTGGAAGAAAAAAAACCCCATAAGTTTTAACTATTAAAAGATAGTCAAATATAGAATTTGAAATGGCAATAAATATATTTTCTAATACTTTGCCAATCTATGGGTTTCATTCTGAGGCAGTGTCTTGTTATTTAGGGTTGAGAATGGATAGTTTTGCTTAGACTGAATTCAGGGACACACTGAAATATTTGGATGGTGGCCTGGGGAGATACTTTATAATGATTAATTGAGTTTATAAAACTGATATTCAAAGAGTTACATACTTACTTCCTTGCTCATTGATGTCAAACGAAGAACAAAATGACTGTCTTATTTAAATTTATTCATTCATTTAATAAACATCTGGTGTAGCTTAATGGACACTGAATTTAGACTGAATGGATTTAGGTAAAAATTCCTGATCTTCTACTTATTACCTATTTGCTCTTGGATAAGTTATTTTACTTCTCTAAGCCTTTGGCTACTCATCTATGAATGGATGAGTTGGACTAGATAACCTCTAAAGTATCTTTGAAATCTAAAATATTATTTATCGAACTCCTACTATGCTCACAATACTGTGGAGGATACAAAGAAAAGAATATATTATGTGACCTCAGAGAACCTCATTACAATCATTTTGTAAATGATTAGAATGAAATTGAATGGGTAGACTTTTCATCTGGAAAATGAAAGAACAAAATGAATGCCTTCTGTCAGAAAGAATAGTCTTTAAAACAGATCTGTTGGTAGCTTGAACCTTTGGGACAATTCAACTAACTTGAATGAAGCCCTCATCAATTTATATGTTGGGGCCTAAGGGATGCAACAAGTAATTTCCTCTGTCTTTGGGGGGTCTACAATCTGTGATTTATTGACTCTGAGAATGAACATGATTGATGCCAATCTAATTGAGAAGAATGACAGGACATTGCCAGGCAAAAATACAATCTTTCAGTCTTTAGCGCTTTTTTCCCAAGTGGCTATTCATTGTTATAAGCTGGAAGATTATTGATAGTCATCTCATCTGGTCTTGGTTTAAATTGTTTTTTGAGAAATACATGCTGAATTCTTCTGAGTGCTGTCAATTTTCCAAAATCTAGCAACTACTGGTGTCCACACACTCCTTTACCTATGATATTACTTACCCAGCAAATCTTGGCTGCTCATGCAATAAAACTCTGTGCTTATCATAGCTAGAGAACAAATAATAAGGGTTGAGCCACAATCTCCACCATATCCCATTCTCCCTGTACCTTTCTTTCCTCGTCTCTCAATTTATGATAACCATTGTTCCTTTCCAGGTAACAGGAGGAAAGGAAATGTAGCCAGACTTAGAGTGGGAACCATTAGATAAAAATTGGTAGGAGTAAAATAGATCAGGGGAGAGGTTCATATACCCATATTGAAGAGATAAGGGGAAGAAGGATGCTAGATGTCATATAAAGGAAACTGATTGAATACTCAACTAGGGAAACTAACACATTTTCTCTAAACAGTAAAGACCCAGACATACTGCAAGTTTTTGCAGTGCCCAATTTTGGGTGCAAGTCCAAAAGTATCTACTTTTGTCAATTCTACTCTGCTGGTTGACTTCCTTTCTTATCCTCCACACTTGTTGTTTCAAAGCTTTTCCTCTCTTCATCAGCCAGGCAGCAGAGTGGATAAAGCCCTGGACCTGGAGTCAGAAAGATTAGAATTAAAATCCAGTCTAAGACATTTACTAGCTCTGTGACCCGCCCCCCCTGCCCCCCAGCAGGTCACTTATTCTCTGTCTGCCTCAGTTTTTAACTTTAAAATGGGGATAACAACTGCACATAAATTGCAGGATTATTTTGAAAATCAAATGTAATAGTCAATCTCCAACGTTTATGTGTTTAACGACTTCATGCATAATCACGATTTTATTTGTAGATACATTTTCACTTTAATTTTGAGACCTGTACACATTTGTGACTATGCACAATACAGGGAAAAAAAGAGAGGTATGTTGTGTTCAGGTTTGTGGAACTGCTGGTATCCCACTAGGCACTTCACCATTCACTACCATTGTAAAGAGCTCCACATGCGTTCATTGCATATTTTCATTATTTGCCTTTAAAATTCAAGTTTTGTGTTGGAATTATGTCCCCCAAAGAGTAGTACAAGTCCTTTAGTCTATAAACCCAAGTGTGCAAAGTCAGTGATCCAGTTTATTAAGAAAATAAAGCTGTTAGGTATACTTTGTGTGGGAATGTCTGCAGCTGCTGTTGTCTGGGAGACCCTTAAAGAACTAGAATGGTGTAGGAAGCAGAAAATGTTGATCAATTATTTCAATCTAGTGCATCCTTTATGATCTCCAATGCCCTCCAACAGCTGTGAAGGGCAGATGTTGGAGGTTATGTTAAGACCTTGCCAATCTCAGCATCTTCCAGTTGCACTTACTAAAATCCCAGCAACCTCTCCTTTGGTTTTCAGAGGGCAGCCAAGGTGAAGTTTATAGCAGTATAGTATATAGTACAACACCCTCACACTGCCATCTGACAGAGTAAAAGGTAAGGTTTGGATTAAAAATGTTTTAGTTATAAGAATTGTATATGTTATTCAGTATTTAAGATATTATAGATTTCATGTATTATGAAAAGTAAATACTATCTGAAATGTTTTTTTTTTTAATCAAAGTTTCAACACAAAAGGTCATGGAATTCTAGAGAATTGCCATTGAGAAAAAAAATATTTTACCAATTTTACTTTGGGGGTAGCTAGGTTACTTAGTGGATAGAATTCTGAGCCTGGTGTCAGGAAGACCTGAGTTCAAAGTTAGTCTTAGACACTTGCTAACTCTTTGATCCTGGGCACTTAAACTCTGTTTGCCTCAATTTCCACATTTGTAAAATGATCTGGAGAAGGAAATGGCAAACTGGTAAAGTATCTTTGTCAAGGAAATCCCAAATGGGGTTGCAAAGAGTTGGACATGACTGAAATGACTGAACAACAACAATTTTATTTTGTGTACTGTATATTTTATGGGTTATTTCATGGTTGCTAGGTTAGGAAAAGTACATGTCATCAGAATTAATGTTTTGTTATAAAGAATCGTATGCATATGTATATGTATATAAAAGTATATTTTCAGTGACCTCTAGTAAAAGTTTTTGGTGGTCATGGGAACCTAACTCCCTATTTCCCAGAGGTTCAGTCTCTCTCTCTCTCTCTCTCTCTCTCTCTAATTTTCACACCATTTTCTAGGAACATTACCTCCACAAAAGTTGATGATCAACTGCATTTGTAAAATGTTTAGGACAGTTCCTGGAACATAATAGGCACTATATAAATGCTTATTTCCTTCCCACCTATGGGTCCCCAACTGCACATTTACCTTCCCCACCCCCACAAACAGCTTCCTATTCACTGAAAAGATTAAAGCATTTTGAAGGGAGCCCTCAATTTCCTTCCTCCAATCCTCAAAACTTCTCAGTAACATTATTTGATTTGCTTTCTTCCCCTCATTTGCAGAAGATAAATCTTTGCCCCTTTCCCTGTTCCCTGAATCCTATTCTTTCCATTTCTTTCATGATTTCTGGCACTCACCAACTTTCCCTTACCCTTCTTCAATCTCTTCCACTACAGTGGCTCTTTTTTTGTTTGCCTACATATATGTTCTATTCTTTTCACTTCTCAAAAAATTGGGAGGGGGAGTCACGTTGGTTCTTTTGATTCACCTTTCTCCTCCACTTCATTGTCAAACTTCTTTAAAAGTTTGTCTATACGTAGACAACCTGCTCACTATTCATACTTCTAAAAACCCGATGACTTGGTTTTAAACTTTCCTATTCTACTGAAAATCTTACACGATCACCTAATCACCAAATCTGATGATGTTTTCCCAGTCTTCATCCAAATGATCTTATCAAAGATTTTAATACTATTGATGATTTCCTTGATTCTGGATACTCTGTCTTGACTTTAGAAATGCCATACTTTCTTGGTTCTGTCTTTGTTGGACCCTAATCTTCTTTACAATCCCTTAAAGAGACTTTTATTTCTTTTAATTAATTAATTTTTAGTTTTCAACATTCACTCTCACAAGATTTTGAGTTCCAAATTTTCTCCCCAGCTCTCCCTTCCCCCAAGAGAGCATGCATTCTGGTTAGCCCTTCTCCCAATCTGCCTTTCCTTCCTTCGTCACTCCCCTTCTCTTATCCCCTTCCCTTCTATTTTATTGTGGGACAATTAGATTTCTATACCCCACTGTCTGTATATCTTACTTCCCAGTTGCAAATAAAAATGATTTTTAACATTTGTTTTTTAAAACTTTGAGTTCCATATTCTCTCCTTTCCTCCCTCCTCATCTATCCTCATTGAGAAGACAAGCAACTTGATGCAGGTTATACATGTGTAGTCATGCAGAACGCCTCCATAATAGTCATATTGTAAAAGACTAACTATATTTCCCTCCATCCTATCCTGGCCCCCTATATTCTATTCTCTCTTTTGACCCTGTCCCACCTCAAAAGTGTTTGCTTCTGATTATTCCTCCCCTCATTTACCAAACTCTTTTCTATCACTCTCTTTTCTTCTCTTCCCTCCACTACTTTCCCGTAGGGTAAGCTAGATTTCCATGCCCAATTGAGTGTTCATATTACTTCTTCCTTCAGTCAAATCTGATAGGAGTAAGGTTCATTTATTTCCTCTCACTTTCCCCCTCTTTCCCTCACTGTAAAAGCTTTTTCTTGCCTCTTTTATGAGATAATTTATTCTATTCTACCTCTCCATTTTGCATTCTCCTAGTACATTCCTCTCTCATCCCTTAATTTTATTTTTTAAAAACCATCCCTTCATATTCAACGTACCTTGTGCCCTCTGTCCATATACCCATGCATGCATGCACATGTGCACACACACACACACACACACACATTCCCTACAACTACCTTAATACTGAGAAAGGTCTCATGAGTTACAAATATGTTTTCATGTAGGAATGTAAACAGCTCAACATTAATAAGTCTCTTGTGATTTATTTTTCTTGTTTACCTTTTCATGCTTTTCTTGAATCTTGTATTTGAAAGTCAAGTTTTTTATTCAGCTCTGGTCTTTCGTCAAGAATGCTTTAAAATGCTCTATTTCACTGAAAGTCCATTTTTTCCCCTTGCAGTATTATACTCAGTTTTTCTGGGTACGTGATTCTTGGTTTTAAACCTAGCTCCTTTGACTTCCAGAATATCATATTCCAGGCCTTCCAATCCCTTAATGTAGAAGTTGCTAAATCTTGTGTTATCCTGATTGTGTTTCTGCAGTACTTGAATTGTTTCTTTCTGGCTGCTTGCCATATTTGACCTGGGAACTCTAGAATTTGGCTACAATATTCGTAAGAATTTTTCATTTGGGATCTTTTTCAGATGATCAGTGGATTCTTTCAATTTCTATTTTACCCTCTGGTTCTGGAATATCAGGGAAGTTTTCCTTGATAATATCTTGAAAAATGATGTCTAGGCTCTTTTTTTGATCATGGCTTTCATGTACTCTAATAATTTTTAAATTATCTCTCCTGGATCTATTTTCCAGATCAGTTGTTTTTCCAATAAGACGTTTCACATTCTCTTCTATTTTTTCATTCTTTTGGTTTTGTTTTATAATTTCTTGGTTTCTCATAGAGTCATTGGCTTCTATTTGCTACATTCTAATTTTTCATGAATTACTTTCTCCAGAGAACCTCCTTTTTCATTTGACCAATTCTGCTTTTTAAAGCATTCTTTTTCCCATTAGCTTTCTGGATGTCTTTTGCCATTTAAGTTCGTCTGTTTTTTAGGGTTTTGCTTCGGTATTTTTTTTTTTTGTCTTCTTTAGAAAGCTGTGGACTCATTTTTCATGATTTTCTTGCATTACTCTCATTACCCTACCCAATTTTTCCTCTGCTTCTCTTATTTGATTTTCAAAATCCATTTTGAGTTCTTCCATGATCTGAGACCAATTCATATTTTTCTTGGAGGCTTTGCATGTATGAGCTTTGACTTTGTTGTCTTCTTCACCCAGGACTGTGACCCAAATCTTAGCAAGGGGAAAGCAAGAGAATCCTGCCTCAGAGCCAGCAAAGAAATTCATGCACTCCCCCTCTGATCACCTGTTTGATCCAACCACAGTCCAGTTCCAGATGCAGTGGCCACCACCCTGGGGCTTGGGCTTCTGTCTCACCCAGGTCTGTATTGGCAAGTACAGAAGTAGTTCACACCTTGTTTCAGCTATTGAATTAATACCTTGTTTCAGTTCAAGTTTCTTTTGAGCTTTGTGTCAAATCTGTTAAGAAACAGAACATGCGAACCTCACAACTTATGAACCCTAGAACTCATGAACTCCTGCAACAGGAAGGGGAGGAGCTAACGATCATATATAAGGAGAAGGCAGGCTAGAGATAGTGGAACTAAAAAGAGAACTCTTGTGGTGGCAGAGTCAAGAAGGGGAAAACATGTAGTATCCCAGCATTCTGTTTGTCTGCTCTGTCTATGTTGATATCTATTTGTGGTATTTTGTACAGAAGCCCTGGGGCCCTTATTGGAAGCCCTGAAAGAAGATTTTCTGGTTGTATGTTTACAGAAGTCCTAGAGGAGGGTTTTGGAGGTACTGGGACTTTACTGATGATTTTTTCTGACCTCTTGGACCTTGTTTGTGGGTCTGTGTTGATTTCTATGTTGATTTGTGTTGAGTACACAGCCCTTGTTGGTGGGTCTGAGTTGATTTCACAGGCAGATAGTGAATTGATAAAGGTGCCAGCAAGGTGAATGGATATTATTGTGACTCTGTCAAGCTTTGTCTTCCCAGAAATAGGAACTGTGAAGGACTTGAGGTGGACTGGACACTGTGAAATTCAATATGGAATGGGAACTGGACAAACAACTGGACAAGGAGCTTAACAAGGAACTGAGAGCTGCCTGCCTTTGAGCCCAAGTGACAGTTGGAGCTGTGACCATGGAAGAGGAACCATGGAAGCTGAGAGCCAGCCTCAAGACAAGCTGAAAGAAGACTTCACACAGATACTGTGTACTGACTGAATAAATAGAGAGTTAATTATACCATGTAATCAGAACCTTGAAAGCTGTTCACAGCAGCAGTCCTCTGGAAAGCTGCTCGTGCATGGCTTTACAAGGTCCCACAGAGCTTTCCTCCTGACCTACTAATTTGTCTTTTGCATTTGTGGGTTGAGAAGTCTAGAAGCCACCAAGTTGCCAGTGATTCATTTCCTACTCTGGATGTTGCTGGGCCCAGTCTGTGCCAGCATGGCCCATGCTGGACCAAGCCCCTCTCCTAGTATGGTGCAACAGACCTTTCCTGTTGATTTTATAGGTTGTCTTGGGATAGAAATTTGTTTCCCTCTGTCATTTTGTGGGTTCAGTTGCTCTGGTGTCTAGTTGTTTAGAGTCATTTTTTATAGATATTTGGAAGGCTTGGGGGGAGAGTTCAAGAAGGTTCCTCCTTTCACTCTGCCATCTTGGCTCCACCCCTTCAAGAAACTATTTTTTAATTATCATTTTTCTTTCTTTTTCTCTACTTTCTTTCCCATGGTAATCTCATTGCTTCACCAATTACATCAAACTAGATGATCCCCAAATCTATTATCTCTATTGCTTTTTGAAGCAGTTAGATAGTACAGTGGAGGCTGGAGTTAAACTCCACTAGACTTTTGGGCCTGGAGTTAGGAAGACCTGAATTCACATTCAACCTCAGATACTTACTAGCTGTCTTATCCTAGACAAATCACTTAACCATTGTTTGACTTAGTTTCCTCAATTGCAAAATAAAAATAATAATAGTACCTAGCTTTCTGGGTTGCTGTGAAGATTAAATGAGGTAATGTTTGTAAAATTACAGTGCCTTGCACCTTAATAGATGAATAGTTGGTATTTAATAAATGGTTATTCCCTTCCCTCTTCCTCTCAGTTTGAATTTCAGATCCACGGTTCCAATTGCCCAACAGAACACACACTTGGTGTAGAAAGTATACTAGACTTCATCTGAAAGAGCTTGTGTTCAAACTGCTAAGTACTGCCTATGTGGACTCATTAGAAGTGTCAATTTATTTGCTTGACTCTCCCATCAGCATCACAATGTAAGCCTGTATGAAACCAATCTTATTATCTTTGTCCCTAAACTGACACTTCTTTTTTGAATTCACTTATCTAATGTCAAAGACACCACCATTTACCCAATTAACAACACTGCTTCAGGAACAGGGTTTTTGTTGCTGCTGCTGCTGTTGTTTTTGATATAATTATCTTTTGCTCCCATCCAATAATTCTCAGGAGCTTTTAAAGCAAACAGATTGTAGTGGTAAGCTGAGTGCCATTCAATAAACATATGAGTTTCCTAGTGAGAAAGAGCATGAAATATTAAATGAAAATATGCAAGTACATGGACTTTTGAGGAAAGCTGTGGTTCAGTACAAACATGTACATCTTTAAAGAATGACTCCTATAAATCAAGAACATAATTCTTTTCTTTTCTTTTAGTTTAGTTTACATCATTCATTTACACGAACTTTTGAGTTACAAATTTTCTCCCCATCTTTCCCCTACCCACCACCCCAAAACAGCCATCCCA
>CM053589.1:67498979-67514762 GCA_028646515.1 Pseudochirops corinnae | reverse complement strand
CTTGCAACATTCTTATTTCTCTTCCCAATTTTTCTTCTATTTCTCTCATTTGGTTTTCAAAATCCTTCTTCAGCTGATCTCTAGCTTTAAGGCAATCTTCATGTTTATTGGAAGCTTTTGGTGGGGGAGCTCTGGCTATGCTGTCCTCCTCCCTCTCTCTGCCTTGATCCTTCTTTTCCTCAAAGAGGTTGCTTTTCTTACTTTGCTTCTTATGCTTATTCTTATTCATGGTTGGTCAGTCTGTGATTTTTTTTTTAATCTCTGTGGAGCTCTGCTTCCAGAAGGGAAAGCTCTGTCCCAAATTGCTGAGGTTTTCCCAGCTGCTGGAGCTCTTAGGAGGCTGCTGGGTCCCTCCCCCACTCTGGCTCACTGAAAAAAAAAAACCACAGGACCAAAGCCCAAGACCGCGATCCCGATCCAGGCCGCTCAACGGGAGAGCACTTGGCCTCTGAACGATTGCTTGGTCCCCTTGAAGTCTGCAGGCCGAGAGCTCTGAAGCGGCAGGTGCAAGACCTCCAGTTCTGCAGCCTTGTTGCTCTAGAGGCGTTTTGGCCAGACGGCTTTTCTCTGTCGATTTCTCAAGCTCTACTGACCTAATTCTGGATACTGCCACAGCTGCTGCCAATCTGCTCACCTGAAGCTCCAGCCGGGGCTTGGCTCCTCTCATCCAGCTGCCTCTGCAGTGGGGCCGCAGTTTCTGGCTAGGCTGGTTTCGTTTTGCAGGACTGAGATGGTTTTTCGTAGCCAAGTTGACTTTAGTGGAAAGCATATTTGTGTGCGTTTTGGAGTTCTAGAATTAGTTTAGAGTCATATTTTATGGGTATTTTGGGGTGGCTATGTGAGAGCTGTGATATGTTGTTGCTCTTACGCCGCCATCTTGGCTCCCAAGAATATAGTTCTTAACAAATTTTCTAGAGTCACAGTCACACATTCCTTTGAAGAGTATGATCTCCTAATTGCCAAATCCAATGACCTTTTCTCGATCCTCATTGTCTTTGACTTTATTGATCATTTCTCCTTGATAGTCTCTTCTCTCTAGGTTTTTGGGACATCATTTCCTTCTAGTTTTCCTCCTCTCTATCTGACTGCTTCTTCTGTCTCCTTTGCTGAATCCTCCTCCAGATCATACTCTCTAACCATAGGTTATGTCTTGGGCCCTCTTCTCTTCTCCATCTTTACTTGATGATCTTATGTGTTCCTGTGAATTTAATTACCATCTTTTCCCTGATAATTTATTTTAAATCTATCATTCCTGTTCCAATCTCTCTGCTGACTTCCAATCTTGCATCTCCAACTGCCTTCAAACATCTTGAACTGTCCAGTAGACATCTTAAATTTAATATGTTCAAAACAGAACTCATTATCTTTCCCACTAAATGTCCCCTCCACTCCTACCTCCCCTGTTACTATAGATGGTGGAATCATTTTCATGGTCCCTCAGGCTTACAACTTAGGAATCATCCTGGATTCCTCACTATCTCTCATCCTACTCATCTCACCGCCCCCCCACAAACTGCTACCCATATCTGTTGATTTTACCTTTGCAACATTTTTTAATACAATTCCCCTCTCCTCTGACACTGCCAACATTCTAATGCAGGGCCTCATTACCTCACATCTGGATTATTGCAATTGCCTGCAGGAGGGGCTGCCTTCCTCAAGTCTCTCCCCCTCTAATCCACTCTCTATTCAGCCACTTAAGTGATTTTCCTAAAGTGTAGGTCTGATCATGTTACACCCCACTTAATAAACTCCAGTGGCCTCTAGGAGCAAAAACAAAATGCTCTGTTTGGCATTCAAAGCCCTTCATAACTGAGCTCCCTCAAACCTTTTCAATCTTCTTATACATTATTCCCCAATGTATACTTTTCTATCCAGTGATATTGGCCTCCTGACTGTTCCACAACCAAGACACTCCTTCTCTCAGCTCTGGATATTTTCTCTGACTGTGCCGCATGCCTGAAATTCTCTTTCTCTTTCACATCAATGACCAACCTCCCTGACTTCCTTTAAGTCTCAACTAAAATCTCATCTTCTTGAGGAAATTTTATTTAGCTCCCCTTAATTTTAATGTTTTCCCTCTTTTAATTACTCTCTATTTTTATCGTGTATACAGCTTACTTTGTATATATTTGTTAACATGTTGCCCCCTACATTTGATTATAAACTCCTTTACATCAGGGACTGCATTTTGACTCTTTTTGTATTCCTAGGGCTTAGCACAGTGCATGGCACAAAATTGTTGTTTGTCCTTCATTTTCAAAAAGAACCAATGAAATTATGGGGCTGATGTCATGACTTGCAGCTGAATGGGATTTAAGTAAGGCAGAGTTGCACAAAGTTGTCAGCCTTCCTCTCTCTTTTAGAGTAATCAAAGTCCAGTGGCAGGACAAAAGTCAAGATTGCTAGTGATGGCTCAGGAAGCAGTGGATGATCTTGGCATCTTCAATGTCTCACCAAGCTCTAAGAGCTCCAACAGTGCTTGCTTCAGTCACCTTATGGCCATTGGAACAAGTTGTTCTCATCTACCCATTTTGCTGGAGGAAGTCTTCATCTGCTTGAAGCACCCTCAACCTGGTTTCCTCATCTACCAAGGCAGTTTACTGGGGGGTGTAGTTACTGCATATGCTACAGCTTCTTAGAGCAACAGGTAAGATTTGGGTGACCCATTAGATACCAAAGGAGGATGAACTGCCCTGAAAAGGGCTTGGCAGGCCCTCACACCAGAAATGCTAGTTCTCCCTAAACACCATACACCATAGCATGTAGTGGGCACTTAATAAATGTTTTTTTGAATTGAATTTAAAATTGGATTATGTCAGTATTTTCTTAGGTTCCATTGGACTCTTCCACTGCAAGAGTCAGTGAAGGAGCAAAAGACAGAATAATAAAAACACAAGAGAAACAAAGACCGCTACTGCTTACTCCCTCTTTACCTGCCAGAGAAGCAGAATATGGCCAATAGAGGAGAGAAAATGGAATTGCAGGGGAGAGACTCATAGAGCCTGTTGTTATACTCTTGAGAAAAAAGAAATGAGCTGCTTCTTCCAATGTTGTCAACAGAAAGGAGAGATGAGAGATAAGCCAAAGGGACAAAGATAAATCCTTTATCTCGAGGTCCTTCCCACTGTTGTGGACTGGTTTCCTCTTACTAGGAGCTCTTTAGCTTACTCTTCAGCCTTTTCTGAGCTTTTGAGGGGAAATCACACTTCATGTATGCCAAATTCTATGCCAGATTTAGTGAATATGCCATCCTACTCTTCCAAGGCATATTAATCCCAGAGTATAATGCAAGAGCTATTTTGGAACAGACTCTGGGAAGGCTGTATTTGAAGGTGACTGGAATTCATTCACAGTTCTGGAAGGAAAACATGGTAGGAGGAGGAGAAGAAAACAGTTCCAGGTTGATTGCATGTCCTCCATCTTGGAAACTTGTGGAGGCATGCTGGTGCCTAGATTTGCCCCAGCTCTTTCACTGAAAGAAATCATGAGGAATAGAGCTTCACCTCAGCAGTGCATCCAGTGGGTGGTGGTATAGACCAATGAGGTTCTAAGGTATTGAGTTGCTCTAGTTGGTGATACATCCCCCTGAGAGACATTTCCTCCTTTCCCAATTGCTAGCTTCAAACATCCTCTACGTGAACTGCCTTGCCTGCAGAATCTCAGCAGGTAAGTTTCTTCTTTCAAGATAGAAACTTAGTACTGGCTGTGGTATCTCCAATGGACTATACTATCCAGCACTTTGTGCTCCCCTTTCCCTTTCATTTTGGTTTCTTCCTTTTGCTATCAGATATCCCTCTGCTAGAAAAAAAGAAGAAAAAATTAGCCCACTAACCTTTATTTGAGCTGGTATTTGGAAATAATAGAGTTTGAACATTTATACAAGTCTAGAATAAAAATCTGTAGACTCATCTAAAATCTACTGTGAGGCTGGAAAATAGAGGTGAATAAGGAAGAAATCTGGCCTAGGGTGTTTCCAACTAGTAATGTGCCTCAGCTACATAGCATTTACCCAGCCCAAAGTGATAAACAGTTAAGAAAAATGAGTATAGAGACATTTTAGTTGATAACTTCACCCTCAGACAATGTCTATGTGTACAGTTACATTTTATCAATCTTTAAAGCCAGGAATAAAATGGGGACAGATGCTGTGGCAGGCTTTCTTGGGTTTCTCTTCCCCTGGCACCCAAGCCTGTGCTACAAATGTGTACTGATGTTGTTTCTCCTTTTTAGGGATAGTTCAACTTTGAACATTTGTCCATTCACAGGATCCACTGCTGCTCCGTTTTCTAAGACCTATTTTTCTGGATCTCATTTTTTGATCTTCTCTGATTCCCAATGGCTAGCAGGAAGGGAGACCTTACAAGACTAAGTGGGTAGGGGGCTTTCATTGGAATCAGGAAGACCTAGCTTCAAGTTCTGTGTGCCTGTGTGATCATCATCACTTAAAATTCTGTGTTTCATATAAAGTTCTAAGAACTGTAAGTTAGAGGTGAGTTGGCAAATGGCATTGGGGGGTCTTTTCATATCAGGGAGTTTCACAAAGTGATTAAATCACTGGTCTGGATCCCCCTCCTTTAAAATGAGGCTGTTGTTGCTGTTGTTGGTAGCTAGATGGCACAGTGGATAGAAAGCCATACTGAGGTCAAGAAGACACCTTCTCCTGAGTTCAAATCTTGTCTCAGACATTTACTAGCTGTGTGATCCTGAACAATTCACTTAACCCCATTTGCATTAGTTCCTCATCTGTAAAATGAGCTGGAGAAAGAAATTACAAACCACTGTAGTATCTTAGCCACTCAAGAAAACCCCAAATGGAGTCATGGAGAGTTGTATATCAGTGAAACGATGAACAACCACACCCCACTCTTTTAAAATGGGGTATCGATCAATAATTATAACATTACCAAAAATACAAAATATATATTGTATATAAATAGACCTCTGGAATGATCTTTAATTCTTTCACCTGTCTCTTACCCCCTCACCCCACA
This sequence comes from Pseudochirops corinnae, assembly GCA_028646515.1. Taxonomy (NCBI): domain Eukaryota; kingdom Metazoa; phylum Chordata; class Mammalia; order Diprotodontia; family Pseudocheiridae; genus Pseudochirops; species Pseudochirops corinnae. The sequence goes on along the minus strand of CM053589.1, from coordinate 67,509,768 downwards.
TTTGCAACATCTATCATGGAACTGAGAGTTCTTAGTGGCCCATCCATTTACAGGTGAGGTAACTGAGGTTAATTGAGATGAAATGACTTGGCCAATCACAAGAGTTGGTAAGTGGCAAAAGGAGGATTTGAATCAAGGTCTCTACATCAAACTTTCTTTCAAGAATATCACATTTGGGCAGCTAGGTGGCACAGTTAATAGAGCATTGGCTCTGAAGTTAGGAGGATCTGAGTTCAAATCTGGCTTGAGAAACTTGACACCTAACTAGCTATGTGACCTTGGGCAAGTCACTTAACCCCAATTGCATTGCCTTCCCCCGTCCAGACAAAAAAGAATATCACATTATCTGCCTTATACTTAAACCTTCCCTTCTATTCCCACTGCAATTATCCTAATATAAGCCATGCAAATATCCTCCTGGTTTTCTCACATTCACCATCATCTATTTGCAATGGGGATAACTAGGTGGCACAGTAAATCCAGTAGCAGACATGGAATCAGGAAGACCTGAGTTTGAGTCTGGCAACAGACACTTTATAGTTCCATGATTCTAGGCAAGTCTCTTGACCTCTGTTTGCCTCAGTTTCCTTATCTGTAAAATAGGGATAATAAAAACACCTACCTCCCAATATTGTTGTGAGAATAAAATGAGATACTAACTGTAAACTTAATTGGCACATAAGCACTATATAAATGTTAGTCATTATTATTATAATCCATTCTTTATGTATTGATCTGATCATGTCATTCTTTTGCTAAAAATTTTTTTAGTGATTTCCCATTTCCTTTTGAGTAAACATCAAACTCCTTTGCCTGGCACCTGGCACCACTTTAACTCTTATACTATATTCCATTCTCTAGCAAAACTGCACTAAATTCTATTCCCTAAACTTGTCTTTCAAAGTCAAATTCAAATGCTACCTCCTCCATGAAACTGTTTTTAATTCCTCCAGCAACCTTTCTGCTCATGAACATCTCTATCATTTCTCTGTAATACAATGGGAGTTGTACTAGACTCTTGTCTGAAATCCCTTCCACCTTTGAGTTTATGATCCTATGAAGTGATGTGCTCAAGGTCATTCAGGTAGTATGTGAAAGAATAAAACAATTTAATCCCAAATCCTCTGAAGCTGTAACCAGTGTTGTTTCCACTGCTCTTGAATGATGCAAGGGTACTTAGGACTCATTCACTATACCCTGTTCCATCTTGCTTACAAACACAGGATCTGAGGCTCAGAAAGAATGTTCTGAAAATGGTAGGTAGAGATCTTTAGAGCAATGGCAACATTGAGCATGAGCAGCTGTGGTTGAAGAAAAAAAAATGAGGAAGAAAGAGGATCCAGAGAATGTTAAAGTCCAAAGCTGCCAGCTTCCCAGTCTGGACAAATACTGGCCCTACTTACTGATATCTATAGCTTGTTGCTGCTTTCAGCATTGTCTCTTACACTCTTTGTGGGCCTGAAACCTTAGTTTGGAAAGAGCCATTCCATTCCTTAGAGCAGTGGTTCTCAACCTTCCTAATGCCGTGACCCTTTAATACAGTTCCTCATGTGGTGACCCCCACCCATAAAATTATTTACTTTGCTACTTCATAACTGTAATTTTGCCACTGTTATGAATCATAATGTAAATATCTGATATGCAGGATGTATTTTCATTGTTCAAATTGAACATAACCCATAGGTTGAGAACTGCTGCCTTAGAGTCACATGCCAGACTGTCTTGTCAAGGTCTGTCAGCTGTTCTTCTTTCCCAAACACTTCTAGTTATGGGGCATCACTAGAGGCCATGTTTCTGTGAATTCTAAAGTGTTTCCTCTGCTTATGATTAGCCTGCTCAGATCCCTAAACAAAAGCTGTCTGACTCTCCTGTCTGCTATCAGCTAGCCCTCCATAAGGGGCACAATTACCCTCTAGTTTCCCTCATTGTTTGCTATCTGCAAAATTCTAGTCACTTAAGAATACCTCCTTCCTGCATCACCCCATTCCAAACCATTTACTGAGTTTATACCACAAAACAGCTAAAAGTTTAAGATCTAGGGAAGAACAAGTACATGTAAAACGTTGTCCTCTTTTCATAAATAGACATAGACCACATACACACATAAATTATGGGCTGGGTGTACCAGGGGCCAAACTTTAGCATTGGTTTTTCCCCTTCCTCTTAGGTTCTCTTGTTATGTGCATGCTTATGATTCAAACAATTTCATTTATTAACTCATCTCTAAATCCTACAGCCTGGAAATGTGGTTTCTATTCATGGTATCTTTATTTTTTTAAAAAAAAGTTTCTCTTCAAATAACAACTTATATATCCTATAGAATTTTTTGAGAACTTTCACCTGTTTTAGATTGTTAGATTGAGGACCTGTGTATATGTGTGTGTGTGTGTGTGTGTGTGTATGCATGTATATGTGAATATGTGTGTAAGAGAGAAAGAGAGAGAGAGAGAGAGAGAGAGAGAGAGAGAGAGAGAGAGAGAGAGAGAGAGAGGATGTGTTAAAATGAATGAGGCTAGCAAAGAAAGGGGGAAAAGAAGAACTGAAAATCAAGCTTGGCCAAGGGGTAGCTTGACTTGGTTCCTGCATTTGTTCTGAAAATTACTATGATTTAGAACCACATAGATAAAAATTAAACACATAGAGCTCTTTGTTAGTTGTATTTGAAATACACTTTTATGTCAGAGGTTTCTTTCTATTAGAAAACAAAAAATCTACTTTAAGAAACTCTCATTTTTCTGTATAATTTGTCCCCAATCAAGTGACACCTAATATATATGGGTCAATGTTTGTAACTGCCCCCAAGGGTGGCCATCAGTTCATCTTACAAGCACTTGGCTTTACAAAGCATCAAATGCAGAATGCAGTTTATTTACACAACAAAGAACATAGAAAATACGCATACATGAATGGACAAAGAAGCAAAAGTGCCCCTTTGATCTTTCAAAAAGAGCTTCTTTAGGGGTGGCTAGGTGGCACAGTAAATAAAACATCGACCCTAGAATCAGGAGGACCTGAATTCAAATCCAGCCTCAGACACTTATCACTTACTAGCTGTGTGACCTTGGGTAAATCACTTAACCCCAATTGCCCTACCTTCCCCCCCCCCACAAAAAAGAGCCTCTTTGATCCTCCTACATAATGAAGATGGGAAACCTTTGAAGTATAGACTTTCACCCACCTTGTGACTCAAAATACTGCTCTCAACAGGGCCTTAGTAAGGGACAAGATCAGAGGTTCACTACTGATAGTACATCTCTTATTGTTCCTTGCTATATATCTATCTTCTGGTCATTTACTCCTGCTTAGATCTACTTTTACAGATGTAATAACTACATCTCCTTAGGAGATGTTACCAGTTTTCCAGGTGCTAAAGCAGGGAGGAGCAGATAGTATCATATAACCCTTATAGTCAGCTTTTCATTTCTGACCAGCTGCACTGCTTGATTTTTACTCCACCAAAATCATATTCACCCTCTCACCTCTTCCCTTCCTCTTCCAAAATAGTTCATTACCAGGAAGCTCATAGTCAGATCACTTCTGAGTTTTCTCATACCTTATCAGTACTTTTGGTTCCCTCTGTTTCTCTGATTGGAGAGCTAGAGCGTAGAGCATAAAATTTCTTCCAAAGCCTTTCTTTAATGAGGACCTAGAATTTCAGCCAATTCAGCATTTCCTACCAGTAATTCTGCTTGGTTTTAACTTCATCATCATCATGCCCCTCTGCCAGGTACCTTCCTTCCTTATACCCTGCTTTTAAGCTTCCTTTTGTCAGTTTTCTCCCCCATTGGGTTCTAAGTTCTTTGAAGACAGTGACTGTATTTTACTTATTTGCATCCTCAGCATTTAATGAAGTGCTTGGCACATAGTAGGTGCCTGTTATATGGTACTGTATTATACACAGGCTCAGAAGGGCTCCACATTTTTTGCTCCTTTTTGTACATCACAATCAGGTTCTAAAGATGCATACTATAAATAAAGGGTTTCTTTGATTTGTCTGGAAATTTGACTATAAACTATTCCAAACAAAGATTCTCATTTCCCACTCTAGTTGACTTAAGATTAATTATTTCCATTTCTTACCTTTTATAACCAGGGAAGTTTACTTTGTATTAAATTCATACCTCTCAGTTTTTTGGAATTCCTTGTTCCCTTTCCATTAATCATTTCATTTGCCATATTCCCAACAGTAGACTAGACCATGCTAATTACATTAAGGCTTCTCTGAGCCTTGGGAAGATCCTGGCCAAAAAAAGTAAGTAAAGAAATGATAAAGCTTCTCTTCTAAGATACCTGACATATATAAGCAGAGTGATGGGGGCAGACAACCCTGCTGTAATGGTAAAGATTCATGTCCATTCCCCCATTCTCTCTCTAGTAAAACAAAAACAAAAACCTGCAGTCCCTATAAATTATACAGTATACAAAGGCAGAATTTACACAGGTTACTTGAGCCCACATATTTTACAGCATTCATGATTTTTATACAGTTACTTACAGCAGCCCTTATTTACCCCCAAATTTGTTCAGCATTATTCTATGAATGCTTTGTGGGTAGTAAACACCTGCAGACTACATGGATGACATCCTAGATCATCCTTTGCACGACCTCACATATCAGCTTGATAAATTACCAGTTAGTCTGCTAAGCTCTATTGTGACAATAGGTTACTTTGGAACACCTTAGTCATCCAAGTTAATATGGGGAATATCCTGTTGATTTGCAGCCCCAGTTCTGGACAGACAAATGATTTTCCAGTGACATCTACAGACTTGATTTTCTCTTCCTCTTCAGGATTGTCTCCACACAAGCCATTCTCTAATGTTAGCTATTTAGCTGCAACTGGTAGAAGTGGCTAAATTCCTAGATTCTCTCTCATACTTTTGTCCTCCTCTTTGCTCCACAGTATTAGTAAGTCTCCTAATGGCTGTTGTGATACCTTGCTTTGTAAGTCCCTGGCCATTCTTTGCAGCTATTTGGCACTCCAGTACACCATCTAGGCCTTCAACTAGTAGACATTCTACCATTCTCCAATATCTTGTGGTACATTAAGATTTCATAACAGAGTTATTTCTCCTACATAGAGTTCCTGACATTAACCATGGGCCTTATGATGCTGTTTTTCTTTTGTTCTCCTAGGCTGAATTCACAGCTAATTGGTAAGCACATTTTAATTGATTTTTTTAGAAATGAAATGAAATAGTGGTTGTGAGTTTAAAGTTCTCCTCCATCCTTGGAGACTCCAAGGCATGAGTCACTAGGCAGATGTAGATATTGCCCAAACATCGACATGTATTGAATTTGATGTGTGTCATCAATTCAGGTGGTATAAAGATGCCATAAAAATGCCATATAGTGACCTCTCTAAACCTTATATTTAAACTTCAGTGTTTCTAGTATATTCATCAGACTTCTATTAAAGTGCTTTGCCTATGTACCTCCTTGAGGTTAGGATCATTTCCAAAACTAATATCCCTGATCCCTCTTGCTAAATCAAGCCTCCTTGGTCCTTGAGAAAAAAGGACAATTAACAATAGTAGAAAAGACAGAAGGCTTGATTTGAGCCTCCTCAATGAAGTCTGTTTCATCTTTTGGTGTTCAGGGTCCACAGGGTCAATTTTTAGATTTCTGAGAAAACTTTCCGTTCATGTGTCTCTCGGAGACCCTTTGAAGAGGGGTAGCAAAGATGGGAAACTTTTGAAGTGGAGACTTGTACCAACCTTGTGACTCAAAACACTACTCTTTTTTTTTTGAAAAATTATATTTTATTTTTCCAATTACACATGGAAAACCATTTTAACATTCTTTTTTTAAAAACTGAATTCCATTTTCCCCCTCTCTCCATCCCTACCTCCCTTCTTAAGAAGATAAGAAATTTGGTAGATAGTAAACATAAGACATCATCTTTTTTCCCATATCAGTCATGTTGTGAAAGAAGGAATAGATCAAAAGAAAAAAAATCATGAAAAAAATAAAGTGAGAAGTGCATGCTTTGATTCATATTTAGACTCCCTTAGTTTTTTCTCTGTATGTGATAGCATTTTTTATTGTGAGTCCTTTGGAACTGTCTCGGATCATTGTATTGGCAGGCAGAGCTAAGCTGTTCATAGCTGATTATCCTATAATGTTGCTATTACTGAGTATAATTATCTTCAGATTCTACTTTACCTTGTATCATGTTATGTAAGTCTTTCCAGGCTTTTCTGAAATTCCCCTCCTCATAATTTCTTGTAGAATAAAAGCATTCCATTACCTTCATATACCACAACTTGGTCATTCATTCTCCAATTGATGAACATCCTCTTAATTTTCAATTCTTTGCTACCACAAAAAGAGTTGCTATAAATATTTTTGTATAAGTAGGTCCCTTTCTCCCACTTTTAAAAATCTCTTTGTGATACAGACCTAGTCATAGTATTGTGAGTATTCACAGTTTGATTGCCTTTTGGATATAGTTCCAAATTGCCCTCCAGAATGGTTGGAATAGTTCACAACTCCACCAATAGTATATTAGGCTCCCAATTTTCCCACACTCCCTCAAACATTTATCATTTACCTTTTCTGTCATATTAGCCAATCTGATATGTGTGCAGTGCTACCTCAGAGTTGTTTTAATTTGCATTTCTCTCATCAATAATGATTTAGAGAATTTTCTTATGACTATAAATAGCTTTGAATTCTTCATCTGAAAACTGCCTGTTTATATCCTTTGACCATTTATCAATTGGGGAATGACTTGTATTCTTATAAATTCCACTCAGTTCTCTATATATTTGAGAAATGAAGCCTTTATCAGAGACACTTGCTGTAAAAATTGCTTCACAAGTTTCTGCTTTCCTTCTAATCTTGGTTGAATTGGTTTTGTTTATGCAAAAACTTTTAATAAAATCAAAATTATCTATTTTACATCTTGTAATGCTCTCTATCTTTTATTTGGTCATAAATTCTTCCCTTCTCCATAGATCTGACAGGTAAACTATTCCTTGCTCTCCTAATTTGCTTATGGTACCATCCTTTATGTCTAAATCATGTACTCATTTCGGCCTTATTTTTTTTTTACTAAGTACAAAATGTTGGTCTATACTGGTTTCTGTCATACTGTTTTACAGCTTTCCCAGCAGTTTTTATCCAATGGTGAGTCAAAATACTGCTCTCAATGGGTCCTCTGTAAAGGACAAGATCAGAGGTTTACCCTGATGCTATATCTCCTATTGTTCATTGTAGTATATCTACTTTCTGGTCATTTGCCCCTGCTTAGATCTACTACAGATGAAATCACTACATTTCTCCAGGAGATTGTACTTTCTCTTTCTCTTTATTCTATGGATGCAACTCTGAATAGATGAGAGGACTGTTTCTATTACTTAGGCAGTCACAGTAACCATTATAATATATAGTCAATAAACATTTATTAAGTACCTATGTTCTAGGCACTGTGCTAATCACTGAGGATACAAATTAGAAAAATTTGTAGAGCTTTTACAATTTAGTGGAGAAAGACAATATACAAAAGGAACCTGCAAAGAGAGGGCCACCAGAGGGCACTTGGTGTGGTGTCATGATGGTGGAGTCACATGGTGTTCATGTAGTCCAAACTAAGCAGGACTAATGAATGATAGGAAATGAAGAGTTAGGTGGAAAATTCCAAGTCCTCTATAAAAGGAGGCTTCAGGATGAATATATTGCTCTGCCCCCTAGTCTCCTAATCAGAGGGGAGGGGTAACTAAGGGGTCTAAGGAGGTGTTGAGTATCAAAACTGAATCAATTTCCATGATGATGAGTTTTTTGGATGATAATTTTATCCTGGGGGAGGCATAATCTTTGTGCAATTGAAACCAAGCAGAGCAACTGATGGGAAATGATCATCTATTTTCCCTTAGCATTTGCATCAGATGATGTGGTTCATGAACTTTACAACCATATACCTTTGAATGCTGCTTTTTTTTTTTAGTAGTTTTTCCAGCCTTCACACAAAATCTGATAACTTCTCTACATCTGCATGAGAGGTAATTGGGAATTTAACATAAATGCCCTCCATTCTGTCAATGCCACCAAATTGACTGAGTCCAGTCATATATGAGTCCCATAACCAAGGGTCATTACATCTTCAAGAGGCATAGAACATCAAAGGAAGGTTTCCTGATGATTTTCAGTAAATACCTCTTTTCTTTTGTCTCCTACATCAGACTCTGGCCATTGCCTTAGTAGCTCTGATATACTAATTCTAATCATAGCTTCCCTTCCAGGCAAATTGATACTTCTTTCTGATAAAAACTACAATTATCTATAGAAGGACTCCATCAATTGGATGGCTTGCTTCAGAGCCCACCCCATGTCCTAAGCCCTGGTTTCTACAGGCACTAGGTCACAGATCTCTTCTACCTTCTGCCAAGAGAAGACTGTTCTAAGCCATTCTATTGCACTTAGATAGTTTATCACTTCTACTGTAGGAAGGATTTCATCTTGCTTAACAGTTACTTGATAAACTAGATGTTTTAGTAACCAGTTTCCAAGTCCTTGCTTTTGAAGTATCTTCTTAGGGACCTGGATAAACTCTATAGTTTCAAGCAGCTCCAGTTTGTACAAAGCAGAGACCGTTTTGTTCTCTCTCTTGAATATCTCCCTCAGTACTTTATAGGCTGCATCAAAGAGTCTGAAAAAGCATACAAGTTTCTTATATAATTATTCGCACCCAAAGGCACCTTCAAAATGAATAGTACATATCTATGCTTCAAAAAATAGTGGTCACTTCTACTAATACTGGTCACTCAACTCCAAAAACAACATGCAATTCTATGATCCCTCTTAGATTCCGACTACCCTTGGTTCTTGCCCAGATGGCAACTTTGCCATTTCTTAGTAAAGAAATCCTATGCTAAAAAAAACCAAAAACCAAAACAAACAAAAAAACCCACAAACCTTTCTTGCATCAGAGGTTCCCATTTAGTCAGTACCTAGAATCATCAGTTTTTGGAACTCTGTCTACCCAAAGACTGGCTATCAGCTTCCCCTTATGAGTGTAGCCCCACCTTAAAGATTCCAGGGAATAATGAGATAACACTGCCCCAAAGCTATCTCATTAATCTCTGGAAGCATTAAGGAAGGGCTACACAAGTATTTAGCCTTACAAAAATTAAATATAAGGCCAATGAGGGCCCAGTCTTTAGGTCATGTGAAATTTTGCATGCTGAATTTTAATTCAACATGAACTTAGCAGAGGCTTCTATCTATGAAAAAGGGGCTGGTGCTATGTGGTGATAAGAAGTTTTGTGGTTGGATTCAGAGCCAGGAATCATGATGGAGTCAGAATTGGTACACAAAATGTCTGATGCATCCCTTCTTTAAGCCTCTCTGTGCTGTTTTTTTTTTTTTTCTTGTTAACTTTTGAATGCTGAGGAAGAATGGTAAGTTTCTGGGTGGGAGAAGGAGCAGGAACAAAGCCTATTGCCTTATTTTTTTATCCAGCTGCCATGGATTCCTGAATGCCTGGTGACTGTTTCAATTGTTTCTTCTTTTCTGATCTTAGGTGATTATCTGGAGACTGAAGGAACCAGATTATTAGCATTAAAAATTCAGAAGAGGCATCAGAAGATCCCACAATAGGAGTCCCAGAGCAATTTATCAGCTTGATTCAACCTAATAGTGAATTCATCCAAGACACCATGACCTTCCAGATGCTAGACCAGTTGAACAAAGTCCACGTCTAGAAATGAACTTGGTAAGGACTATAAAAAAGTGAGCAAAGGGATTTTTAGGGCCAGTAAGTTACCTTTAGACCACATGTATTTTCTCCACAGATGTTTTTGTTTCAAGTTTGAGACCATTCTCTTCAGAGACTCTCTCTCCAGGTTGGGGCAGGGAAATGTTTTATATCAACCATTTTAAGTTTGAGTGCACTCTTCATAGGGGAGAATGTTAGCCAAGTTTGGGGAGTGTTTTATATTTCTGCATTTGTTATACTTTCTCAGTAAATATACCTTTTAAAAATTAATTGATACCAACTGGTTAATTGATGTTAAGGGGACCACAATGGATGAGGGCTAGTGACATTGGTTTTAGAATATGCCAGTTTCCCGTGGTTACAAAGTGATAGAATTCTGAGTAATCAACTACTTTCTGGGGATACCAGAAGACCCTATAAGTGGAAGCTGAGGAAATACGAGGAGGCAACTATATGTTGATTGAATAGATTTTATTTAGACAGAAAAGAATAGAGAAAGCATTCATGCTTGAATACAAAGAGAGTCAATAGAGTCTCTCTCCTCTTATCACCCTATTAGATATCTGTACCATTCCTGTGATTCACTGTGTGAATGGGTGGAGGGAAGAAGGTTCAGTAATAGGGCAACATCAGGGATTTACCACTGAAACTCAGTCTCTTCTCGTTTACCATTGAGGCTACACCTCCTGATTCCTCATTAATGCTTACCTTTCCTTCTACAAATGTGTTTGATTCTTCTCTCTGGCCATGCTACTAGTTCTTAAGCAGCTGGATGGTAAGAAACTGACATGTTAGAGTTCCTTTATCCACTAGGTCCCAAATAGCTGAATTCCCAATTCATTTCCATTTCTTCTATCAAAAAATACTAATTGCTAAATTGGACAGTGTAGACTTAGTTTTATTTTATTTTATTTTATTTTATTTTTTATTTTTTTATTTTTATTTATTTACTCATTTACTTTTAATTTACAAGATTCAGTTCCACAATCACTTGAGTTTCAGATTTTCTCCCCTCCCTTCCCCCCTCCCCCATGGTGGCGTGCAATCATGTATAGGATCTGCAAATACTT
>CM053589.1:67460917-67498479 GCA_028646515.1 Pseudochirops corinnae | reverse complement strand
GACAATATCTTGATTTCTCATAAAGTCATTTGCTTCTGTTTCCTCCACTCTAATTCTGAAGGAATTATTATTCTCTTCAGAAAGCTTTTGAGATTCTTTCTCCATCTGGCAAAGTCGACTTTTTAAGGCATTATTCTCCTCATTGGCTTTTTGGGCCTCTTTTGCCATTTGAGTTAGTCTATTTTTTAAGGTGTTATTTTCTTCAGTCAGGTTGTCGACTCTCTTTTCATGATTTTCTTGCATCATTCTCATTTCTCTTCCCAATTTTTCCTCCACTTCTCTCATTTGGTTTTCAAAATCCTTCTTAAGCTGATCTATGGCTTTTAGGCAGTCTTCATGTTTCTTGGAAGCTTTTGATGTGGGAGTTCTGTGTTGTCTGCGTTGTCTTCCTCCCATTCCATGCTTTAATCCTTCTTGTCCCCAAAGAAGGAATCTGGAGTTTATTTGCTGTTCTTACTTTGCTTCCTTTGCCTGCTCATATTGGCCAGTCAATGATTATTTAGATCTGTGACACTCTGCTTCCAGAAGGGAAAGTTCTGTCCCAAACTGCTGGGGTTTTCCCAGCTGCAGGAGCTATTAGGGGGCTGTTGTTTTTTTTGCAGCCCCCACCAGCTTTGGCTCACTGAAAACACACCCCAGGACCACCACCCAAGACCATGATCTGGATCCAACCCACTCAATGCAAGAGCACTTGGCCTCAGAACTATCGCTTGGTCCCCCTGCAGTCTGCAAGCCGGGAGCTCTGAAGCAGCCACATGGAGGCAGTTGCAGGGCCACCACTTCTGCCACTTCCTTGCCCTAAAGGCAGTTTGGCCAGACCCGCTTTTCTCCCCCAAGTTTAGCTGAGTTCCACTTACCTTTCACTTAGTCCTTGTTTTGTATGGCTTGATAATTCTGGAAACTGCCACAGTTGACTCTTATCCACTCTCCTGAAGGCTTCTACTGCAGCTCATCCTGGCCACCCCCAGGGCCACACCACTGTTTCAGGCTGGCCTGGTTTTAGCTCCCAGAGCTGTGATGACCCCTTCCTGCCGAGCTGGCTTCAGCGGGATGTGTATTTGTGTGAGTTTGGAGCCCTAAAATTTGTTTAGAGTCATATTTTATGGGTATTTGAGCTGGCTATGTGGAAGATGCAGTACGTTGCTGCTCCTACGCTGCCATCTTGGCTCCACCCCCATCCACTTAAGTTTCTTTACTTGCATTTTAGAGTAGAAAGAAGAGGGAAACAGGGAATTTATTTTGAAAATATGCCCATATCTAAAGCCTTTTGTCTTCTGAAAGTTTTATAGAGAGTTCTTTTGGGGTGCTACTTGAATCTTTTTGTAGTAACAGCATTTCCTGGCTCTACGATTCTCTCTCTTGGACTTCTTGTACATGTTTAACAAATAGCAATTTATAAAAAGACTATCTAGTTTTCAAAATTCTAGTAATAGCTAAGCTCTTCCTGCCAACTTTAGTAACAGGAAAAAAAAATGATTACACACAACCAGAAAATCTGCAGCCTCTCAACCCATGGAATCAGACCAGATTCACCTTCTGTCCACTGCATGAATTCAGGACACAGAATACCAAAAGTATATTTAGTGCTGTTATTAACTTTGACCTCCTGAACTTACTGCCCCTGTTAGACCCAACCTATAAAAACCAAGTCTCTATCATGAATTAAAGGGACAGCTAGATAATGCACCACATGGAGGATAATCTGAGGCTTTATAAATTCATGGAGATTTACTTGCACAGAGGAAAAAAAATGAAAAGAATGTTTCCCTCCTCTTTGATACATATGTTTCAGGGATGACAATGAAGAAAAAAGACTGTCAGTGATAGATGAGCTCAGTGGGGACAGCAAGAAGTCCTTGTAGAAAGAAAGTGACTTCATCAAGAGGGTGGGGGAAAGAAAGGAAGGTTGTAAGTGTGAAGATGATAGATACACCCCAAAAAAGAAATCATCCACATAACAAATGATTCCTTGGTTAAACACAGTGCTAGGTGAGCCAATGAATAAATCAGAGAGGCATAGACTAATACTGGATTAAGCACTTGGTCAAATTATTTCACCTCATTGGGCCTGTTTGTTTCTCTCTGAAATTAGGGCATCTATCTAGATAATCTCTGGGATTGTTTCCAGCTGTAACATTCTCTGAGTGACATGCCTATAATTTCTCTTCCAATTCTAGAGTTTCTCTTTCCATAAGAGTAGTCTGAACTTGAAAGATTCATTGGTGCATTCAGCTCCATACCCACAAACTGAAAAGCATTATACCCATGTGTAGATTTTAAATTGCTCTCGCAACTTTCTTTAACATACATAAGTGCCTTAAATAAAAGAAGAAATACATGTTCAACTTTTTAAAAACTCAATTTGGGAAAATCGAAGTTTACTGTGAAAAAAAAAAAAGGATGTTATGGCATAATTATTCACTTTTTAGAAGGCATCTTCATTTTTAAAAAGATATTCAAAGCTCTCCCTTAAAAGGGCAAACTCTGTTAGGATATTTAAAATATTTGATTTACAAAAAGTCAATTTACAAATAACTTTCAAGTGAGAAGTCCTCAGAAAGTTTAAGCAGATAAGTAAACCTTTGAGCTATGTATTCCATAACTCATCACGCCCTTCTCTTGTTTCTGATCAATCTCTATTAAGAGGCAAGACCTTCGAGATGTCCCTTAGCCTAGACCAACTTATACCCAAATGGTTAACCAAAACTTACCACCTAACCCTTGTCTTTTATTTATTCTTAAAAGGGAAATGGGACTCAAAACAATACTAAAAGGTTAAACTCTTCCACTGACATATATTCCAACCATTGCTAGCTCAGATTTGGCTTGTGTCATTTTTGATTGAACCATATGTTGGTTCACATGGGTCAAGCTCTAAAGAATTCTCTGATTTCTTTGTCTGTACTAGAATTTTGTTGTTTTCTTCACTGCCTATAGAATCACAGACTGCTAAGGCTAGAAAATGGAAAGATCATTGAATTTAGGCTTGAAAAGTATCCTCTAGTCCAGGGGTCAGCAAACTTTTGTAGGCCAGGCAAATCCAGATTGTCACCTGCTTTGATTTGGCCATCAGACCATAGTTTGCTGAGCTCTGATCTAGTCTAATACTCCTATTTTACATACAAAGAGACTGAAAGAGACTGAGGGTTAGAGAGGTGAATTCACTTCAAATTTAGTGTAATGGAAAGAAGACTGAATTTGGAGTCAGAGGATCTGGAGTCAAATCCCAGTTCTGCCAATACCTATGTAACTTTCACATAATTAACAAGTAGATGTAGAATGCAAACCAAGCTCACCTAATTCTAAATTCATTGTTCTTCAATTCCACCCTGCTCATTTGGCTCATGTAATCTTATAGATAAGGGAAACTGTTTAATACAATTCACTTAACATTTATTAAATTCCTACTATGCGAAAGCTACTTTCTTTAACGTAATAGGATATGACTTAAAATAATGCGAGTTTCTATGCATGGTGGCAAGAGTCTTATTCAAGGTTATTATTGTGTCTGGTTCTTTTTATTTTGTTTTAAAAAAAAATAACAGGTAACAGACAGCAGAAATAATGTGCCAAGATGAGATATTTCATCCAGATTCTTATTAAATATAACCTGGTTCCCCTTAATGTCCTCACACTTCAGGAATCATTCAGAAAGCTCATCTGAAAGGTTAGAATTCAGAATATCCAGAAATATCCATGACCAGACTAGATAGAAGTGCCTTTTCCAAAATTAAAAACAGGACAAAAGTTGAAAGCCAAAAGCAAGCAACAGCAAACCTTATCCACCCAAATTCCAGGGCACACACGTCATAAATGTCAGCCTCACTGGTATTACACCCAAATGAATGTTATTCCCAACAAGTTGACCTAGACAAGTTGATTCTTTGGTTTATTCTGTTATATAAAACATCCCCTTTATTCCAAAGGTCCTGTCACAAACTCTGTTGTATAACTCCTCTTCACTCCTGACCACCTTAAATGTTCATATTGGGTCATCTTTAGCCATTTGCATCACTATTCTTTCTGAGCTATATTTTGTTTTTTTAGGCAGGTTTCAGTTATATTGACTTAGTGTTAACTCTTCTGGCTGTCTCTTGGGGTAGAGGTTAGAGCACCAGATTTAGGAATAAGGATCAAATCAGAAGATGTGGGTTCAAATCTTGGTTCCTCCATTAGTACTTTTAACGATCATTTCAGCTTCTGATTCCTCAGTTATAAAATTCTGGAGAGATGAGGGGAAATGCTGCTGGGATGAGGGGAAAATAGATAACCTAATGAACTGTTGGTGAAGTAGTGAACCGGTCCAACCAAACAATTTTGAACTAGGTCCAAAGGACTGTAAAACTGTACATACCCTTTGATACACCAATACCTCTACTAGCTCTGTTTTCCCAGAGATCAAAGAAAAAAAGGGCCTATATAGACAAAAATATTTATAGCAGTTCTTTTTGTGGTGGCAAAGAATTGGAAATCAAAAGGACACTCATCAACTAAGGAATGGCTGATTAGGTTTGGCATATGATTGTGACAGAGTAATATTATACTGTGGGAAAGAATGAGAGGGGTGGTTTAAGAAAAAAAAAAAACATAGCAAGACCTATATGAATTGATGCAAAGTGTAGTGAGAAGCACCAGGAAATCACTGTGCATCTTAACAGTAATGTTGAAGTGGAGATCAACTGTGAAAAACTTGGCTATTCTGATCAATACAATGATCCAAGACAATTCCAAAGGACTCATGATGCAAGAATACTATCCACCTCCAGAGAGAGAACTGATGAATTCCTGAGTGCTAATTGAAATATAAATTTCTTACTTATTCTTTTTGGTTTTTAAAAATATTAATATAGAAGTATGTTTTGCATAATTTCACATCAATAATTGATGTTATATTGCTTGCTTGCTTGGTGGGGGAGGGGAGAGGATTTGGAAGTCAAAATTTGAAAGGAAAAGAACGTTTTAAATTAATTAATAAAATAATTTGCAAAATGGAACAATACATAATATGTAGGCTACCTACTGAACAGTGTGATTGTAAGGAAAGCAATTTGCAAATGTTAATGCTTTCTGTATTATTATTTAATCTATCTTTAATCCTCTGTGGATGACCCAGTTTTGGACTGTTTGATAAAGAACCATTGATTCAATTTGTTAAAAGTTACATATGTACATACATATACACACATACGTAATATGTACATGTTATTCTTTTAATTCAACCAGTTCTTTTGACTTACTAACGATAAAGAAGTATTTTCACCAAAATGTCATTCTTCAGATGACTTTGTTATGTAGATACGACCTAATAGTTATTTGTTTATTAGACTGAAATTCAATCTTGAAAGTTCTCATCAAACAGTACAAAGTACAAAGTCTCATCTCCAGTAGAAAGAACAATAATTATTCTAACAATAATAGCTAACATAGAGTACTTCAATGTATGTAAAGCTCTTTTCATGTATTAGCCCATTCGATTTTCCCTAAAACCCTAGGAGGGAGATGTTCTTATTATTCTTGTTTTTACAGATAAGAAAACAGGCTGACAGAGGTTAATTGGCTTACCCAGGGTCATTTAGCTAGTACCATCTCTATAATTCTTTGGTACATCTTCCAAAAGAGAGAGTTTTACTCAACAATGTTTAGTGTGGTACGTAAACTAGGGAGATGGACTCACCAAAGATCCTTACCTCTGTCATGGAGAACATTCTCTTCAGAGTCCAAATGGAACAAAGATTCCCTATATACGGTGAGGTCCTTCAGAAGCTGTTAGCACATGGCACTATGATGATTGTAGTTAGCCTTAAAACACTGCATACCTTTCTAATTGAGATCCATAATTACTCATGAGAGTTTGGCCTAGCTAATCACACAGGAAAAATCCAGTAGATGAAGAATGTCTATTATCTGAGCTGTGGCACACAGTTTGATGGACAAATCATAGAGCTTATCCATCAGTACATGTATGTTGGACAGATATTGTGGCTAAACAATGTATTGGGCACAGAATTGAACAGATTGAGGAGAGAGAGCTAGAGTGCCTTTGGAAATCTTATGTAGAACTTTTCATGTTTCTGAGCATCTCCTTAAAACTGAAACCCAATTTTCTCAATACCCCATTCTGGTAATGCTATAAATCATGTGGTGCCCCAAATTACAAAGCAAAGTTTTAATTCACCGGAAGGGCAAAAGAGAAGTAAATTGGTGAGCATGAATAGGTTGCAATATCCATAGTATCCCAAAGGGGTTAGTGAAGTTTTAAGCTTTCAAAGCTATTAAAGCATTTTAATGTGCTATAGTAAAGCTTAAATCTGCCTTAAAAAATTTGGGGACACTCTTCATAATGAAAATGAATGTAGAAGAGGTAGCATAAAGACATGCATAGTTGGAAACTATGTGGGCAAGTAATAACTGCTCAGCAGTCCATGAAGTCCGTTGGTAGAAATGCAGGTAGGAAGCAGAGTGAGTACAGTGATGGATTTGGAGTCAGGATGATCTAAATACAAATCCTGTCTCAGACACATAAACTGTGTGACCCTGGGCAAGCCATTTAACCTCTCTCAATCATTATTTCAAAATCTGTAAAATGGGTATAATAATAGCACCTACGTATCAACAGGCAATCACAGCTTCACAAAACTTATGTGAAAACTAGATTTATTACAAGAGAAATGAACATGCATGTGGAAACCAAAGCATTCACAATCCATACAGAAGTTTTCATTTTATAATAGCAGGACAAAGAAAGGAGGAGATAATAGAAATCTCCACCTAAAGGGACATGTCTGTAATGGTGATGGGGATTTGAAGATCTTTCCTGCCCCTTGTAATGGCAAGCAAACAAGTACTTAGCGCCTTGTTACAAGTTGAGCCGTGCCCTTGGTTCTATCAAGCCTTTGTTTAGAAACATAACTTGTGAATCCCACAGTGGGAGGAACTTGCTGATGCAACAGGAAAGGGTGGAACAGGGAGGAGGAGCTGATGACCAGATAAAAAGCTGAGCACAAGCCGAGAGAGCCAGAACTGCTTGGAGCAAACAGCGTCGAGCCTGAGGAGCTACCATGAGTGAGAGAGGGGCATTCTTGCTTAAGGGAGTCTGTTTTGTTTTGAAGGTCTGATGGAGGGAAGATTTGAGAAGGCTTGGAAATGTTGGTGTTTGCTGCATTAGTTATGTGTACCAACTTTGTGATTACTGTAATGAATTTGGCTTTCTGGTTTGAGGATTCAGTTTTTCTGGTATTTGAATAAATGCTTTGGTTCTGTACTCCATGTGGAGAGCCTGTTACATTTTGTGATTCACAACTACACCAGCATATTCATAGCTGCCATGGGCACTGTGAATATTGTATTGGTGTTATAATGTCTTGGGAGGGGAAAAGGTAAAGTAAAGGTGAGGGAAGGGTAAAACCCTTCCTGAAAGGGAGGAGCAAAGCAATGGCAAAAGCCACATTCTTTTCCCTTAAGAACTACTAGACTGAAAACAAGATAATCTGCTTGTCTATATGGGTCCCAGTTGTGCAAGAAGTTTCTTAGTTTAGTGTAGACTGACTGGTACTTGTCTTGACTCCCAAGGACACACAGGGAGTCCAATTTGGGATGCAAACAACAAGTTATATGAGCTGGGGGGAAGGGGAACTAGGGGAAAGGAAGCTTTGTCCTTGATATGTTCAGAGACTCCTGCATGCTCTGTGTCTAGTGTTTCTGGAAAATATGAACTTCTTAATAATCCTTAACATACTTAGCAAGGTTCTTGAAAGGACCAAATGGGATGATACGTGGAAGGGCTTAGAAAACTTTAAAGCATTACATAAATATCAACCATTATTCTCTAGAATCTATCACAGTAAGCATTTATTAAATATCTGGTATGTGCCTGGTACTAAATGTTGGCAATGCAGAGAAAGACAAAGTACAGGCCCACTCCCGTAGAGCTCACAATCTAATCAGAGAGACAGCACGCAAATGCAGTCCGTACCTATAAACAAGACACACGCAGGTCAATTGGAGGCAATAACAATAGCTCTAGCATGAACAGTGTAATAGCAAGGGAATTCAAAGATCTTCCCTGCCCCCTTAACAGTCTCACGCGGGACCCAACAAGAGGAGCTTGACTATGGGGAGGTTTGCTTTTCAGGAAGGCCCATTCCTTTTGTGACTTTGTAATTAGGCAGTGGGTCACAAAGGTTGTGATGGCCTCAGACTCTGAAGAAGTGTATTTATACTCTGAGGTGAGGTTTTGTTTGGGGGTTACTTATGGGAAGAGTTTTATGATTTGGCCAGAGGAGACTCTGAGCAGCCATTGAGCCCCCCAGCTTTGAAAACTCAAACGTTCGTGCTTCTCTCTCTGGTAACTAACTACGTATGTATGTAATGGTCAGACAGCTGGAAACCTTGTCTGTTGATCTGTTGAATTGTGTTATTTTCGCTATCTGTATTTTTCTACTTGTAATTTCTGCTTGTATTTTCTAAAGTTCAGGGTGCTGACTTTTCCCCCCAAACTAAGTGAATTTTTATATACATACATACATACACACAAATGTATATATATATGTGTATATATATGTATATGCCAGTGTTTCTCAATCTTCCTAATGCCGTGACCCTTTAATACTCATATGTGGATGTATCTGCATGTGGGTGGACCCGCCTGGAGACTGATCGAGGAGCGGTGTCTAGGTTCATAAGACCATCAGAAATATGTGTTTTCCAATGGTCTTAGGCAACCCCTGTGAAAGAGTCACTTGACCCCCAAAGGGGTCGTGACTCACAGGTTGAGAACTGCTGGTATATACATACATGTATGTATAGATAAATGTGTGTGTATATACACACACACTTACATACATAAATATGTTTAATTAAAGATCGTTGATCTCTTTAAAGTTGCTTTCCTTTATAAAGCAGATCAAAGAACCTGTGCTAGCAGCCACCCTGGGTATGCCAGGGTCCTTGCTGTTACAAAGTAGAATCAAGAAAGTGTTCTCATATAAGACAGGATTGTAGCTGAGACTTCAAGACCATGAGAGAAACCAGGAGGAAGAGATGAGTTAGGAGAATATTCCATGCATGAGGGACAGCCGGCAAAGATGCAAAGTCTAGAAATGGAGTATCTTGTCAGAGGAATAGCAAGGAGACTAGCTGATGGTCTGGGAAAGTACTGAAAGCTTGATGGTTACAGTGAGAGTAAAGAGCAAGGTTAGGTGTTGCAAGGCTGAGGAAAAGGTGGAATGACAATAGATTGTGATCAGATAAGGGAGTTCCAGTGTCAATTAATATGGAAGGGGTGCATTGGTGGGCCTGACTAGCTCTGTGTGTACCTGGGAGGAGGAAGTCTTTCAGAATGAATAAGTTGTGGAACTGGGAGGTGAGGCTGTTTGAAAAGGTAGCACTATGTATGTTAAACTCCCATAGTATGAGGGCAAGGACTGAGGAGAGAAAGGATAGGCAATGAACTCACTGAGTAGAGAAAGAGAATGTCCTAAAATCAGTAACCGACAGTTATGGGATTTTTTTATTGAATTGTAGATGAGGATTGAGTGAACCTCTAAGGAAGAGATGTTACTGAGTGATAATGGAAGAGAAGAAGATTATAAGTGGAAATGAAAAGCAATTTTGCTACCTGGACCTAGCATGTCAGAGGGAATTAGTGAAGATGCAACCAATGCTGGACTGGGTGGCCAGGGAAGCTAGAGTATCAAGCCAGGCCTCAGTGACAGCCAGATGATGTTGGAAAGGAAAAAATTGCAAACGAAACTATTTATTACCTACAGAGCAAGCATTCCAGAGCACACAGCAGAAGTAGGTACCTTCAGAGTGGGACATTTTGGGAGCAGAGAGTTGTGTTGAGGGGGATTTGAATAAGAGGGCAGAAAGTGAGGGAATACAGAATGAAATTTAAAAATGACAGCCAGGTGTTCAGAATCACTGGGACATGGGGAAGATGTAACCCATGGGTTTTTATCACTTATTGAGCAATTTTCCCCACCAAGCACAAAGGACTTACAGACAGATGTGAATGAGTTACACAGCGTGAGAAGAAATGAGTGGGTTGAAACCTGTACCATTAGAAGGAATACCCATATTGATAAGGACACAGCTCCATCTGAAGTATGCTTTACTATCATTCATAATTCCCTACCTTACAAACCGTGAATTCAGTGTTCTAACAGCTCATTCTAGAATTAACTAAAAAGTTTGAAATGAAGTTCTTTGCCTCCTTTTAGTCTCATAGTTCACATCTCTAACCCTTCATGGGTGGAGAGGAGATCCAACATGTAGGAGGAATTAGTGAATATAATAGGTAATCAAGTCATACATAGCTTGTATTAGTGCCATAGGATTCATGGGTGTGGGGGGAGAGTTTTAGGACTAGGAATTAGAAGAAAGTTGTACCTTGCTTTGCAAACATAAGATTCTCCCTAGGATTCTCCTTCAACATTGGGGCTGCCAAACAGCCATCTGATATCAGTGACATTTCTATTAAGAGTAAAAAAAATAGTAACAACTTGTATTTAGAACTTCAAGGTTTGCTAAGTGACTTAATTATATTACCTCATTTTGATCCTTACTATTATCCTGTGACATAGAATGCTATTATAACCCTCATTTTACAAATGAGAAAATTGATTTTCAGATAGGCTAAGTGAATGCTCAGGTTTACCGAGCTAGTAGTGGTTTGAAGCAAGAGTCTTTCTGATTCCAAGTTCAGTACTCCATCTGCTAATCTTGATGAAAAGTATTGTGTGGTGAAGATAGAGTAGGAGCAGAATATTGCCGGTAAAAGACAATTTGAGGGAAAGGAGCTGCAGCTGTGGCACCCATGTGTTTGTTGCTGCATAGAACTGGGGAGTAAAGCTGAAAATTGTGTGCAGATCCAACTTCTCCATGAGTTACATCAAATGAGCTTACTTAAAATAGAGTAGTAGAAAGAGGTAGCATGGTTTACTGAACTTGGAGTCGGAGAAACCCAGGTTCAAATTCCACCTCCAAAATTTATTGTCTCTGGCCCTGAGCAATTCATTTATACAATCTATGCCTCAGTCTCTTCAACTGTAAAAAGGTGGAATGGGGGTAGACTTGAGGCCACAACCAAACTATAAGGTCTATGAAAGCAAGAACTATTTATCTCTTCTTCATCACTTATCATCAGACTTAGTACATACAAACTCTATAATAAATGTTCAATTCGAATGGAAATTTTAATAAATTAACTAGGGATCCCTAGATTTGGAGTCTTAAAAATGCATTTTTCCTGATGAAATGAACTAGAGAAGATTGGAAACTTGGCACATGGCTCTTAGACCCTAGTGAGGTTAAAGAACTTGTTGGGCTCCCATACATGCCATCTCCAATGTTTATTAGGAATGTTTATTGTCTCTTTTTTTTTTCCTAGCAATACATTGCAAACAGGCACCAGGTGCTCTAAGCCTCTTCTGTTCCACAATTAGCGGCAAACCATGCATGGAGAACAATTACTTTGCCCCAGAGTGATTTGGCTCACCAGGCTGCAGAGACAGTGAGCAGGCTGGCGACGACTCTACCAATCAAACACACAGCTGGCTGCTCTGAGCTTTTAGCACTTGATTCTAGACTCGAAAATGTGTGTCCAGCCCTCCATGCTTACAAAGGTTTGGAGAAAGCTAAGAAAAAATGCATTAGAATTATTGCTTCCAGGCACCATCCGCAGCATTGTTTTTTTCCTCTAAAAGTGTATTTCGACCTTAGATCTTTAGCACATTTTTCCTTTTTGTGTGGGAACTTGCAAAGGCCATTTCTTTCCATTTTTCTTTCATTCCACAAATATTTAATAAGTGACTTATTAGCAATGCAGGGTGATAGGTGTTGGGAGAGGCATACAGGCACAAATAAAAGATAGTTACTGGCCACAAGAGATTCTAATATAGACAACAGAGATACAGTATGTTCCCAGAATAATATACAATCACAAAAATTCAGAGTTGGAAAAGACATATCCGACCTGTATTTGAATAAGGATGCCTTCTAAAGTATCAATGACAGGTGGTCATAAATTAATGGGAAATCCCCTGCTTCTCAAGGCAGTCTATTCTTTGTGTGGACAGTTCTACTTTTTAGGCTTCCTCATAAGGTAGAAAAGAAACGCATTTGAATTCAAGGACTTGTTTACAAATCTGTGATCTTTTTAAAGAATTAAATTTATTACTTAGTTATTTTAAATATTTAAATTTTGATTTCCAAATTCTTTCTCTCAAGCTCCTTCCCCACCCATGATGAAGGCAAGCAACCTGATATCAATTATACTTGTGAAATTATGTAAAACATATTTCCATATTAGTCATGTTGCCAAAAAAGCAAGAAAAATAAAGTGAAAAAATTATACTTTAATTTGTACCCAAAGTTTATCAGTTCTGTCTCTGGAGGTGTAGATGGTGTTTTTCATCCTTCTGAATTGTCTTAGATCATTGTCTTAATCAAAGTAGCGAAGTTTTTCACAATTCATCACTATTACAATACTGCTGTTGCTTTGCACGATGATCTTCTGGTTCTGATCACATCACTTTGCATCAATTCATATAGATCTTTCCAGATTTTTTCTGAAACAGTTCACCTCATCATTTCTTATAACCATAGTATATGTCACTTATTCAGGCATGTGATGGACAGCCCCTCAATGTCTAATTCTTTACCACTTCAAAAAGATCCACTATAGATATTTTTAAAATATGTAGTCCTTTTCCTTTTCTTTTGATCTGTTTGGAATACAGATTTAGTTGTGGTATTGCTGGGTCAAAAGTTGTACATAGTTTTATAGTCCTTTGGGCACAGCATGAAATTGTTCTCCAGAATGATTGAACCAGTTCACAACTCCACCAACACCATTAAGTGTCCTTATTTTTCCACATGCCCTCCAGCATTTGTCATTTTCCTTTTCTGTCATGTATCTAACCTGATAGGTGTGAGGTGGTACCTCAGAGTTGTTTTAATGTACATTACTCTAATCAATAGTGATTTAGAGCATTTTTATATGACTAAGATACTTTTGATTTCTTCTTCTGAAAATAGCATCTTTTGACCATTTGTCAATTGGGAAATGACTCTGATATTTAGAAATTTGGCTTAGTTACCTATATACTTGAGAAATGAGACCTTTAGCAGAGATACTTGCCATAATTTTTCCCAATTTCCTACTTTTCTTCTAATTTTGCCTTCATTGGTTTTGTTTGTGTAAAACCTTTTCAATTTGATGTAATAAAAATTATACATTATACTTCCCACAATCCTCCTTATCTCTTGTTTGATAAATTCTTTCCTTGTCCATAGAACTAACAGTTAAAATTTTCCATGTTCCCCTAATTTACTTATGATATTTTTGTTTAAATTATGTACCCAGTTTGGCCTTATCTCTATATATCTCATATGAAATGCTAGTCTATGCCTAGTTTCTGCCAAACTGCTTTCCAGTTTTTCCAGTAATTTTTGTCAAATAATTAATTTTTGCCCCCAAATCTTGGTTCTTTGGGTTTATCAAACACTAGATTACTGTGATCACTTACTTCTCTGTATTATATATTTGATCTATTCCATTGTTCTACCACTCTATTTCTTAGCCAGTCTCGGATTGTTTTGATAATTATTACTTTGTAATACAGTTTGAGATCTTATACTGTCAGGCTGCCTTCCTTCGCTTGTTTTTCATTAATTCTCTTGATATTCTCAAATTTTTGTTCTCCCAGATGAATTTTGTTATTAGTTTTTCTATGTTTACAAAATAATTATTTGATAGTTTGATTGGTATGGCACTGAATAAATAAATTAATTTAGGTAAAATTGTGATTTTTATGGTATTGGCTTGGTCTATCTATGAACATTTAACATTTTTTCAGTTGTTCAAATCTGACTTTATTTTCTGAAAAGTGTTTTGTAATTATGTTCATGTAGTCCCCAGTTTGTCTTGACAGATAGATTCCCAAGTAGTTGTCTGTACTTATTTTAAATGGAATTTCACTATCTCTTCTTGCTGTATTTTGTTGATAATATATAGAAATGCTATGGTTTATGTGAGTTTATTTTATATCCTATAACTTTGCTAAAGTTGCTAGTTGTTTCAACAATTTTTTGTTGATTTTCTAGGATTTTATAAGTATACCATCATATCATCTGCAAAGTGATGGTTTTGTCTTCTCATTGCCCATTCTTATTCTTTCAATTTATTTTTCTTGTCATTACATTTTCTAGTTACATTACATTACATTACTAGCATTTCTAGTACAATATTGAATAATAATGATAATAATGGACATCTTTGCTTCACCCCTGATCTCACTGGGAAGGTTTCTAGCTTGTCCTCATTACACAGAATGCTTGTTCTTGCTATTAGTTAGATCCTACTGATCATTTTAAAAAAACCTTGTTTGATCCCTATTCTTTCTTTTTAATAGGAACTAGTACATTTTGTCAAAACCTTTTTCTTCATCTGTTGATATAAGCATATGATTTTTGTTTGGGGTTTGGGGTTTTTTGGTTATTGATATGGTCAGTTATCCTTTTAGTTTTCCTAATAGTGAATCAACCCTGCATTCCTGGTATTAAGTCCACAGGGTCATAGCAATCTCCTTGCCATATGACCTGCTTCTGAAAGCATTTATTGAGCAAATCATTTTACTATTCCCAGCCACAGTTTCCTCATCTGTAAAAAGGACAGAATTTGACTAGATATAATTGTATTCACTTTCCTCTCTAAACCCCATGGTCCTAGGGTTTGAGGAAGTTGACTATAATTCTAATCATCAAGAAATTGTTTTCCTCACTTGAATCTAAATTGACCTCTCTAAAATTACCACACATTATTCATTGTTTTGCCTTCTTGATTTGAGCAGAACAAGTCTAGTCCCTTTTCTGTATGACAGAATTAAATCTAGCATGTTCTCCCTAAGTTTTCTCTTACCCAGGCTAAAAAGGATTTTCCCCCTTGATTCATTGAATGGAGAGGGGGGAAAGAAAGGAAAAGAAAGGGAAGGGAATAAATATTTAAATAGTACCTACTATGTGCCTGGTACTATACTGATACTTTTAAAAATGTTATCTTATTGATCCTCGCAACAACCCTGGCAGTCAGGTACTGTTTTACCTCTATTTTAAAGCTGAAGAAATTGAGGCAACAGAGGTGATTTGCCCAAAGTCACATGACTAGTAAGTTTCTGAGACTATATTTAAACTAAGGTCTCCTTCATTATAGATTTACCAATGTATTCATTGAACAGATAATTGCCTCAGGTATGTGAGATTGTCTACACGGGTAGTGTCAGATGCAAATAGAAATGGATTACTGTTGGCTCCATACTGACTTAGAAAATCACAAATTAACCTTTTATTTTCTTCTACTTTTTATTTATTTTGTTAAATATTTCCCAATTACATTTTAATTTGGTTCAGCACACTTTGGAGTGTTTCCGCTGGTCTACACAAAACTCCTGGCTCAAATAATACAAGTATTTGGCAGCAACAAAAATGCTTCCCATTTTTGTGAGTGGGTCCTTTTACTGCCTGAAATACAGTAGTCAGCCCACCAAATCCTAAAAGATAACTGTCGTCCATTTGATGGGGTCTGGGATGCTTTTGTCTGTAACCTCAGTTTGTAAAATCTTACTTGTGTTCGGGTACCTAGGTATGTCACATCAGTTTGTAACAAGCCTGCAATTAAGTTGTAAAAGTCACACTTTCCCCCAGCCATAAAGGCATGAACTCTGCCTCTCCCCTGCCCCCAGCCTAAAAGTCTTTTCCCTGAGCGAGCAGTCTGCCTAGATACAGTTACCTATGAGTACATCACCCAAGCATTTCACAAACAAACCCTTAGTTTAGAGACCTCCTTTGTTCTAAGTGGCCAACTGTACCCAAAAACCTTGAACAACATTATCAGAAGAGAAAACTCCCTCCCCATAGGGTACCTCCTGAATCCCTAATCAGTCTAGCTTCCAAACTTGGAACAATCAAGCCTATCCTCCCAACAGCCATATCTCATACCTATCTCATTCAGCCTTGACCAAGAGTAACCTAGTGATGTCACAAGGAAAAACCACACCTCCTTGTAGCCCCCCTAGGGGGATGTCCTGGTGAATTATGGGCAATATGCCTGCACAGTTGATATAAAAAGTCCATGTCCCTTTAAGCACTGACCACTCCCAAACTCCTCCCAAACTCCTCCTGAACTCCACCCTTGCCTACCTAGTTAGCATAATCAACCTTTGACTGACAGTTTTATGGCTTTAAAAACTGCATCTCTATCCCCTGCACTTTGCAGGCTATTCTTAACCTTTTCCTGCCCGCTGCAAAGCATAACTCTTATAACTCTCCCTCTCTCCCTGTAAGCTTGCAGGTCCCCTTACCCTCCCCCCCTCCTTCACACTGCAAAGTCAGCGTAACAATAAACTTTTATAACTGCCAAAAGATAGTTTGAGTCCATTAATTCATTTCAGACAAAGAACCCTGAAAGGATTTCATAGAAATCCACACCCCTCTCTATACCTCTTCACATTCTCTCTGATTCTTCTTTACTCCAGAATAAACAACCCCAGTTCCTTCAACAGATGCCTTGAACTTAAAACCCTTCACCATCTTGGTTGTCTTCATTTTTTCACTAGTTAGCACATGAATGTCCCTCTGTAACAGCAAGCACCCTAGCATAACCAGGATGACTGCTAGAATAGGTTCTTTGCTCTGCTTTTTGAAAGAAAAGCAACTTAAAAGGGGTTAGCAATATTACTTTGATCAAACATAGACATCATTCACTTAGTTCAGAGGAAAAAGTCAGCACCCTGAACTTTAGAAAATACGAGCAAAAATTACAAACAGACAAAAAATACAGATAGAGAAAATAACACAATTCAACAGACCAGGAGACAGGGCTTCTAGCTGTCTGACCATTACATATATACAGTGTTACTTATCAGAGAGAGAAGCACCAACATCTGGGTTTCCAAAGCCAGGGGGTTTAATGGCTGCCCGGAGTCTCATTTGGCCAAATCACACAATCTTCCCATAAGTGAGCCCCAAAGCAAAACCTCACCTCAGGGAGTATATATAGCTTTCTCCAGAGACAGAGAACACCACAACCTACGTGATTCACTTCCTAATTACAAAGTAACAAAGTGTGGGCCTTTCTGAAAAAACAAGTCTCCCCTAAGCAAGCTACTCTTGTTGGGCTCCAAGTGAGGACCACTAAGGGGCAGAGGAGATCTTCAAATTCCCTTACCATTACACTCTCCTAAATGTGGTACGGTGCCCAGAATTGAACAAGATATTCTGGATGTGCTCTGATCCAGACAGAGGACAAAGAGAGTATCAGTACTATATCACTACTGTTTCCCTGAATACTATTCCTTCTTTACTGCCCTATCTCAAATGATCCTTATTAAGCTAATAGTCAAACAGATCTCCTTCAGATAGATGTTACTTATTTTAAGGAAAGCTTTATTGATTCCTATACCCTCCGGAATTTTTAATAGGAATGAGTGTTGTGTTTTATAAAAAAAAAAAAAAAAAAACAAAAAACACTTTTTCTGCATCTCTTGAGATAATCATATGATTTCTTTTAATATTATTATTTATATGGTCAATTATGCTGATAATTTTCCTAACATTGAACCAGGCCTGCATTCCTTGTATAAATCCCACCTGGTCACAGTCTATTATCTTCACGATAAGTTGCTGTAATCTCTTGGCTGATATTTTATTTAAAATTTTTGTACCCATATATATTAGGGAAGTTGACTGATAATTCTCTTTCTCTGCTTTGGCTCTTGTCTGTTTGGTATCAGCACCATATTTGTGTCATAAAAGGAACTTGGTAGAACTCTTTCTTTGCCTATTTTCCTAAATGCTTTATATAGCATTGGATTTAATTGTTCTTTAAATATTTGATAGAATTCACTTGTAAATTCATCTGGCCCTGATTATTTTTTCTTAAGGAGTTCATTGATGACTTGTTCAATTCTTTTTCTAAAATGGGGTCATTTAAGAATTTTATTTCCTCTTCTCTTGGTTTAGGCAATTTATATTTTTGTAAATATTCATCCATTTGATTTAGATTTGCTTATTTTTTGGCATACAGTTGGAGAAAAATAGCTCCTAATTATCATTTTAATTTCCTCTTCATTTGATGGTAAATTCACACTTTTCATTTTTGATACTGGTAGTTTTTAAATCAAATTAACCAAAGGTTTATCTGTTTTTTTTCCCATAAAACCAGCTCTTAGTTTAATTTTTTAGTTCAATAGTTTTCTTAGTTTCAATTTTATTAGTCTCTCCTTTGATTTTCAGAATTTTTAATTTGGTATTTAATTTGGGACTTTTAATTTGTTCTTTTTCTAGGGTTTTTGTTTGAATGCCCAATTCATCTATCTCTTCCATCTCAATTTTATTTGTGTAAGCATTCAGAAATATTTTTCCCATAAGAACTACTTTGACTGCATCCCATAAGTTTTGGAATGGTGTTTTAATATTCCCTTGGGTGAAGTTATTGTTTCTATGATTTGTTGTTCAATTTGCTCATTCATTAGGATTAGATTATTTATTTTCCAATTAATTTTTAGTCTATCTTTCCATTACTCTTTATTACATGCACTTTTTATTGCATCGTGATCTGAAAAGAATGCATATCATATTTCTGCATCTCTGCATTGGATTGTGAGGTTTTTATGCCCTAGTACAGTGGTTCTCAACCTTCCTATGGGCATATCTGCATGTGGGCAGACCCGCCTGGAGACTGATAGAGGAGCAGTGTCTCGGTTCCTAAGACTATCAGAAATATGTGTTTTCTGATGGTCTTAGGCAACCCCTGTGAAAGGACCATTAGACCCCCAAAGGGGTTGCAACCCACAGGTTGAAAACTGCTGCCCTAGTACATGGTCAGTAGAGAGGTGGTAGAAGGCAGGGACTTGGTTGAGCTCTCCTCCAAATCCTCTAAACAAATTCTAGAGCAGCAGAACCCACAAAATGACAGAGTGAAACAAATTTCCAGCCCAAGACAACTTGGAATATTGACAAGAAAGGTGTGTTGCATCAGTCTAAGAGAAGAGCACAGTCCAGCATGGGCCACTCTGGCACAGATAGGGACAGAGCAGGCTTCAGGGAACTGAATCACTGGCAACCGTGGCAGTTTCCAGATTTCTCAACCCATAAATGTCAAAGACAACTTAGAAGATCAGTAGGAAAAGTCTGTCAGACCGAGGTGAGAAAGGAGCACAGTCTAGCCCCAGCACTTAGGCAGTAGTGTAGGCGGAGGTGGCAGCAGCAGCTGCTTCTGGAGATCTCAGTCCATAGATTGGGGAGGGGGAGAATTGAGCAGATCAGAGAGGGATTGCAGGGATCTCTTTGCTGGCACTGAAGCAGGATTCTCTTGCTTTGCCCATGCTTTGATCTGGGTTACAGTCCTGAGTGATCAGTCTTATGGCAAGGAGAAGCACATCATTGTGGAGCTTGTGGCAGCAGTGAAGAGGGAATCCTCCTCATAGTTCCAAGGCAGAAAAGAATGCTTGTGGTCACTCACAGACCAGAGCACAGGCTGGGAGAGGAGTAAACGCCTCTCCTTTGGTCATACAACCTTGGAAGAATTGAAAATTTACAGGTCTCTAGAAATACCTCTGAAAACAGGTATACAAAACCCCTAAAGCTTGGAACAGTACAGCCTCCACACTGGAATCACTTAACAAAGAGCTAAAAAGTCAAATAATTGGTTGGGGAAATGAACAAACAGCAGGAAAAAAAAACCTCAGACCATAGAATATTACTTTGGTGACAAGGAAGATCAAAACATACTACCAGAAGAAGACAGATTCAAAGCTCCTATATCCAAAGCCTCCAGGAAAAATATGAATTGGTCACAGGTCGAGGAAGAGCTCAAAAAGGATTTTGAAAATCAAGTAAGAGAAGTAAAGGAAAAATTTGGAAGAGAAATGAGAGTGATACAAGAAAATCATGAAAAATAGTCCACAGCTTGCTAAAGGATACCCCAAAAATATTGAGGAAAAACAACACCTTAACATATTAAAATAACACCTTAACAACCCAAATGGCAAAAAATGTCCAAAAAGGCAATGAGGAGAAGAATGGCTTAAAAAGCAGAATTGGCCAGATGGAAAAGGAAGTCCAAAAGTTCACTGAAGAAAATAATTTCTTAAAAATTAGAATGGAGCAAATGGAAGCTAATGGCTTTAGGAGAAATCAAGAAATTATAAAACAGAACCAAAAGAATGAGAAAAGAAAAAAATGTGAAATACTGGAAAAGCAGCTTACCTGGAAAATAGATCTAGGAGAGAAATTTTAAAATTATTGGACTGCCTGAAAGCCATGATCAAAAAAAGCTTATACTTCATCTTTCAAGAAATTGTCAAGTGAGGCAGTGAATAGAGTGAATAGAGCTCAGTGAATAGAGCACCAGCCCTGGAGTCAGGAGGTTCAAATCCAGCTTGAGACACTTAACACTTACTAGCTGTGTGACCTTTGGCAAGTCACTTAACCCCAATTGCCCTGCCCTCCCCCTTACAAAAAGAAAAAAAGAAAAGAAAAGACATTATCAAGGAAAACTGCCCTGATATTCTAGCACCAGAGGGGGAAATAGATATTGAAAGAATTCACCAATAACCTCCTGAAAGAGATCCAAAAGGAAAATTCCTAGAAATATTGTAGTCAAATTCCAGAGATCCCAGGTCAAAGGAAAGTATTGCAAGCAGTTGGAAAGAAACAATTCAAGTATTGTGGAAACACAATCAGAATAACACAAGATTTAGCAGCTTCTGCATTAAGGAATCTGAGGGCTTGGAATATGGTATTCTGGAAGTCAGAGGAGCCAGGATTAAAGCCTAGAATCACCCACCCAGCAGAACTGAGTGTAATCCATGAGGGGAAAATGATCATTCAATGAAATAGAGGACTTTCAAGAATTCTTGATGAAAAGACAAGAGCTGAATAGAAAATTTGACTTTCAAATGCAAAAACCATGAGAAACATGAAAAGGTAAACAAGAAAAAGAAATCATAAAGGACTTATTAAAATTGAACTCTTTACATTCCTTACAAGGAAAGATAATATTTGTAACTCATGAGACCTTCTCAATATTAGGGTAGTTGAAGGTAACAGAGAGAGAGAGAGAGAGAGAGAGAGAGAGAGAGAGAGAGAGAGAGAGGCACAAGATGAATTGAATAAGAAGGGATGATAATTAAAAAATAAAATTCAGGGGTGAGAGAGGAATGTACTGGGAGAAAGAGAAATGGAGAGGTAGAATGGAGTAAATTATCTCACACAGAAGAGGCAAAAAAAGAGCTTTTACATTGGAGGGGAAGGAGGGGAGGTGAGAGGTAATGAGAGACCTTTACTTTCATTGGATTTGGCTTAGGGAGAAAATAACATACACACTCATTTGGGTATGAAAATCTATCTTACCCTACAGAAAAGTAGTGGGGAAAGGAATTGGGGGGGATGATAGAAAAGAGGGCAAATGGGGAGGGGTAATCAGAAGCAAATACTTGTGAAGAGGAACATGGTCAAAGAAGAGAATAGAGTAAATAGGCAGTGGGAAAGAATGGACAGAAATATAGTCTTTCACAACATGACTGTTATGGAAGTGTTTTGCATGACTACACATGTATAATCTATGTGGAATTACTTGCTTTTTCTATTAGTATGGGTGAGGAGGGAGGAAGGGAGGGATCTCAAAAGTTTTAAAAACAAATATTAAAAATTATTTTTACATGCAGCTGGGAAATAAGATATACAGACAATGGGGTATAGAAATCTATCTTGCTCTACACTAAAATAGGAGGGAAGGGGATAAGAAAAAGGAGCGGGGTGATAGAAGGGAGAGCAGATTGGGAGAAGGGGTAATCAGAATGCATGCCGTCTTGGGGTGAGGAGAGAAGAGAGATTGTGAGAAAATTTGGAACTCAAAATCTTGTGGAAGTGACTATTGAAAACTAACGATAAATTAATTAATAAAAAATTGAAAAAGAAAAAGGTATATTCCTTTCTACCCTCACTCAGTTTTCTCCAGGGGTCTACCATATCTAACTTTTCTAAAATTCTATCCACCTCCTTAACTTCTTTCTTGTTTATTTTGCGGTTAGATTTATATAGTTCTGAAAGGTACAGGTGGAGGTGCCCTACTACTATAGTTTTGCCATCTATTTTGTCCTCTAATTCCCTTAACTTTCCCTCTAAGAATGTGGATGCTATACCACTTGATGCATATATGTTTAGTATTGATATTATTTCTTTGTCTATGATGTCTTTTTAGCAAGATGTGAATTTCCTTTTTTTATCTCCTTTAATTAGATCTATTTTTGCTTTTACTTTGAGATCAGGATTGCTACCTCTGCTATTTTTTTAAATTTCAGTTGAAGCATAATAGATTCTGCTCCAACATTTTACCTTCATTCTAAGTGTGTGTGTGTCTCTGATTCAAATATGTTTCTTATAAACAACATATTGTAGGATTCTGATTTTTAGTCCACTCTGCTATCTGCTTCCATTTTATAAGAGAGTTCATCCCATTCCCATTCACAGTTATGATTCTATTTCCCCCCATTTATACTTTTCTTTCTCCTTTCACTCTTTCTCTTCTCACCAGTGTTTTGCTTTTGATCTTTACCTCCCTTAATCTGTCCTCCTTTCTATCAGCACCATTCCCTTTCTTTTCCCCTTTCCCCTACTACTTCTTCCCTCCCTTCTTCCCTGTCTTCTATCTTCCTCCTCCCTGTTCTTTCCCTTTCCCCCCCTACTTTCCTATAGCATGTGGTAGGTCTCTATAACCAACTGAATGTATATGTTAGTCCTTCTTTGAGTCAAATCCAATGAGAGCAAGATTCAAACAATATTCACACACACTCACACACCCTTCACTTTATGTCTTTGCGCCTCTTCCTGTGATACAATGTACCGTCTTTCCTCTTTTCCTAGTACAAGCCTTATTTTATCATCACATCAAATTCAACTTATTCCCATGCCCTCTGTCTATGTATACCCCTTCTAAATGCCATAAGAAAGACACAGTTCTCAAAAATTACAAGTATCATCTTCCCATGTAGGGATGTAAACAGTTTAACCTTACTGAATAACAACTTTTCCCCCCTTTTTACCTTTTTATGATTCTCTTGAGTCTTGTACCTAAAGATCAAATTTTCTGTGCAGTTCTGTTTTTTTTTTTAATCATGAATGATTGAAAGTTTTCTGTATCATCAAATGCTCATCTTTTTCCCTGAAAGACTATGTTCAGTTTTACTAGATAGCTGATTCTTGGTTGTAATCCAAGCTCTTTTGCCTTCTGGAATATCATATTCCAGGCCCTGTGATCCTTTAATGTAGAAACTGCTATGTCCTACATAATCCTGAATGTGTTTCCATAATATTTAAATTGTTTCTTTTTGCTGCTTGCAGTATCATCCTCTTGACATGATCATTCTGGAATTTGGCTGCAATATTCCTTGAATTTTTCCTTTTGCAGTGACTTTCAGGAAGTGATCCTTGGATAATGACTATTTTGCTCTCTGGTTCTAGGGCAGTTTTCCTTGATAATTTCTTGAAAGATGCTGTCCAGGCTCTTTTTTTTGATCATGGCTTTCAGATAGGTCAATAATTCTTAAAGTATCTCTCCTGCATCTATTTTCCAGGTCAGTTGTTTTTCCAATAAGATATTTTACATTTCCTTCTACTTTTTCATCCTTTTGATTTTGTTTGACTGCTTCTTGATGATTCATGGGGTCATTGACTTCCACTTGCCCAAATCTAACTTTTAACAAATTGTTTTCTTCCCTTAGTTTTTGTATCTCCTTTTCCATTTGGCCAGTTCTGCTTTTTAAAGAGTCACTTTCTTCAGTGGATTTTTCCCACGTGACTGATTGTATTTTTAAGGAATAGTTTTCTATATTCAATTTTTGTCCTTTCCCCAAGCTGTTGACTCTCTCTTGCACACCCCTTATTTCTTTTTCCCAATTTTTTCTACCTCTCTTATTTGACTTTTAAAACCTTCTTGAGCTCTTCCAAGAAGGTTTTTTGGCCTCGAAATCGATTCATACTCCCTTTGACATTTCAGATTTTGGCATATTGACAATGTTGTACTCTTCTGAGTTTGTGCTTTGATCTTCCCTGTCACCACAATAATTCTCTATGTTCAGCATTCTTTTTTTGCTTTTTGCTTGTTTTGTTTGCCTATTTCCTGACTTTTAAAGTTGAATTCTTCTGCTGGAGCACAGGGGGGCGCTGTCGCAAGCTTTTTTTGCTGGAGTTCAAGGGCCTGGTCACTAGCTTTGTGCCCTGGGGCCTAGGGTGCTGGCCACTAGTCTTTAGGTGGCTGGTAGCCTACTGGTGCTGAGCTGGGTTACTAGTGGTAGTGTCTGGCATGTGCTGAGGTCAGGTGGGGTTTTTCTGTGTTTATCAGTGGTTCCTCTAAAGCAGGTGGAAGTCAGCCTGCTGGAAGATGCCTGCCTGCCCAGGGCTGTGCTGAAGCACATCTGCCAGTTCCCCTGGCATATGTGTGTGGGGGAGGGGGGAATAGTTCCTGGTATTGGTATTTACCTGCTACACTGCTCTGGGGCTCAGAATCTTCCATGGGTTTGTCGAAGTAGAACCTGCTTCTGGCTTGCTGCAGTGCTTCCTATCCTGAACTTCATTCCCCTTTTACCTGAGTGATAAGGACCTTATTTGCCAACTGTCTATGTCTCCTGCTTCAAAAGTCTGATCCACCCTGTCTTTCTACTGCCTCTGCTACTTCAGGATCTGTTCTAGGGTGCTGTTTTGTGGGTGTTTGGGAATGAGAATGGGAGAGGAACAGCAATCTACTGTTTATTCCACCATCTTGGCTCCTGGAAGTTCTAGCCTAAACTCTCTCGATAATATTTCCATAGGAAGAATCATGCTACCCTTGTTTATTATGCTCTGCTAAAGGTCTTGGTTTCTATCTTATATACCTATGTTTTGAAACATAAAAATTGGTTTGTGAATTCCCTGTGTATCCACATTACTTTCTTTAAAAAAAATTCCCATTTTTATACTCATTGGAATAGTTTATCTTTGGGTCATCAGAATTTTGATCTTTCCTGGGTTAGCTTCCCCTATAGAATTTTAAGCTATAAGACCCTATCTTACTCCAAACCCTTTCAAATCTATTCTTTTAAGTCTCAGTTGCATGGAAGCCTATATCACATATTCTCTCTCCCAAAGAATAGTCACTTCCACCCATCAGGTTCACAACATTTCCATTCTAGCACCCAATTCTTCCTTGTTGGTGAGAATCTTATCCAGATCAGAAAATTTCCCCACTGGTTTTTTTTTCCCCAAGTTTTGAAAGATCTAATTTTTATTAATGAAAGCCAAGAAAAAAATTAGCTGCATTATTTGGCCATAGACTGACTTCTAGCAGATATCTAGATAAGTGAACTACCCTATTATTTCTATATCATACCAATTCTTTGCTTGTGATCTATTTCTCAGGATACTCATTCATTTCCTTTTTCTGTCCAGATGGTCTGTAGTGTACCCTGGTGTCAATAACATTTTTTATTTCTGATTCAATTGATCATCAGAAGCCAGCATGAGCTAATGATTAATGGCTTCCTTAAAACCAGGGAGACCTGGATTCAAGTACCACCTCTGATATATACTGGCTGTTTGACCTTGAGCAAGTTACTTAACCTCTAAGTGCCCAAGATAATTCTCCAAGACTATTAGTTTTAGAAAAGGTGCTCACCTATATTGTTGGAGTGTTTTCTCACCTGAGAGTCCCTAGTCAGTTTGTGCTCATCTAAATTCTTTCTTTTGGTTCCTGAATTTCCTCAAAAGACCATGAATATTGTCCACACCTCCCTCCCATCCTACCCCCACTCCACTGCCATTTTTACTGATCCTTTTTATTGTTTGTTTGTTTTTAAGTAAGGTAAACTCCTCCAGAGCTATATTCTACTCATGGGTTTCAGTGATAGTAGGCTCTCAGTGATACTTAGGAAATTAAATTTAACTCCTTACATCTGAATCTCTATGTTATCTGGCATTTTTTTAAAATTAATTTTTATGATAAACTTAATTATCAATATGTACAAACATTTCAAAAAAAGGAAAGAAACATGTATAAGAAACTGAATTATTGCACTTTGTTTTTTAAGAAGCATATAGATGTAAGTATACATAACATTTAACAGTGTGGTAATAAAACTACTTAATTTGTGTCACCTTCTGCATTTTTTTTCTTTTATGCATTTAAAAAAATGTTGTGTTGTTCTTTTTTGTATATCAATCACTGTCTATGAGTAGCTCACCTAGTTTCTTATCCATACTTTGCACAGGATTTTGATACTGTCAATTTTATGTTAAAAATATCTTTAAGTTCAGGCAGGTTCAGTTTTTACCTCCTCCATTCCACCTCTTGACACACTCTTCTGCTCACTTCTACTTCCACTTCCACTCACAAACTTTAACATCTTTCCTATGGGTACTATTAGGTCAACCTGATTTCAACCCTACCTGACAAAACCTTTCTTCATTTGGGGTCCATTGAAGTGTACTATCCCTCAATTCCAATCTTCATTCAAAGGGGTGGAACAAGCAATCAAATTGTGATGTATTCTTGAGCCATATTCTCTCCAGAGTGAGGGAAGTGGCAGCCCCATTGTGCTCTCCCCTTTTCAGACCATCTCTGAAATATTTTGTTCGTTTCTGGGCATCACTATTTAGCGTGAACACTAATGAGCTTAAAGCCATCTCTAGGAGTTCTAGAAGGATGATGAGATCATTTGATTCAGTGTCATATGAGGATAGATGAAAGGAGTTGAGAATATTTAACCTGGATAGGGGACACAAGTAATTAAGGACTATTTTACGAAAGAGAGATTATATTTCTCCTAGGGGGTAAAATAACACAAAATTGCAAACTACTAGGAAACTGCAAAGATATTTCTGCCATCTATTTCAGAGGATCCTAAGATTATAGATTTAGAACTAGAAGGTTGTTTAAGAAGGTCTAGTCCAACTCCCAACCCCCTTTTTACGAATGCAGCCAGAGAAAACAAAGTCTCAGAGCAGTTTGGTGATTTGTTTAAGTTCACAAGGGTAATAAAGGGCAGAGTCCTCTGACTCAAGTACAGAGAAAAACATAGTAATGATTAGAACTGTCTAAAAGTGGAATTGTGTGTCTCAAAAGATAGTGAGTCCTGCCACTGATAAAGACTGGGAGTATCCCAGAGTCCTGCTCAGTGACAGGTTATGGCAACTAACCTCTGAGGTGCTTCCTAACTCTGAGATTCTGAACATTTTAATAGGAAGAGGGACTCGACCTGTGATTTCATTGATAGAATCAGCAAATAAGTAAACTCCCTCTGCAAGGCAAGTCAGCACTTTCTCAGCTACTAAGAGTCTTGCCAAGAACTTTGAGAGGTTAAATGAGTTGCCAGTTTGTAGCAGAGGCTAAAATTAAATGTAGGTTTTCTTAACTATGAAGCTAACTCTCTATATATTAGATCATATTGCTATGAATGGTAATATGCTTCAAATTCCCCCAGTCTCTTGTCTTACTCATCTTTCTGTCTCCAGCACCTCCCCTACCAAATACAAATAAAAGTTCTACTGGGTCAAGTTGACCCAGACCAGTCTGGGAAAAGCTACTTGTTTACATTTGTGGGTAGAGCTTAGGTACAGAGCTCCACTGAGGTGTCTCCAGCCCACATTTCAAAGGATCCTCCTCATTCTTCCAGTCCATTCACCATAGGTTTATCTTGCTACAACATGATCATCCCTGAGATATGGATGGAACGTCAAGTCCCTTATGTTAAATAATATGAGACCAAGATAGCCATGTGAGCCATCCAGGGAGAAAGGGCCCTGCAGGCTTATACTCTCAGCTGAGCAGGCTCTTCCTCTTAGCCCTGCCAGGCTAAACCCAAGGACAGTTAGTTGTTGTGTTGCAGCCAGGTGAACTGGACTCGGGGCAGAGGAAGCTGCCAGTTAGTTTTTCCATGCCCTAATCCCAATGTTGGCCTTCAGAGAAGGGGTCAGAACCTTGAACTGGCACCTGCCCTGAATCTGAAGCCAGACCAAGAGAAGGGGTGGTGTGTGAGCTAAGGGGCCACTTTCCTCTCTGCCAAGGAATTGTTACTTTCTGAATCAGGTGCAGCATCCAGGTGGATTCTTCACCAGTCCCTGTCCCAAGGAGGGTGAGGCTAACATAATTGCCTGGTATGCAAATGCATATATTGTACCAACTGAATCAATATCTGGGAGAAAAAGAGGGCAGCCAGGAACAGGAGGAGGCATTCTTGGCTGCAGAGGCCACCAGGAAGGCCAAAAGTAGCAATGAATCCAGAAGTCTCGGCCTCTGACACCCCAGAGCAAACAGCACTTCAGTTTCCAGGGCTGCTAACCCTCTGGCCATCATCTCACAGTCTTCTCCATCACCTAAGAATCACACACAGAGTCATAATCTGAAGGCTGAATTTCATCCAGAGGTGTGTTTTAATTGGATTCTAGGGCACTGCCTCAAAACTTGGGATCTCAGTTTTTCATTCTTAGATTCTGAAGGAGGCTTCACTATGCCACAGAGAAAATAATGGTAATGTTTCTTATGATGACCCTTCGAGGTAAGTAGTAGGAGTATGATTATTCCTATTTCATGGAGAAGGAAACTGAGATCCAGATAGGCTAAAAAGACTTGCCCAAGTTCATACTGTTAATAAGAGCCAGGGCTTCGACCAAAATCCTTGCTCTAAAACCAGTGTTCTTACTATACCACAGTCTCCTAAGAAAAAGGGTCAAAGGTCTTAGCTATCGCTAATACATAGAGTAAAGTCCATATTCAGTACCACTACCAGCAGATTTTTTTGCAGAACCAGTTTAGTCCCTCCCATAGTTTTTGAAGGTATACTATACATGGGGAAGGCAAGAACTTGGTGGTCAATTAATGAAATAATGAGGACTGGTAGCCATAAGAGACATAATCATAAACAAGAAACTTACAGAAATAGAGTATGACATGATCACCAAGTATGATACATTTCTTTGGCTCCCCGACCATTTCTTCAAATCATAGATACCTAGAAGTCATCTATAATATCATAAAAACCAATCATTGTCATTTTACTTTAGATCAGGCTGGACCAAGGATAGTATGTATTTCTCTGGGTGTGGGGACATAAAAGCACAATTCAGCCAGTGTAATGAAAAATAAGTAAATAACCTTCTCCACAGAGACTCAGCTTATAATCAAAGAAACACATTTTCTGGCTTTTCTTACTAATTCCGTCAGTTGGCCAATTCTACAAATATGACTTTCTCAAGAAGAAATGCCTTCAGACACCTGTCCAATCTTCTCTTCCTCTGTACCCTGCCCCACTACCCCTCCCACTGATAAAAAGTAACCATAAACTGATCTTCACTGTCAATCACAGATGACAGTGATGTATATCCTGGAGAAGGAAAAGAGAATTTATTAAATAAGAACCCAGATGGGAAGGGAAACTGTACCTCATCTGATGATATTAAAACATGCTTAGAGCTGCTGTTTGGGGGAAAGCGTCTATTCAGTATTAAAAAAAAATCCCAAAGAGATCCACTTCTTCCAGAAGTGGAAGAAGACCCATATGTACAAAAATATTTATTGCAGCTCTCTTTGTGGTGGCAAAAATCTACAAATTAAGGGGATGCCCATCAATTGGGGAATGGCTAAGCAAGTTGTGGTATATGAATGTAATGGAGTACTTTTGTGCTATGAGAAATGGGGAGGAGACAGTCTTCATATTTACCTGGAGAGGCTTATACAAATGGATGCTAAGTGAGAAGAGCAGAACCAGGAGACACCCATCGTATGTGTGATGACCAACTTTGATAAACTGGACTCTTCTCAGCAATGCACAATTATAAGACAACTCTACAAGTCTCAGGATGGAAGGAGAAAAATCAGAGAAAGATCTAGAAAGAACGAAGTTTAAATGGAGACTGAAGCAATCTACGTGCTCTTTTTCTTTTCCATGTTTGGTTTTGTTTCTTCTTTCCCATTGTTCAATCCATTGGTTATAACCCTTCTATACAACCAGACTAATGTCCAGTGTGAAAGTATTTGCAGATCCTATACTTGATGGCATGACACCATGGTGGGGGGGAAGAGGGAAGGGACAAAAATTGAAACTCAAGGGATTGTGGAACTGAATCTTGTAAACTAAAAGTAAATAAAGAAATCAATTTTAAAAAAAAATGTGGTTGTTGCTATTTCTGTTCTAACATATAGTGGGGAATAAATAAAAGGGAGAAAATGCTGTATCCATCTTCAAGAAATGATATCAGTTAAAGGATATTGGCAGTTTCCAAAGATGAGAAGGAACTCTGTTCCTCAGTGTAGTCACTTGTTCTTTACAACTGGCAAAAGTTCTTGTGAGCCACTGATAGGCTGGATTTCTACTCCTAGGTTTATTCAGAAATTGAAATGAGTAAAGGCCAAGCCTAGGCTTTCTTCCATTTCACTACAGCAGTTTCATTTAATTTTTTTTTGCTTTTTTTTTTTTTTGGAGGGGGAAAGGTAGGGTAATTGGGGTTGAGTGACTTGCCCAAGGTCACACAGCTAGTTTTTTGTGTTAAGTGTCTGAGGCTGGATTTGAACTCAAGTTCTCCTGACTCCAGGGCTGGTGCTCTATTCACTGTGCCACCTAGCCACCCCTATTTAATATTTTTTAAGTTCCTTATTTGCTAATATATTTTCTTTAATGCATTGATGTATTATTTTGATTTGAATGGAATTCATAGGATCTTAGAGATAGAAGAACCTTAGAAGTCATCTAATCCAATTCCTTCATCTTTGATATAGGGAAGACTGGGATACAGAGGGGGAAAATAAAATACTCAGTGTCATCTCTGTTTAGTGACAAACTAAAACTTGGACCCCCTGAACTTCAAATCTGTCTTTCTACCTGCCTATAGGACAACCTACTTTGAAAATGCCTCAAGCTTAACATTAAGCTTAATATCTTTTTTTCCCTCACTAAACTTTCTTCTCCTGATTTCTCCTTTTCTATTAGTAGATAGAGTCACTATTGTTACTCTTCTGGTCAGAAACCCTGAGGGTCTTCCCCTTCCAGATTAATTCTTTGAGAAGGCAAACTAGGCCATCTTTTGTCTCATTTCTTACCTAGCCTTTAACCCCTGAATGGGTGTTGCCTCAGACAAACTGGGACCTGGGAAAGACCTTAGCTTAAAAAGGCCACATCTCCCACTTGCATCCAGAGCCATCTCCAGTTGCCCTGACCTATCTTGTCACTAGGTTTCAAGGACTCTGGAGAAGAAAGAGAGGCTGATGACTTAGCACAGCCCTGCCTCGACTTAAATCCAATTCATTTGCAAGTCAAGGCTTCACCCTTCTGATGTCATTCGTCCTTTTGAGTATGAAATGATAATCTTTCTATCAGTAACATCACCATTTACTTATTCTCCTATGCTTGCTGCCTTAGACTAACCTTTGATTCTGATCTCTATTATTTTTTAAAATGAACTTTATTCATAACATTTGTTTCTGCATTACCACTTCCCACGTATCTCTCCCCCATACATCTAGAGAGCCATTCCTTACAGCAATAAAAAGAGGTGCAAAAGCAGCTTAGCAAATTTAACATTGACCAAGTCTGGCATTGTATGCTATATTCTCTTCTTACAATGGGGATGTGGTGTTTGTCCTTGTTTTCAAAAAGGACCATGGCATCAGGGAAATGATTTGACTTCCAGTCGACTTTGATTTGAGTGAGGGAGATCTATCTGTGCAAGGTCACCAGCCTCACTTTCTCCTCCAGATCCATCTGGGTCCAAAGACCAGATGTTCTTTTCTTATACTCTAATTTTTTTCAGAATTTATTTATTTATTTTTAGTTTTCAACATTCATTTCCATGAGATTTTGAGTTCCAAATTTTCTCCCCATCTCTCCCCTACCCCTCCAACCCAAGATGGCATTCCATACTGATTACTCCTTCCCCCATTCTGCCCTCTCATATATACCTCCCTATCTCTCCCCTTTTCCCCTTCCCCCCTACTTACTTGTAGGGCACAGGAGCCAGATATTCTTCAGGATGACTGACGATAGGTGGCATAGTGGACAGAGTGCTGTGCTTGAAGTCAGGAAGACTCCAATTTCTGAGTTCAAGTTTTACCTCAGATACTTACTACTTGTGTGACCTTGGACAAGTCACTTAACCCTGTTCACCTCAGTTTCATCATCTGTAAAATGAGTTGGAGAAGGAATTGGCAAACCACTTCAGTATCTCTGCCAAGAAAACCCTAAATGGAGTCATGAAGAGTTGGACATGACTGAAATGACTGAACAACAGCAATGTTCTTATAGCTCCCCATCTACACAAAAGTGTAATGTAGAGGGGTACCTTTTCATATTTTGGGGGAGTAAGGGGAGCAAGCCTTCTTAATTATCTTCCATATTCACTGCTTCAGGATTTCTCTGACTTCTACTTTGCTCCTTGGAGCTTGTCATTTGAAAAAGCTTATCACCCTTCAAGATCCCATCAGCTTTGGTACTGTACCTCATCACTACCCTCTGCCTATCTGACTGGAGAGGGGGAGGTATGAGATCCAAAAGAGGGAACTCAGCTCAGTTCAGACATCTCCTCATTTCTCTTCTGGCTGTACTACTCTGGGCCTTCCCCACCATGCCCCTATATTGGGTACCTCACCGCCAGCCTCCTTTTATGTGCTGTCTTCCTGTTAGGTTGTAGGATTTATGAAGTCAGAGATTGTCTTTCCTCTTTTTGGGGGGGGTATTTGTAACCCCAGCGCTTAGCACAATGCCTTCTGCATAGACAGTACTGAATAAATAAATGTTTATTGTAAGCATGGTCATCATAATTTTATAGCATTCAATTTCAATCATTTTGTTGTTGTTTCTACTTGGCTTCCAGTTATTTCTGCCTCTACCAATCATTTCCCCCACCCACAATCAAATGTCTTCCTTCATTATCTTATGCCACCCCACCTTTCTGGCTTTATCTCCCTTAAATC
The DNA here is from genome assembly GCA_028646515.1 of Pseudochirops corinnae. Lineage (NCBI taxonomy): Eukaryota > Metazoa > Chordata > Mammalia > Diprotodontia > Pseudocheiridae > Pseudochirops > Pseudochirops corinnae. Next base: position 67,465,487 of record CM053589.1, on the reverse strand, counting down.
TCCTCGATAGATTCTATGCTGTATCTATACTGTGCTACTCGTCACCCTATGAATACATGTAATACTTTCCCACCTCTCTGTCTTTGTGCATGTTGCTCCCTATGCCTAGAATGTCATTCCTTTGAACTCAATTTCTGCCTGCTCCAGGAAGCCCTCCTTGACACTCCCCTCCCAGACCTAGCAGCACTTTTATCATGATTAATTCAGCTATTTATTATTGTGTGATATAAATGTCTAAGTTCATGTCTTAAACTCCATTAGGGCAGAGAACTTTCCTTACCTAAACCTACCATTCCCTCCAGTGTCTATCACAGGTCTCTGCCCTCAGCAAGAAGTTTGTTCAATTATTCAATAACAATGAAGAAGCTTGTTTGTTTCTGAACTTGGCATCTATCTTCTGAGGTGCCCAAAAATCCTTCCTGTGTATTACTCAATTTATCTTCTTAATGCCAAGTAAGAATAGGTGAAGAATAAATGAAAAGATCCTGAGGTTTAATAGAACGATGGGACAATAAGTGCCAGAAGGGGAGAATCACAAGGAGAGACAAAAAGATGCAAAAATGTCAGTGGCTCCCAATTCCCATTTGATTAAAATTTCAAGTATTTTTGCTAGTTTTCAAGGTCCTCCATAGTAATATGGAACCAGATAGAAGTATAGAATCCTATTATTTTAAAGACTGCAAGTTTATTATTAATCAGTGGAGTATAATGGCAGCCAAAAAAAAAAAAACCCTAATGTGATTTTGGACTTCCAAGAATAAGGAAGTGATAGTCCTACTTTACTCAGTCCAGGTCAGACCACACCTGGGGCATTATTCATTCTTCAACAGCACGTTTTAGGCAGAACATTGATAAACTGGAGAGGGAAAAGCTAGTGATAAGCTAGAACATTGATAAGCTAGAGGGCATCCAATATATGGTACATGTTCTTAAGTTCATGCAAAGCAAGGATCAGTTGAATAAATTGGGAATGGTTAGTCTGGAGAAGAGAAAGTTCAAGGAGAACATTTACAGCTGTCATCAAGTATTTGCAAGGCTCTCACATGGAATAGGGCTCCAGTTTGTTCTCCTGATATGGGAGCAACATGTACAAAAAAGGGCAATTTTAAGATACACATACATACAAACATATACACACATGTTTACGTATGTATGTGGGCAGCTAGGTGGCACAGTGAAGAGAGTGCTGGGTCTGGAATCAGGAAGACCTGGGTTCAAATCTGCCTTCAGACACTTACTAGCTGTATGACCCTGGGCAAGTCACTTAACCCTGTTTGCCTCAGTTTCCTCATTTATAAAAGGAGCTGGAGAAGGAAATGGCAAATCACTCCAGTATCTTTACTAGGAAAACCCAAAAGGGGTTATGAAGAGTGGGACATGACTGAAAACAACTAAACAATGACAATGTATGCATGTGTATATGTCTATCTGTATGTATGTATAAAACATTTCTTAGCAATTAGAACTATCCAAAAGTGGAATGAGCTTCTTCAGGAGGCAGTGGTTTCCCTCTCACAGATGGTATTCAAGTAGGCAATAGATGATTGCTTGCCAAGTATGTTGTAGTAAGGATTCTGGCTATGGATTGGACTATATGGTTGCTGGAGTACATTACAACTGCAAGATTTTGTGATTCCAAGAAAAATGTCAGACTCAGATTTTTTTAATTGGACTGATTTTTAAATAGTGTATATAGGCATGAATTTAGGTGTAACAAAAGTACAATCCAAAAACCATTTAAATCCCTTCTATATGCCAGGCACAATGCCAAGCACTGAGGATACAATTAATTTTTCAAAAAGACAGTCCCTGCTCTCAACGAGTTTATAGTCTAAAAAGGAAGACAAAACACAAAAGGAGACAGGAATGCTTAGTGGGAAGACGCTAGGGGATACTTGATGTGGAGGCATTTTGCTCCACGGAGTTGAAACCAGACAAAGTAGTAGATGAAAAGTGGAATGAGCTGAGAGTTCAGCTTCCACCCTCTATAAAGGAAGGCACTGGGAGGAGTTTGGTATTCCATCCTCCAGTCAGAAGGAGAGGAGGCTAAAAGGTGACAATTAGGAATTGAGTTAGAAGCATGGTGATGAGTTTAGAAGTGAGGAATTTATCCTGAAAGAGGCATCTTGTTCCATGGAATTGAAACAGTAAACTATAGTACAGTATTGTACAGTAAATTATGTATCATTAATTCAACAGACCAATCTAAACAGACTAAAATTGGTTTAAAACATAAGTAGGGACAAAAACACCACTAAAAATTTGCATCATTAAAATGTAAAGTGTTTTGTCAACCTTAAACACTACAAAATTTCAACTATTATTAGCATGATAATGATTTGCATACATGTACACACATGTGCCATAGATATTCAGGACTTAGGGCGAACAAATGTTGGTTGTACATCAACCGGCATTCTCTACTGACAGGCTATGTGACCTGAGAAAAGTACTATTAAAAATAGTAAAATTTTATTAAAATATTAAACATTTTGTATAAGTCATGATGTAAAGAAAAACTAGAACTAATGGGAGGAACCTCAAGAAAGAAGAAATGAAACAAAAGAAAAGGAAAGCAAACTATACATTTTCATCCATATTCAGACTCCAAAGTTCTTTCCCTGGATGTGGACAGCATTTTCTATCTTGAGTCTTTTGGAGTTGTCTTAGATCCTTGCATTGCTGAAAAGAGTTAAGTCTATCAAAGTCAGTCATCACACACTGTGGCTGTTTCTGTGTATAATGTCCTCCTGCTTCGGCTCCCCTTACTCAGCATCAGTTTATATAAGTCTTTCCAGGTTTTTCTGAAGTCTGCCTACTCATCGTTTCTTATAGCACAATAATATTCCATTACATTCATATACCACAACTTGTCCGGTCATACATACGTTTCTTTTACAAAACCAATTTACAAAACCAAATATTTATTACCATTTACCTCTAGTTTAAAATCTTATCTATAAAGAAATTTAATTAATTGAATACATCACTTTTATCAATCAAAAACGTGTGGTATGAGCCTATTATGTGTCTGGTACCGTGCTAAGTACTAGGGATAAAAATTCAGTGGGGATGAAGGAGAAGCACAGAACATTGACAGATAAATACAGTGTACATGCAAAAAAATACAAAGTGAATATTCATACCACAGCTACCTCACCTTACACCCTCCACTGTAACAAAGAACAAAACATTTTTAGTAAAGTTAGCCAACACAGAAGCCCCATATAGCAAAGTATGTAGCATTCCATTGTCCCTATCTCTTTGACAGGAATATCTGTTTCCTTATCATTTCTCTAGGACTGAGATTTCTCCTTACAATTCATCTGAATTAGCATACTTGTTGGTGTTGTTACATCTTGCACTATTGTGTTTATCATGTGTATTCTTTTCTTCCCCTTCCCTCAATCTACATCACTCTGTGGCTATATGGTCTAGTTGTTCAAATGATAGGCATTGAGGTTCAGACACAGCAATAGCTTCTTATGAGACTTATTTTCTTTTTTTCCTGTAGTCTATAGAAAAGCAGACTGTCAATTAACCAGCTAGAGAGTTCAGTATATAATTTAGCCATTAGATAATGTTATCCCCAAGTCACTACCACTATCCAAGTACTGTCTTCGGATGTTATGTAGTGCACGTGCAGGGGCTTTCTCAAAGGTTGTGGTATCCCTACTGCTTACCAGATGGTGCTCACCTGCAGAGACACTGGCTCCAATTCAACACTGACAGAGTGAGGAAAGAGGGGCACAAAGAAGGAAAGGGGAGGGGGGAGAGAGAAAGGGAAGTAGAGGGAGATATGAGTAGCAAAATGGCAAAGAAACTGCTTTGCCAAATCATGTCCCTTGACTCCCTCTCTTTCTTATTTTCACCCCCTACTATATTGAGAAGGAGCTGGGAGTTGGAAACAGGATCAACTCTACAGAGCATACAAGGGGAAAAGATGGGAGTGTTGGGATCAGTCTAAGTCTGATTTCACCAGTAGCTGAGGTTTATAGTAATTGCCAATTTCATCTTTCCCAGAACATTGATCCAATATGGTAATAATGATATGTTTCACCACCAGAGTGTGGTGTTTCCATCTCTAATCCAGGTCATGGATGTACCCATTATCTAGGACCTGTTTCAGCTCAGCAACAATAGCAAATGCTACAAGCAGCTATGGGTTACCTGACACACTGAAATGAACATTTCCTCATCCCTTGGACCTCTACTTGCAAGTCACTTAGAAGGAAAAAACCTGAACCCAATAAAAAAAAAATTAGAAATTTCTTCAAGGTTAAAAGAAGAGAAAACTTGAACATTTGAAAAAAATGTACAACCACATATATTTCTCTACCTCCTCTCACTGTCTCTCTGGATTATTTTCCTCAGTTAGCCTTCCAGTAAGAATACCTTTTACTTTTTCATACAAGACTCCCTAGGTAGGGGAGGGAGTAAAATGGAGGGAAAGTCACAGATAGTAATTATAACTGTGAATGTAAATGGGATGAATTCCCATATAAAACAGAGGCAGATAGCAGAATGGATTAAAAATCACAATCCTACAATATGCTGTCTACAAGAAACA